>CM038709.1:10188603-10306103 GCA_021613375.1 Megaleporinus macrocephalus
CACCACTGGACAGATAACGCCTCGCTCAGAAAATATCAAAGGAAACAAGCGAAGGTCCTAAGCGGTCAGTTTAATCTGCGTGCTCACGTTTCCTCTGTTTGCTTTTCTGAGCTTTCCTGTGAGAGTGAAGGGCCACATCTCTAATAGAAGGTGACACTCTGCTCAAACATGAGGCTCGGCCACAGCTGGTCAGTATGAGTGCCGGGCTGTTGGCCAGTGTCCAGCGCAAGGTCTAATTATCTCCCAGCACATGCAGTTAGTGGGGAATAATCACACCCAGCCTGACCGACAGCAGCACACAGGGGCACTCCTGAGCTGTGTGTGTGTGTGGGTTCCTAATTACACAGATCGGGTTACGCATACACACACACTGAAGTGTGAGAGGAGAACGAGGACACAGACACCATAATAAACAGATAGTCGTGCTGAGATTTTTCTCTGTATCTGTATCTGGAATCACAGTTCAGTATATATATATATATATATATATATATATATATATATATATATATATATATATATATATATATATATATATATATATACATACATTTTGACTGTGTGTATTTTAAGCAGTGGAGCTTTTCTCGTCTTTACGGTATACAGGCTTTAGATCAGTGCACATTGGGGAGTGCGGCCTGCACACAAGCGAGGTACGAAGTGAGGAGCAGCAGCCGGAGACTAAAGCGAGTCAGAAAGAATAAGGAGCTCTAAAAACAGAAAAGTGAACAGAGAGAACTGAGTGTTTAACAGGAACGGTTCTGGAATGGAGCTGCTCGTCTAGTTTTGGAGAATACCGCTCTGTACAACCAACATGTCAATCTGTGTCAAGACACACGTTTTATTTACTTTCTCCATAAATAAACACTTTAAGATGCACTTTTTTCAAAAGCATTCTGTTTTTTAAATGTAGCTCTTGTTTTAGCTTGAAGTGAGTAAAAACATTTATTTGGAGATTTATAAATAATTCATTCAGTTCAGCATTCAAACAGTAAATATACTGAAATATACTAAACAGTATTTGTAATAAGTTTGTCTTTCAGTTGCTGATTGTACACACTGAGGAAATCTCCTCTAACTGGACTGGACTGAATTCTAATTAAATACCCCTGTTCTACATCATATGAATGCGAATGCTGCTGTTTACATCGTCTGCAAATCCCATAATGAATGGAAAAAACTCTGGTTCCATTCACTTACATTGAAAGTATCTAAATCTAAATTGACGCTGTCCTATGAGAAAAATATAGAAATAGAAAAAATTATATAGAAAAAATTATATATATATATATATATATATATATATATATATATATATATATATATATATATATATATATATATATATATATATATATCCATTCATTATCTGCCGCTTTATCCCGCTAGTTGGAGCCAATCCCAGCGTCATTGGGTGAAGGCAGGGTACACCATGGACAATGCATGAATTCAGCTATTCGGCTGTAAATCTCAGTCCCGCTGCTCTTCTCTCCTCAGACGAGTCGATTTTTTCCCCACAGTGTTTATGTGTTTGAGTGTCTGTAATGTGGGCTACAGTACATCACTGTTATTCTAATAGTAACTGCATTCTACCTGCAGCTGACAGCCTGACACCCTGAATGCACACTGGCATTTTTCATCTGACTGATTGGCCCCCGCAGGTAGCTCCTTTATGCCTCGCTCTGAAGTGAGCACGCTAAGCTTTTGTATGTGGTAAAAAAAAACCCACAACACCACATGATTTATGGCTGAATTTGACACAGTGATATATAACCCGACTTGCATGACTCATTTGCCTGGCAATAACACAAAAAGCAGCCAGTGAGGAGAATCAGGGGCTTGAAAGTGCGCTCATAAGCAGAAACAGCGGCGGTTAAACAGCAGAAGCAGTGGAGCATCCTGCTGGTTAGATGGACCTGTAATCTCTTTTTAAGTAGAGCATAAATTGCCCTGCAAAAAAGTGTGAGCACCATGGCTTCGTTTTCCATCTGCATGCTTTCGCTATTACTTTTCACAGACGCAAGAAAATTCTGCAAAATAAATATGAACGTATTCTTAACGCTCTGCCTGGTTAAATCAAAGGCCCAAATCCAATAAACCACATTATAAACACCATTACTTTTGCACCAGTTGGGAACCCTCGGGGCCTTTTAGTGCTCCAGAGAACACCTAATGATTTTTATATACTAAAATATACATGTCTGTTATATTTAACTCATTTTAAACCGAGTCATCATGTTTGCCGTGTTTAAACTTCGCATATATTGAATCAATGCTCTTAATTCAATGGCAACGTTTTTCTTGGAAACAAAAGGGCTCATTAATTGTCTTGATCTACTGGAAAATGATCCAGTCAGGATTGTTTCTTAGGTAGATATTCACAAGCCAGCTCTCCCATTGGCTGAACTGAAGGTCTTACATGTGATGCTAACTACCAGCATAATTAGGAACTGACAGAGGAACCAACCAATCACATTTTGTTTTACAATGAGACCGGGAAAACTCACTCTAGGCCTTTTGAAGGTTCTAGACACATCACTAACTGGAATATGAGTCAGGTTTCTGTTCTGTGTTAAATCTAGAACAGTCTAAATACACAGTTGAGTCACATTATTATGACCAGACTGGCTAATATTCAGAGTAACCGCCATGCGCAGCAGCTAAACAGACTGGGAGACTCAATAAGGTACTGGGAGGTGGTCACAGGTATAGATTGAACATGATGATCTAGGAGGTCCCACAGACAAAGGTGTCAAAAGTATTCACATTCATTACTCATTAAAAATACTTCTGTAGAAGTTGAAGTATCAATTCAAGCTTTTTACTCCGGTAAAAGTGTAAAAGTACTGCTTTCAGAACTACTTAAAGTATAAAAGTAAAAGTAATGTAAGGGAAAAAATGTTATTAAGGACAAAAGCTTAGGCTGCACCACAGAGGTCTATAGTGCCCTAGCCCCAACCCCCCCCCCACCCCCCCCCCTTTCCGCCCCCCAAAAAATATATAAATCATTATACTACAATCCATAATGAGTATAATGTTATATTAAAATGTTAATATTGATAAATTTGGGATGCGCTAGGCTTCCTGTTTCAGCCGCATATACGCCCATTAAACATGAATGTAGTTTAGTACAATGTAAATATATTGAAGAAGCATATCTGTTACTACTGAACATTAACATGTGTTTCAGGGAGCAGAAGATATGATGACTAGTTGTCTATAAATATTGTAATGGAGCACAAAGTCAAACTTCAAAGGCATGTTATCAATAATCTTTACTGGAATATAAATGTAAACTAATGCAGTAAGCACACTTGCCCTGAGTGGTGGGCAGCCCTATCCATGGTGCCTGGGGAGCAGTTGGTGGTTAGGTGCCTTGCTCAAGGACACTTCAGTCGTGTTGGTCACATTAATGTTAAAACTCAAGCGCACAAAAATGCGAGGTGAAAGATTTAATGCTCCTCTTTTGTTAGCTTTTTGTTACTATTTCTTATGTTAACGGGTCGGTTTTGACCCGTGTCTTAAATCAGGCCTAATATATCCTAAAAACAATTACTTATCATCCAGTTTGTTTCTTACCTCTTGGTTACCTTGTTAGGCTTCCTCATACATGAAAGGATTGGTTTTACAGTTTTTCTCAGTCGATTTGGTTCATTTCTTAGATCAGAATTGAATTAGAAGTTCCTGACAAAGTCAAAAAGTGTGATGCAATAAACAAATATACGTAGTATTTTTATGTACATTTAAAACTACAAACGGGTCGGTCATGACCCTAACACTAGAGGAAGGTTAAAGCTGCACGTTTTAACATTTCGTGCACGTAACCTTTTCACTCATGAGTGTAAATGTAAACTCACAAGCACAGAAAGAAGAACGGCACGTTCAATTTTCATAAACAGGCTCAAACTCAGTCTTTTTTCCTCCTTTAATGCTTTTTTGCTCTCGTGATTTGATACTTCTCCTCCCGCGCAAAGCTCAATACCATGGGCTGCTCTCTGCGTGCAAGAGAAAGTTTTCAGAGGGCATGGTTTTGACAGGTTGGGGGTGGGACATGGGACAACACTATTGGCCGATAGCACCTGGTTTTGTGACTGACTGCTCACTTCAACACACCTCTCAAACTACAACAAACATGGTGGACGCAAGAGGAGCCGACAGAAGAGATAGCTAGATAAAACTCTGGTTTATCTCACTTACAGTAAAGATTTATTAGTCTTATCACTTCTTATCAGCACGTATTCACTCGGTTCTGCTGCGGCTCGCTCAGTTAGGCTCATATATTCGGTGAATATTCGCATTTGGCCGCTGCTGTAGCTCCCAATCGAACATACAAACTAACTAACTAACAATCAGACAGCCGAAATCTCCGAAATCTCTGAAACGACATTTTGTAAGTGATGGTGAAGCAGAGAACAAAGTACCATCACTGCATTTCCCCACAGTTCCCCATCTTTCCATTTCTCCCAGTAGCTTCTATCTAAATAGGTCACAGCAGCGCTGAAGACGGTAAGGGACCGTCTATAAAGTGCTGTAAACAGGTAGTACAAAACTCGCTCCTTCTGACCCACAAAGCTCGTCAGCTTCTTAATCCCCAGTTTTCCTGTTCCACCTTAAATGGTGTAGTAGTTACATTCTGGCGTCTGCTGCTTTATTTAAGGTGGAAACAGAACAACTGGGAAATTAGAACCTTCAGCTCTGTGTAGACAGATTTAGTGGAGTATTGTTTCTGCACAGTTCGTCTGTGGGTGTGTGCTGGTGATAGATTTACAACGACAGCCTCAAGCAACACCACCAAAACTTAAAATCAGACAAGAAGCTTGCCGTTGAAAGCCGTTACATGCTACAGCAGATGAGCTATCGTCTTTACTCTTACATCTGGACCTGGACATCTGGTAGGAGTTTGTAATAGAGTGGACAGTGAGTGGGCCCCTGCTGTGTCTGATCTACTCACACCAGCACAACAATTACAAACACACCACCACTACGTCAGTGTCCCTGCAGTGCTGCGAATGACCCA
Source organism: Megaleporinus macrocephalus (assembly GCA_021613375.1). Taxonomy (NCBI): domain Eukaryota; kingdom Metazoa; phylum Chordata; class Actinopteri; order Characiformes; family Anostomidae; genus Megaleporinus; species Megaleporinus macrocephalus. The sequence goes on from CM038709.1 coordinate 10,193,621, forward strand.
CCACCCACATAATACCTGCCCTGTGGTGGTCCTGACCCTTGAAATCAAAGGTAGATGAACTACAGTCTGTAAGTGTAGTCTATAAAGGATGTTCTTACAATGACCTCATAATGAGAAACATCAGACACACTGACTACACTTCAGAGGTCTTCATGTGCTGTTTAAGTCTGAGTTGGCACTGTTGTCCATGTAATGGCTGAATAATAAGCCCTAATGGTGTAATAACCCCGAGATTTTAAGAGCTTATAAATAAATAAATAAATAAATAATCATGCATGGCTCCGAGGCTTCTCTCCTGCTGCGGATGAAAACAGCGCAGCTCTGCGTGAGTAATCTGTCTGTAGATAATGCTTCATTTCACTTCCACTGAGACATCACACCCGTCAGAGCGTCTCAGTGAAGCACACTCACTCCGTCTGGATCTGCGGCGGGGAGCGGAGGCCTTTTCCATCCGCGGCGCGACTGTAAACACTTATTTCATGTGTTAGGGAGATAAATCAATGGATAAATAACAGCTACTTGTAAAATGAATGCGCTACTGATCCCAATAGCAGAGAGACAGAGAGAGAGAGAGAGAGAGAGAGAGAGAGAGAGAGAGACAGAGAGAGAGAGAGAGAGAGAGAGAGAGAGAGAGAGAGAGAGAGAGAGAGAGAGAGAGAGAGAGAAAGAGAGAGATTCTGCTGCAGTACAACTACTTCTCATCCTCAGAACCTGAGGCTAGACCAGAGGGAGGCAGAGGAAGGGCTTTGAATTGGTAAGAAGGCGGCGAGCACCCGAAGAGATTATGGAAAACCGTGTGAGTGAGTGAGAGAGAGAGAGAGAGAGAAAGTAATGGGAGAGAGAGAGAGGGAGAGACAGAGAGAGAAAGCAAAAGAGAGAGAGTGGGAGTGAAAGAGAGAGAGAGAGAGAGAGAGAGAGAGAGAGAGGGAGGGAGTGAGAGAGGAAGAGATAGAGAGAGAAAGAGAGAGAGAGAGGGAGGGAGTGAGAGAGGAAGAGATAGAGAGTGAAAGAAAGGGAGAAAAAGGGAGTAAGTTAGAGACAGAGAGATAGAGAAAGAAAGAGAGGGAGAGAGAGAGAAACACAGGGAAAGAGAAAAAAAAGGAAAGAGAGACAGAGTGAGAGAGAAAGAGAAAGAGAGAGTGAGTGAGAGAGAGGAAGTAAGAGAAAAAGAGAGAGTGAAAAAGAGAGAAAGCGAGGGAGAGAAAGAGAAAGCGCGAGAGAGAGACAGAGAGGTAGAAGGAGCGAGAGAAAGAAAGAGAGAAAGACAGCAAGACAGGGAGAGAGAGGGAGAGATAGAGAGAGAGACAGAGAGATAGAGGAAGCAAAAGAAAGAGAGAGAAACAGAGAGAGACAGAGAGAGAGACAGAGAGATGGAGGGAGCAAGAGAAAGAAAGAGAGAAACAGAGAGAGATGAGAGAGACAGAGAGAGAGAGAGAAAGAGAAAGAGAGAGTGAGTGAGAGAGAGGAAGTAAGAGAAAAAGAGAGAGTGAAAAAGAGAGAAAGCGAGGGAGAGAAAGAGAAAGCGCGAGAGAGACAGAGAGGTAGAAGGAGCGAGAGAAAGAAAGAGAGAAAGACAGCAAGACAGGGAGAGACACACAGAGAGAGAGGGAGAGATAGAGAGAGAGACAGAGAGATAGAGGAAGCAAAAGAAAGAGAGAGAAACAGAGAGAGACAGAGAGAGAGACAGAGAGATGGAGGGAGCAAGAGAAAGAAAGAGAGAAACAGAGAGAGATGAGAGAGACAGAGAGAGAAAGAGAAAGAGAAAGAGAGAGTGAGTGAGAGAGAGGAAGTAAGAGAAAAAGAGAGAGTGAAAAAGAGAGAAAGCGAGGGAGAGAAAGAGAAAGCGCGAGAGAGACAGAGGTAGAAGGAGCGAGAGAAAGAAAGAGAGATAGACAGCAAGACAGGGAGAGACACAGAGAGAGAGAGGGAGAGATAGAGAGAGAGACAGAGATAGAGGAAGCAAAAGAAAGAGAGAGAAACAGAGAGAGAGAGACAGAGAGAGAGACAGAGAGATGGAGGGAGCAAGAGAAAGAAAGAGAGAAACAGAGAGAGAGATGAGAGAGACAGAGAAAGACAGAGAGAGGGAGAGAGATACAGAGAGATACAGAGAAAGAGAAAGAGACAGAGAGATAGAGGGAGAGAGAAAGAGACAGAGAGAGAGAGGGAGGGAGAGACAGAGAGATACAGAGAGAGAGAGAGAGACAGAGAGATAGAGGAAGAGAGAAAGAGACAGAGAGAGAGAGGGAGGGAGAGACAGAGAGATACAGAGAGAGAGACAGAGAGATAGAGGAAGAGAGAAAGAGACAGAGAGAGAGAGGGAGGGAGAGACAGAGAGATACAGAGAGAGAGACAGAGAGATAGAGGAAGAGAGAAAGAGACAGAGAGAGAGAGAGAGGGAGGGAGAGACAGAGAGATACAGAGAGAGGTGTTTAAAAGAAAATGAATGGACTATGAGAGACAGAGAGATAGAGGAAGAGAGAAAGAGACAGAGAGAGAGAGAGACAGAGAGATACAGAGGGAGAGAGATACAGAGGGAGAGAGAAAGAGACAGAGAGATAGAGGGAGAGAGAAAGAGAGGGAGAGAGAAAGAGACAGAGAGAGAGAGAGACAGAGAGATACAGAGGGAGAGAGAAAGAGACAGAGAGATAGAGGGAGAGAGAAAGAGACAGAGAGATAGAGGGAGAGAGAGATAGAGGGAGAGAGAGAGAGATCTACTGCAGTAAGACTCTGACTCTCACTTTTCATTGCAAATCGGTCTTGAATTCCAACAAGCCAACAAGCCAGCAGGAGACTTCACGCTACACTCGACTGAAGTCTCAAAGAGTTGTCAGTCACGGTTCAGAGCTTCAGTTTTACCCGACTGTCATGTATATTTTCGTCTTTTTAAAAGAAAATTGTTTGACAAAAAATCAAATTTACTCTGAATATAATCTCCAGAACAGGAGCCGCTATGAGGTTCATGTAATGATGGAATCTTACTTTCCACCAATTAGCATGCATACAAATCATCACCCGCGTCACTCTAACTGTTTGTATAAGATGCTTTATGTAATGACCGTCGATCAGTCTCAGAGCTGTTTGGCTACGGTTGACATGTTTCGATAAAACAGTGTGAAATGGGCTTTAAGGTGGGCTTTCTCTGTGCCGATGGGAGGTCAGGGGTGCTGCACAGTCAGCAGAGACGTGTATATAAACCTGGCTGCATCAAAAAGGCAGTTGATACAATGAATTCTATTAAAAACAGTCCTCTACACGTACGACCACTGCAGCTGTGTACACAACCATTGCAGATGTTTAAAAGAAAATGAATGGACTGTAATATCTCCTTAAATGTGTTTGTTTTATGACAATCAATAATAATAATAATAATAATAATAATAATAATAATAATAAGCCTTATTATTATTATTATTATTATTATTATTATTATTACTGTTTACATTTCTTGTGTTTGTTATGTGCTCCTGTGTCTCTGATCTTGCCCCGCCTTGCTCACCTGTCTCCCGTTAATGTTTAGTCCCGTCACCTCTTCCCTCTTGTTAGCCTTTGTTATTCATACCCTCTGTCTGCCCTCAGTCTTTGTCAGTCATCGGATGGTTATCTGGTAGCTCTGTTTTTGTACATGTCTGTTTGCTTGTTTATTAAATACCCATTTTCGTTTAAAGCTTGCGAGTGTGTTCGCCCCTGTTTTGCTTTGTCTGCTCCTGCTGCAGCTCCAGTCAGACAGATCATCCGTTTGGTAATGCATTGTTGAAATACTACATTAGAAGAAAAGGGGTATTGTAGAGCATTGTCTTTTAATCAGAAAAGGAATGTTAAGCACAGTTGTCTCAGTTGCCATAGTTGCAAGGTTTAAATATAAATATTTAGCTATGTTTTGCTTGAGCTGAAAGCAGCCCTGATATTGTGTAAGTTTTGGTTTATCTATGTCTATGTGTCTTATCTACAAACTAAAACTTAAGAACTTTTGGTTTCCCATGTTCTCCATAACAATTTTTCATTTTGGTAGCGACAATCAATATATCCACTAAAGTTTCAAAGTATTTACTATGCTATATTTATAACCATAACATAAAAAAATCATTTGAATGCATAAAAGGTTCTTGCCATGGTGAAATTGTTCCACAGATTGATGAAGAATGGGGTGTATCTGGTTCTATATATGCTGTTTTATGGTTTTAAAAGCTTCTAACAATATAAAAGCAATATAGAACCATATACAGCACTTGCTCTTACAATACAGAGCAGATTATTAAAATGTTTGAGTCAGTACTGAAGGCTCTGAAGGGCTTAGACCCACAGAATAAGTTTTGGATGGACCAAAAATGTCCATTATGAACCTTTGGGGTATTAACAACTAGAAAAAATATAGAATCTTAAATACAGCTATTAGATCAAATTAGCACACAGTATCTCTGTTTGTAGTTCGTACTGAGCACAGAGCTAGTATGACCTCGGCACCATATCCACCCACTTACACCAAACACACATCACGTGAATGAACTGAAGTCAAGCAGCGTTATCTTCTCTATCCTAGATAACCTGCAGGTCCCAACGATATTATTCAAATACTCAGATTATACATTCTCAGCTGGCGAGATCAGAGAGAGTGTGACTTTGCTCTGTAGCCATGTTTAATAAGCCGGGTGACAGAATTTTATGGTCAAAGGGGAAAATATTATCTCTCGGTTAAGTTCAATTCAATTTACTATTCATTTTAACTGAACATTTAAACAACTCTGCCTCTCTTTCTTCCCCATCACCTCCAAATTTACTAATAACTGTCTCGGCAGGCAGTGTTTTATACAGACATTCGATTAAAGACTGAATGCCTTGCTGTCTCAGAATACTGTAGAGGTAGGCAGCACTTACAGCGTTTCAGACACAGCCTGACCTTCTCACTGACATTAATTACAGTAAACAACAATATGTGGCACTGGTGTTTCCAAATACTGCACAGAAATATAAAAACAGAGAATATATAGAGCTGTAAATTATCTTATTTATATCTCCGCCCCTCATTTACAATCTCCCAATGATAGAAAGATAGAATTGTTGGCTTGTCAGCTGTAGCTATTTAGCTATTTTAGGTAATATTAGTATTTATTGGTATTTTATTAGTATTCTTTACCTCACGTAAAGAATCAGATTTAGCTACGTTAGCTAATAGCGTTCTTTACCTTATATAAACCCAGATTTAGCCATGTTAGCTAATATTAGCATTCTTTACCTCATAAACCCAGATTTAGCTACATTAGCTAATAGAGATGGATCAGTATCCGCCCTCGATCAGTATCGGCTATCGCTGGAAGATGATTGGTGATCGGAATCGGCCTTAAAGACGCTGATTAGTCCAGATTTTGCTAAGTTAGCTAATATTAGTATTCTTTACCTTATAAACCCAGATTTAGCTATGTTAGCTAACATTAGCATTCTTTACCTCATGTAAACCCAGATTTAGCTTTGTTAGCTAATATTAGTGTTCTTAACCTTATATTTTAGCTATGGGTTTACAAATAGGGTACATAGGGGTCTAACTGGCCTAGCGTTGTTAAACAGCAAATTTAGCAAAGCTTGAATATATATATATATATATATATATATATATATATATATATATATATATATATATATATATATATATATATATATATATATAGTACCTGAGAACTGTATGTCCAGCTAAGAGACAGCTCTCTGTCCAACACTCCTATTCTGGATGTGGATGAAGCAACGTGTAAATGGATGAGTAAACAATGTTGGTGTACGGATACATAACCAGCTATAGACAGGAGGTCTAACTTGCTAGCTTTTGGTTATGCTGATTGACTTTAGTTTACTAAGGTTCTCTGACTCTGAAACTGGATTGTGTGGGTGGGGCCAGAAAGATCAGCAATGTGATTGGTCAGGGGAATACTTACAGAAGGGTTACCCAATATTAGGACTGCCCAAGTTTACCTGTAGGAGAAAGAAATACATTAAAATAAATCGGTCAATTATTGTTTGGTGGAATATTATACAAAGGGTTTTCCTTAGTACATGTTTACCGTTTACCTACGAGAACAAGATTTACCTCATTAGAAATACCTATTTGGCCCATTAACCTATTTAACCTGTTTAGAAACACACAGGTGTAGGTGTCCTATGTCTTTAAGCTTAATAAAGGAAGAAATAGGGAATGAGTTATGATAAAACAACTTTGCAGATGCTCTACAGCGCTGACTTGCCAAAGAAGCAATCCATAATACACTGGGGGGAAAATCCTGCCCAGTGTTTGGCAACTTGAAGGGTCCAACCTATTCCCCAAACATCCTGTCAGACAGATGCTTCTTTATGAGGGCTTTTTTGCCCTTTTCTTTCAACAATGCCCTCCTGTTCACAGCTGAGGAGAAAAGTGGTGCAAACGCAATGGCTCAAGATTCGAATTGGGTCACAGTATAGCGCCTCCCTGAGGCCCGATATTACCTGTGGACCCTGGGGCATCCTGCTAGATTCCCTTTAAGAAATCACACGTCAGAGTGAATGACTCTTTTCTAAACGGCCTGGCCTACAGTCCCCTTGTTGAATGCTGTACAAATGCAAAAGCCAGGAAAGAAGCTCGTTCCCGGGACATACTCCATAATGCAGCCATTGTTCAGGCAGCCAAATGCATCTGTGGGTGTAAACCACATATCTGTGCGTGTGACATTGAGGGTTATAAAGTGGTCTGACATGTAGATGGATGCTTTTTAGACTTATGAAATATTTAGTTAGCTCAGTCAGTGAGAGAGGAACGATTTGAGGCACACCAGGCTCATGAGTTATGAAGATTACAAATGGAGTTCTACAACTGAGCAACAAACGCAGTCATAATCCAGCAATATTTCAACCTGAACTCAAACACGTTCTGCTTCCACATATATTTCAATGTGAAGCCGAACAAAGTCTGTCAATCCATCAGTTTTCCCATATAAACTCCAGACACAGTCTAAATGTCACAGTTTTTAACGCACAGTCACAGTCAGAATCCACCTATATTTAAACATCCAAACACAGTTAGAATCTACTAATATAATATAAGGAATCATTGCAAAAACTTATATTTCAACATGAACCCAAACATGCCAATATGCCAATAACAATCCAAACACTGCCTAAATACACTATAGTTTAAATATGAACCCAAACACAGTCTGAATCTATCGGTACATCAATATTAAACCCAAACACAAACTGAATCCACCAACATTTCAGTATTAAACCCAAACACAGTCGGAATCTATCAGCACATCAATATTAAACCTAAACACAAACTGAATCTCCCAATATTTCATTATGAACCTAAACACAGTCTGAATCTATTGATACATCAATATTAAACCCAAACACAAACTGAATCTACTAATATTTTATTATGAACCCAAACACAGTCTGAATCCACCAATAATTCAATATTAAACCCAAACACAAACTAAATATACCAATATTTCATTATAAACCTAAACACAGTCTGAATCTATTGATACATCAATATTAAACCCAAACACAAACTGAATCTACTAATATTTTATTATGAACCCAAACACAGTCTGAATCCACCAACATTTCAGTATTAAACCCAAACACAGTCTGAATCTATCAGCACATCAATATTAAACCTAAACACAAACTGAATCTACCAATATTTCATTATGAACCCAAACACAGTCTGAATCCACCAACATTTCAGTATTAAACCCAAACACAGTCTGAATCTATCAGCACATCAATATTAAACCTAAACACAAACTGAATCTACCAATATTTCATTATGAACCTAAACACAGTCTGAATCTATCGATACATCAATATTAAACCCAAACACAAACTGAATCTACTAATATTTCATTATGAACCCAAACACTGTCTGAATCCACCAATATTTCAATATTAAACCCAAACACAGTCTGGATTTACCAATATTTCAATATTAAAGCCAAACACTATCCATCAGTACATCAATATTAAACCCAAAGGCATTCTGAATCTATTAAAAATTAATATTTAATCCAAATACAGTCTGAATCCATAAATTCGTTAATATTAAATCCAAACACAGTCTGAATCTATCAGTACCCCAATTTTAAATCCAAGCACAGTCTAAATCCACCAATCAGTATGAACCCAAACACAGTCTGAATATATCAGTACATCAGTATTAAACCCAAAGCCAGTCTGAATCAATCGATACATCAATATTATGTACCAATAGCCTGAATCCACCAATATTTCAATAAATTAAATTAAATTTACAATTAAATTTGGAATTATTCTGTCACTTGTGTTTGCACACAGTGAAATTTGACCTCTGCATTTAACCCATCCGTGCAGTGAAACACCCTCATATACACACACACTAGTGAACATACACACTAGGGGGCAGTGAGCACACGTGCCTGGAGCGATGGGCAGCCCTATTCACGGCGCCCAGGGAGCAGATGGGTGTTTGGTGCCTTGCTCAAGGGCACTTTAGTCGTGTCCGGCTGGTGTGCCCTTGAGCAAGGCAATATTAAACCCAAACACCGTCTGAATCTATCAGTACATTAATATTAAGCCCAAACACCGTCTGAATCTATCAGTACATTAATATTAAACCCAAACACAGTCTGAATCTATCAGTACATTAATATTAAACCCAAACACAGTCTGAATCTATCAGTACATTAATATTAAGCCCAAACACAGTCTGAATCTATCAGTACATCAATAATAAACCCAAACACAGTCTGAATCTATCAGTACATCAATATTAAACCCAAACACAGTCTGACTCTATCAGTACATCAATATTAAACCCAAACACAGTCTGAATTTTTCAGTACATCAATATTAAACCCAAACACAGTCTGACTCTATCAGTACATCAATATTAAACCCAAACACAGTCTGAATCTTTCAGTACATCAATAATAAACCCAAACACAGTCTGAATCTATCAGTACATCAATATTAAACCCAAACACAGTCTGACTCTATCAGTACATCAATAATAAACCCAAACACAGTCTGAATCTATCAGTACATCAATAATAAACCCAAACACAGTCTGACTCTATCAGTACATCAATAATAAACCCAAACACAGTCTGAATCTATCAGTACATCAATAATAAACCCAAACACAGTCTGAATCTATCAGTACATTAATATTAAGCCCAAACACAGTCTGAATCTATCAGTACATCAATATTAAACCCAAACACAGTCTGAATCTATCAGTACATTAATAATAAACCCAAACACAGTCTGAATCTATCAGTACATTAATATTAAGCCCAAACACAGTCTGAATCTATCAGTACATCAATATTAAACCCAAACACAGTCTGAATCTATCAGTACATTAATATTAAGCCCAAACACAGTCTGACTCTATCAGTACATCAATATTAAACCCAAACACAGTCTGAATCTATCAGTACATCAATAATAAACCCAAACACAGTCTGAATCTATCAGTACATCAATATTAAACCCAAACACAGTCTGACTCTATCAGTACATCAATAATAAACCCAAATACAGTCTGAATCTATCAGTACATCAATATTAAACCCAAACACAGTCTGACTCTATCAGTACATCAATATTAAACCCAAACACAGTCTGAATCTTTCAGTACATCAATAATAAACCCAAACACAGTCTGAATCTATCAGTACATCAATATTAAACCCAAACACAGTCTGACTCTATCAGTACATCAATAATAAACCCAAACACAGTCTGAATCTATCAGTACATCAATAATAAACCCAAACACAGTCTGACTCTATCAGTACATCAATAATAAACCCAAACACAATCTGAATCTATCAGTACATCAATATTAAACCCAAACACAGTCTGAATCTATCAGTACATCAATAATAAACCCAAACACAGTCTGAATCTATCAGTCCATCAATAATAAACCCAAACACAGTCTGAATCTATCAGTACATCAATAATAAACCCAAACACAGTCTGAATCTATCAGTACATCAATAATAAACCCAAACACAGTCTGAATTTTTCAGTACATCAATAATAAACCCAAACACAGTCTGAATTAATCAAAATTCAATATTAATATTCAATACAGATTGCTTAGTTTTCCAAAACCAGATTTATCTAAAGTCTGACTTCATGACTAGACTTAATCCAAGTCTCCTAAGAGGTTAACCAGTTCTGTTTGACTCAGTTCAGTTTGTCCTCCTCAGGCCTGCTGCTGGTTTGGAGATTGGTTTCCCGGCTCTCCTGCTGATGTGCAGCCGAACTTGTCCAGCAGAAATTAATTCTCACTTTACTCTCTCCAATCCGCTCTACTTCACATTCATAAATATTTCATACAATATCTCTCGCTCGCCGGCCTCCACACGCAGAAAAAATCCCTCTGTCTATCACTCTCTCTTTCTTTTTTAAAGTCTGTCTGTCTCATTCAGTGTCTCACCGGGCATCTCTCTCTCATACACACACATTCGCTCTCTCTCATTCTGTCTGTAGATCTCTCTCTCTCTCTCTCTCTCTTTCTCTTTAAACTTGCTCTTTGTCTTTCCCTGGTTCGCAGTCAGACTTGATCTCCTTCCAAATCTCACTCGTTTTCTATCTCTCTCTCTCTTTGTGGTCAGTTGTATGTATTTGTCTGTCTAAAGCCTGACTTTTGTTTTCTGTTGAATTGATCTCTCACCCGAGCCGCTCAGACAAAACACAATGAAGCAGCAGAAAAGTCCAGTGCGAAATCCTCTGCGCCTCCAGATGAACGAGGCTGACCTACTGGCCTTTGCGGTTGACCCGGCAATCGTTCTAGTTAGCAGAGAACTCACACAATTTTCCTTTCACCCCTTTTCACAGAGAGACGTACAGTCTATTCCTACATAGAGCCGCGGAGAGAGACCTTTAAAGCCCTCTCAGCCTTCAGAGAGGTGCCTAATGAGTTCTAGAAGCCCAAGAATGGCTGTAATTTTCTTCTAATGCTTGTAGCATTTACACTGAGAGTACCGTAGACATTACGTTTTGGTTGGAAACAGAAGAGCTAAAATCTTGAAACAGCAACAAAACATTGAGTGCATTCACATGCACGTATTAATCTGATCATTAATCCAGACTTCTGCAGTTATCAGATCATTCCAATGTTCATGTACTAAACATCTGTTATTCCACACATAAGTCTAACAGCTCTGGGGAAAAAGCTGTTAGCATGTGGGGTTATGCTGGTTTTGATGGTCCTCTTGGAAAACATTCTGGTTTCACTACTTACATTCAGAGTAAGGATTTTGGAGATCATTCAAATGTCCATGTACTAAACATCTATACTCTGATGTGGGATCAAGGCCCAGAAATCAGAGCTAGACTTCAGTTCAGTAATGTCACGCATATGACTGTCCCTGACACGAACTTACTTCCAAACTCCATTTCCCAGAATGCACATCCGGATGATGTCACACCCACATGTTCACCTCCAGCCAATCATGCACCTGTCCCACGATCAGCCTCCCCGGAATTCTAATACGCACAGCTGTTTGTCATTACGATCACCCCATATAAGCTTCACACACACAGACACACTTTGCGAAGTTTTGCCAACCTATTGTTGCAATTCTGAGCGGTTTCCCTTGTGGTCTTGTTTGTTTATTCTGGTTTTGACTTGTTCCGTTTTCTGACTATTCTCCCTCTCGATTTCTCCTTCTGGTTGTGGTTGCCTGTATCTTACTCTCCCTTGGCTCTGATCTCCCTTCCGTACTCTCGACTCTCCCTTCGGATTTCCCTCATGATTTGGTCGCCTCGCTCTCTGCTATTCTGGTTACGACTTCTGCCTGTCTCCTGGTCTACGATTCTCGCTCCGTACCGTTTTGTGTTTGTTTGTATTTTGCTGCTCTGTCACACTGCTGATCTTAATAAATCCAACGTAACTTTTAGCTCTGCGAGCGTCGTGCTGAGTGCTTTGCCTATGACAGAAAACTTCGCCGCTACTACGATGGCAGAGCTAAAGGACTTGCAGCAAGCCGTGAGTAATCAAGGTCGCATTCTTGGCCAACATAATCAGCTATTCGAATCCCTCACGAGCTCAGTTGGTAGTTTGACTCAACAGCAAACCGATCAACACACCCAGTTGGCGCTGATATCATCTAATCTCCAGGATATCGCTGCGCAGTTAGCTCAAATGAATATCTCGTCTGCTCCGGTGGCTGAACCGCTCGCCCCTTCCCCTTTGGTGAGTGGTTCATTCCCGGTTAGCAAACCGGATAAATTTGATGGAGCCCCAAATTTATGTCGTGGTTTTCTTCTCCAGTGCTCAATCTATTTTTCAAACTCTCCTCCCAGTTCTGATAGATCACGTATCTCTTTTTTAATTTCACGTCTCACCGGTAAAGCTCTGGATTGGGCTACTGCTGTTTGGCCCAACCATGAACATGGGACTTATGAACAATTTCTCCAGGATTTTAAATCTGTTTTTGATCACCCTAATGAGGGCCGATCGTCTGGAGAACTTCTCGTACAGCTCCGTCAGGGGAACAGATCTGTGGCAGACTATGCCCTGGAATTTCGTACTCTGGCTGCTGGCAGTGGGTGGAATGAACCAGCTAAAATCATCGTTTTTCGTAATGGCCTCAACCCGGACATACTCAAGGAGCTGGCTTACCGAGATGAAGGACTGTCACTTGAGGAGCTCGTCGCTCTCACCATTCGTCTTGACCAACTCAAGCATGGAGCTTCTGCAACTGCTCGTCGTGCCACCTCCTCACACAGTACCCATCTTAGGTATGTGTCTGTGCCTGAGCCACGTCGTTCTCCAGTCTCTAGAACTTATGGTGACCATACTCCAGAGGAGCCCATGCAAGTTGACTCTTCTCGTTTATCTGCCGAGGAGAGGAACCGCCGGCTCCGTGGAGGTCTCTGCTTGTACTGCGGCATCTCTGGACACATTATAAGGGACTGTCAAACTCGCCCACAGAGACTTCTCCCACCAGCTCAAGGGGGCACCAACGCTCAAAGTAAAAGGGTAAGCAGTCCCTCAACTAGTATGGTTACTAAATCTCTGTTAGTTCCTGTTACCTTGTGCTATCAGGGTGTTTCTTGTGTGTTTCCAGCCTTAATTGATTCTGGAGCTGAAGGGAACTTTATTCTAGCTGATGTCGCCAAACAGCTCCAAATACCTACTATACCCCTGGCACAAACCATGAGACTATCTGCCGTTAATGGGGATCCCTTGGGTCAAGGGATCGTATCACACAAGACTGTTCCTGTCACTATGGACGTTAGTGCTCTGCACTCTGAGGAGATTAATTTTTTTATTTTGGATTCATCTGAATTTGCTGTTATCCTTGGTCTGTCTTGGTTGAGAACACATGATCCTGTTATTTCATGGGCTGATAGAGAGATTATTTCTTGGTCTGAGCATTGTTTAAATAATTGCCTTTTATTTCCTCGGTTGAATGTATTTTCCACTTCTGTTGAGAGCCCTGAAAGTTCTTCTCCTGTGTCTATTCCTCCTGAATACTCTGACTTATTAGAGGTTTTTAGAAAAACGAATGCTACTAAATTGCCGATCCACAGATTTTATGATTGTGCCATTGATCTAATTGACAACCAAATGCCACCCAAATCTCGTATATATCCCCTGACTCAAGCAGAGGAGAGGGCCATGGAGGAGTACATTCAGGAGGCTCTCGATCAGGGTTTTATACGTCCTTCCACATCTCCTGCGGCTGCCGGTTTTTTCTTTGTTAAAAAGAAAGATGGTGGTCTTAGACCTTGTATCGATTACCGCGGCTTAAACTCCATTACTAAACCTTATCCATATCCATTGCCTTTAGTGCCTGTTGCCCTAGAACAACTCCGGGGAGCTACGGTGTTTACCAAATTGGATCTTCGCAGTGCGTACAATCTCGTCAGGATTCGAGAGGGTGATGAATGGAAGACAGCATTTCTCACCACTAGGGGTCACTATGAATACCAGGTGATGTCTTTTGGTCTGAGAAATGCTCCTTCTGTTTTTCAGGCTTTCATCAATGACGTCCTCAGGGATATGTTAGGGCAATTTGTTATCGCTTATATTGATGACATTTTGATTTATTCCCCTGACTTACCCACTCACGTTCAACATGTGCGCAAGGTCTTGTCTCGCCTTCTTGAAAATCAATTATATGTAAAAGCTGAGAAATGTGAATTCCATTCAGGTTCGACCTCTTTTTTAGGTTACATCATTAGTCCTGGTGGCATCGTAATGGATGACAGTAAGATTGAGGCTGTGGTTAATTGGCCTATTCCCAATTCCATACGTGAACTTCAAAGATTCCTAGGTTTTGCAAATTTTTATAGGCGGTTTATTCGCAATTTCAGCTCCATAGCATCCCCTTTGACCTCTTTACTCAAAGGTAATGCTAAAAAACTTATCTGGAATCCTCAGGCGGAACAGGCCTTTGTTGAACTTAAGGAGAGATTCACCACTGCTCCGTTATTACAGCACCCAGATCCCACTCGTCCTTTTGTGGTAGAGGTTGATGCCTCCAATGTAGGGGTAGGTGCTGTTCTTTCCCAACGTAGTGGTGACCCTCCTAAGCTGAAGCCTATCGCCTACTTTTCTCGTAAGTTATCTCCCACTGAACGCAACTATGGAATTGGGGATAAAGAACTCCTCGCCGTCAAACTGGCCTTTGAGGAGTGGCGTCATTGGCTAGAGGGTGCGCAACATCCCTTTTTAGTGTTGACTGACCACAAGAACCTTGAATATCTTCGCTCTGCCAAAAGATTAAATTCTCGTCAGGCTCGCTGGTCTCTATTTTTTTCACGTTTTGATTTTCAGATTACGTATCGTCCTGGCACTCGTAATACCAAGGCTGATGCCCTTTCACGAATCTTTGAGGTTGAACCTAGTGAGGAGTCTAAACCTAAACAGATTCTTGACCCTAAGATATTTCTGGCTCCCATTAGATGGAGTGTTGATGTGGAAATTGAACGGGTTAATTCAGTAGAACCTGTCCCTGAGGCATGTCCTCCTGGGAGATTGTACGTTCCAGCACAATTCCGGGATCAATTGATTACCTGGGCTCATACTTCTCTTACCTCAGGACATCCAGGAGAAACGAGAACTCTCCAACTTCTCTCTGGAAAATATTGGTGGGAGAGTATGAGCTCAGATATTCACCGCTTTATATCTTCATGTACCGTTTGCTCTGTGTGTAAGACACCACGTACTTTGCCGTCCGGAAAACTACTACCACTTCCAATTCCGTCTCGACCTTGGTCTCACATAGCAGTTGATTTTGTGACTGACCTCCCTAATTCTCAGGGCAACACAGTCATTCTCACCATCGTTGACCGATTTTCTCGGGGGGTACGGTTTATACCGTTCCCTCAATTGCCTACTGCATTTCAGACAGCTGAATGTTTGTTTAATTATGTATTTCGTTTTTTTGGTATCCCTGAGGATATTGTCTCTGACAGGGGCACTCAATTTACCTCGCACGTCTGGAATGCTTTTATGGAGAGATTGGGTGTCTCTGTCAGTCTCTCTTCTGGTTACCATCCCCAAAGTAACGGGCAATGTGAGCGGACTAACCAAGAGCTTGGTAAATTTCTGAGAGTGTATTGTCATCATAGTCAAAGTGATTGGTCTATGTATTTACCCTGGGCTGAAATGGCTCAGAATTCCCTTGTTAGCTCCACCACTACTATTACACCATTTCAGTGTATGCTGGGTTATCAACCGTCTCTTATGCCCTGGTCTGGTCAATCGTCGGATGTGCCTTCTGTGGAACACTGGATGAGAAGAAGTGAGGAGGTGTGGGAACAAACCCATCAGCATATAGAGGCAGTTCTTAGGCGACATAAACATCATGCTGATCGTCACCGAGGTAATACCCCCTCCTACAGTCTGGGAGATCGAGTATGGTTATCGACCAGGGATTTCAGGCCATCAGAGGGGTGTAAGAAATTACGTCAGAAATACATTGGCCCTTTTAAGATTATTCGCAAAATCAATGATGTTACTTATAAATTGGATCTCCCTGCTCATTATCATGTCTGCCCCTCTTTTCATGTATCTCTGCTTAAGCCTGTGGTTCCTGGTCCCCTAGATGAGGCTCTACCTGACACCAACCCTCCTCTACCGGTTGACGTTGGGGGCACCCCGGTGTACGCCGTTCGTGGGCTTCTGGATTCGAGGAGGAGGGGAGGGATCCTCCAATACCTGGTGGATTGGGAGGGCTATGGTCCTGAGGAGCAAAGCTGGGTAAAGGCGGCAGATGTACTGGATCCTGTCCTCATAGAGGAGTTTCATCGCTGCCATCCCTCACGTCCTGCTCCCAGGCCGAGGGGACGTCCTAGCCATTCATCATTCACTGGGGGTAGACGAGGTCGCCCGCGACGTGTGTCGCAAAGCCCTTCTGTAGGGCAGCGGAATGTTGGCGATAGGCGCCCCTCTCTGAGCCCGTCCACCAGTAATCGAGGAATGCGTTCCAGGGGGAGGATCCCTGTCCCCTGCCGTGGCGAGTCTGGAGTCCCCCGTTCTCGATCGTCTTCTAGTACGAGGGTTGGTCGTCAAGGTCGTCCTCGTCGCCGTTCCTCGTCTCTCCTTGACTCTTTGGGGGGGGATCCTGTCACGCATATGACTGTCCCTGACACGAACTTACTTCCAAACTCCATTTCCCAGAATGCACATCCGGATGATGTCACACCCACATGTTCACCTCCAGCCAATCATGCACCTGTCCCACGATCAGCCTCCCCGGAATTCTAATACGCACAGCTGTTTGTCATTACGATCACCCCATATAAGCTTCACACACACAGACACACTTTGCGAAGTTTTGCCAACCTATTGTTGCAATTCTGAGCGGTTTCCCTTGTGGTCTTGTTTGTTTATTCTGGTTTTGACTTGTTCCGTTTTCTGACTATTCTCCCTCTCGATTTCTCCTTCTGGTTGTGGTTGCCTGTATCTTACTCTCCCTTGGCTCTGATCTCCCTTCCGTACTCTCGACTCTCCCTTCGGATTTCCCTCATGATTTGGTCGCCTCGCTCTCTGCTATTCTGGTTACGACTTCTGCCTGTCTCCTGGTCTACGATTCTCGCTCCGTACCGTTTTGTGTTTGTTTGTATTTTGCTGCTCTGTCACACTGCTGATCTTAATAAATCCAACGTAACTTTTAGCTCTGCGAGCGTCGTGCTGAGTGCTTTGCCTATGACAAGTAACTGGATTTCTCAGTGCACTAGAGTGGAAACTAGGGAATATCAGCTTCTCCATTAGGAAATTAAGTTTGAATGATGGATAAAATCATATTTATAACAGGTAGATTACACTAGCTTGTGAGATGTGATATGTAATATAACCTTTAACCTTTTACAAGAGTCAATAATGACATACCTGAGTACTAGGTCTATTAAGTTAGATCTCTTACACATAAATAAACAGCATAACAAATTTCTCCAGATTCTCTTTTCCGTGTGGTGGACAAACCTTTAAGCAAGTTCCCAGACAGAGTTAAGCATCTGCTATATCATCGCTGTCCAAAGAAAAAATCTCCATTTTTGGTGATTCTCATTTTTATACATCGTTTGAACATGACAGCTGGCGTTTACATTGTGTGAAAGTTTCATGGTTAACGGACCAATAGAAATGCTCCAAACTATCAGAATCGTTTATTTCGCCAAGTATCTGTCTTGGTGAGGCACACGTGTATGACATGTAACAAGAACAATATTACACTAACTGAAAGGTAAAATAAGATACAATAAATAGAATAAAGAGTTATACAGAGAGCCAGGAAAGGTGCTAATGAGATATATGAGTATCTGTGCTTATATGTGTATCTGTGCTTATACATTCCACACATAAGTGAGTAGACGTATATTATAAGAGCTGCTATGTAAAGAATCTGTACAGCTGTGCAAATAAGCCTTATGTTACAAAAGAGTTCCTGTAATACAGTGAGATTCAGTTCAAGTATGAGTTTGAAGTGCAGGGAGACCACTGTGGTTAATGAGAGTAACAGCTCTGGGAAAAAAGCTGTTAGCATGTGGGGTTATGCTGGTTTTGATGGTCCTCTTGGAAAACATTCTGGTTTCACTATTTTGGAGATACTGATTTTTATTAGACAGCGACAATATACAACCTTCTGATGAGCACTGGAGTCTAGGTTTACTCTGATTTCTTTCATCTTATTAGCTTATTAGACTTAGAGTTTATTAGAGTCTTATTAGCTTATTATACTTAGAGTTTATTAGAGTCCCATTAGCTTATTAGACTTAGATTTTATTAGAGTCCCATTAGCTTATTAGACTTACAGTTTATTAGAGTCTTATTAGCTTATTAGACTTACAGTTTATTAAAGTCTTATTAGCTTATTAGACTTAGAGTTTATTATAGTCTTATTAGCTTATTAGACTTAAAGTTTATTAAAGTCTTATTAGCTTATTAGACTTAGAGTTTATTATAGTCTTATTAGCTTATTAGACTTACAGTTTATTAAAGTCTTATTAGCTTATTAGACTTACAGTTTATTAGAGTCTTATTAGCTTATTAGACTTAAAGTTTATTAGAGTCTTATTAGCTTATTAGACTTACAGTTTATTAGAGTCTTATTAGCTTATTAGACTTACAGTTTATTAGAGTCTTGTTAGCTTATTAGACTTACAGTTTATTAGAGTCCCATTAGCTTATTAGACTTAGAGTTTATTAGAGTCTCATTAGCTTATTAGACTTAGAGTTTATTAGAGTCCCATTAGCTTATTAGACTTACAGTTTATTAGATTCTTATTAGCTTATTAGACTTACAGTTTATTAGAGTCTTGTTAGCTTATTAGACTTAGAGTTTATTAGAGTCTTATTAGCTTATTAGACTTACAGTTTATTAGAGTCTTATTAGCTTATTAGACTTACAGTTTATTAGAGTCCCATTAGCTTATTAGACTTAGAGTTTATTATAGTCTTATTAGCTTATTAAACTTAGAGTTTATTAGAGTCTTATTAGCTATTAGAATTCAAGTTTATTAGTCTTATAAGCTTATTAGACTTAAAGTTTATTAGATTCTTATTAGCTTATTAGACTTAGAGTTTATTAGAGTCTTATTAGCTTATTAGACGTAGAGTTTATTAGAGTCCCATTAGCTTATTAGACTTGGAGTTTATTAGAGTATTATTAGCTTATTATACTTAGTGTTTATTAGTCTTATTAGCTTATTAGACTTGGAGTTTATGAGATTCTTATTAGCTTATTAGACTTAGAGTTTATTAGAGTCTTATTAGCTTATTAAACTTAGAGTTTATTAGAGTCTTATAAGCTTATTAGACTTAGAGTTTATTAAATTCATATTAGCTTATTAGACTTAGAGTTTGTTGTAGTTTTATTTGCCTATTAGAGTTTATTGGCTGATTGCAAAGCAGAAATCTTATTACTGCCTGATTCATATAGACCTGGACTTTCTCATTATCTAAATTTAGGATTTCTTACACTGTGATGTTGACTTGTAGATTCGACTATGAAATTTCTACATTTACATTTATGCCATTTATCAGACGCTCTTCTCCAGAGCAATTTACAAACTACCTTTGAGCTTAAACAGTGAGAGAGTCTGCTGTCCAGACAGCCAATGGAAGTTCATTCCAAGTGCCAGGACAGAGAAGAGTCTTGTCGGCAGTGGCTGAGCTAAACTTTTTTCCTTGGGGTGGCCAAAGCTATTGTAGGGGGTCCAAAGACTACGACAACGTGTATTCAGAAACACAATCAATTGCAATCAAAATCTGTAAATGTTATACTGTTTTCATAAAGTACATCTTAAGCACACAGGAGATAAACCTTCACTTAATTAACAATGTACAAAATGAACAATATGTAAATACAAACAAACACAAACCCATACAATCTGTCTGGTTTTTTTTAAACTATCAGTAATTCCATCTTAACATGAACATAGTGCAGAGCTTAGTCAAGCAAGCACCAAGACTCAGACTTCTGTCTGACAAGCTAAGCTACCTAACGCTCCGTTCAGAAGAGCATAATTAATTGTAAGTATAAGTAATTGTACTTGTACTTCAGTACAGATTTTCAGTAACTTACTGACCCATCACTGATACTGTCTCACACAAACTGTAGTTAGGGCAAAGAGACCACTGTAGATGGAAGTTTAACTTTCAAACTTTTCAGCTAGTTGACACGTTGACTCTCTTCTTCCCCTCCTTCTTGTTATAATGGTGGATTAAGACAGTGGGGTGGATTACAACACTTTGTGATACATAGCGCCAACTACTGCACAGGAGGGACCTAGCAGTCAGCAGGTATTACCGAATACGAAATACAACGGGCTCTTTTCAACAAGACATGCAGTGCCGTGGCATGTCAGTCATCTGAGGTGGCACCTGGGGTTCCAATTAGATTTCATGGGGGTCCAGTGCCTCCCTGGCCTCTGTTGTACCTGAAGTTCGAAATGCTTGAGGTTCAGATCGACTTCTGACCATTGCCATAAGGAGGGAGGAGCTGGTCCAATTTCTACAACTGGTTTGGACTTCAGGTGCTGAACTGAAGGTCCTACATGTTAAGATTAACTACCAACATACTAAGAAACTGACCGTAACCAGTCACATGCTGATTTCCAGTGAGTGGAAATTGTGTGGGGACCAGTTGTGTGAGAAGAGTTTCTCTCTGGGTCTTCTGGCAGTTCTAGATCACTGAATGTGAATACAAGTCGGGCACCTCAGGCTACGTTTATTGAACACAGCAGCAGAAGAGAACAGCAGTTCGATGTTTCTGACACAGTCCGGGAAGCAGGCAGGTCACCAACGTCACCAGCGGCCATGTCTCAGTCGACGGCGGGTACACTGCCAACAAGCCCCACCACCCAGCCCCCCTAACATCCACAACTTTTTACAAGATTTAAAGTCTCTCTTATCGCGAGTGTGGTGCTCCCTGCATGGTACGTAGCCAGGGGGGCAGTTGAAGGTGTTGAGAGGGTAAATCTTTTTATGTAGTAAAGCCATAGGTTAGGATATTTTATTTTCATCCTATGGATAAATACTGCTGTTTCAGAATCAAACGTATTTCCCAGCGCGGGCGTGATTTAGGGAACTGGAACACTTGGAACGTAGATCTACAAGATGCAAACTTATAGGCTATAATTCCTGAGTGATTCTAGCCACTGAGGGACGTCTACTAAATAATATCCAACGGAGTCAGTTGTTTTTTTGCTCATGCCATGCAGTTTCTCTCTCTCTCTCTTTCTCTATCTCTCTCTCTCTCGCTTCCATTTCATGGATTGCTATAATGGAAAAATTGAATTAGGGCTGAAAGTTATATTTACAAGCACAAAAGCACAGCTGAAAGGAAGCGATGTGCTCTGTTTGTCTCCTCCGCTCCATTCAGCGCTGGGGACTGAGCCATTGCGACCCTATGCAAATGACTGAAATCTATCTGTCTCTGAAATGCCAGACCAGCTAAAGCCAGGAAATGCTGTCTTCTTGTTCCTTACTATGTTTGCAGCCTGCTTGTTAGCCTTTTATTTACAAAGCCACGTTCTGATGTACATCTTTATGTTACAGGATGGTAAGGGGGGACCCAAGCACCGAGCAGAGAAACAATAAAAGGGTTTATATAGAAATAAAAGGGAGTAAATGATGTAAATGAATGAGTAAATGGTTACGCTCAGGGAAGTATTGGGGACTAACTGCACCAGTTGAACATTCTCACCTTATTCCCAAACTACTTTATTGGCTATTCATGCTATTTTCCATTACAACACTGGGGGCTATCTTTGTTTACTTTGTGTTAGAACTTCTGGTGCGCCCGAGGACACGTTGATACTAATTACAAGCAAAATGACAACATATAAAATGACTAGCATAACATGTTCAGTTAGATGGAGTCAGTTAAATGGAAGAAGAGGAAAACTTGGCTTCAACAACAGTGTTAGGAATACAGCACATAAAGATCAGAGTGTTGTAAAGCCGCCTTCCAAAGAAGAGGACCTTTGTCTATGGCTGAAGGGGCTACATTTAAAACATCCACCCAAACCTCCGTACGTCTGCTCTTACCATTCTGTGGAGGAGAACCAGCACCAGAGCATCCTTATCCAGAGAGATGTCTCGCTTATAAAGCTCAGAGGAAGCAGACGTGTCTGGTGCTGGTGAGTCTATCAGTTAAGTAACTGTTTTCTGATCAGTGTCCACCACGCTAGGCTATCTGGACTGTAACTAACACCCACGCAGAGCGGCTCGGGCAGCTGGCTTGACTTGGGTTTAACCGGCTTTCAGAAATATAGACTCACCGTCTGTGTGTAGGAGTACACGCCCACCTTCCCACTGTGCAGGTACTGATACGCTTCAGTACTTTTATAGTTTTTTATTACTGAACCGTCTACACCTTCCGAGAGTACAGAGTAATTAAACATGTCATCTTAAGTAACCTCAGACCACCTTCTCATATCAACCACCCACTGTGTTATTAACTTTGGATGAGACAGTGTTGCCCCATTCAAACTTCTTATCGTCTCTCTGGTCTCCTCCCATGTAACTGCATTAATTTTGGTTAGCTGAGCGGAAGTTCTAACACAAAGGCGGAAGAAACATAAGCTTGAAAGTGGGTGTGGCCAAATACGGTGAATAAGCAAACAAGCTGATGGCGAACTAATCCTGAATTTTTAAATCACAGGGTGTTCAGTGTGCTGGGAGGTTCAAATCTAACAAATTAATCTCTTGACATGATTGAACAAGGCATGGCTCTACATTACCAGCGCAATGCTTTGGATCCAGGTGTATGCAGTGAGTCCAGAAACTGCATCAGACGTTAAAGCTTTAAATATCTAATGGGGAAACAAACTTAAACTGGGGGGGATACGTCTCAGGGGATAAGCTGCCTTATGGGGTCCGGTGTGGCGTGGCCACTTCACATGGCCATGACTCCCATGTATCAATCTATTAGCAAGTCGCTACAACACTTTAGCATTTTTACAAGCTTCATATGTTCATGTTAAACATACAGCAGACAAGAAGATGTTGCTGCTCATCAGCATTAGCTCAGCACTATAACTATTATAACTATTATGTGGGCACGTTTGACCCACAAAGTCCAATAAGTTTCACTAGTGTGATCATTAACCATGTCCAAAAACTGACCTACAACATGTAAATAAATGCTGCATTATTGTGGAACCGGAGAATTCAAACAAGAAACTGGTGAATGGGAAGCCAATGTGTGAGACCGGAGCATCAGAGCTTTGGATCCTTCAGAAGTTCTGTGGCTCTGAGGACACAGAGCAGTGATACTTTGAGTTTTGGCAGCCGAGTGTATCGCAAGATGTTTATAGTAGCTCCTCCGTGGTTGTGGTATCTGTGTAATGATATAATTCAGCTCTCATATATGCTCCTGCACTCAACATCTCCCTTCAAATCCGTTCAATGCAAATTAAGCTCCGCCCACAAGGGGAATGCCAAGCGTAGGTGCACATCTACATGCCAGCGCTCTATATAACGCTGGGTCGGTGAGTGATTTAGGTGCTGCGATTGCTTAATTTCTGTCACACGCACCCTCACACCACTTACAATTCTTCAAGTACAAACCTAGATTACGCTACAACGACCCTCAGAGTGATGATGTAAGTGTGACGTTTGAGGAGACTGGAGAGGTGGATACACGCGCAGATGAGGTTTGTAAGGTTTAATAGCGTCCATAGTGACCAAAACAGGAAATGCAAACAAGAACAAAATAGCGAGAACAAAATAAACAGACAGCAAAATGTTGTACAAACACAAGGGGATAACAGAGGGTATAAAAAGACACAGAAAACACAGAACAGCTGGAGAAACAAAGACCACGTGGACTTGACAGGACAAAGTAAATAATGACTGAGACAGGAGAGGATGAGCAGGGCGTCAAAGTACCCCCTCGTAAAAGGCGCAGCTCCAGAGGCATGAAAATGAAGACGCCCCAGGAGCCTGTCTGGAGGGGGAGACCAGGAAAACCAAAACAGGACAAGGACTAGACAAGGCACAAAACTGGGGACAAGACAAGACCAGCGACTGAACACAAGACCGGACAAGGACAGACCAACAGGAACAGAAACAAGCAAACGGGAACCAAGACAGGAACAGGGACAGGAACACAAAACCAGGAAGAACACAAAAGCAGGGACACCAACAGGAACAACCACAGCAACAGGACAAACACAAAACCAGAGACCAGGGACGAGGGCGGACGACGAGGCGAACAGGGAGAGAGATGACGCGACTATAAGGGAGAAGGATGACGAGACAGAATGGGAGGAGAACGAAACGACGACAAAGGAAAACAGACAACAGAAAAACAACAAAACACCAGACAGGACTCAAAAACAGGGACAGGACAAAACACGAGACAACAGACCAGACAAGAGGCAGGGCAGAGGGCAAAACACACAGACAGGAACAAACATAACAATGGGGACAGGAACACAAACACCAACAAAAACAGGAACGGGGAGACACCAAAGTCCATAAACAGGAACAAAACAGGGCGGTCGGGTGGGGACCGCAGCGCCCGCTTTCACATGGGCAGTATGGGGAACAGTCCGGGGTACGGAGTTAGGAGCCGCCCGGGACACCGCCCGACTCGGGCCTGGAACATTAAGCTGAATGTGAGTGCAGGCCAGCCGGGGAGCATCAAAGGGGGGTGGGCAATCATGCTTGGGCACAGTAGGAGGCAGTGTGAGCATGACCTTGGTGATAATTGGTGGCTAGCAGCTGGTTAAATTAGCATTAGAGCAGTTTGTCCTTGTTATTTGTCTGAAAGTTGATGATCGGCACTAAAGGACACATGATCGGCACTAAAGGACACATGATCGGCCCTAAAAGACACATGATCGGCCCTAAAGGACACATGATCGGCCCTAAAGGACACGCTCCCATAGTCGTTGCTTGTGATACTGAACCAGAAACAACACAAGTGTGTCTGTGTAAGATTATAGCTTTGTAGCTCCTGTGCTCAAACATCACCCCAACTATCACCTCACTATCACCTCAAAGCTGAGATACCTTCTAGAGTTCACCCCCCCCCCCACCACGGCGCGGGAAGTGAAGCAGGAAAGCCCGACTAAACGTCCCTCTGATCTGAGCATGACACCTAAGACTGAGACGCGTAATTGAACAGCTGGTGAATTAAACAAGAGCGAGTGATTACTCTCTCTTCTCTCTCCGCGGTACAGACGGAGAGGCATTGTGCTCTATTATCTCAGCATCTGGCGCTGAAGCCTAAAAGCAGCGCATTGGAACGTTTAAACCTGCGGCTCCGCTGATGCGGGCGAGCTGATTGCGCCCGTGTTTCGTTACGCCGCGTCTTTTGTCATCGTGTCGGGCGATAAACCTGTGTCATGTTCTCCTTTATCCGTCTCTAGTGCAGACATCCCCGTAATGAAAGCCGAGCCGCGCTGAATACGAAGGCGGCCTTCGTGCACAGAGGCGACTAAAGCCTCCTTCACGAGGGCCGAGTAACGTGATCTTCCATTGTGGATTGTTAGAGCTCACGAAGTCCTGGCAGACTCTGGGGTTTCAACACCACAGCGCACCGTGCAGTGGGCGGTCACGGCGAGAGGAAGGCAAAGGAATATGCTCGACTTGGCTTGGAGCCCATAAAAAGAGCCACGACTGCTGGAATCAGGGCTGTCAAGATGACAATTGCAGCACAAATTGGTCGCAGCAGCAACACAAGCAGCGTTTAGTTGGTTCACGCTTGCCTTCATCAGATTACAAGAACTTTCCGGTCTTGTGGGGTCAGACGTGGTCTCGTAATGAGAATACATGACGGGGGACAACTTGTTGAACTTCTGATGATTCATTTTGCTGCAAACAACAAGAGTGTTCCTCTAGCCGGCGCCCTAGTACATATATGAGAGATTTCATTCATTTCTGACATTGATTTCAGCCACTTGTCTCCCACAATCCTCACTCCAACTGCACACCTCTGTCTGTCTTTCTATAGTGTGTAGTGTGTATATAGTGTGTATTGTCTGTACTGTGCAGTCTGTACTGACTGTGTATTCTGACCATATGTACTGACCATGTATACCGACTGTTTGTCCTGACTGTGTATAATGATTGTGTATAATGACTGTGTATGACTACATGTACTGATTGTGTATGCTAACAGTGTATACTGACTGTGTACTGACTGTGTGTACTGACTGTGTATCATGATTGCGTGTACTGACTGTGTATTATGATTGTGTGTACTGACTGTGTATAATGACTGTGTATAATGATTGTGTGTTCTGACTGTGTATGACTGCATGTACTGATTGTGTATGCTAACTGTGTATACTGACTGTGTGTACTGACTGTGTATAATGACTGTGTATAATGATAGTGTGTACTGACTGTGTATGACTGCATGTACTGATTGTTTATGCTGACTGTGTATACTGACTATGTGTGCTTACCGTGTGTTCTGACTGTGTATACTGACTATGTGTGCTTACCGTGTGTTCTGACTGTGTATACTGACTTTGTGTACTGACTGTGTGTTCTGACAATGTATACTGACTTTGTGTAATGACTGTGTTTACTGAATGTAGGTACTGACTTTGTATACTAACTATGTGTACTGACTATGTATAATGACTGTGTGTACTGACTGTGTATAATGAATGTCTGTACCGACCGTGTGTACTGACTGTGTATACTGACTATGTGTAATGACTGTGTGTAATGGATGTCTGTACTGACCGTGTGTACTGACTGTGTATACTGACTATGTGTAATGACTGTGTGTAATGGATGTCTGTACTGACCGTGTGTACTGACTGTGTGTACTGACTGTGTGTTCTGATTGTGTATACTGACTATGTGTAATGACTGTGTATAACAAATGTCTGTACTGGCTGTGTGTACTGATTGTGTATAATAAATGTCTGTACTGACCGTGTGTATTGACTATGTATAATGACCGTGTGTACTGACTGTGTATAATAAATGTCTGTACTGACCGTGTGTATTGACTATGTGTAATGACTGTGTATAATGAATGTCTGTACTGACTGTGTGTACTGATTGTGTGTTCTGACTGTGTGTACTGACTATGTATAATGACTGTGTGTACTGACTGTGTATAATAAATTTCTGTACTGACCGTGTGTATTGACTATGTGTAATGACTGTGTATAATGAATGTCTGTACTGACTGTGTGTACTAATTGTGTGTTCTGACTGTGTGTACTGACTATGTGTAATGACTGTGTATAATGAATGTCTGTACTGACTGTGTGTACTAATTGTGTGTTCTGACTGTGTGTATTGACTATGTGTAATGACTGTGTATAATGAATGTCTGTACTGACTGTGTGTACTAATTGTGTGTTCTGACTGTGTGTATTGACTATGTGTAATGACTGTGTATAATGAATGTCTGTACTGACTGTGTGTACTGATTGTGTGTACTGACTGTGTGTACTGACTATGTATAATGACTGTGTGTACTGACTGTGTATAATAAATTTCTGTACTGACCGTGTGTATTGACTATGTGTAATGACTGTGTATAATGAATGTCTGTACTGACTGTGTGTACTAATTGTGTGTTCTGACTGTGTGTACTGACTATGTATAATAACTGTGTGTGCATTCCCTCTTTTCTTTCATCTGGAAAAAATAAGTTCAAATTAAAATAAAATTCAGTACAAACACTGTAAATCAAAGCAGTTGAAAAAGCACAGTCAGTCTATTTGAGTTTACGATTCTGCAAAGTTTCATAGTTATGGCTCCAAAACTGCAGGAGGAGCAGAAATTGATGACCATAAAATCACCAAATTCAAATCGTGATACATTTTTCTCCTCGTCTTCTTATGAACAGAAAGGTAGCACCGTCCACAAGTTCTTAAGATTCTTCAATGAACTACAAGCCAGAAGTAATGAATATTGGATTAGGCTTTTGTTTGGCCAGCATTAACTGGGAGCTCTGCGGGTTAATCACTGGTTTAATGTAATTCTTCATTATAAAATGTTTTATGTATTGTGGTGGGTCACGCTGTTTTCAGACATCATTACAGCTGACCACAGGGAAATAATTACTCCAGCCATCATGAAGGCTCTGGGTCACCTCTAGTCCAATAAAAGCCCACCTTGATTTCCCATTTAAGATCACCAGCAGTTGCCATGGCAATTTGCCAAAATATCAGGTGACCAAATGAGAGCCAACTGGAGGGTAATGGACAGAAATGAGGCCGAGTGCTCTTCTACAGTTATTTATGGTGAGAGAAGACAGCTCCACGTTTCCCTCTGCAGTCTTAGAGGAACTAATAGTGGGGTCTGCAGTGATTGCAGTGGGGGAAAAGCAGGCAGCCCCTAACAGCAGTCCAGTCCTTCTAACAAGCCTAATGCAGATTATTCTACATCAAACATTTGTATTAATCCTGTACGGCTCTTTCCTCCAGTTATGAGTTACTCTGCACTTAAACACTGCAACTTGCAAAGTATGTACCAACTAGTAACCCTTACATACTGCATATTAACCATTCAGTACTCCGTATGTGCTGCTGTGCTTATTCAGTATGTACAGTATGTGCTGGAAAGTGATAAGTATGTACTACATATTAACTTACAAAATACTTACCATACTGACAAATCAAGTGCCACCAGTATTAGCAGCAGTCGTACTATAAGCTGTACATGTTTGTTCTATAGAGGAGAATCAGTTTACCTGTGTTCTGTTCTTCATCTTTCAGTATGTGACACTTCTCAGTTCACAGTGTTCAGAAAAAACTGAGAAAGAGAAAGTCAATATTTATTTTTACCCAGTGGTGCAGACGAGGAAGTGGTGTGTGTGTGTGTGTGTATGTGTGTGTGTGTGTGTGTGTGTGTGTGTTTGTGTGTGTGTGTGTGTGTGTGTGTGTGGTAGCACTCAGCTGTAAAGTGGAAGGATTTCAGATGCAATCATGCAATCAGTGCTTACTTACTTGAAGGTAACGATACATCTCTCTCTCTCTCTCTCTCTCTGTCTGTCGCTCTCTCTCTCTTTCTCTCTCTCCCTCTCTTTTTCTCTCTCTCTCCCTCTCTGTCTGTCACTCTCTCTCTCTTTCTCTCTCCCCCTCTCTTTTTCTTCTCTCTCTCCCTCTCTGTCTGTCGCTCGCTCTCTCTTTCTCTCTCTCCCTCTCTCTTTCTCACTCTCTTCCTCTCTTTCTCTCCCTCTCTCTGTCTGTCGCCCGCTCTCTCTTTCTCTCTCTCCCTCTCTCTTTCTCACTCTCTTCCTCTCTCTCCCTCTCTGCCTGTTGCTCTCTCTTTCTTTTTCTCTCTCTCCCTTTCTCTGTCTGTCTCTCTCTCTCTCTCTCTCTCTCTCTCACTCTCTTCCTCTCTTTTCTCTCTTTCTCTCTCTACCTCTCATTCTCACTCTCTCTCACTCTCTTCCTCTTTCTCTCTCTCTCTCTTTCTTTTTCTCTCACTCTCTCACCCTCTTCCTCTCTTTCTCTCTCTCTCGTCCTCTTTCCCTCTCCCCTCTCTCGCCCATTTTATCTCTCTCTCTCCTTCTCTCTCTCTCTCCCCTCTCTCGCCCATTTTATCTCTCTCTCTCCTTCTCTCTCTCTCCCCACTCTTGCTGCTCTCTTTCTCTCTCTCACTCTCTCTCTCACTCTCTTCCTCTATTTCTCTCTCTCTCTTTCTCTCTCACTCTCTCACCCTCTTCCTCTCTTTCTCTCTCTCTCTTCCTCTCTTTCCCTCTGCCCTCTCTCGCCCCCTTTATCTCTCTCTCTCTCCTTCTCTCTCTCTCTCCTTCTCTCTCTCTCTCTCCCCACTCTCGCTGCTCTCTCTTTCTCTCTCTCACTCTCTTTCTCTCTCTCTCTCTCACTATCTCACCTCTTCCTCTCTTTCTCTCTCTCTCTTTCCCCTTTATCTCTCTCTCTCTCTCCTCTCTCTCTCTCGCTGCTCTTTCTCTCTCTCTCTCTCTCTCTCTGTCTCGTGAGAATAAGATGAGGTCTGTGTGTAAAAATGTGTGTAAACAGCTGTAATACACTACATATACAGTACTGTACACAGGAAATACATGTATTTCTACCAGTAAGAACAGCAGATATTATTAGATCAGATGTAAATAATCATACAGATATTTACAGACATTGTATGAATGTATTCAGTTCCTTCAGCAGTAATCTTGATTTAGCTTAATGAAGTACTGAGCAGTCAAAGCAGGTATTAGATGAGAGCTGATAATAATACTGGGTTGTTTCCACAAGGAGAAGCTTGGAAAGGGTTAAATTAACACACTATATATATATATATATATATATATATATATATATATATATATATATATATATATATATATATATATATATATATATATATATATATATATAATGACCCAGCAGAGCATTGTAACTTCATGTAGAGTCACAGGTATCAGTGCTACAGTGCATTACCAGGACACAGCAGGCTGAGTTTGTTTCACTAAGCTCTGCGGAAGGTTCCTCTTAACTCACAGTGAAGCTCAGTGTTTTACACTTATGTGGTTACAGTCTCGCTCACATACACGACCCCTTTTACAAACAGGCTGTTCTCACTGGAGACACAAGCCACTGATTTATGCACTACTGCTGCCCTCAAACCGGTCATTTGAATAACATTTCATTAGACGAGTATAGCTGAATTAATTCACTCAGCTCATAATCGGAGTGGGTCCGCTCGGACCTGGGTCGTGTTTGATTTTAGAGTGAGAGCTAAGCGGCCCAATCTATCAGCTGCTGGACTGAGGAACGAGCGTTTAATATTACTTTGACCTCCAGAAACGGCAGGATGGGGATTTTTATTTAGGCCTTAACACACCAAACCAACATTTCCTAATTAAACCTATATGCTTAAAACACAGAGTTCTATAAGCACCAAACACCTGTTTCTGTGCTAATGTTCTCTTTGGTTATTTACATTCTTCTAGAAATGTAGAATTCTCTTCATTCTTAGTGATTCTCCTGGTTTGTGAGATCTTTTGCTGGAACATTGGTGACATTAGAATGACACTTTGTTTGTATGGTGTTTGATGGATAATGATGGTGTTTTAATGGAGAACGATGGTGTTTGATGGGTGAAGATGGTGTTTTAATGGAGAACGATGGTGTTTGATAGATAAAGATGGTGTTTTAATGGAGAACAGTGGTGTTTGATGGATGAAGATGGTGTTTTAATGGAGAACGATGGTGTTTGATGGATAATGGTGGTGTTTGATGGATAATGATGGAATTTTAATGGAGAACGTTGGTGTTTGATGGATAATGATGGTGTTTGATTGATAAAGATGGTGTTTTAATGGAGAATTATGGTGTTTGATGGAGAACGATGGTGTTTGATGGATAATGATTGTGTTTGATAGATAAAGATGGTGTTTTAATGGAGAATTATGGTGTTTGATGGATAATGATGGTGTTTGATAGATAAAGATGGTGTTTGATTGATAAAGATGGTGTTTTAATAGAGAATTATGGTGTTTGATGGATAATGATTGTGTTTGATAGATAAAGATAGTGTTTTAATGGAGAACAATGGTGTTTTAATGGAGAACGATGGTGTTTGATGGATAATGATGGTGTTTTAATGGTGAACGATGGTGTTTGATAGATAATGATGGTGTTTTAATGGAGAATGATGATGCTTGATGGAAAATTATGTCATCTTTAATGGAGAAAGATGGCATTTGATGAAAAATTATAGAATTGCAATGGGTAATGTTGGTGTTTTAATGAAGAACAATGAAGAATTATAGTGTTTAATGATATATGATAAATGTTTTATGGTAGATAATGGAGTTACAGAATGATGGAATTAGTGAATTATAGTGTTTTATGGAGAATTATGGTGTTTTAATGCACAGTGATGGTTTTTTAATAAGTATAATAGTGTTTTGAATCTAGAATGATGGTATTTGATGAAGAGTTATAGTACTTTATGATAGATAATAGATGTTTTATGATAGATCATAGATGTTTTATGATAGATGATAAGTTGAATGATAAAATAAAGGGATAATGGAAAATAACAGTGTTTTTAATGGGAAATTATAGTGTTTATTGGTATATGATAGTGATTTTAATAGAAAATGACAGTCTCTATAGATACATGATGGAAAATTATTGTGTGATATGGAAAATGACTGTGTGTTAAGGTGAATGATGTTTTTTTCCAAGTTCAGCTTCCAATTAAGGTGACAAAAACAATATTTTGCAGCTGTAGAGTGGGGCAGAACTAATGTTGACTCATCCAGCCTGCCTGGAAACCTTATAAATTCTATTTATGAGCGCCTGAGAGAGAATTATAAATATGAGACATTAGTAAACGCAGCAAGTATGAAACACTTAATAACGAATCTGTTTGTATGGCTGGTCCCTGCATGAGGCCCAGTGCTTCTATAATTGGATGAGTGATCTTTATTTTTCCATTTCTCCTCGAGATATTAGAGAAGATGCAGCTCAAACATCATTTTAGCAATAAACACGGTCCAGAAGTGCTCAGTCGTCCTCTCTCTCTCTCTCTATCTCTCTGTTTGACTGAATAAAAGACATTTAAGATGATACCTCCTGATGGAGCTGCAGAACCTTTAGACATTTTAGCACCATGACAACAGACACAGTACTGTTGTCCTTCATCACACATGCACACTAATCTCAAAAGGCTGAGATGAAAAACAGAGCTTTATAAATAAACAAACTCCATTAGCAAACCGAAGCTGGCCGAAACAAGCCGAGAGAGCCTGCAGCATGTGTGCACTTTGAATGGGAGTGTATTCAAGTATATAATTCCCATATTAGAAACTCAGCGGGTTAAGACTAATGGCTAAAAACTACTGGTCTTTTTAAGAACACCATCATCGCATCCTGTTATGTTTCATCCTGCAATAATGCTCGACCCAAGTGTCTAACTTAGAAGTTCTTTAGCAGATGGAATATGAATACCCCAACCTTCATCCTGCAGGAAAGCTAACACTACACACTGACATGACTGTAATATATCAACACCAGCCACTCAAACTGCAGCCTAAACCCACCACTGCTGTCTGGATAGATTTGATCAGTGGGTGGACGATTCCCACTCCAGCAGCAGCACTGCTGTGTCTGATCCACTCACACCAGCACAACACAAACTAACCCAATGATCAAGAAGAGTATTGGAAGTTTATGCAAGCAAGTTAACTGTGTACACTGACATGATGTCACCTGAAAGTAAGTCATCCTGTAATCCATCAACAGCAGCCTAAAACTGTCGAAACCACTGAACCATCACATTTAACAACACTTGCCGTTTTGGTGAAGTTGCCAGTTTCAGGCTGTACATTCAGTGTGCAACACCGTCAGCTTGCAATGGAGCAATATTCATATTTCAGCTCCATAACAACCTCATAAATCAGAGGATCTGGCAACCTTCAGAGGAAAAATGTGTGAACGACAAAGTGGACTGAATTTAGAACATTGCTGTTTGAGAGAGAGGAGAGAGAGAGAGAACGAGAGAGAGAGAGAGAGAGAGAGAGAGAGAGAGAGAGAGAGAGAGAGAGAGAGAGAGAGGGACTAAATAGAGAAAGAGAGTGAAGGGTACTAAGAAACACTAAGACAGTGAAAGGGACTAAGAGAAAGAAAGAAAGAAATGACTAAGAAAGAAAGAAAGAAGGAAAGAAAGAAAGAAAGAAAGAAAGAAAGAAAGAAAGAAAGAAAGAAAGAAAGAAAGAAAGGTGGGAAGGTTAATAGAAAGATGTATTAGGAACAAAAGAGAGAGAGATAAAGAATACATGAAGACAGAATGAGAGGTTTTAAGCTAAGAGAGACAGAGAGAGAGAGAGGGAGCAAGCGAGAGAGGGACTAAATAGAAAAAGAGAGTAAAGGGTACCAAGAACAACTAAGACAGTGAAAGGGACTAAGAAAGAAAGAGAAATACAAATTACTGTAAAAGAAAGAAAGAAAGAAAGAAAGAAAGAAAGAAAGAAAGAAAGAAAGAAAGAAAGAAAGAATGAAGAAAGAAAGAGAAAATGAAAGGAAGAACAGGGAAGGTTAACAGAAAGAAGTATTAGGAATAAGAGAAAGAAAGAAAGAATACATAAAGACAGAATGAGAGGTATTAAGCTAAGAGAGACAGTGAGAGAGAGACAGTGAGAGAGAGAGTGAGAGAGGGAGCAAGAAAGAGAGGGACTAAATAGAGAACTAGAGTGAAGGGTACTAGGAAAGACAAAGACAGTGAAAGGGACTAAGAGAGAAAGAAATGAAAATTACTATGAAAGAAAGAAAGAAAGAAAGAAAGAACAGTTAACAGAAGGATATACATGAAGAGAGAGAGGTACTAAGAGAGAGAGAGAGAGAGAGAGAGAGAGAGAGAGAGAGAGAGAGTAAAGAGTAGTAAGAGAGAGAGTGGTACTGAGAGAGAGAGAGAGAGAGAGAGAGAGAGAGAGAGAGAGTAAAGAGTAGTAAGAGAGAGTGGTACTGATAGAGAGAGAGAGAGAGAGAGAGAGAGAGAGAGTAAAGAGTAGTAAGAGAGAGAGAGTGGTACTGAAAGAGAGAGAGAACAGAGTAGTAAGAGAGAGAGGTACTGAAAGAAAGAGAGCGAGAGAGCGAGAGAGAGTGGTACTGAAAGAGAGAGAGTACAGAGTAGTAAGAGAGAGAGGTACTGAAAGAAAGAGAGAGAGCGAGAGAGTGGTACTGAAAGAGAGTGAGTACAGAGTAGTAAGAGAGAGAGAGGTACTGAAAAAGAGAGAGAGAGCGAGAGAGAGAGAGAGAATACAAAACACCACCCCCCCCCCCACAGACAGACAAACACACACTAATAACCCACACACTTTGTATATATTACTATCTGTATGAATTATCTGTATATTCTTTCCTCTTTTTCTTTTGTTTGTTTGATATTGTATATCAAATTATTTATTTTATTAACTTCTATATGTATATATTTTTTGATGTATGTTTGTTTTACATATGCATGTTATTACATTTAACAATTAATCTTTAATATATATATATATATATATATATATATATATATATATATATATATATATATATATATATATATATTATATATATATATATATATATATATCATCATTTATCATTGTTTATTTATTTATACTACAAATGCTTTGACAATACAAATATGTGAATTTGTCATGTCAATAAAGCAAATTGAACTTGAACTTGAGAGAGAGAGAGGTACTGAGAGAGAGTAAAGAGTAGTAAGAGAGAGAGAGGTGCTGAGAGAGAGAGAGAGAGAGAGAGAGAGAGAGAGAGAGAGAGAGAGAGTGAGAGTAAAGAGTAGTAAGAGAGAGAGGTACTGAGAGAGAGTAAAGATAGTAAGAGAGAGAGAGGTACTGAGAGAGAGTAAAGAGTAGTAAGAGAGAGAGGTACTGAGAGAGAGTAAAGAGTAGTAAGAGAGAGAGGTACTGAGAGAGAGTAAAGAGTAGTAAGAGAGAGAGAGAGGTACTGAGAGAGAGTAAAGATAGTAAGAGAGAGAGAGGTACTGAGAGAGAGTAAAGAGTATTAAGAGAGAGAGAGGTACTGAGAGAGAGAGAGAGAGAGAGAGAGAGAAAGTAATGAGTAGTAAGAGAGAGAGAGGTACTGAGAGAGAGAGAGAGAGAGAGAGAGAGAGTGTGTAAAGAGTAGTAAGAGAGAGAGGTACTGAAAGAGAGAGAGAGAGAGAGAGAGAGAGTAAAGAGTAGTAAGAGAGAGAGGTACTGAGAGAGAGTAAAGAGTAGTAAGAGAGAGAGGTACTGAGAGAGAGAGAGAGAGAGAGAGAGAGAGAGAGAGAGAGAGAGAGAGAGAGTGTAAAGAGTAGTAAGAGAGAGAGAGAGGTACTGAGAGAGAGAGAGAGAGAGAGAGAGAGAGTAAAGAGTAGTAAGAGAGAGAGGTACTGAGAGAGTAAAGATAGTAAGAGAGAGAGAGGTACTGAGAGAGAGAGAGAGAGAGAGAGAGAGAGAGAGGTACTGAGAGAGAGTAAAGAGTAGTAAGAGAGAGAGAGGTACTGAGAGAGAGAGAGAGAGAGAGAGAGAGAGAGAGAGAGAGAGAGAGAGGTACTGAGAGGAGAGAGAGAGGTACTGAGAGAGAGTAAAGAGTAGTAAGAGAGAGAGGTACTGAGAGAGAGAGAGAGAGAGAGAGAGAGAGAGAGAGAGAGAGAGAGTAAAGAGTAGTAAGAGAGAGAGGTACTGAGAGAGAGTAAAGATAGTAAGAGAGAGAGAGGTACTGAGAGAGAGTAAAGATAGTAAGAGAGAGAGAGGTACTGAGAGAGAGA
This sequence comes from Megaleporinus macrocephalus, assembly GCA_021613375.1. Taxonomy (NCBI): domain Eukaryota; kingdom Metazoa; phylum Chordata; class Actinopteri; order Characiformes; family Anostomidae; genus Megaleporinus; species Megaleporinus macrocephalus. The sequence goes on from CM038709.1 coordinate 10,229,814, forward strand.
GAGAGAGAGAGAGAGAGAGAGTAAAGAGTAGTAAGAGAGAGAGGTACTGAGAGAGAGAGAGAGAGAGAGAGAGAGAGAGAGAGAGAGAGAGTAAAGAGTAGTAAGAGAGAGAGGTACTGAGAGAGAGTAAAGATAGTAAGAGAGAGAGAGGTACTGAGAGAGAGTAAAGAGTAGTAAGAGAGAGAGGTTCTGAGAGAGAGTAAAGATAGTAAGAGAGAGAGGTACTGAGAGAGAGTAAAGAGTAGTAAGAGAGAGAGGTACTGAGAGAGAGTAAAGAGTAGTAAGAGAGAGAGGTACTGAGAGAGAGTAAAGAGTAGTAAGAGAGAGAGGTACTGAGAGAGAGTAAAGAGTAGTAAGAGAGAGAGGTACTGAGAGAGAGTAAAGAGTAGTAAGAGAGAGAGGTACTGAGAGAGAGTAAAGAGTAGTAAGAGAGAGAGAGGTACTGAGAGAGAGTAAAGAGTAGTAAGAGAGAGAGAGAGGTACTGAGAGAGAGTAAAGATAGTAAGAGAGAGAGAGGTACTGAGAGAGAGTAAAGAGTATTAAGAGAGAGAGAGAGGTACTGAGAGAGAGAGAGAGAGTAAAGAGTAGTAAGAGAGAGAGGTACTGAGAGAGAGAGAGAGAGTGTGTGTAAAGAGTAGTAAGAGAGAGGTGCTGAGAGAGAGAGAGAGAGAGTAAAGAGTAGTAAGAGAGAGAGAGGTACTGAGAGAGAGAGAGAGAGAGTAAAGAGTAGTGAGAGAGAGGTACTGAGAGAGAAACTGAGACAGACTTAGAGTGAAAGGTACTGAGAGAGAGAGGGAGAGTGAGTGACTAAGATAGAGGTAGAGAGTAAAAGGTACTGAGAGATAGAGACACTAATAGAGACAGAGAGAGAGAAGAGACTCAGACAGAGAGAGAGAAGAGACTCAGACAGAGGGAGATGAAGAGAGACAGAGACAGGGAGAGTGAGAGGTGTAGAATGAAGAGGGTTTTACACTGAGGCCCTGAGTGACTCGTATCTCTCAGCGGTTGGTGTTTGGGTTTGTTCCTCAGTAGATTCACTCTGTCCATCCTGCATCTGCCAGCCAGCCACACTGGCTCCCTCTCTCTATTCCTTTCTCTCTCTGTCAAAACATTTTTCTCTTCTATCTCACTCTCTCTGTCGCAGTCCAGTGCAGGTCAGGTCAGTGTGTGCTTTACTGCAAGAGTAAAGAAAAGGTTAACCATCAGTTGTGTGCTGTTTGGTTGTTTTGGACTGTTTGTTTTTGATTGAGCTGAGCTCTCGCTCACCCTCATATTGGACACCAGTCACCCATGTCACATATAGACAGCTTCTGGCCAGCAGGAATACATGGAATTACACTGGAAATCACATGGAATATCACTAGAAATCACATTATGTCTCAATAGAAATTGCTCTGGAACTCAGCCTGGGAGTGTTTGCAGTATCTCTGTATGCTGTAGGCCATGGCAGTGGAGTCTGTATGCTTATATTAAACATGCACATCCTATTACAGGCTTCTCTGAGCTTTGCTGTCTATTCCTGAAGCTAAGAGAATAATGATGCCATGCTCAGACCTGGGATAAACACACACAGAGTTCCTAGCAAATACTCCCTGTGGCTAGAAAACATAAAGCACTCCAGAAAATGATGAACCAAAGGTCATGTTTAACCTTTCTATGGCTTTAGGTGGGATAGAGTCACTGTGTAGCTTTATTCAGGGCAGGCCGACAGACACTCGCTCCAGCAGGCAGGGGTCAAAAACCAGAACAAACAGGGCAGGTCCACAATCAAAACCAGAAAACACACAAAACAACAAGGAAAACACTAGAAACTCCCAGGATCAGCCAAGAACAAGGACATGGCTTAGTAATGCACTGTGGCATTGGCGTATAGTAAGACACAATGGAGGCACTTAACTCGCAGGAGACACCACCAGGACTGACCAACTCCTAACACACAACACCCACACCAACCCACACAAACCTTATAACCTACTAACAACAACAAACAGCGTGAATAAGGGTACCTACCGTGAGCCTCTGTGTGTGGCCCCCTGGATGCCACATCTTCCGATCTCCATTTTTTCTGTAAAAAATACAGGGCTTGGACAATGAAACTGAAACACCTGTCATTTTAGTGTGGGAGGTTTCATGGCTAAATTGTCAAGTCAAGTCAAGTTTACTTATATATCGCTTTTTACAATGATGTTGTCTCAAAGCAGCTTTACAGAGTTTTAAAAACAGTACGTTACAATATATATCCCCCAGTGAGCAAGAACACCTCCCTCAGACTGGAGGAAGAAACCTTGGGAGGAACCAGACTGTATATCGCTGTATATATCATCTAAAACTCTTTAAAGACCCTACATTTACGCTAATACTAACATATCTAGTATCTAGTGGTGTAGTGGTCAGCACAATGGTGTAGTGGTCAGCACGGTGGTGTAATGGTTAGTACGGTGGTGTAATGGTTAGTACGGTGGTGTAATGGTTAGTACAGTGGTGTAGTGGTTAGTACGGTGGTGTAGTGGTTAGTACGGTGGTGTAATGGTTAGTACGGTGGTGTAGTGGTTAGTACGGTGGTGTAATGGTTAGTACGGTGGTGTAATGGTTAGTACAGTGGTGTAGTGGTTAGTATGGTGGTGTAGTGGTTAGTATGGTGGTGTAGTGGTCAGCACGGTGGTGTAGGGGTTAGTACAGTGGTGTAGGGGTTAGTACAGTGGTGTAGTGGTTAGTACAGTGGTGTAGTGGTTAGTATGGTGGTGTAGTGGTTAGTACGGTGGTGTAATGGTTAGTACGGTGGTGTAGTGGTTAGTACGGTGGTGTAGTGGTCAGCACGGTGGTGTAATGGTTAGTACAGTGGTGTAGTGGTTAGTACAGTGGTGTAGTGGTTAGTATGGTGGTGTAGTGGTTAGTATGGTGGTGTAATGGTTAGTACGGTGGTGTAGTGGTTAGTACGGTGGTGTAATGGTTAGTATGGTGGTGTAGTGGTTAGTACGGTGGTGTAATGGTTAGTACGGTGGTGTAGTGGTTAGTACGGTGGTGTAATGGTTAGTACGGTGGTGTAGTGGTTAGTATGGTGGTGTAGTGGTTAGTACGGTGGTGTAATGGTTAGTACGGTGGTGTAGTGGTTAGTACGGTGGTGTAATGGTTAGTACGGTGGTGTAGTGGTTAGTACGGTGGTGTAATGGTTAGTACGGTGGTGTAATGGTTAGTACAGTGGTGTAATGGTTAGTATGGTGGTGTAATGGTTAGTACAGTGGTGTAGTGGTTAGTAAGGTGGTGTAGTGGTTAGTACGGTGGTGTAATGGTTAGTACAGTGGTGTAGTGGTTAGTATGGTGGTGTAGTGGTTAGTATGGTGGTGTAGTGGTCAGCACGGTGGTGTAGGGGTTAGTACAGTGGTACAGTGGTGTAGGGGTTAGTACAGTGGTGTAGTGGTTAGTACAGTGGTGTAGTGGTTAGTATGGTGGTGTAGTGGTTAGTACGGTGGTGTAATGGTTAGTACGGTGGTGTAGTGGTTAGTACGGTGGTGTAGTGGTTAGTATGGTGGTGTAGTGGTTAGTATGGTGGTGTAGTGGTTAGTAAGGTGGTGTAGTGGTTAGTATGGTGGTGTAGTGGTTAGTAAGGTGGTGTAGTGGTTAGTATGGTGGTGTAGTGGTTAGTAAGGTGGTGTAGTGGTTAGTAAGGTGGTGTAATGATTAGTATGGTGGTGTAGTGGTTAGTAAGGTGGTGTAGTGGTTAGTATGGTGGTGTAGTGGTTAGTACGGTGGTGTAATGGTTAGTATGGTGGTGTAGTGGTTAGTACGGTGGTGTAGTGGTTAGCACATTGGTGTAATGGTTAGTACGGTGGTGTAATGGTTAGTACGGTGGTGTAGTGGTTAGTATGGTGGTGTAGTGGTTAGTACGGTGGTGTAGTGGTTAGTACGGTGGTGTAATGGTTAGTACGGTGGTGTAGTGGTTAGCACGGTGGTGTAATGGTCAGCACGGTGGTGTAGTGGTTAGTATGGTGGTGTAATAGTTAGTATGGTGGTGTAGTGGTTAGTATGGTGGTGTAGTGGTCAGCACGGTGGCGTAGTGGTTAGCACAGTGGCGCAAAGGTCAGCACGGTGGTGTAGTGGTCAGCACGGTGGTGTAGTGGTTAGTATGGTGTGTAGTGGTTAGTATGGTGGTGTAGTGGTTAGTACGGTGGTGTAGTGGTTAGTATGGTGGTGTAGTGGTTAATACGATGGTGTAGTGGTTAGTACGGTGGTGTAGTGGTTAGTATGGTGGTGTAGTGGTTAATACGATGGTGTAGTGGTTAGTTATGGTGGTGTAGTGGTTAGTATGGTGGTGTAGTGGTTAATACGATGGTCTAGTGGTTAGTACGGTGGTGTAGTGGTTAGTATGGTGGTGTAGTGGTTAGTATGGTGGTGTAGTGGTTAGCACGGTGGTGTAGTGGCTAGCACGGTGATTTAGTGGTTAGTATGGTGGTGTAGTGGTTAGTGCGGTGTTGTAGTGGTTAGTGCGGTGTTGTAGTGGTTAGCACGGTGGTTTAGTGGTTAGTATGGGGGTGTAGTGGTTAGTACGGTGGTGTAGTGGTTAGTACGGTGGTGTAGTGGTTAGTATGGTGGTGTAGTGGTTAGTACGGTGGTGTAGTGGTTAGTGCGGTGTTAAAGTGGTTAGTACGGTGGTGTAGTGGTTAGTATGGTGGTGTAGTGGTTAGTATGGTGGTGTAGTGGTTAGCACGGTGGTGTAGTGGCTAGCACGGTGATTTAGTGGTTAGTATTGTGGTGTAGTGGTTAGTGCGGTGTTGTAGTGGTTAGTGCGGTGTTGTAGTGGTTAGCACGGTGGTTTAGTGGTTAGTATGGGGGTGTAGTGGTTAGTACGGTGGTGTAGTGGTTAGTACGGTGATGTAGTGGTTAGTATGGTGGTGTAGTGGTTAGTACGGTGGTGTAGTGGTTAGTGCGGTGTTAAAGTGGTTAGTACGATGGTGTAGTGGTTAGTACGGTGGTGTAGTGGTTAGTATGGTAGTGTAGTGGTTAGTACGGTGGTGTAGTGGTTAGTATGGTGGTGTAGTGGTTAGTGCGGTGTTAAAGTGGTTAGTACGGTGGTGTAGTGGTTAGTATGGTGGTGTAGTGGTTAGTATGGTGGTGTAGTGGTTAGTACGGTGGTGTAGTGGTTAGTATGGTGGTGTAGTGGTTAGTACGGTGGTGTAGTGGTTAGTATGGTGGTGTATTGGTTAGTACGGTGGTGTAGTGGTTAGTAAGGTGGTGTAGTGGTTAGTATGGTGGTGTAGTGGTCAGTATGGTGGTGTAGTGGTTAGTACGGTGGTGTAGTGGTTAGTATGGTGGTGTAGTGGTTAGTATGGTGGTGTAGTGGTTAGTATGGTGGTGTAGTGGTTAGTACGGTGGTGTAGTGGTTAGTACGGTGGTGTAGTGGTTAGCACGGTGGTGTAGTGGTTAGTATGGTGGTGTAGTGGTTAGTATGGTGGTGTAGTGGTTAGTATGGTGGTGTAGTGGTTAGTATGGTGGTGTAGTGGTCAGTATGGTGGTGTAGTGGTTAGTATGGTGGTGTAGTGGTTAGTATGGTGGTGTAGTGGTCAGTATGGTGGTGTAGTGGTTAGTATGGTGGTGTAGTGGTTAGTATGGTGGTGTAGTGGTCAGCACTGTTTCCTCACAGTAAGATGATCTGGGTTGGATTCTCGGTCCGGGTTGTTCTGTGTGGAGTGTGCATGTTCTCCTCGTGCTTGAGTGGGTTTCCTCCGGGTACTCTGGTTTAGCTCCAGCCCCCCGTGACCCAGACTAGTGGGATAAAGCAGAAGATAATAGATGAATGGATGAACCAAAGTATGTAACACAGCTAAGAAGGAGCTACAGCAGTAGCTTGAAGCTGGAATGTCTAAAAGAAGCCTTCAAACACAAGTTTGTCTTGTCTGATCAACTATATTCAGTATTAACTGTGTTTTCTTTTCAGGACTATTCCTTCCTAAAACTTCACAGACGTAGCTGCTTAACCTAAACTGACTCGGCGGTCACTCGGCATTTAACTGTGTTAAAGATAGAAACGCATTACTCACACAAACACGCAGGCACGTCACAGTGCTGCTGCAGCTGAGCAGTTATTTGTGCATGTTTGTTTGCTTCTTTGTGTCTAACAGAGGCCTTTAAGCCTTTTTTCCAGAGGGAGCGTCAAGCTGAGATGTTTCAGAGAGACTGAGACAGCTGTAATTACAGCATCTTTCAGAAGAGGGATGGCTGTGGGGTAAATTCAGATATACGACACTCACAACAACACAATAACACAAACCTTAATGCAATAGCTTGGCGAAAAAACCTAGTTTGCATAGTTTGCCCTCCAGAATGCAGTTCAGTACGTGCTTAGTGTCTGAATGTTGCTTCTTTAGTTGTACTGGAGCTGCCCGGCTGATGTGGCTAAACAGTGACGGAGACTTACGCATGGCACTGTATGTATCTGTATAAATAGACAAAAGTATGTGGACACCCCTTCTAATTACTTTAGAGTTTAGGTGTTTTAACCATACCAATTTCTAACAGGTGCATAAAATCAAGCACATAGACTAGACTTAGACTCAGACATTTAAGATTTGAAACTTGACTCACTTTTTCACTTGAATGACCTGAGACTTGACTTAGAAACTTGATCTGGTTTTAAACCTCAGTGACTTTAGACCTGGCTTTCATCTCAGAGACTTGAGACTAGACTTGAACTTTCATCTCAGAGACTCGAGACCAGACTTGAACTTTCATCTGAGAGACTAGAGACTAGATTTGGACTTTCATCTCAGAGACTCGAGACCAGACTTGAACTTTCATCCTAGAGACTTAAGACCAGACTTGAACTTTCATCTCAGAGACTTGAGACTAGACTTGGACTTTTATCTCAGAGACTCAAGACTAGATTTGGACTTTCATCTCAGAGACTTGAGACTAGACTTGAACTTTCATCTCAGAGACTCGAGACCAGACTTGAACTTTCATCTTAGAGACTTAAGACCAGACTTGAACTTTCATCTCAGAGACTTGAGACTAGACTCGAACTTTTATCTCAGAGACTCGAGACTAGATTTGGACTTTCATCTCAGAGACTTGAGACCAGACTTGAACTTTCATCTTAGAGACTTAAGACCAGACTTGAACTTTCATCTCAGAGACTCGAGACTAGACTTGAACTTTCATCTCAGAGACTCGAGATTAGACTTGGACTTTCATCTCAGAGACTCGAGACTAGACTTGGAATTTCATCTCAGAGACTCAAGACTAGACTTGGACTTTCATCTCAGAGACTTAAGACTAGACTTAAACTTGCATCTCAAAGACTCGAGATTAGACTTGGACTTTTATCTCAGAGACTCGAGACAAGACTTGGACTTGCATCTCAGAGATCTAAGAGTAGGCTTGGACTTGAGACTAAACTTGGACTTTCATCTCAGAGACTCGAGACTAGACTCGGACTTTCATCTCAGAGACTTGATACTAGACTTAGACTTTCATCTCAGAGACTCAAGACTACACTTGGACTTTCATCTCAGGGACTTGAGACTAGACTTGGACTTTCATCTCAGAGACTTGAGACTAAACTTGGACTTTCATCTCAGAGACTCGAGACTAGACTTGGACTTTCATCCCAGAGACTTGAGACTAGACTTGGACTTTCATCTCAGAGACTCAAGACTACACTTGGACTTTCATCTCAGGGACTTGAGACTAGACTTGGACTTTCATCTCAGAGACTTGAGACTAGACTTGGACTTTCATCCCAGAGACTTGAGACTAGACTTGGACTTTCATCTCAGAGACTCAAGACTACACTTGGACTTTCATCTCAGGGACTTGAGACTAGACTTGGACTTTCATCTCAGAGACTTGAGACTAGACTTGGACTTTCATCCCAGAGACTTGAGACTAGACTTGGACTTTCATCCCAGAGACTTGAGACTAGACTCCAGACTTTCATTTTACAGTGTTGAGATTGGACTTGGCATAAAGTGACCATCTCCAATTAAACTTGCTCCTTCACACATTACCCCCTCGTCCCTCCAAGCTGAAGTTGAGAGGCCAGATGCTACTGGCCCTGCTGCTGACCTTCCTCACGGAGGCAGAGGTGATTAATAATCCTGAATGGAGCCCCGGCGTAAAGTCTGTTGTGGTCCTCAGAGGGGCCTGACCGCTCTCCTGCCACACACAGACCATTCATCACGGGCAAAATGAAGCCCAGTCTAGCAGAATGGACCTCTTTCTCTTTCGCCGTCTGCTCAAATTACCCGCTGACCACCAGGGGCCTCCGGACAGAGGGTCCGCATTTGGATTTTCTCCTGAAAGGAGCTCCGCAGAGACGTCCGGCATGAATAGAGGATCGGCTGGAATTAAAAGGAAGTGAAGCGTTCCGCGGCTTCCGAGCTGCTATAGGAACAAAAGCAGAAAAACACTGAGCGGTGTCAGACACATCAATCAAATCAGGAGGCGGTCACCACAGCAACCGGAGAATCCTCCGTCTTCATCACCTTCAATCAGTGCAATTAGGTCAAGTATAGGAACAGAGGGAGAGAAAGAAAGAGCGAGAGATAGAGGCGGTGAGAGGGAAGGAGGGATAAAGAAAGAAATACAGATAGAGAACAAGATAAGGATGAAGATGGAGAGATAATGCAAGACAACAATAAAAAAGAAGGAGTAAGAGAGAGAGAGAGAGATCTCAAGGAAGAGACAGAAACACAGAAAAAGGAGAGAGACAAAGAAAGAAATACAGATAAATAAGACAAAATAAGATGAAACAAACAGAAAAAGAGGGAGAAAGAGATAAAGGAAAAGAAATGCAGCCAGAGATAGATAGAGAGGAAGACAACGAGAGTGTGAGAGGGAGAGATATAGCAAGACAAATAAAATAGAGGGGAAATAGAGAGAGCAAATGAAGAGAGAGAAGGACAAAAATAAAAAAGGAGTAAGAGAGAGAGAAAGAGAGAGAGCTCAAGGAAAGAAACAGAAAGAGAAAAAAGCAGAGCGATAAAGAAAGAAATACAAAACAAACAGAAAAAGAGATAGAGATAGAGATAAGGATGAAGATGGATAAAATTAAAAAATAAAAATAAAAAGAAAGGTAAGAGAGAGAGAGAGCGAGAGAAAGAGAGAGAGAGAGAGAGAGAGAGAGAGAGAGAGCTCAAGCAAGACACATAAACAGAAAAAAGAAAGAAATGCAGATAGAAAAAGAATAAAGGACAAAGTGAGATGAAGCAAGACAATGCAGAAAATATAGAGAGAAAGAGAGGTATAGAAAGAAATACAGATAAAGAGAGGCAGACAAGAGAGCAAGAGAGAGAGAAAGAAAGAGAGAGAGACGAAAATAACTTGAAACAAAAGAGATAAAGATAAAAAAAGATAGAGAGAGAAAGAGAGCGCTCAAGAGACAGAAACTCAGAAAATAGAGAAAAAAGAGCGAAAGATCAAGAAATACAGATAGAGAGAGAGAAAGACAACAAGAAAGAGAGACAATATGAGACGAAAAATAAAAAGAGAGCTCAAGAAAGAGACAGAAACACAGAAAAAATGAAAAGAAAGAAAGAGAGAGAGAGAGAGAGAGAGGGAGAGGGAGAGCAAGACAAATGGTGTTAAGGCTCCAGAAGGCCCCCTAGTGTTTTTACCTTTAACCAGTGCTTTGGGGAAACTGCTGATGCCGGTGTGAGGCAGGTGGCCGGGGGGAGGGCAGCGTGACCCTCCGGCATGTACAACAACATTTTCCTACCGCGTCCTCAGCGGCGGCTACTCAGATTTAAAACCCCCATCTGCTCTGGACCAGCGGAGGCAGAGGGAGGCGAGGCAGGAGACAGGAACGTGTAAAAGGAGTTCTGAAAATGTACTGCCGCAGTCACGCTGCCTCAGCATTTCTTCACCGGGGTGGAGCCGAAATCAGGTGAGTATGGGTGGTCCTGATTTGGGGAGGTGTAGGGAGCGTGTAGTTCAGTGTACAGTTAATGTTAGCTGGTAAACTGGCTTTGACAGGTAAGCAACATTATGGTGGCTGTTCTTTTCTATTGGCTGACACTTCAGAGGGTCAGAGGTTTGATGATTTGGCTTGTTTACTGGATGAAGTTACTCTCAGATCACATGTTGGTGATTTGTAGATGATGCCAAATCAAGTACTTACAACATATATCCCACCTACCTGTCTGCTCTTCTCCATCCTTATGTCCCGTCGCACAAGCTAAGCTCTGAATCTGGTCATCAGGCAGTACCCAGGTTCAGGCTTTCCTCTATGGGTGGCAGGTCTTGTCGTGTAGCTGCCCCAACACTTTGGAACTCAATACCTTCTTCTATTCTGTCCCTCTTTCACTATCTTCATATCCCAGCTGAAAACAAAAACCTTTCTATAAATACTTTAATCTTCTTTGATTTGTTTATTATTATTATTATTATTATTATTATTATTATTATTATTATTATTATTATTATTATTATTATTATTATTATTATTCCATTATAGGTATTCTTATTATATATAGGTATTCTTGTGGGGGGATTCTGTGATGGCTGGTTACTCCAACATTGGCAAAATATCTGGTTTAGCATCTTCTGACTAGTTTGGTCCACACTGTAGCATATTTTAAGTTTAAGGATGTTTCCTGGACACAGTTACAGTTGCTGGGTGAACCAGTTTTCTACAGCGCCACCCTGAGGCAGACAGAGTGCTGCAGCTCTAGTTAGTTAAAGTATCTAAAATAAACAGGGTTGCTGATTGTGGGTGAAGAATCTAAAAAATCAGTCAACCCATTACTTTCAGAATTTATATTCTGTTATATTCTGGGACCCCTATAGGTAAATTGGAAGGTGTTGGACCCCCAGAAACACCTGTACTTTGCACCTAGAGCGTGAAGTGAATAGACGCTAATGAGGAAAAGTCTTGTGAGACCATAGAAACTGATGCAACATAACCACTCATTGTAGTTATGAGAATGAGTGTAGCGCACTGATCCATATATCAACAGCTTAATTCTACTCCAGATGTCTTTGTGTTTATGGACATGGCCGTCCTGAGCTGGAGGTTGGGGAACCAGCCTTGTGATGGGAAGGGACCTGACTAAAGTGACCTTGAGCAAGACACCTAACCTTCAACTGCTCCTCGGGCTCTGTGGTTAGGACTGCCCACCACAAGCATGCTCACTGCCCCCTAGTATGTGTTCACTAGTGTGTGTGTGGGTGTTTCATTGCCTGGATAGGGTTAAATGCAGAAGGTGGAATGTGAATTCTGAGTATTTTCTAATAGTAATACTTCTACTTCTACTTAAGTATATTAGTAAGAAGTATAAAAAGAAGCTAACCCTAAGAAGCTCCTCTACAGTTCTGGAAGTTACTCAGTACTTCAGTAGTTATGACCAAATACTTTTGTACTCAGGATATTTCATATAAAGGCTCTGTTACTTTTGGTGAGTTGTTTTAAATTGATTACAGATTTACTCTGACAGTGGGTGGGATTAAAAACTGGTGTTCGGAAAGTGGAAACTACACCTTGTGTGTGAGGGTCCAGCAGAACTTCTCCAACAAACTGATTGGTCAGTCGGCTACCAGCCTCAGCGCTTGCTCCAGCTGCAGCTTTAGAAAGAGGAAACACGGTCAGCGGAGTGAATGTGGAGCAGGTGAGTGAGAGTTCTGCTGAAAGTGTTTTAGAGGTTATAGAGGGGAAAAGAAAAATGTACTCCTAATAGAACCAGTGATTGATGTGAGGTAAAAATGTGCACGTATACAGCACCGTGTAAAGGTTTTAGATACTTTATTAAAGACAGGAAGCTTTTATCCTTCCTTCCATACATCCATACATCCATACATCCCTATATTTCCCTTCATCCCGCTAGTCGGGATCATGGGGGGCTGGAGCTAATCCCAGTGTCATGCACACTCCACACAGAATGAATGAATGAATATCAATGGTTGTAAGTTTTGTTTAAAGTAATAAACATTTTTCCTTTTTCTTTAATATTACCACTTTCGAGATCATTCCTTTTGTGTTAAAATCTTATTTTCTATGGGAATTTGTGTGTTCCAAACATGTAAATTTAAAATTATGGGTTTTATTTATTCATTTGTTGTAGATTTTTTTCTTGTATAAGTAAAACTTGAAAGATTTAGATTTTTAAAAAATTGCCATCCCACGTTTTCATGTTACTGCTGAAACACACAAATTGGAGCCTTATTTTAGCCACACCCCTGCATTTTAGAGCAGGAGGTGAGACTGCATCCGTGTCCCTCATGGCCACATAGTGAGCAGTTAGATCTCATCGTTATAAAGAAAATGTGTCATTTCGACTTTAACAGATTTTAGTCTACAGTCCAACGTCAGTTAAAAGTCTGAAATGTGTAGAATGATTGTAATGAAATAGTGGACTAGAGGCAATATTTAAGGTGCAGGTGAGAAGAGAATGTGCAGGAGAGTCCGTGTTGTAAACCACAATAATAATAACTAGACAAACAAAGAAACAAAAATCCATGTATAAAATAAACAGTAATTCTAGACAAAGGAGAAGCAAGAAACCAAAATAAACAGAAGCACATAGAAAATGACACTAGTTTTATATCATGTGAAAGTTTTATGATGAATTGATTATTGATTATGATTATACAGTTGACCTATGGGTGAACATTGGTGATAGATCGGTAAGTAAACAGCTGTAAGGTTAATGAAATCCATGAATACACAAAGCAGTAATCCTAGACAAAAACAATTTTACTACTAACACATTAGCAGTTTCCCAACAGAAACAATGCCAAACAGCCACAGTTATCACACTGAGGGGCATACGTATAGTATAAAGAAAACTAGGAACACCTGGGACAGGGAGGGGCCACAAACTAGAAGCAGGTAAGGAGCATGACAAGAGGGCAAAGACAGGGAGAAGCAAGGAACCAAAACTAACAGAAGCTTATGGAACATGACACGAGTGTTAAAAAAAAGCAGAGACAATACAGGAAAAGAAGTATAACCTGACAGTGATGTATACGTTATATTTATTATTCAGCAATTAAAGTGTACACATGTTTTACTGAAATATTCATATGTATAATATTTATATATATATATATATATATATATATATATATATATATATATATATATATATATATATATATATATATATATATATATAAACATCCTTTAAACATTATATCCTGTGAAAGTTTCATGATGACCAATAGAAATTCCATCTTTACTGCAATATAGATATTTACTGCAACATGCAAGTGTCATGGTGTAATCCTGTGCTATGCAGTGTTACAGTAAGTATGCGGTACTACAGGATAGGGTACAATGTTCAATTACACACCTCTTCTCTCTATGAGGCGTTGAGGACACGGTTGTTCTCCCAATGTTTGGCTGAATGCTTTGACCAGCCTAGGCCATAGTAGGAGCTTGATTGATAACATGGTTCACACTTCTTCAGTCTTTTCTGCCTCGTCTTCATGCCTCCTTACCCATCCACCATGCAGGGAGGGATTTTTGACTTTGTAACCTTTTCCAGTTTTATGTAAATCAACAATTCTTTGGAGATGTCTATTTACGAGGCATGGTTTCATATCAGCAGATGCTTCTCGTGAATAGCAAACTCAAAAAGAGTGTCTTTTATAAGTCAGAGTAGCTCTACACCTCGCTCCAATCTCATTTCATTGACTGGACTCCAGGTCTGCTGACTCCAATTAGCTTTTGTCAAAGGTACAGATATGAAATATTATAATTGTGTGTGTGGTATTAGGTTAAGCATGTTGTGTTTATGTTTAAGTATACTTGGGACAGATGTAGATCAGATCACTTTTTATGACCAATTAATGCAAAAAAAACAGGTCATTTTAAAGGTTTTACAATTTTTTTCTTCCCACTGTATCTTTCTCTCATAATATCATATAAACTGTTGCAGTACAGACCCACCTCCCTTCCATCTGTTTTTTACTCACTGCCCTCCACTAAAATCAACCCATTGTACAAATCATCTGCCTGATTACACCAATGCATTTGTAATAATTCAAAATGAATGAGGAACAGCTTTGACTAGACTACACTGTAAAAAGACCAACTACGTTTCGTTCATTTGATTTGGGATTTTGAGTTACTAAAACAAAGAAATGTGGATTACTCAGCATGAACAAGCAACAATATGTCAGGGCAACAGATTTCACTCTGATATTGTGTCAACAAGATTCTCTAAATTACCAGAACAATTAATTTGCTGATACACAATGTTGCTGCTTGCCCTGAAGATGTTATAGCCACTGTAGATAACAGTGAAATGGAATGTTCCTTTTAAGACCAGTCTCAGAGTATTAGACTTCTGTTGGTGGAAGAAACAAGAAAAGGAAGAAAAGACATGGCGGTTATAAAAAAGGAGATGCAGCTGACGTTTTCCCATAAGGAGAAGGAGACAGTGTTTTCTGATTTAGGCAGAAATTAGCATATAATAGGACAATTACACACATTTCATTATTACATTTTTGGGTTTTAAGTAATGTGAAATGTCTTCCCTATAAGGAAAAATTGATACTTGCTGTAAAATAATGTATTGTTTGTTTTTGGATAACTACAGAAATTCCATTTGAAATTTTGCTTTTTGTAATGCCATTAATATACTTCGAGGCATTTCAACCAGGTGGACAAATACAGCATGAGAAATTTAGTCTTACTTGTTTAAACAGTCCAGGTACAAACCAGATCCGGACCAAGGCGTTGTCCAATGTGGACCCAAACCGATAAACTATTGAGAATGATTTAATTTTGACTGTGTTTATTTTAAGCGGCGGAGCTTTTCTTGTGTTTACGGTATATGGGCTTTGCGGCGCAGTGAATTCAGAGACCAATCGCGTGCGCTGTAAGATCACTGAAGGCTCCTCAGCCAATCAGATCTGTGCATATCGGGGCGTGCAGCGTACACAGCGGTATTCTCCAAAACTAGACGAGCAAGTCCATTCCATAACCATCCATCCGTGCATTATCTGCCACTTAATCCCCATAGTCGGGGTAGGGGGGGCGAAGGTGGGGTACACCATGGACAGTTCGCCAGTCCATCGCATTGTCAACATACACTCACACCTACGGGCAGTTTAAAGTGAGTGATCAACCTAACATACATGTGTTTGGACTGTGGGAGGAAACCGGAGTACCCAGAGGAAACCCACTCAAGCACGGAGAGACCATACACACTCCACACTGAGAACGGCCCGGACCGGGAATCCAACCCAGATCATCTTACTGTGAGGAGACAGTTCGCTGTTGACTTTTCTGTTTTAATGTCATGCTCTCTGACTCGCTTTAGTCTCTGGCTGCTGCTTCTTGCTTCATACCTCGCCAGTGTGCATGCCGCACGCCCCAATGTGCAGAGATCTGATTGGCTGAGAAGTGCCTCTGGTGATCTTACAGTGCACGTGATTGGTCTCTGAGTTCACTGCACCGTAAAGCCTGTATACCGTAAAGACAAGAAAAGGTCCACCACTTAAAATAAACACAGTCTAAATTTAATCATTCTCCATAGTTTATCAGTTTGGGTTCACATTGGACAACGTCTGGGTCCGGATCCGGACCGCAGTCCGCCTATTAGTGACCCCTGGTGTAGGTGATCAGACAATGTGGCCTTCTGTGGACAAGTGATTTTGAGAAATTGAGTTCTGATCTGAGTAAAGCACCAAAGCGAAGGAGAAATTCCAAAATATTCCTGGTATGTGAGAAATCCTGCTTTGTGGAAGTGTGGATTGGGATGAGGACTGGAGCGGTGTAATTACACGCGGAGCTGTGTAAATATACACACGCTGCAGGCTGTGTATGGGAGGGAGTGCGGTGAGGGGGGCTCTTCCTCGGCAGCAGATAGATATTTTATGAAGGAGAAATCCTCTCAGTCATAAATACTGCAGCAGGTGTAAAGAAGCCGCGCTGCTTGTTTGTGATCAGCGAGCTCCGTCTGTACGGCTCTATTCAACACTTCTAATACCCACAATACAGCTCCGGCGTTCACTCCACTCTCACTTCACCATTCATTCCATTCATTTCCTCTGATAGAGCCATAAATCTCCCCTTCGCTCTCTTTCTTTCTCTCTCTCTCTCACTCTCTCACTCTCTCTCGCTCACTCTCTCGCTGTGACGTCTGTAATGCAGTCATTTGCAACAGCTGGGTAACATTCATCTCCAGAGAGCCTGACAGTCTTACATCATTATTACTGCACATCAGGGAGAGAGAAAGAGAGAAGAAAGGAGAGAGAGAGAGAGTGATGGAAGGAAAGACAGAGATAGAGAGAGAGAAGATAAGGTGAGACAAAGAGAGAGAGAGAGATGGAAGGAGAGTGAGATAGAGAGAGAAATAAAAACATTTTCTTCCATCTCTCTCTCTCGCCTTATCTTCTCTCTCTCTATCTCTGTCATTCCTTCCATCACTCTCTCTCAGGGACAGAGAAAAGGGAGAGAGATGGAAAACAAAGAGACAGAGGGAGAGGGCGGGGGAGAGTGATGGAAGAAACAAGAGTGAGAGAAAGGGAAATTGGTGGAAGGGGAAGAGTGAAGGAGAGAAAGAAAGAAAAAGAGAGTGGGGAGAAAGAGAGGGAGAGAGAAATTAAGAGAGAAGGGGGAGTAAGAGAGAGTGAAAGAAGGAGAAATACTAGCGAGAGTGAGCAAGAGAGGGAGAAGAAGAAGGAGACAGAAAAAAGGTGAAGAGTGGAAACAGAGGGAGAGAGTGCCATTGAAGGAGAGATAGACTGGGGGAAAAGAAAGAGTGAAGAGGAGAGCAAGAGAATGAAAAGAGAAGGAGAGAAATTGAGAGGTGGGAGTGAGAGAAAGCAGAAAGGATGGAAGAAAAGAGAGAAAGACAGGAGAAACAATAGAGAGACAAAAAGGATGGATATAGAGAAGACAGGAGAGATAAAGAGAAAAGAGAATGAGAGAGGAAGAGAAATGAGGAGAAAGAGCAATAGAGAAGGAATGAAAGAAAAGACAGAGTGAGAGAGAGGGAGAGAGAGGGAGAGATGAACAGGAGAGAACAATAGGGAGAGAGAGAAAGGCAGAGGTGGAAGAAAAGATAGAGAGAAAAATTTAGAGACGGGGAGTGAGAAAAAATGAGCAAGGGAAGGAAAGAGAAATAAAAGAGAGAGAGAAAAATGGGGAGTGAGATGGAGAAAAAAGGGCATAGGATGGAGAAGGAGAGATAAAGAGAAAAGAGAATGAGAGAAAGAGCAACAAAGAGAAAGAGAGAAAGAGAGGGAGGAAAGAGAGAAAGAAGGCTGGTACATATTAGATTTCCATAATATAATTAGATGTACATAATATAAAGGCACTCATGTTATTTGTATTGGAATTAATATTAAACAATGGGGTCCTAAAGTATGAGACCACCACTAAAATGCTCTTATAATTTAATACAAAGTCAAACCATGTCAAATCACATTATCAGCACAAGAGTATAACTGTATAAGAGTATAACTGAAAAGAGGAATCTTAGAGGCATTAACATGAATGTTTTCGTATTTGGTGGTGTGTCCCTGCAACACCCTGTCTTTCTCTGTATTTCCCTCACTTGTCCTTCTGTCAAGTCTCCTGATCTGAGAGCTGCTCAGTGGCTGCTGTCAGCCTCCTGAACTACCACTGTGTTGGTTCTCAGAACGACTTCTATGAAGGTCTTCATGTCTTGCGACGCTGGTCCCAGACCACCTCCCAGTACACTGGAGAGCACAAGAAAACCAGTGCTGAATCCAGTACTTTAGAGAGCTCAGGTCTGTTAATGCCTGCCCTCAAGTCTCCGCCCACTGTTCCACAGAGCATTGGCCCATCCATGCTTGCCCACGAGGCTCTGTCTAGTGATCCAGAGAGGACTGACCCACCAAAGCCTGCCCTTAAGGCTCCATCTAATGTTCTAGAGAATTCTGGCCCACCAGTGTCTGCCTACAAGGGTGTGTCCAGTGTTCCAGAAAGCGCAGGTTTATATAAGCCTGCCCTTAAGGTTCCATCTAATGTTTCAGAGAGCACTGGTCTGTAGGTGTCCACCCTCAAGGTCCTGTTCAGTGTTCAAGAGAGCACAGGCTTATCGGTACCTGCCCTCAATACTCTGTCCAGTGTTCCAGAGAGCCCTGGCATTCCAAAAGCACTGACTTAATGATGCCTGCCTTTAAGGTCCTGTCCAGTGTTCCAGAGATCACGGGCCTATCAGTCCCTGCCCTCAAAGCCCTGTCCAGTGTTCCAGAGAGTACTGCCCCATTTATGCCTGCCCTCATCGCTTCGTCCAGTATTTCAAGAAGCACTGGATCATTAGGCCTGCCTTTAAGGCTTTGTCCAGCATTCCAAAGAGCACTGGCTCATTGATGCCTGCCTTTTAAAGTTCTGTCCAGTAATCCAGAGAGCAAAGGCCTATCAATGCCTGTCCTCAAAGCTCTGTTCACTGTTTCAAAAAGCACTGGCTCATTGATGCCTGCCCTCAAGGCTCTGTCCAGTGTTCCAGAGAGCACTGGCTCATTGATGCCTGCCCTTAAGGTCCCATCCAGTGTTCCAGATAGCACTGGCCCATATATGCCTGCCCTCACGGCTCTGTCCAGTATTTCAAGGAGCACTGGTTCATTAGGCCTGCCTTAAAGGCTTTGTCCAGCATTCCAAAGAGTGCTGACTCAATGATAACTGCCTTTAAGGTCCTGTCCAGTGTTCCAGAGATCACGGGCCTATCAGGGCCTGCCCTCAAAACTCTGTGCAGTGTTCCAGAGAGCACTGGCCTATTTATGCCTGCTCTCAAGCCTCTGTTCAGTGTTGCAATTAACACTGGCTTATTGATGCCTGCCCTTAAGGTCCTGTCCAGTGTTTTAGGGAGTACTGGCCCATTTATGCCTGCTCTCATGGCTTCGTCCAAGCAGCATTGGTTCATTAGGCCAGGCTTTAAGGCTTTGTCCAGCTTTCCAAAGAGCGCTGACTCAATGATGCCTGCCCTTAAGGTCCCATCCAGTGTTCCAGATAGCACTGGCCCATATATGCCTGCCCTCACGGCTCTGTCCAGTATTTCAAGGAGCACTGGTTCATTTGGCCAGCCTTTAAGGCTTTGTCCAGCTTTCCAAAGAGCACTGACTCAATGATGCCTGCCTTTAGGGTCCTGTCCAGCATGCAGAGATCACAGGCCAATCAGGGCTTGCCCTCAAAGCTCTGTACAGTGTTTTAGAGAGCATTGGCCTATATATGCCTGCCTTCATGGCTCTGTCCAGTATTCCAAGCAACACTGGTCCATCAGGCCAACCTTTAAGGCTTTGTCCAGCATTCGAAAAAGCATTGGGTCATTGATGTCTGTTGTTTAAGGTCCTGTCCAGCATTCCAGAGATCACAGGCCTTTCAGTGCCTACCCTTAAGGCTCTGTTCAGTGTTCCAAAGAGCACTGGATTATTGATGCCTGCCCTTAAGGTCCTGTCCAGTGTTTCAAAGATCCCTGGCCTATTTATGCCTGCCCTCATGGCGCTGTCCAGTAGTTCAAGGAACACTGGATCATTAGGCCTGCCTTTAAGGCTTTGTCCAGCATTCCAAAGAGCACTGGCTCATTGATGCCTGCCTTTTAAAGTTCTGTCCAGTAATCCAGAGAGCAAAGGCCTATCAATGCCTGTCCTCAAAGCTCTGTTCACTGTTTCAAAAAGCACTGGCTCATTGATGCCTGCCCTCAAGGCTCTGTCCAGTGTTCCAGAGAGCACTGGCTCATTGATGCCTGCCCTTAAGGTCCCATCCAGTGTTCCAGATAGCACTGGCCCATATATGCCTGCCCTCACGGCTCTGTCCAGTATTTCAAGGAGCACTGGTTCATTAGGCCTGCCTTAAAGGCTTTGTCCAGCATTCCAAAGAGTGCTGACTCAATGATAACTGCCTTTAAGGTCCTGTCCAGTGTTCCAGAGATCACGGGCCTATCAGTGCCTGCCCTCAAAACTCTGTACAGTGTTCCAGAGAGCACTGGCCTATTTATGCCTGCTCTCAAGCCTCTGTTCAGTGTTGCAATTAACACTGGCTTATTGATGCCTGCCCTTAAGGTCCTGTCCAGTGTTTTAGGGAGTACTGGCCCATTTATGCCTGCTCTCATGGCTTCGTCCAAGCAGCACTGGTTCATTAGGCCAGGCTTTAAGGCTTTGTCCGGCTTTCCAAAGAGCACTGACTCAATGATGCCTGTCTTTAAGGTCCTGTCCAGCGTGCAGAGATCACAGGCCAATCAGTGCTTGCCCTCAAAGCTCTGTACAGTGTTTTAGAGAGCACTGGCCTAGATATGCCAGCTTCATGGCTCTGTCCAGTATTCCAAGCAACATTGGTCCATCAGGTCAACCTTTAAGGCTTTGTCCAGCATTTGAAAAAGCATTGGGTCATTGATGTCTGTCGTTTAAGGTCCTGTCCAGCGTTCCAGAGATCACAGGCCTTTCAGTGCCTACCCTTAAGGCTCTGTTCAGTGTTCCAAAGAGCACTGGATTATTGATGCCTGCCCTCACGGCACTGTCCAGTAGTTCAAGGAACATTGGTTCATTAGGCCTGCCTTTAAGGCTTTGTCCAGCATTCCAAAGAGAACTGATTTATTGATGCCTGCCCTTAAGGTCCTGTCCAGTGTTCCAGAGAGTACTGGCCCATTTATGCCTGCTCTCATGGCTTCGTCCAAGGGGCACTGGTTCATTTGACCAGCCTTTAAGGCTTTGTCCAGCTTTCCAAAGAGCACTGACTCAATGATGCCTGCCTTTAGGGTCCTGTCCAGCGTGCAGAGATCACAGGCCAATCAGTGCTTGCCCTCAAAGCTCTGTACAGTGTTTTAGAGAGCACTGGCCTATATATGCCTGCCTTCATGGCTCTGTCCAGTATTCCAAGCAACACTGGTCCATCAGGCCAACCTTTAAGGCTTTGTCCAGCATTCGAAAAAGCATTGGGTCATTGATGTCTGTCGTTTAAGGTCCTGTCCAGCGTTCCAGAGATCACAGGCCTTTCAGTGCCTACCCTTAAGGCTCTGTTCAGTGTTCCAAAGAGCACTGGATTATTGATGCCTGCCCTCACGGCACTGTCCAGTGTTTCAAAGATCCCTGGTCTATTTATGCCTGCCCTCACGGCACTGTTCAGTAGTTCAAGGAACACTGGTTCATTAGGCCTGCCTTTAAGGCTTTGTCCAGCATTCCAAAGAGCACTGGCTTATTGATGCCTGCCCTTAAGGTCCTGTCCAGTGTTTCTGAGAGTACTGGCCCATTTATGCCTGCCCCTATGGCTCTGTCCAGTATTCCAAGCAACACTGATCCATCAGGCCAACCTTTAAGGCTTTGTCCAGTGTTTCAAAGAGCACTGGCTTATTGATGCCTGCCTTTAAGATCCTGACCAGTGTTTCAGAGAGTACTGGCCCACATATACCTGCCCTCACTGCTCTGTCCAGTATTCCAAGCAACACTGGTCCATCAGGCCAGCCTTTAAGGCTTTGTCCAGCATTCCAAAGAGCATTGGCTTGTTGAATCATTTTACTTGTTCTCCATCAATCTAAAAAACAATTTCACCATGCATAGAACTCAAGGTTTTCATGAGAACCATCACCTTTACCAAAGAACCCTTGAAGAAGCATCTTTTTTATTTGATTTATGTTCTTTATCTTTTTTTTACAGCTTGTTGCAAACGCAGTAAAGACTTTACACACAACAATAACTTTATCAAATTTAAATCATAGTAAAACATTTTATATCCAATAACACTGATATGGTGTTTAGAATCTGTACCCTCAGCAGAAAGTCTCCACTGAGCTACGAGGGAGAAATAATGAAGATCAAATTACACCATGATTTTGACATTGTTAGTAACTTCTGAGGGTGTAAGAGTGCACGAGGGACTCCAGGAGTAGGATTAGGAAACACTGCATTAGAGAGAGAGAGAGAGAGAGAGAGAGAGGGAGAGAGATCGCCCCTCAGCGCAATCTGAGAAGCTCCAGTGAGCTGTCGTTTGCTGCATTGGGTATTTTTAGAGTGCATTTAGCTCCGGCGGCTCAATCATAAGCGTGGGAGCTCGCGGGAGACAGCCATCACTTCTTCTTTTTTTCCACCCCCCCCTCCTTCCTTTCCTCCTCTCAAGGAGTGCATGGCGCAGTCACCTTTCAGAGCCGTCGGCTAAATTACTGTTTCCAAAAAGACTTTTTTTCTCTCCTTCCTTCTGTCACTCCACACTAAAATCTAAATTTCAGAGCTGCCCCGGGGCACGGCAGGGTGATTTAAGGGCTGCAGGTGCGCTCTTTGGCAGACGTCGCCTCCATTAGCAGCCAAAGGAAAACACGGCAGTTTGATCTCAACAGCCCTCTTCGACTTAAGCGGAGCGGCCACATTAACGGAAACCAGGCCTATTAGCTACGCACCCCGCGAAGCACGCTGACACAAAATAGCGCTTGGAATCAAACGTGTCAAACGGTCGCGCAGCAATTAAACACGCTACGCCAAAACAAAGACTGCTGAAAGAGGCAAGCTGAAAGACAGCAACTGTTATGATGTAACACGTTTTATTTTGTGCAATCCTCTGAAACATGGGAACCGTGCACCTTGGCAGCGCGCCATTCTTTTCAGAGCTGGTCCTGATTGTAAGAGGCTAAAGAGTTGTGTAGCTTTTCCGGATGCCAGAAATCGTTTAACCTTAATCCTTTTCAGGGTAACATGTAAAAACATACATTTCTCTCAGTCTGTGTCGATCTCACAACCTGAGCGTTGCAACCCTGCAATCGTATCTCAGCTAGCGTGCACTGAATTACACTGTTAGGTTTATGTTATATGCAATACACTCCATCATGTCATCAATGGCAAGTTATGCAAAACATGGATCCTGTATGAATCTGCACTAATGGTTCATCGGCTGTAACTGTAAATTTGCTGTAATTGTAAATTTGCTGTAACTGTAAATTTGCTGTAATTGTAAATGTGATGTAACTGTAAATTTGCTGTAATTGCAAGTTTTGCTATAACTGTAAATTTACCAGAAATTTGCTGTAACTGTACAGTTCCCATCAGTTTGATGTAACTGTGTGAAATTTGCTGTAACTGTAAATTTTCTGTAATTGTAAGTTTACCATAGATTTGCTATAACTGTAAATTTACCACAAATGTGCTGTAACTGAAATTTACGGTAACTGTAAATTTCCCATCAGTTTGCTGTAACTGAAAATGTGCTGTAAATGTAAATTTCCTATCAGTTTGCTGTTACTGTGTGAAACTTGCTGTAACTGTAAATTTCCTATCAGTTTACTGTAACTGTAATTTGCTGTAATTGTAAGTTTAACATAAATTTGCTATAACTGTGAAATTACCACAAATTTGCTGCAACTGTGTGCAATTTGCTTTAACTGTTACTGCTAATTTTCCATAAATTAAAATGTGCACTTTTTCTGTAACCAAATAATGTATGAATCACTGCATGAATTTGCAATAACTGTAAATCTGATGCAACTGTGTAAATGTTCTGTAACTATGTATTTTCTGTAAATGTAATTTTACATGTACTGTTCATTTGCTGTAACTTTTTGAACAATTATTTGATATAAATGATGTTGTAAATGGTTGTACGTTTTAAATTTTTACAATGGTGTAAACATGCTGTGACTAATTCTCTGCACCTGTAAATTGTGTAATACTGTAACTATGATTTGTACTGACTGAGTATTTTGGTCTGTGTAAATTTGCTGTAACTGAAAATGTATTTGCTGTAAGTTTGTTAATTTGCGGTTGTGTTGCTGTAGTGCATTCTGTCTGTGCACAACTGACACATGTTTCATTACCACACGAGTTATGTGATGAATGCTGTGCATACCAGCTCCGCTGAGAGAGAAAGATAAATATACAGCGCCTACTCCATTTACATACCACAGACACACACACACACACACACACACGCGCACACACACACACACACACACACACACACACACACTCTGCCGTACTACAGAGGAAGAGGATGTGGTCAACAGGAATAAACCTGATGAGCTCGGGAAAGAACAGAGTTATTGAAGGTTGTGAGAAAGCGAAGGGTAAGCTGGGTGTCAGTGCTACAGTTTCAAGGCAGTGTTAACCAACAGTTTAATCCCAGACACTCTAAACTGCATGACGTGCTGGCTTTCACAAATGATGTAAAGAAAACAACTGATTCTATACGTCTATAAATAAAGCAAAGCCCATTTTACATATGACTGCATATGAGTGAGGTCTAACATATAGGCCTGAGAATAAATGATAGGGATTCCAAAACCTTTTTATCTAAAAGCAATTCAGATTAAAACATGTAGGAAAAGGAAAACTAGAAAAGTTCAAGTTTCAAGTTTATTTGTCATTTGCACATCATGTCAGGACATACATGCATTGAAATGCTTGGAGGCTCAGATAATCACTCTACAGCAGGGCAGTTATATATATATGCAAACATAACAAATAAACAAAAATGAAGTAAAAGTAAGCTAGAATATATACATTTAGTTATAACTAAAATATAGAAAGGAATATACAAAACATATAACATACATGAGATATACAGGAGGACATACACTACCGCTCAAAAGTTTGGGATCACAGTGAAATGTTCTTGTTTTTAATGGAGTATCTTCTTCCTTAACACAACAATGGACTGACGGGTCTCTAAAGAAAGTTGTTTCTTTCTGGTCATTGTGAGTCGGTCAGCAAGCCATCAACTGCTGATCTTCAGATACTAAACTAACCTAGAATGTTGTTCCCTTTTATACTCACTTATTAGTAGAATGTTTTTCAGCTGTGATCACAATTGAGCAAGAGTGTCCTAACAACCAATTAGCCCAACAACATGCTTAACTTGGATTGGTGGTCGTACCAGGAGATTTAGACAGAGGACTGAGAATTACTGATAATAGGACTATATGCTAAATAAGCCTCTATACAAAAATAGACTTTAATACAAACATTTTTATTCTTTAAAAATCATCTGATACACTTACATTAATTGTGAAATGGACAATATTGTTTGTGAAAATTGCATACATTTTTTGAGCGGTAGCGTATGTAGAAACTTTTGAGCATAGGCAGGTTATCTAAGAAGATAAACGTATTTAAAGTGACTTAGTGATATTGTCCATAGCTGTGAAATCAGAACAAATAATATAATAGTATAATATAGCAGTGGACGTATTGGGGTCTTTCAGTTTCACAGTTTGTGCAGAAGCCTGACAGCCTGTTGGTGGAAACTGTGAGGCTTCTGAACAAACTGTGAAGCTGTAAGACCCCAATACCATCCGTCCAAACGTGCAGGATGGTTGTGCATAAACAACAAATAGAGCAGTGCGGGTCTGTATGTCTGTGAATTAGAGTTTAAGGATCTCCTCTGAGTGAGTACAGGCAATTTGATGGCTGTAGGTCTAAACAAATATTGTTTGGGTTTGGCCGAAAGTGAATGGGACCTTATGGGAGGAATGAGGGATGAATAAACGATGAATAGACGAGTGTAAAGCTGTATGTCTGTGGATTAGAGGTTGGGGATCTGCTCTGGGTGAGTACAGACAGTTTGGAGGCTGTAGGTTAAATGAAACCATGAGGTTTGGGTGTGTCTGAAATTGAATGGGACTCTACAGGAAAAAAAGGGATGAAAAAGAAATAGACAAACAGACGAGTGTGGGCCGAACCAACACTGGTCGGAGGTCTGCCCTGAATCAGTGTATGCGAACCGTTGTCTGTCTGTCGAGCAGAAGTCCATTAGGTTGGCCTACACTTTTCTATTCTATTCATTCTCTATGGGAAAAAATCCAGAATCCATGTATCTGATCAAAAAGCTTCTACAAGCCCGAATCACAGTCAGACCAGACAAGCTGGAGAATCAGGAACGCTGTTGATATTTCAAAAACTTTCTGGATGAGTTACTTACAGATGATAAAATTTCCCAGCTTCATTCTGAGGCACCTGAAAGAAACTGCTGCAGAATTTAAGGTGGCACATTAAAATTCGAAGAACAGGCGGAGGCACCTGAATGTAGCCTAACTGGTGTCCAATTGTGGGCTGATGACTCCACTTTTTGTTCAATTTCTTTTATTCCACCTTAAATGGTGCAGCAGTAACATTACATTCAGACACCCCAGCTTCTTGTTACAATTTTAAAGTTCCACCTTAAGTGGAGTCACCAGCCAGAATAGTCTATTTTTTTCTTTTTGAAAAACTAAAGTTTAAACTAAAAACTAAACTAAGAATAAAACTGCTGTGCCATTTAAGGTGGAACATTAAAATTGTAGCAAGAAGCTGAGACACCTGAATGTAACTGAACTGGTGCACCTTTTAAGGTGGAATAGGAAAATCTGAACAAGAAGTTGAGTCACCAGCCAAAATAAAACTTCAGTGCAATATAAGGTAGAACATTAAAATTGGCACAGCAGTTTTATTCTGGCTGATGACTCCACTTTTTGTTCAGATTTTTTAGATTTTTTTGTTCCACCTTAAATGGTGCCGCAGTTACATTACATTCAGACACCCCAGCTTCTTGTTACAATTTTAATGTTCCACCTTAAGTGGAGTCACCAGCCAAAATAGTTTATTTTTTTCTTTTTGAAAAACTAAAGTTTAAACTAAAAACTAAACTAAGAATAAAACTGCAGTGCCATTTAAGGTGGAACATTAAAATTCTAACAAGAAGCTGAGACGCCTGAATGTAATGTAACTGCTACACCATTTAAGGTGGAATGGAAAAACTGGCAAATAAGAAACAAGTTCAACGTGTTGTTGGGACAGTTCGTTAACCCACAATCTAGCCTGAATGTAACTTAACTGGTGCACCATTTAAGGTGGAATAGGAAAATCTGAACAAGAAGATGAGTCACCAGCCAGAATAAAACTGCAGTGCCATTTAAGGTGGAACATTAAAATTCTAACAAGAAGCTGGGGTGTCTGAATGTAATGTAACTGCTACACCATTTAAGGTGGAA
This sequence comes from Megaleporinus macrocephalus, assembly GCA_021613375.1. Taxonomy (NCBI): domain Eukaryota; kingdom Metazoa; phylum Chordata; class Actinopteri; order Characiformes; family Anostomidae; genus Megaleporinus; species Megaleporinus macrocephalus. The sequence goes on from CM038709.1 coordinate 10,256,663, forward strand.
CATTAAAATTCTAACAAGAAGCTGGGGTGTCTGAATGTAATGTAACTGCTGCACCATTTAAGGTGGAACATTAAAATTCTAACAAGAAGCTGGGGTGTCTGAATGTAATGTAACTGCTACACCATTTAAGGTGGAACATTAAAATTCTAACAAGAAGCTGGGGTGTCTGAATGTAATGTAACTGCTACACCATTTAAGGTGGAACATTAAAATTCTAACAAGAAGCTGGGGTGTCTGAATGTAATGTAACTGCTGCACCATTTAAGGTGGAACATTAAAATTCTAACAAGAAGCTGGGGTGTCTGAATGTAATGTAACTGCTACACCATTTAAGGTGGAACATTAAAATTCTAACAAGAAGCTGGGGTGTCTGAATGTAATGTAACTGCTACACCATTTAAGGTGGAACATTAAAATTCTAACAAGAAGCTGGGGTGTCTGAATGTAATGTAACTGCTGCACCATTTAAGGTGGAACATTAAAATTGTAACAAGAAGCTGGGGTGCCTGAATGTAATGTAACTGCTGCACCATTTAAGGTGGAACATTAAAATTCTAACAAGAAGCTGGGGTGTCTGAATGTAATGTAACTGCTGCACCATTTAAGGTGGAACATTAAAATTGTAACAAGAAGCTGGGGTGCCTGAATGTAATGTAACTGCTACACCATTTAAGGTGGAACATTAAAATTCTAACAAGAAGCTGGGGTGCCTGAATTTAATGTAACTGCTGCACCATTTAAGGTGGAATGAAAAAACTGGCAAATAAGAAGCTGAGTTCAACTTGTTGTTGCGACAGTTTGTTAACCCACAAATCTAGCTCACTGTGTCGTTGTTCGCTCAAACGTTATATGACAGCATTTGTCAGTTCAGCGGTCGAATGGTTTTATGGCCAGAACGATTATTACAACCTAAAATAGCTCATTTAAAGAGAAGGTTGACACATAACAGAACATAAGAAGTGAATGGGGGCCAGACCAGAATTAAAGTTTTGTAAACTACAGCAGATTTATTGTCATCAAAAGAAACACCCACCCAAACATACAGGCCTAGATCCCTATTGAGGCCTAAGAGGAGCCAACGGAGACGGTGCCAAAGAAAAGAAAGAAACAGAACAAAACGTTAACCTAACCTATTATAACTATGTACAAAGAAAAAAAAAGAAAACAAAATCTACCTACGCTAACAAACATAAAAACACAATGGACACCCGCCTTCTTACCTAGTGTATCTATACAATGACCACTTTGTGATGGAATGTATAAGGAGCCTCAGTCTTACCTGTTGGACTCCTCTGGTAGGGATAGGGTGGGATGTCTATACACAATGGTTTAGGTATATAGAGCAGGGATGATACACACAACTGTTTCAAACAATGCACAGACAAAAGAACACATGCGGCAAAATGGTGGTAGTAGCTGAGGGGGAGCCAGGATCACACCACAGGCCTCACTTAGTAGCTCACTGCAGCTGATATAGGCCATGGCTCCTCCCCCGAAGGTCACACGGACTATCAACCTGCAGAAACCTTCAACACCTAGCACACTAACCTGGCAGACCTGCACGTAACAACGATCTTAATAACCAAGTTTGCTAGCTCAGGGTTGTCAGCCTTGGCAATGGGCATCCATGAATATCTGGGGGCGGAGCTTCTGAAGGAGCACTGATGATAGGGGTGTATTTGTATTGCTGTTCAAATCAAGTATTGACAATCGTGCTCAAGAACTGTTTATGGCTGCTTTAAGGAAATCAAGATGTATGAATATGCATGAGTATGCAAATGATCAACAGCCAGAGAGCTGCAACAGTAAAACAGCACAGTGGCGTTCGCACGGCAGCGTCTGCGAGCCGACTAGACTGCGAATGACTTGTTGTGTCTGTTCGAGGAGCGTTCATGTCAGGAGCCACTGGAGTTTTTCATCTGTCCACTTCTCGCCGTCGCTTTGATCTGGACACGTCCAGCGAAGAAACTGCTGCGTTGCATCATCGGGCCTTGATTGAGCCGGTGTGGAGCGCCGAGGAAGACAAAAGCAGGGGATGAGAGAAGAAACACAAACCACTGAGCCTTTGTAGAGTCTCTAATCCCTGTTATAGCCCAGGGCCTCTGCAGCACAAACTGGAAGTAACCTCCCCAGACACTGCAAAGACAAAAGAAGCTTCCCCTCTCTTTCTGCCCCCCCCCGCACCCCACCCCCTTCCTCTCTTTCACTTCCTTTTTCTTTGTACGCACTCGGAAAGGCTTTTTTAAATCCAGATTGATTGCAATTACGATCATCTCAAGGGGGCTAGCCACTTTTATTTCATTTGAAGGATCCTTTGAGATAGCAGTAACGACAGCTTTCGAGCCAATACGTGATCTCAGTGTCTTCTGTCTGCGGGATTCTCTGCACTAATCTGTCATAATCTTCCTCTTTTGCAGACGCTGCTGTTCAAATGGCTGTGAAATTGCGCTTCACTAAAGGAAAAAAAACAAAACAAAACAAAGGCCCGGGCCTGGAAGACAATGCAGGGACACTTAGCTCTAGCCAGTAGCAGGAAATTAGGCCCACACTGTGCTAACCTGGAGGGGCAGCTACCAAAAATACACGGCTGAGGCGAGACAAACAGAGAGTCCAGAGAGTCCAGGGCACAACCAAGGCAGGTGATAAAACAGACATGGACGAGCCAAAGACGTAAACGGTTAAGAAGCGAGGGTTAAATACCAGAAAACACAGTAGCAAACTAATCCAATAGGAGCTAGACAAGAGGAAAAGCTAGGAGGTAAACAGGGAAACAGGTCATAAACGAAAAGACAGATGCACATAACGCTCAGTATGCTATGACTGCTCAACAGGCAATACTTCACAATGAATATATATGTTTGCATATATATATATATATATATATATATATATGCAAACAGATATAATGGGAAACAGGTATGATGATTAATACTCTGGTAAGAAGCTTCTATGATACGTGACAGTGGTTGGTGAGAGGTATCATGGGAATTGGAGTTTAAAGCGTCAGCTGGGACGGGGCATGCCACTACCAGCCTAAGAGGAAAACGTGCTTCATTCGTCAATCCTTTGCATTAAAAATGCAAGTCTTTATTTTCTACGAGGTTTACATTCCACTGTAAAGCTGCAGGGCGGTGGTGTCGTGGTTAGTACGGTGGTGTAGTGGTTAGTACGGTGGTGTAGTGGTTAGCATGGTGGTGTAGTGGTTAGTATGGTGGTGTAGTGGTTAGTACGGTGGTGTCGTGGTTAGTATGGTGGTGTAGTGGTTAGTACGGTGGTGTAGTGGTTAGTACGGTGGTGTAGTGGTTAGTATGGTGGTGTAGTGGTTAGTATGGTGGTGTAGTGGTTAGTACGGTGGTGTCGTGGTTAGTACGGTGGTGTAGTGGTTAGTACGGTGATGTAGTTGTTAGTACGGTGGTGTAGTGGTTAGTACGGTGGTGTAGTGGTTAGTACGGTGGTGTAGTGGTTAGTACGGTGGTGTAGTGGTTAGTACGGTGGTGTAGTGGTTAGTACGGTGGTGTAGTAGTTAGTATGGTGGTGTAGTGGTTAGTATGGTGGTGTAGTGGTTAGTTCGGTGGTGTAGTAGTTAGTACGGTGGTGTAGTGGTTAGAATGGTGGTGTAGTGGTTAGTACAGTGGTCTACTCGTTAGTATGGTGGTGTAGTGGTTAGTACGGTGGTGTAGTGGTTAGTACAGTGGTCTACTCGTTAGTACGGTGGTGTAGTGGTTAGTACAGTGGTCTACTCGTTAGTACGGTGGTGTAGTGGTTAGTATGGTGGTGTAGTGGTTAGTGTGGTGGTGTAGTGGTTAGTACAGTGGTCTACTCGTTAGTACGGTGGTGTAGTGGTTAGTATGGTGGTGTAGTGGTTAGTACGGTGGTGTAGTGGTAAGTACAGTGGTCTACTCGTTAGTATCGTGGTGTAGTGGTTAGTACGGTGGTGTAGTGGTTAGTATGGTGGTGTAGTGGTTAGTACGGTGGTGTAGTGGTTAGTACAGTGGTCTACTCGTTAGTATGGTGGTGTAGTGGTTAGTACGGTGGTGTAGTGGTTAGTATGGTGGTGTAGTGGTTAGTATGGTGGTGTAGTGGTTAGTACGGTGGTGTAGTGGTAAGTACAGTGGTCTACTCGTTAGTATGGTGGTGTAGTGGTTAGTACGGTGGTGTAGTGGTTAGTACAGTGGTCTACTCGTTAGTATGGTGGTGTAGTGGTTAGTATGGTGGTGTAGTGGTTAGTATGGTGGTGTAGTGGTTAGTACGGTGGTCTACTCGTTAGTACGGTGGTTGTAGTGGTTAGTATGGTGGTGTAGTGGTTAGTACGGTGGTCTACTCGTTAGTACGGTGGTTTAGTGGTTAGTACAGTGGTCTACTCGTTAGTATGGTGGTGTAGTGGTTAGTACGGTGGTGTAGTGGTTAGTATGGTGGTGTAGTGGTTAGTATGGTGGTGTAGTGGTTAGTACGGTGGTGTAGTGGTAAGTACAGTGGTCTACTCGTTAGTATGGTGGTGTAGTGGTTAGTACGGTGGTGTAGTGGTTAGTACAGTGGTCTACTCGTTAGTATGGTGGTGTAGTGGTTAGTATGGTGGTGTAGTGGTTAGTATGGTGGTGTAGTGGTTAGTACGGTGGTCTACTCGTTAGTACGGTGGTGTAGTGGTTAGTATGGTGGTGTAGTGGTTAGTACGGTGGTCTACTCGTTAGTACGGTGGTGTAGTGGTTAGTATGGTGGTGTAGTGGTTAGTATGGTGGTGTAGTGGTTAGTACGGTGGTCTACTCGTTAGTACGGTGGTGTAGTGGTTAGTATGATGGTGTAGTGGTTAGTATGGTGGTGTAGTGGTTAGTACGGTGGTGTAGTGGTTAGTACGGTGGTGTAGTGGTTAGTATGGTGGTGTAGTGGTTAGTATGATGGTGTAGTAGTTTGTATGGTGGTGTAGTGGTTAGTACGGTGGTGTAGTGGTTAGTACGGTGGTGTAGTGGTTAGTACGGTGGTGTAGTGGTTAGTATGGTGGTGTAGTGGTTAGTACGGTGGTCTACTCGTTAGTACGGTGGTGTAGTGGTTAGTATGGTGGTGTAGTGGTTAGTACGGTGGTGTAGTGGTTAGTACGGTGGTGTAGTGGTTAGTACGGTGGTCTACTCGTTAGTACGGTGGTGTAGTGGTTAGTATGGTGGTGTAGTGGTTAGTACGGTGGTCTACTCGTTAGTAAGGTGGTGTAGTGGTTAGTATGGTGGTGTAGTGGTTAGTATGGTGGTGTAGTGGTTAGTATGGTGGTGTAGTGGTTAGTACGGTGGTCTACTCGTTAGTACGGTGGTGTAGTGGTTAGTATGGTGGTGTAGTGGTTAGTACGGTGGTGTAGTGGTTAGTACGGTGGTGTAGTGGTTAGTACGGTGGTCTACTCGTTAGTACGGTGGTGTAGTGGTTAGTATGGTGGTGTAGTGGTTAGTACGGTGGTCTACTCGTTAGTAAGGTGGTGTAGTGGTCAGTATGGTGGTGTAGTGGTCAGTATGGTGGTGTAGTGGTTAGTACGGTGGTGTAGTGGTTAGTACGGTGGTGTAGTGGTTAGTATGGTGGTGTAGTGGTTAGTACGGTGGTGTAGTGGTTAGCATGGTGGTGTAGTGGTTAGTATGGTGGTGTAGTGGTTAGTACGGTGGTGTAGTGGTTAGTATGGTGGTGTAGTGGTTAGTATAGTGGTGTAGTGGTTAGTATGGTGGTGTAGTGGTTAGTATAGTGGTGTAGTGGTCAGTACGGTGGGTGAGTGGTTAGTACGGTGTGTAGTGGTTAGTACGGTGGTGTAGTAGTTAGTATGGTGGTGTAGTGGTTAGTATGGTGGTGTAGTGGTTAGTTCGGTGGTGTAGTAGTTAGTATGGTGGTGTAGTGGTTAGAATGGTGGTGTAGTGGTTAGTACAGTGGTCTACTCGTTAGTATGGTGGTGTAGTGGTTAGTACGGTGGTGTAGTGGTTAGTACAGTGGTCTACTCGTTAGTACGGTGGTGTAGTGGTTAGTACAGTGGTCTACTCGTTAATACGGTGGTGTAGTGGTTAGTGTGGTGGTGTAGTGGTTAGTACAGTGGTCTACTCGTTAGTACGGTGGTGTAGTGGTTAGTATGGTGGTGTAGTGGTTAGTACGGTGGTGTAGTGGTAAGTACAGTGGTCTACTCGTTAGTATCGTGGTGTAGTGGTTAGTACGGTGGTGTAGTGGTTAGTACAGTGGTCTACTCGTTAGTATGGTGGTGTAGTGGTTAGTACGGTGGTGTAGTGGTTAGTATGGTGGTGTAGTGGTTAGTATGGTGGTGTAGTGGTTAGTACGGTGGTGTAGTGGTAAGTACAGTGGTCTACTCGTTAGTATGGTGGTGTAGTGGTTAGTACGGTGGTGTAGTGGTTAGTACAGTGGTCTACTCGTTAGTATGGTGGTGTAGTGGTTAGTATGGTGGTGTAGTGGTTAGTATGGTGGTCTACTCGTTAGTACGGTGGTGTAGTGGTTAGTATGGTGGTGTAGTGGTTAGTACGGTGGTCTACTCGTTAGTACGGTGGTGTAGTGGTTAGTATGGTGGTGTAGTGGTTAGTACGGTGGTGTCGTGGTTAGTACGGTGGTGTAGTGGTTAGTACGGTGATGTAGTTGTTAGTACGGTGGTGTAGTGGTTAGTACGGTGGTGTAGTGGTTAGTACGGTGGTGTAGTGGTTAGTACGGTGGTGTAGTGGTTAGTACGGTGGTGTAGTGGTTAGTACGGTGGTGTAGTAGTTAGTATGGTGGTGTAGTGGTTAGTATGGTGGTGTAGTGGTTAGTTCGGTGGTGTAGTAGTTAGTACGGTGGTGTAGTGGTTAGAATGGTGGTGTAGTGGTTAGTACAGTGGTCTACTCGTTAGTATGGTGGTGTAGTGGTTAGTACGGTGGTGTAGTGGTTAGTACAGTGGTCTACTCGTTAGTACGGTGGTGTAGTGGTTAGTACAGTGGTCTACTCGTTAGTACGGTGGTGTAGTGGTTAGTATGGTGGTGTAGTGGTTAGTGTGGTGGTGTAGTGGTTAGTACAGTGGTCTACTCGTTAGTACGGTGGTGTAGTGGTTAGTATGGTGGTGTAGTGGTTAGTACGGTGGTGTAGTGGTAAGTACAGTGGTCTACTCGTTAGTATCGTGGTGTAGTGGTTAGTACGGTGGTGTAGTGGTTAGTATGGTGGTGTAGTGGTTAGTACGGTGGTGTAGTGGTTAGTACAGTGGTCTACTCGTTAGTATGGTGGTTGTAGTGGTTAGTACGGTGGTGTAGTGGTTAGTATGGTGGTGTAGTGGTTAGTATGGTGGTGTAGTGGTTAGTACGGTGGTGTAGTGGTAAGTACAGTGGTCTACTCGTTAGTATGGTGGTGTAGTGGTTAGTACGGTGGTGTAGTGGTTAGTACAGTGGTCTACTCGTTAGTATGGTGGTGTAGTGGTTAGTATGGTGGTGTAGTGGTTAGTATGGTGGTGTAGTGGTTAGTACGGTGGTCTACTCGTTAGTACGGTGGTGTAGTGGTTAGTATGGTGGTGTAGTGGTTAGTACGGTGGTCTACTCGTTAGTACGGTGGTTTAGTGGTTAGTACAGTGGTCTACTCGTTAGTATGGTGGTGTAGTGGTTAGTACGGTGGTGTAGTGGTTAGTATGGTGGTGTAGTGGTTAGTATGGTGGTGTAGTGGTTAGTACGGTGGTGTAGTGGTAAGTACAGTGGTCTACTCGTTAGTATGGTGGTGTAGTGGTTAGTACGGTGGTGTAGTGGTTAGTACAGTGGTCTACTCGTTAGTATGGTGGTGTAGTGGTTAGTATGGTGGTGTAGTGGTTAGTATGGTGGTGTAGTGGTTAGTACGGTGGTCTACTCGTTAGTACGGTGGTGTAGTGGTTAGTATGGTGGTGTAGTGGTTAGTACGGTGGTCTACTCGTTAGTACGGTGGTGTAGTGGTTAGTATGGTGGTGTAGTGGTTAGTATGGTGGTGTAGTGGTTAGTACGGTGGTCTACTCGTTAGTACGGTGGTGTAGTGGTTAGTATGATGGTGTAGTGGTTAGTATGGTGGTGTAGTGGTTAGTACGGTGGTGTAGTGGTTAGTACGGTGGTGTAGTGGTTAGTATGGTGGTGTAGTGGTTAGTATGATGGTGTAGTAGTTAGTATGGTGGTGTAGTGGTTAGTACGGTGGTGTAGTGGTTAGTATGGTGGTGTAGTGGTTAGTACGGTGGTGTAGTGGTTAGTATGGTGGTGTAGTGGTTAGTACGGTGGTCTACTCGTTAGTACGGTGGTGTAGTGGTTAGTATGGTGGTGTAGTGGTTAGTACGGTGGTGTAGTGGTTAGTACGGTGGTGTAGTGGTTAGTACGGTGGTCTACTCGTTAGTACGGTGGTGTAGTGGTTAGTATGGTGGTGTAGTGGTTAGTACGGTGGTCTACTCGTTAGTAAGGTGGTGTAGTGGTTAGTATGGTGGTGTAGTGGTTAGTATGGTGGTGTAGTGGTTAGTATGGTGGTGTAGTGGTTAGTACGGTGGTCTACTCGTTAGTACGGTGGTGTAGTGGTTAGTATGGTGGTGTAGTGGTTAGTACGGTGGTGTAGTGGTTAGTACGGTGGTGTAGTGGTTAGTACGGTGGTCTACTCGTTAGTACGGTGGTGTAGTGGTTAGTATGGTGGTGTAGTGGTTAGTACGGTGGTCTACTCGTTAGTAAGGTGGTGTAGTGGTCAGTATGGTGGTGTAGTGGTCAGTATGGTGGTGTAGTGGTTAGTACGGTGGTGTAGTGGTTAGTACGGTGGTGTAGTGGTTAGTATGGTGGTGTAGTGGTTAGTACGGTGGTGTAGTGGTTAGCATGGTGGTGTAGTGGTTAGTATGGTGGTGTAGTGGTTAGTACGGTGGTGTAGTGGTTAGTATGGTGGTGTAGTGGTTAGTATAGTGGTGTAGTGGTTAGTATGGTGGTGTAGTGGTTAGTATAGTGGTGTAGTGGTCAGTACGGTGGTGTAGTGGTTAGTACGGTGGTGTAGTGGTTAGTACGGTGGTGTAGTAGTTAGTATGGTGGTGTAGTGGTTAGTATGGTGGTGTAGTGGTTAGTTCGGTGGTGTAGTAGTTAGTATGGTGGTGTAGTGGTTAGAATGGTGGTGTAGTGGTTAGTACAGTGGTCTACTCGTTAGTATGGTGGTGTAGTGGTTAGTACGGTGGTGTAGTGGTTAGTACAGTGGTCTACTCGTTAATACGGTGGTGTAGTGGTTAGTACAGTGGTCTACTCGTTATACGGTGGTGTAGTGGTTAGTGTGGTGGTGTAGTGGTTAGTACAGTGGTCTACTCGTTAGTACGGTGGTGTAGTGGTTAGTATGGTGGTGTAGTGGTTAGTACGGTGGTGTAGTGGTAAGTACAGTGGTCTACTCGTTAGTATCGTGGTGTAGTGGTTAGTACGGTGGGTGTAGTGGTTAGTACAGTGGTCTACTCGTTAGTATGGTGGTGTAGTGGTTAGTACGGTGGTGTAGTGGTTAGTATGGTGGTGTAGTGGTTAGTATGGTGGTGTAGTGGTTAGTACGGTGGTGTAGTGGTAAGTACAGTGGTCTACTCGTTAGTATGGTGGTGTAGTGGTTAGTACGGTGGTGTAGTGGTTAGTACAGTGGTCTACTCGTTAGTATGGTGGTGTAGTGGTTAGTATGGTGGTGTAGTGGTTAGTATGGTGGTCTACTCGTTAGTACGGTGGTGTAGTGGTTAGTATGGTGGTGTAGTGGTTAGTACGGTGGTCTACTCGTTAGTACGGTGGTGTAGTGGTTAGTATGGTGGTGTAGTGGTTAGTATGGTGGTGTAGTGGTTAGTACGGTGGTCTACTCGTTAGTACGGTGGTGTAGTGGTTAGTATGGTGGTGTAGTGGTTAGTATGGTGGTGTAGTGGTTAGTACGGTGGTGTAGTGGTTAGTACGGTGGTGTAGTGGTTAGTATGGTGGTGTAGTGGTTAGTATGATGGTGTAGTAGTTAGTATGGTGGTGTAGTGGTTAGTACGGTGGTGTAGTGGTTAGTACGGTGGTCTACTCGTTAGTACGGTGGTGTAGTGGTTAGTATGGTGGTGTAGTGGTTAGTACGGTGGTCTACTCGTTAGTACGGTGGTGTAGTGGTTAGTATGGTGGTGTAGTGGTTAGTACGGTGGTCTACTCGTTAGTACGGTGGTGTAGTGGTTAGTATGATGGTGTAGTGGTTAGTATGGTGGTGTAGTGGTTAGTACGGTGGTGTAGTGGTTAGTATGGTGTGTAGTGGTTAGTATGATGGTGTAGTAGTTAGTATGGTGGTGTAGTGGTTAGTACGGTGGTGTAGTGGTTAGTATGGTGGTGTAGTGGTTAGTACGGTGGTGTAGTGGTTAGTATGGTGGTGTAGTGGTCAGTACGGTGGTCTACTCGTTAGTACGGTGGTGTAGTGGTTAGTATGGTGGTGTAGTGGTTAGTACGGTGGTCTACTCGTTAGTACGGTGGTGTAGTGGTTAGTATGGTGGTGTAGTGGTTAGTATGGTGGTGTAGTGGTTAGTACGGTGGTCTACTCGTTAGTACGGTGGTGTAGTGGTTAGTATGGTGGTGTAGTGGTTAGCACGGTGGTGTAGTGGTTAGTAAGGTGGTGTAGTGGTTAGTATGGTGGTGTAGTGGTTAGTACGGTGGTCTTCTCGTTAGTACGGTGGTGTAGTGGTTAGTATGGTGGTGTAGTGGTTAGTACGGTGGTGTAGTGGTTAGTACGGTGGTGTAGTGGTTAGTACGGTGGTGTAGTGGTTAGTATGGTGGTGTAGTGGTTAGTATGGTGGTGTAGTGGTTAGTACGGTGGTCTACTCGTTAGTACGGTGGTGTAGTGGTTAGTATGGTGGTGTAGTGGTTAGTATGGTGGTGTAGTGGTTAGTACGGTGGTCTACTCGTTAGTACGGTGGTGTAGTGGTTAGTATGGTGGATAGCTGGATGTAAGGCTGCATTCTCTCCATAAATAATAATAATAATACAATGAAACAGCACATATATGAGTTTTGTTTTGAATCATATTTGGTAGATCTGGATTTTTTTTTTGGTAACAAATAAAATCATTCAGAACACAAAGTTTTAACCCTTTATAGAACATTTCTCCATATACTGTACAGTGATTTGTGTGTGCTGTATCTACTATGATCTTCAGTTCTTCACTAAAATTTAGAACAAAGTATGGGTTTGAGCAAATTTCAGGTAAATGTCAGGTTTTTTAGGAAAAACATTATAACAGTGATGATTTATATCTCTCAAACATATGATTCTCTTGGCATTAAAGGGTCAAACAACCATATTTTTTAGGAGTGCCATATAATGTTTTGGATGTGTAATGTATGCTAATGTGTATTGTCGGCCTACCTCATCAAAAGCTTCAGTACTGGGCAAAAGTGAGACCAGGCTTAATTTATTTAGACTCCAGTCCATTAACTCATTTTTCAACATCTGGATAAAAATAAATATTACACAAGATTTTCACCAACTGGTTTGTTTTTAGCTTTATATCTTCACTACAGCTTTCATTCTCTTCTCACTTTTAGAGACACACCTCCAGAGTTCAGTCTTAGAAGCTGGTTCTGCTTCTCATCATCCAAATAACCTCAAACACATTCAGTAGCATTGAGGTTCTGGACTCTGGGGTGGTCACTGTTCTGAGAGCAGCAGCAGCTTCTTTGTTTGATGTGTCTGTATCTTCTTTTCTCAGCGAGGAGCTTCTTGAACCACTATGCATCCTTTCAGACTCTGTAGCGTTGAGATCTTCTCACAGTGGAAGGATGGACAGAAACACCTGTGGATGTTCTCAGATCTGAAGTGGAGCTTGACGTTCTTTCAAATCTCAGATAGGAAAGTGCTGTTTATCTGACGGGGACAGTTGTATTGTCTGCCAGGTCTTCCGGGTGGTTGTTAGGAGCCCCGTTTTTTTCTATAGCTTTTAACCTTTTTTCAACCTCCCATCCTTTTGAACTGTATAATCATTTCAGCAGATAATGTGTCTCCAGGAAACCTGATAACTTGTCAGGAGCGGCCTGTGCTTAACCTCTGAAACAGTACCTTTGCAAGAAAAGGAAAAAACGTTCCAAACATTGTATTCCATTTAATCTTGAGCCTTTTCTGCCGGTCTGAAAGAAAAAAAAGATGACGGTCTGATATGACAGCGACGATATAAAGCAGAAGTTCAAACGAGATCAGCGCCCTGGAGAGGCCCGGCGGTGTCAGGCCCAACACAAAGGAGATTAATAGAAAATAAAACCATCTCCGAAACAAAACAGTGGGTGAGAGAGGACAAAGCTGCGTTTATCTGCACCGCTCTTCTTCTTTTTTCTCTTTTTTGCTCAGGCCGTCTCGCGGCTGAAGGGAATGTATGGATTTCTCATGCAATTACTAACCGGCGATATTAATTCAGCGCGTTTCCATCACGCGCCCACTGCCGAGCAATTGTGCTGTCAAAGAACAATGAAGTTCAGGACGGAGAAGAAAAGACAGGGATGGGGAGAGGGGGGAGGTGGTGAATGGGGGGCGGGGGTTGGTGGTGGGGTGGGGTGATGACTGCGTAATGGTTTCAGCGTGGCGGTGTGCTACAATATCACACTAGGGGCAAATAAAGAATCTAATCTCTCCTGAGCTACATCTGCTATCGTCCTCCACTGTATTAGCTCTCGGGCTCAGGCTGCCTGATACGGCTCATGTTGAGTATTTTCCAAAGGTTTCATGATATCAAGACATCTGACAATACTCCTTTTCTCAGGGAGGAGCTTCTTGAACAGATACACATCCTTTCAGACCCCCATAGCTATGAGGTGTCTTCTCACAGTGGAAGGATGGACGGAAACACCTGTGGATGTTCTCAGATCTGAGGTGGAGCTTGATGTTCTCTCAAATCTCAAAGCTGAAAGTGCTGTTTATCTGATGGGGACAGTTTTATTGTCTACCAGGTTTCCAGGTGGTTGTTAGGAGTTCCACCAATCCTTTGATGACTGCGTAATGGTTTCAGTGTGGCGGTGTGCAACAATATCACACTAGGGGCAAATGTTATCTGTCCAGAGCTACACCTGCTATCGTCCGCCACTGTATCAGCTCTCTGGCTCAGGCTGCCTGATATAGATCATATTCAGAGTTTTCCATATGTTTTATGATATGAAAACATCGGACAATGTTAAAAAGGTTGAAGGCCTGAGAACTTGTTCTGATTGGTCTAAAATTATGTTAAGTTATACTTTTGATGAACATATAATATAAATATTTCCATAAATTTCTCACAGTCTTCACATGCAATACTTACTTTGTTACATGGTAGTTACTCAGTACAAGCTTGAATAATCTCCATAGAACAGCATTGGCCAATAGAATGGGAGGCTCTGGAGTAGCCACACATGAGCCTGAGGTTACTATGTCCTACAGTATTGGGCCGTAGAGCAGTGGAACTGTGTTTTTTGGAGTAATGGAGCTCCATTACTAGATGGTATCTGATGCTCTTGTAAATGCCATCAACTCCTCACAGCAATGTTCCAACATCCAGAAAAAGATTTACCAAAAGGAGAAGCAAGTTCCCCGTTAATTCCCTTCATTAACATTAATAAATGACCCTCGGGAAATATAGTGTATACTACAATTTGATGTATTTTTCAATAATAATACAGATTAAAGGAAAAATCAATATCTGTAAGTACTTAGTAGTTACTCAGTTATTACCATACATAATTACATAAATGCTATTAAATTATAAGACTGTAGATCTATGTAGAAATATGGGGCCACATACAGGAGATCCATTCATAATTAGGCTGCAGTTTAAGGGCAAAATGACAAATTAATCAAGCCATATGGTTTGATTGAAAAAATATTTTCAGATTTCCACTCAAGCAAGCTCAGACAACATATGGTCTAAAGAAAGACTTCTGCTTGACAACTGTGTTGCTCAGTTCTGCTTCTGCTTGCAAAGGGAACAGCCTGGAAAACCTCATGTACAGTGTTATCTTCAATCAAGAAATCATTTATACACAAATAAAATATATTACCATGTATATTTCTCCCAGTTGACAATGTTCAACACTGACTCTGGCCAAACTGGACGTAGTCGTACATTGTAAGCTATATTATGCACATGGAAATGATGTGTCTAGCCCTAGTCAATTTACATGTACTGTTGGTTTATTGTAAGTGAAAGTAAGGTACCACATCAGAGAGTATGTGTAAACAAAGGTGTCAAAAGTATTCACATTCATTACTCAGGTAGAAGTATAGATAGTAGGGTTTTAAAATACTTCTGTAGAAGTTAAAGTATCAACTCAAGCTTTTTACTCCAGTAAAAATGTAAAAGTACTGCTTTCAGAACTACTTAAAGTATAAAAGTAAAAGTAATGTAAGATATGCCATTAAGGACAAAATGTCTACAGGGGTCTATAGTGCACTAGCCCACCTTCCCTAAAACCCCATTCTTCTAAAAGCCATAATGACTATAATGTTATATTAAAATGTTAATGCTGATAAATTTGGGATGCGCTAGGCTTCCTGTTTCAGCTCATATACACCCATTGAACATGAATGTAGTTTAGTACAATGTAAATATATTAAAGCAGCATGAAAGAAAACGAGCTGAAATGAAATAGGAGTAACAAGACTATGTTTAAAATGTAAGGAATAGAAAGTACTGATAATGGAGTGTAAATGTAAGGAGTAGAAAGTACTGATAATGGAGTGTAAATGTAAGGAGTAGAAAGTACAGATAATGGAGTGTAAATGTAAGGAGTAGAAAGTACTGATAATGGAGTGTAAATGTAAGGAGTAGAAAGTACAGATAATGGAGTGTAAATGTAAGAAGTAGAAAGTACTGATAAAGGAGTGTAAATGTAAGTAGTAGAAAGTACTGATAATGGAGTGTAAATGTAAGGAGTAGAAAGTACTGATAATAGAGTGTAAATGTAAGGAGTAGAAAGTACTGATAATGGAGTGTAAATGTAAGGAATAGAAAGTACTGATAATAGAGTGTAAATGTAAGGAGTAGAAAGTACTGATAATGGAGTGTAAATGTAAGGAGTAGAAAGTACTGATAATGGAGTGTAAATGTAAGGAGTAGAAAGTACTGATAATGGAGTGTAAATGTAAGGAGTAGAAAGTACTGATAATGGAGTGTAAATGTAAGGAGTAGAAAGTACTGATAAAGGAGTGTAAATGTAAGGAGTAGAAAGTACTGATAATGGAGTGTAAATGTAAGGAGTAGAAAGTACAGATAATGGAGTGTAAATGTAAGAAGTAGAAAGTACTGATAAAGGAGTGTAAATGTAAGGAGTAGAAAGTACTGATAATGGAGTGTATATGTAAGTAGTAGAAGTAAAAAGTAAGAAAAATAATTACTACAGTAAAGTATAAATAACCAACATTTCTACTTAAGTAAGGTAACAAAGTATTTGTACTTCATCACTTGACACCTCTGTGTGTAAAACATAAAAACATTAAAAACATTGCAAATTAAAATGTACCATAATTTTCCCAAGATGTTAAATTCAGTATATAAATAACAGTTGTGTAGATGTTTGTTCTCTGTAGAGGAGTTTGTGTTCAGTTGCTTTCATTTATACTACATAAAGATCAAGGGTTCTTTAGTAAAGGTAACAGTTGTGTTTAGATGGTTCTTTACATGGTGACATGGTTCTTCAGATTGATGATGTAACGAGTCAGTAGACTCAGGCAGGTTATTTCGGGCAGCCTTAGGAAGCAGCTGCTGGAGCAGGTTGGTCTGGTGGTTCTGGAGCAGATGCTGATGGAAGCCAGTGAGCCCCGGTGACTCCAAGTGCTGATCTCCCGTCTGGACAATGCATTGTGAAGGCCCTCCAAGCACCAGTGAAAACACCAGGATCTAGGTCCTGTCTGTACAATTCAACAAAAGGGGTTATTCATTTGCGTAACTCCTGAGCGTGCCTGGAGAGGATGCCTGAAAGAGGATACACCACTCATCCCGTTTCGGCTGGAGTGTAAGGACAGTGTTCAAAGTCAATAAGATCAGTTCAAAGTCAATACGAAGGAAGCTCGCTGTAGGCCACAAGAACATTCTGGAAGTCCGAAGGCCCAAACAAACCTCACTGTGAGGAGCCCCATGGGGGATAGATGCCAGGGTGCTCGGACGACGGAGGGCTGGTGTTCAGGCGGATCGGGAAGTCCAGGACGACAGGGAAGACGTCAAGGACCCGCTGTGGAGAGACGGGTCTGTGGGGAAGCCTGCTAGGTGCTGGCTTCAAAGGTTGGTAGAGGTAAGGTGAGAACAGTGAGCTACTGCTGTGGGCTGTGATGGGTGGCTATAATTGTGTGATAATTGTGTGGATGTGTGTCCAGAGGTACCTTGTACTCTGATGACTGCGACCTCTGCAGGCGCTGAGGGGAAGATGTTACAGATGGAAAGTATGCTGTAGATCGGGTCTTGCTGGTCTTACCCGTGTCGTACCAGCTACCCAGCCTCAGACTAGCTGCCTAACCTTCACTACAGACTCTATTTAAATGAACATGGACTCGTTAACTCATTAACTAGTTTCTAGTTAACTGTCATCATCACCCTAACTGTTCTTCATCTGTACTACCATTCATCTTAGTTATATCATGTTATGATTATATAAGCACCCCTGAGCAGCTGAACAGAAGTACAAGGTGGTGCAGTCATTATCAGTACTGCTTGAGTTGTTTGATCAGAGGAGTATGGTCCACCCCTTGTGAGACTTGGTTCCTCCCAAGGTTTCTTCCTCCAGCTCTGAGGGAGTTTTTCCTCGCCACTGTCGTCTATGGCTTGCTCACTGGGAGGTTTTCTATGTTTTTTCTATGATTTCTTTGCTTTCCTTCTGTGTTGTTATTTTGTTCTCAGGCTTATTTATGCTCTATTGAACTTTTCTTATCATTAAATTCCTGTAAAGCTGCTTTGGGACGACATCAGTTGTTAAAAGCGCTATACAAATAAATTTGATTTGATGTGATTAAATAGGAATGCACAATTATAAAAAAAAAACTTTTTGGTGCCATAAAGAACTATATTGTCGCTGTCCAGTGAAAAAACATGTCCATCTCCAATTTTATTTATTTCTTTTTTTCACATCATTTGAATGCAGCAGCTGCTGTTTACATTGTGTGATAATTTCATGATGAACGAACCAATAGGAATGCTCTAAAATAATTAGAAAATATATTGAAAGTGAAGAAGGTTTTTGGCCTCTTCTGTAAAGCTGCTTTTTTGGAGGTGCATGTGTTTCTTTGGACAGTGACAATATACAACACCATCAATATGAAGAATGATTTGATGCACAGGATGTCCAAAGTGTGAAAAAAAGTCTCTCCAAAAGTATCCAGACCATCCTTCTAATGAGTGAAACCAGCTATTTTAAAGTCACTTACTCAAACAGACGACAGCTTATGTACCAGCATTGGCCAATAGAGTGGGAAGCTCTGGAGTACCCACGCATGAGCCTGAGGTAAATATGACCTCCAGTACTGGCCTGTGGAGCAGTGGAATAATGTTCTTCGGAGTGATGGAGCTCCATCCAGTACCTTTGAAATGAGTTAGACCTGACCTGACTAATGCTCTTGTGAATGCAATCAAATCCTGACAGCAACATCCAGTGAATAGCCTTCCCAAAAGGAAGAACAAACTCTCTATTAATTCTCTTTATTAACACCTAAATTACCTTTTGGCTATGTACTGTATATCATAGTTTATTGTGCGTGCCTATTAATACAGATTCAATGAGAAATCTATATCAGTGCACTGGTACAGATGATGTATCACCCCACACTACCTAATCATTGCGGTCCAAGCTCGAGTCTTTAAACACTTGACTGGAGCAGCATATTTTCGGCCGCAGTGATACGGGTTAAATCTGGCAGTGAAGGTCCTGTAAACCGTTGCAATTGACCTTGTCATCTGATTCTTGTTGCCCCCTGGAGCATAGTCATTGCATTGATTTTCAGAACACATTGCAGGAGGGTTTCCCTGCAGGCTGGGAGAGCTATTCTGAAATATGGATGGCTTCCTTATCTAATTTTGTGACTCAGTGGCTGCTGAATAAAATAGGAACCCTTTGCGAATCATATCTCACCGAACATGTGTTGATTACATTTGAGGTAATACGATTTCTTTCAAAAACACTTTAAACTACGTATACAAGCTGTGCTCAGACTGTGTCTAATCTGGGTTTAAATATTGTCGGGCTCAGGTTAATCCAGGTTTAGATACTCACGCTGTGATGAATCCAGGTTTAAATACTCTCAGGCCTTTCTGTTTAATCCATGTTTAGACACATAGTGAATAATCCAGGTTCAGATACTTAGAATCTGATGAATCCAGGTTAAGATATTCAGACTGAAATTAATCCAGGTTTAGATACTCAGGCTGTGATATAATCCCAGTTTAAATAGTCTTTCGCCTTTCTGTTTAATTCAGGTTTAGACACATAGTGAATAATTCAGGTTCAGATACTTAGAATCTGATGAATCCAGGTTTACATATTTAGACTGAGACTAATCCAGGTTTAAATATTCTCTGACCTTTCTGTTTAATCCAGGTTTAGACACATAGTGAATAGTCCAGGTTCAGCTCTTTAGAATCTGATGAATCCAGGCTTAGATACTCAGACTAAGATTAATCCGGGTTTAGATACTGAGGCTGTGATTAATCTAGGTTTAAAAATTATCTGGCCGTTCTGTTTAATTCAGGTTTAGATATTCAGACTGAAATGAATCCAGATTTAGATACTCAGGCTGTGATTAATCCCGGTTTAAATAGTCTTTCGCCTTTCTGTTTAATTCAGGTTTAGACACATAGTAAAATCTGATGAATCCAGGTTTAGATTCTCAGACTAAGATTAATCCAGGTTTAGATACACAGGCTGTTATTAATCCAGGTTTAAATATTCACACTGAGATTAATCCGGGTTTAGATACTCAGGCTGTGATTAATCCAGGTTTAGTCACAGACCGATTAATTCAGGTTTAGATACATATAATCTGATGAATCCAGGTTTAGAAACTCAGACCAAGATTAATCCAGGTTCAAATACTCAGACTGAGATTAATCCAGGTTTAAATACTCAGGCTGTGATTTATCCAGTTTCAGATACTCAGGCTCTAATAACTCCACGTTTAGATGCTCAGAGTGTAATTAATCTAGGTTTATATGCTCAGGCTGTTGTTAATCTGGGTTTAGATCCTCAGACTGTGATTATTCCACAATTAGATGCGATTTATTCCGGTTTAGACAATTTGACTGATTAATCCAGGTTTAAATATTTAAAATCTGATGAATCCAGGTTTAGACTGTGATGAATCCACAATTAGATACTAAGACTGTGAATAATCCACAATTAGATTCTAAGACTGTGATTAATCCACGGTTAGATACTCAGGCTGTGGTTAATCCAAGTTTAAATAATTAGATTATTATTTTGAAGTTTATTTACCCAAATATACTCCACTGCTTTCCACCAGTGTAGTCAATGTGCTATGGTATGTGATACAGTGTCTGAAATTTGCTTCTTAATTTTGAGGCTACGGGGCTAATGTATCTGATAATCTAAATTTATGTACAGCAAATAGATTCGGGCAACCTGCATGCCTAAATTACTGCACACTGCCTTAAACCGTTGTTTGTTTTCTGACACTGTGGCTATAAATGAACAAGTCTATGATGCATAGCTAAAAACAGAACATCCTGAACCTTACATCTAGCCTGTAATGTCATGTTTATAGATAACAGCGTATCAGATACTGTACAGTGTCAGAACCCACATAAGCAAGTCTATTAGATGTTCCTGAATTCACTTCCACATGACTTATGTATGATGTTTGGCTGAAGCTCACTTCACATGTTAGCTACACAAGCCTCATCCGGCAACACAAACACAGCGTGGACGACTACATTTGGGGTAAATGGTGCTATTTTCTATTGAATGATTCCTTTAACCAGGCTTGAAGCTGAAGGACTGGTTTGTGCGCTGTGGCTGAACCATACAGACCCTCACAAAGAGGAGCACAGGCGGCTGGAATATTGTCAATCAATGAAAGCTTATCTCTGCTGCTGGATTTTGGCCTCACTCCAAGTATGCAAATTGATTCAGCTAATCAGTAAACACCCGCACGCATGCACACACACACACACACACACACACACATACAATTGAATGAGTCATTCACAGTATCTGCCGAGAGAACAATGAGAAGACAATACGTTAATTACTACTTATCTGTTTCCTCACCCTTTCTGCCGTCGGATTACAGAGAAGGGTAAAATATCTATTTGGATTTGACAGATGGGCTGTTTCAGCGCGGCCTGCAGGAGATCTCGAGCTTCGCTGGCTCTGTCTTCACTGAGAACAGACAGGTTTATGATCAGCGGTGCCTGCATGGATAGGTGGATATGTTGCCCATTGTTTTGGACACCCACACCCACACCTTATTAAGACAGTCAGTATAGAACTTACTGCTGGGCACTATAAGCCCATATACTGCTGTAGGGTACACGTAATACAGCTACTGACAATGCAGTAAGGGGTCAGTTTCAATTAACACAGGATTATATATATAATCCAGGTTTAATCACAGACCAGTGAATCCAGGTTTAGATACTTAGACTGAAATTTAATCCAGGTTTAGATACTTATAATGTGATGAATCCCACTTTAGATACTTGGACTGAGGTTAATCCAGGTTTAGATACTCAGGCTGTGATTAATCCAGGTTTAAATACTTATATTTTGATGAATCCCAATTTAGATACTCAGACTGAGATTAATTCAGGTTTAGATATTCAGAACATGATTAATCCAGGTTTAATCACAGACCAATGAATCCAGGTTTAGATACTTAGACTGAGATTAATCCAGGTTTAGATACTTAGACTGAGATTAATCCAGGTTTAGATACTCAGACTGAGATTAATCCAGGTTTAGATACTCAGACAGAGATTTATCCAGGCTTAGAAATTCAGGCTGCGATTAATACAGTTTTAGATACTCAGGCTGTGATTAATGTTGGTTTAGATACTTATAATCTGATGAATCCTGGTTTAGATACTCAGACTGGGATTAATCCAGGTTTAGATACTAATGCTGTGATTAATCCAGGTGTAGATACTCAGGTTCTGATTACTCCAGGTTAAGATACTCAGGTTCTGATTACTCCACGTTTAGATGCTCAGACTGGAATTAATCTAGGTTTAGATACTCAGGCTGTGATTAATTTAGGTTTAGATACTGTGGCTGTAATTAATCCAGGTTTAGATACTCAGGTTCTTATTACTCCACGTTTAGATGCTCAGGTTCTGATTACTCCACGTTTAGATGCTCAGACTGAGATTAATCCACGTTTAAGTGCTCAGACTGGAATTAATCCAGGTTTAGATACTGTGGCTGTAATTAATCCAGGTTTAGATACTCAGGTTCTTATTACTCCACGTTTAGATGCTCAGGTTCTGATTACTCCACGTTTAGATGCTCAGACTGAGATTAATCCACGTTTAGGTGCTCAGACTGGAATTAATCCAGGTTTAGATACTGTGGCTGTAATTAATCCAGGTTTAGATACTCAGGTTCTTATTACTCCATGTTTAGATGCTCAGGTTCTGATTACTCCATGTTTAGATGCTCAGACTGAGATTAATCCACGTTTAGGTGCTCAGACTGGAATTAACCCAGGTTTAGATACTCAGACTGTGATCATTCTACAATTAGATACTCAGGTTATGATTACTACAGGTTTAGATACTTAGACTATAATTAATTCAGGTTTAAATACTTCAAACCTGATGAATACAGGTTTAGGTCCTCAGACTCAAATTAATTCAGGTTTAGATACTCAGGCCACCACATAGCAGGTATTATCAAGGTGGTTGCTCATTCTCAACACTGCAGTGACTTTGATGTGCTAGTGTGTGTTATGCTGGTGTGAGTGGATCAGACACAGCAGTGCTGCTGGAGTGTTTAAACACCTCAGTGTCACTGCTGGACTGAGAATAGTCCACCAACCAAAACTATCGAGACAACAGTGTCCTGTGGGCAGCGTCCTGTGTCCACTGATGAAGAACTAGAGAACACAGACTGTGTGGCAGCAGATGAGCTACTGTCTCTGACTTTACATCTACAAGTTGGACCAACAAGGTAGGAGAGTCTAACTCGAGTCTACTCGTACCAGCCCAACACAGTCTGGCGTATACAGAGAATCAGATGGACTACAGTCTGTATGTGTAGCTCCTATATGGTCAGTGGAGCTGATACACTGGACAATGAGTGTAGAAACAAGGAGCTGGTTTTAATGTTACAGCTGATCCGTGTGTATAACTGATGTCAACAAGTATCTGAAACGGTTCAATAGATGTCAAATAGGACACACGGTTACTGAGACAAACAATTTGCAAATCAAACAAAGAAGCTGCTGGCATTCTTAATTTCCTCCTGCATAATTAATTTCTAATCCAATATGCTTTGATAGACGACCGCAATAACACCGTCGACGTCACTGAGTGCAGATTCAACAAGCATCATGTGACGTGTTCTTCTTCAGCCAAGTTCACTGGAGTCAACTGCACCCATAGCGTTTGCATACAATAACAATTACAACAACAGAGGCTGCACGGAATGTTTGAACTGCACATGCTTGCACTAGTTCTCCAACACCCACCTACCTTCACGCACACTCACTCACACACACAGGCCGCCAACCATGAATCAAAGTGGAGGAAACCCACAGCTTTGCCTCTGCTCACATTTATGTCACCTTCACACATGTGGCACAGGAAGGAAGCTGGCGCTTCTTTTTATAACGCGAGGCTGAAAAGCGCGTCTGCCCGTGTCATCAATCTCGGGGAGACAGAGAGGCTGCAAGCAGATGCGCGCAATAAAATATTAACGTTTATTCCCGCCGCTCATTTCCCCGCACGCTAATCGGGAGCTCATTAATATTCCAGAACGCAATTGTTTTCAGCTTAAGCCGTTTCGAGACGCGCTCCCATTCGACCTTCCCGTGCCGAAATATGGGCCCTTATTGCAACAGCTTGAGAACTACAGCACTGTGTAGAACTTAGAGACCATTCGTTCTTCATAAAATGGGTGTGATTAGGGTTTAGATCCAGGTTTAGATACTCAGACTGAGACTAATCCAGGTTTAGATACTCAGACTGAGATGAATCTAGGTTTAGATACTCAGGCTCTGATTACTCCACGTTTAGATGCTCAGACTGGAATTAATCCAGCTTTAGATACTCAGACTGAGATTAATCCAGGCTTAGATACTCAGACTGAGACTAATCCAGCTTTAGATACTCAGACTGAGATGAATCTAGGTTTAGATACTCAGGCTCTGATTACTCCACGTTTAGATGCTCAGACTGGAATTAATCCAGCTTTAGATACTCAGACTGAGATTAATCCAGGCTTAGATACTTAGGCTGTGGTTAATCCAGGCTTAGATACTTAGGCTGTGATTAATCCAGAATTAGATACTTAGGCTGTGATTAATCCAGGTTTAGATCTTTAGAATCTGATGAATCCCTGTTTAGATACTCAGACTGAGATTAATCCAGGTTTAGATACTCAGGCTGTGATTAATTCAGGTTTAGATACTCAGGCTGAGATTAATGCAGGTTTAGATACTCAGGTTGTGATTAATCCAGGCTTAGATACTTAGGCTGTGATTAATCCAGAATTAGATACTTAGGCTGTGATTAATCCAGGTTTAGATCTTTAGAATCTGATGAATCCCTGTTTAGATACTCAGACTGAGATTAATCCAGGTTTAGATACTCAGGCTGTGATTAATTCAAGTTTAGATACTCAGGCTGAGATTAATCCAGGTTTAGATACTCAGGCTGTGATTAATTCAGGTTTAGATACTCAGGCTGAGATTAATCCAGGTTTAGATACTCAGACTGTGATTAATCCAGGTTTAGATACTTAGGCTGTGATTAATCCAGGTTTAGATACTCAGGCTGTGAATAACTAGGTTTAGATACTCAGGCTGGAATTAATCCAGGTTTAGATACTCAGACTGAGATTAATCTAGGTTTAGATACGCAGGCTGTGATTAAACCAGGTTTAGAGACTCAGGCTGTGATTAATTCAGGTTAAGATACTCAGGCTGTGATTAACCCAGGTTTAGATACTCAGGCTGAGATAAATCAAAGTTTAGATACTCAGGCTGTGATTAATCCAGGTTTAGATAATCAGGCTGTGATTAAACCAGGTTTAGAGACTCAGGATGTGATTAATCCAGGTTTAGATACTCAGGCTGTGATTAATCCAGGTTTAGATACTCGGGCTGAGATCAATCAAAGTTTAGATACTCAGGCTGTGAATAATCCAGGTTTAGATAATCAGGCTGTGATTAAACCAGGTTTAGAGACTCAGGGTGTGATTAATCCAGGTTTAGATACTCAGGCTGTGATTAATCCAGGTTTAGATACTCGGGCTGAGATCAATCAAAGTTTAGATACTCAGGCTGTGAATAATCCAGGTTTAGATAATCAGGCTGTGATTAAACCAGGTTTAGAGACTCACGGTGTGATTTATCCAGGTTTAGATACTCAGGCTGTGATTAATCCAGGTTTAGATACTCGGGCTGAGATCAATCAAAGTTTAGATACTCAGGCTGTGAATAATCCAGGTTTAGATACTTATAATCTGATGAATCCCTGTTTAGATACTCAGACTGAGATTAATCCAGGTTTAGATACTCAGACTGAGATTAATCCAGGTTTAGATACTCAGGCTCTGATTACTCCACGTTTAGATGCTCAGACTGGAATTAATCCAGCTTTAGATACTCAGACTGAGATTAATCCAGGTTTAGATACTCAGGCTCTGATTACTCCACGTTTAGATGCTCAGACTGGAATTAATCCAGCTTTAGATACTCAGACTGAGATTAATCCAGGTTTAGATACTCAGGCTCTGATTACTCCACGTTTAGATGCTCAGACTGGAATTAATCCAGCTTTAGATACTCAGACTGAGATTAATCCAGGTTTAGATACTCAGGCTGAGATTAATCCAGCTTTAGATACTCAGACTGAGATTAATCCAGGTTTAGATACTCAGGCTGTGATTAATCCAGAATTAGATACTTAGGCTGTGATTAATCCATGTTTAGATCTTTAGAATCTGATGAATCCCTGTTTTGGGGGTTCCCATCTTTGGATGGAAGGCAAGAAACAGCTTTGGACAGACAGGTACATTCAATTCAACTCAAGTCAAGTTTAGTTGTGTAGCAGTGTTGTCACAAAGGAGCTTTACAGAAGTTTGAGAACATGCAGTTACAGCATGCATCCCCCTGTGAGCAAGCCAGAGGCCACAGTGGTGAGGAAAAACTAACTCAAGGCTGAAGGAAGAAACCTTAGGAGGAACCAAGACTCACAAGAGGAGACAGTTTTTGTACAGTTTATTAAGCCCAGTTCAGAATAAACGCTGAGAGACTCTCTGCTTGAAGTCTGAATTGTACAAGCTTTCAGAAGCTGCACAGGTAGAGGCAGTCTCTGACTGAGGCAGTCTCTGACTGAGTCGTTATGAAAAGTGGAAGTGAAGTGAGGTGAAACAGTCTCATCCTATTTCAATGCTGGTACATCTGGAAGACACAGTGATGCAGTTGAGGTTGTAGCAGGTGGCACGAATGAACCAGAGAGCTGATAGGTGTGAGGTGAGGAGGAGGAGCATTGAGACAGCATTGAGCAGGACGGGAAGGCGGTCACTATCTCAGGAAGAGTAAAGAGACTAAATGAGTTCTGCTCAGGATTATGACTGTAGAGAATAGTATGTCTAGTGACTTCAGCTCCTCTCAAAAAGATATTAAAGCAATATTGGAGGAAATGAAAACCCTAGCAAGAGTTAGACCCCCATGGTAGACCACCAAAACTGTCCCCAGTTTGACAGCAGTGTTGAAGGTAGAAATGAATTTTCAGGTAGGCCTGTGGAAAAGTGGGAGAGCCAGTTGGGTAGATACAGACTCTGAGTGTGATATGTCCAGCAATCATATATGAAGTGCGATTGAAAGGTTCAGAGTCTATAACAAGCAAAAACTGTACCTTGTTTAAAGCTGCTCACTTTGAAGTAGTCAGTGGAGTGGACAGTGAGTGGACACCAACCAACACCGCTGTGTCTGATCCACTAACACACCATGCCAGTGTCACTACAGTGCTGAGAATGGTCCACCACACATATAATACCTGCTCTGTGGTGGTCCTGTAGGGGTTCTGACCACTAAAGAACAGGGTAATAAAGTATACAGAGAATCAGATGCAGCTCCTATATGGTCAGTGGAGCTGATACAGTGGACAGTGTGTGTAGATACTAGGAGGAATTTTAGTGTTACAGCTGATTTGGTGTATGTGGGTTTTCATTAGTGTGAGGAAATATATGAAATAGTTTAATGTACATCAAATAGGACACAAATCAAACAAAGAAGTTAGCTAGCTAGCCAGAAATCCAAGGCATATGTATACATGATATATAATATAATAGTACTATTTATATATATATAGACTGTATACATGATATATAATATAATAGTACTATTTATATGTATAGACTGTATACATGATATATAATATAATAGTACTATTTATATATATAGACTGTATACATGATATATAATATAATAGTACTATTTATATATATAGACTGTATACATGATATATAATATAATAGTACTATTTATATGTATAGACTGTATACATGATATATAATATAATAGTACTATGTATATGTATAGACTGTATACATGATATATAATATAATAGTACTATTTATATGTATAGACTGTATACATGATATATAATATAATAGTACTATTTATATATATAGACTGTATACATGATATATAATATAATAGTACTATTTATATGTATAGACTGTATACATGATATATAATATAATAGTACTATGTATATGTATAGACTGTATACATGATATATAATATAATAGTACTATTTATATGTATAGACTGTATACATGATATATAATATAATAGTACTATTTATATATATAGACTGTATACATGATATATAATATAATAGTACTATTTATATGTATAGACTGTATACATGATATATAATATAATAGTACTATGTATATGTATAGACTGTATACATGATATATAATATAATAGTACTATTTATATGTATAGACTGTATACATGATATATAATATAATAGTACTATTTATATATATAGACTGTGTACATGATATATAATATAATAGTACTATTTATATATATAGACTGTATACATGATATATAATATAATAGTACTATTTATATATATAGACTGTATACATTATGTATAATATAATAGACAGTATAACAGTATAGTCATTATAATACATAGTTAACAGTATAGTATATATAACATACAGTTATATAGATAAATCTGAACTAAATATATAATACGATACAGTCTGATACCTGATAACAGATAGAGAGGTAAGAAGTTGTAGGGCATCAAAGTTGAGCAGGTGGGCTGCAATGATAGTGTTTGAGTACATTTCAACACAAAGCTCAGCGTTTAACACAGAAGAGACTGAAGAGACGAGTAGCTCCACCTTTATTAGCATCACAACAGTGACCTGTAAGTAGCAGCCATGCTGTGTGAGTGTATCACTGTGTGCTGGTTGAAGCAGATCATCTTAAACTGAAAGCTTCACAGAGACTCCTTTAATCTACTTTGTGTTTGATGTCCAGATGAAAGAGAGTATCTGGTACAGGTAACGTTAGAAATGAGCAAACTCCAAGTGATGATTATTATAAGGACCAATTCTATAGTATGAGGGCGGAGCTTATTTACTCTTATTTTGTTTATTTAGGTTTGTTTTATTTAGTTTGTGTTGCTTCTGTGTTTATTACAGTGACTCACTGTAAACCAGCCAATCAGAGCAGAGCTCATCAAATTATTCATGAGCTCACTAAAAAAAGGGAAAACAGCTCGTTTCATTCTAGGAACCAGTCACAGGGTGTGAATGGAGGCTTCTCATACATTTTTCATACGTCTAATTTATGGACACACCTGAAATGCAGCGACACAAAACAGATCACGCCGAGCAACGGAAACTAAATCCCGATAAATTCATTTCCAGTCAGGAGTTTGAGAAACGCGTCTCCACACCGCACGTTCTCCGCTCTGTGTAGACTTTGTTTCTCTCTTATTAATAGCCGGCGGTGAAGGCATGAAGTGATAATAATAGCGTTTCTGTGAAAGCCTGTATTCATGCTGCGGGAAGCGCTGGAGTATTTTACATGCGGGGAGAACAGAGCTGAACAGAACTCACACACTTAGTGTTCCACACGCTAAACACACTTTCACAGATTTTCACTTTTCAGCCACACCAGGAGAGCAGATCCCGGTCCTGGAGGACAGCACGGTTGACCTTCTAACGACCTTAACCTAATATCATTATTCAGTTATTAAAATTAACTGCATTTTTCACCAAGAACTATGAATTAATGAATCGTTCAATTTAGTACCTACTATTAAATATTTTGTATACTCAGTATAAGTTATTCAGTACCTACTGTAAATTAATCAGTACCTACTATAAATTATTCAGCACCTACTATAAATTACAGTGTCTCCTGTTTATTAGTCAGTATCAAGTAGAAACTATTCAGTACCTCCTATGAATTATCCAGTATCGACTAAAAATTATTCAGAATTGTCTAATATTACTGAGTACATACTATAAATCACTCAGTGTTGACTATGAATTATTCAGTACCTACTATGAATTATTCAGTATTTATTATAAATTACTCAGTCTCTACTGTGAATTACTCAGTCTTTACTATAGATAATTCAGTATCTACTTTAAATTACTCAGTATCTACTATGAATTATTCAGTATTGACTATAAATTATTTAGTATCTACTATATATTACTCAGTATCTACTATGAATAATTCAGTATTGACTATAGATTATTAAGTATCTACTATAAATTATTTAGAAAAGACTATGAATTATTCAGTATTGACTATAGATTATTCAGTATTTACTATTAATACTCAGTATCTACTATGAATTATTCAATATTGACTTTAGATTATTTAGTATCTACTATAAATTACCCAGTCTCTACTATGATTTATTCAGTATTGACTATAGATGATTTAATATCTACTATAAATGATTCAGTATCTACTATGAATTATTCAATATTGACTTTAGATTATTTAGTATCTACTTTAAATTACTCAGTATCTGCTATAAATTACTCAGTATATACTATGAATTATTCAATATTGACTATAGATTATTTAGTATCTACTATAAATTACTCAGTATCTACTATAAACTATTCAAAATTGACTATAAATTATTCAGTATCTACTATGAATTGTTTAGTATTTACTATTAATTATTTATTATTTACCACATAATAAATGTGTAATAACTAAAAGTTTGGTAATTATAATTATTATATAAACAAATGGTTAAAAAATAAATGATGTATGACATAAAACATATTTCCATCCAATATTAGTCATTTACCCAGTTCCACTGTAGTTATTAACACTTTGCTTCTATTTAATTTGCTCCTAATTTAATAATGTTGTGTTGTTTCAGCTCCTGCTCTGCTTTACTGTTCTTCACATCTCTCACTTTGAACTTCAGCATTTGATTTTTATACCAACAGGATGTAGAGTCTCTACCAGTCTTCAGTGCTGACGCTGTTATTTGCTGCTTTTGGGTCTCCTGCTGATTTCCTGACGCAGGTTTTTGTGGTTACCTGGTTAATGAATGTGTTGTACTGTGTGTGTGTGTGTGTCTGTGCAGTTATATATTTAATATGTCTTGTAAATCTAGTGCACTCTGTGTTGAACATTTGCAGGTATGGCAGCCAGATTTCCTCCAAGAGGATCAATAAAGTGCATCTATATGATCTACGATTCCTCAGCCTCCTTTTATTCTCAGTGTGTTTTCACTGTTTTGTCCAATCAATAAAGACCATTTATTGAACACCACTGTTCGCCTTGTTATCCAGCGGACGCTGACTCAAGCCAACACGTTACCGCTGACCTGCTGACCTGAATGTGGGCACTTTCATTATTATTACTCTCAATTAATATAAATCCAACTCTAGCTTGTTAGGTTAGGCCAGTGTGTGAAATGTAAATAAAAACCAGTGGTAGTGATTTATAAATCTACAAGACGTACCATCTTAACAACTTTGTTTTTTTGTAAATATTTGTCCAACATTGAACTAATGCCTGCAACATGTTCCAAGAAAGTTGGGACAGGAGTGATTTAGGACTAAATTGTTAGACCTCATTCACTAATACCTTATATATCTACTAATATCTTTAAGTTTTTTATATATATGTTGGTGATAAAAGTCTGGAAAGATTCAAACATGTTCTTAAAGTGTACAATTGTTGGCACCTTTGAGTACCTAAGAACAAATTCCAAAGAAGAAAACATTGGTGAAAGTCTGAATCTTCGTAAAAACGTAAGAAATTTAAGAATTTTTTATAAGAACTGTCAGTGAATGAGGCCTGATGTGACGTATTTCAAATAGACACCTGAAACACATGCTTGTGTATAACAGAGACATCAGGAAAGGCGGAGTCCTTTATCAGGGTCAACATTCTCCACTTTGCTGAGAATGCATTTTAGGTATTTCAGCTTCTACATTTGCAGAATATCATCAAACGATTCAAGGAATCTGTTGATCTCTGTGTGAACTTCTGTCCCTCCAGACAGCAGTGCATTAAAACCCGCCATCTCTCTGTGATGGAGTTCTCCAGATGGGCTCGGGAGTATTTGCTAAGAGCATGTAATTATGAAAAATGATTAAGTTCAGAAGGTAAAACATCTGATCCAGTATTTTTGTACTCTTTTATATGCAATACAGATTTTTTACTGATTAATGTTTTCTGCCTATAATAGCATTTTACACTCTGTACCAGTGTATTGTATTGGAATTAGAATTCAGATTCCTTTCTGCTTTGTCTGATTAATAAAGACATCTATTGAACACCACTGTTTGTCTTGTTATACCTCGGACGTTGATTGAAGCCAACATGTTATTGCTGACCTGCTGACCTGCTGAACTCGAGAATCTTACCAACAGATTCAGGGAATCTGGATCTCTGTGTGTATTAAAAAAGGCAACCTGCAGCTGAATGCCCAGACTGTCAGCCCCTCAGTACAGCACTGCATTATAAACAGTCATGTTTCTGTGGTGGACTTCTCCGGAAGGGCTCAGGAATGCTTAAAAATCCACCATCTATTAATCATATATTAGTCATATATCAACAATTGTCCTCAAACACATTGTGGTCAGTCTGGAAACTGGGATTTGGAATTGGTCATATTTGGAAAGAGCATATAATTCTAAAAGAAGATGAAGTTCAGCAGTTAAAACTTCTGATACTGTATTTTTGTACATATTTATATGTAGTACTGATTTGACTGATCACTGCTTTCTGTCTGTAATGGTTTCACACACTGTGATTTATAACATTTGAATTGCTCATCCAAATGTAATTCACACATCATTTACAGAACTGATTTCTTTTATACTGTTATTTACACACACTGTCTACGTAATCAGAGGTCCTGGCCTTGTACCTCCATACTCTGTCCACTGTATATGCAACTGTACAGAAGTCAGAGAGCACCTTCAATTATTGACATTCTGGTCAAAATGGCATTTCAGGTGAAGGTTATTCATGTTTCTGGAGACGTTTCTGAGGAGATTAAATTTAAGATCAAAAAAAGAAAAAAGAAAAAACAAAGTCAAAAGAAAAGTGAATTAAAAAACAGTTTCCAAAACAGAATTTTAAAAATGGATAACTATATATATATATATATATATATATATATATATATATATATATATATATATATATATATATATATATATATATATCACTGTCCTGTAAAAATTTCATAATTAATGGACCAATAGGGGTGCTCCCAAATAGTTTGAAAAGAATTCTGGTTCCATTGACTTACATTGAAAGTAAAGTATGTTTTTGGTCTCTCCAAAAACAGTTGAGAATTTGGAGATACTTGTTGAACAGTGACGATATATATATAGTCATGGAGCAGCTGGAGGCAATCCCAGCGGCATTGGCCGAAGGCAGGGTACACCATGGACAGGTTGCCAGTCCATCGCATGACCAACACATTCTCACACCAACTCTTGGGGAATTTAGAGTGAGCGATCAACCGAACATGCATGTGTTTGGACTGTGGGAGGAAACCGGAATACCTGGAGGAGCCCACTCAAGCACTAACCACTACACCACCATGCTGCCATATATATATATATATATCTGCTTCTACAGGCAAACAGTCTTCACACCAATGAGTAATATAGGAATTCTCCTGGCAGTGTTCCAGTAAAATGTTTTAATTGCAGTTTTTAATTTTCAGTTCCTTTGTTTAATGTATCAAGTCATTATTTTAGGATCCAGAGTCAGATCTTCTAGACAACAATCCAACATTTAAATAGAAAAGTTATTATTTTAATATCAAGAAATACATCATAATTTTAATAGGTCATGTCAAACATTTGACACCTGGTTGTCACTCATAATAAATAATAAATAATAAACTAGTCAAAACTGTCAAGAAAAAAAAAAAAACAAACAACATCTAACACAGCGTTCACACTGAAATAAACCAGATTCTGATTCTGATTTAAACCACCATCCAATCTACTGCTTTCTCTGGAACATCTGTCTTCCTAACGTACCCGAAAGCAAAATAAACCAGATTCTGCCACACTTTACCCCAATTTAAACAAAACAAAAACAAAACAAAAACAAACAAACAAGAAAAAAACAAAAACAATGCCTTTTAAATGTGCAGTGCGCGCTCAGGCGCCCTCTAGCGGCTGCGCGCTGCCGCTGCAGCGCCTCCTTCTCTCCTTCCTACTCTCCAATGTTCACAGCTCGGCCGGAGCCCGTCGTCCTTCCCGGCTTCGTTTCTCCAGGATTTCTCTCTCCAAACCGAGCGAGTGCAGGACGAGGGCGAATCTAAGGTAACGGAGAAGCTTGTCGGTTCGGGTTTGGGGCAGAAAACGTCGTCCTTTTCGCGCGGTTTTGCCTTTCTTTTTCTTTTTTTTTAACCACCACCACCACCACCCCCCTCCTTCTCCTTCTCCTCCTCCTCCTTCTTCTTCTTCTTGGTTCTTCTTCTTCTCCTCCTCCTCCTCCTCCTCGAAAAACTGACTTCACGCATCAGTTGGTAACACCACGCTGGAGCTTCAACCACAACAAAACCTCCTGAGCTCCAACAGCAGCAGCAGCAACAACAACAGAACAATCCTGTCGACTGTTCGTTCCATTCTCGCCTTTTTAACCCACCAAAGGACGGAAAGCTTTAATGTGTCGCTGCTTACTCTAACCCTAGTGGAGGAGGAGGAGGAGGAGGAGGTGGTGGAGGTGGTGGTGTGGGGGTTATTGTGAAAATGGGGTTTTTATTTTAGCTCAGCTCGCGTCTCTTCCCCCTCCTCCTTCCTCTTCTCCTCCTCCTCCTCCTCCTCTGCTGCGATTCTGCTTTTCCATGCAGCTCTTCAGTCTGGAAAGGTTTGGCCAGCTCCCTCGCTCTCTTCTTCTCTTCCCTCCACCCCCCACCACAGCCTCGTTTCACTGCTTGTTTTCACTCTCCACAGCTGGAGAACAACTCTCCTCTTTCTTCACCAGGAAAACGTGTCCAGCCTGCTTCATCCCCGCCGAGGAGGAGGAGGACCAGCTCTCGGTCACTATGCGAACGGCTTGGTTGATTTTGGTCAGCCACTATTTATAGGGACCATTAGGTCGGAGTAATGGATTAAGCTGGTGCACTTAAGCAGCGTCCGTCGTGGAGAGGAGCAGTTTTTTCTGTGGATGGATGCTCCGGCGGGATTGACAGCAGTTTTGGTGTAAGTAATCGGATCCCGCCGGAGCGTACGGGTGTCACGCGCTCCTTTTTCCGTCCTCCTGAACGTCAGGGGGAAGCTGGTTGACCCCGTGCAGGCTCTGGAGATGTACGGGTTGAAGTTCGCTTGGGCGCCCTGGCTGTGGATGGAAGTGGTCGAGAGGCAACAGTTGAGCTGTTCGGAGGCACTGTTGGGATCAAGCTTTTCTTGGTTAGCTTTCTCAGGCCTTCGCTTCTGGCTCAAGTTATCCAGCTAAGCTGAGAAAAGCCTGCATGTACGTCCCAATGGTTTCTTTGTTAGTTGGATAACTCAAGCCAAGCCGTGTCCAGTTGGAAGGAACGGTAGGGCTCATTTCTGTCTTCAAGGCTTTGAGGAGAATCTAGAGAAAAGGTAAAGTGGATGACTCTTCATGTATGTTAGGCTTAACTAATCCAGCTAAGCTAAGCCAGATAATTTAAGATAAGAGAAGACAAGTCATGTAAAAGTCATGGACATGCTTGCATTGTGGAAGAAGAGAGCTCAAGTTCATCTGGAGGAAAGGAAAGAGAGGTCTCCGTCAGATAAGCCTCTATGTTTGGCTTAATTTATCCAGCTAACCAGAGAAAATCCCAGGATTTTAAATCAAAAGTCAAGTCCTGTCTATCAGTGTGTTGGGGGACATTCCACTTGCTCCATATTTTTATCTTGGCAAGTCAAGAAAAGTCTTTGTCCAACGTGAAAGGACGCAAAGCAGATTTCTGTTGGACCACCTTCGCTCTTGGCTTAAGTTATCCAGCTAAACTAAGGAAAAAACCCAAAGAGGTACTTCCCAGTCTGTTCACAGTCAGCCTAACCTTCTTATTCAAGCTTATTCGTCCAGCAGGTTGAGAAGCTGAGAGGTTTCCACTGGACAGTCCTAAGATCTGGTGAAAGTTATCCAGCTAAACTGAGAAATCCTATTTTGGTAAACAGAATAAAGTTAGGAGGATAAGTCAAACCAAAGAACAAACCTCTGCTTGTTCACAGACCTTTATATAACCAAAGCCTTGGAGTGGATTTCTCAAGTTATCCAGCTAAAGTGAGAAA
This sequence comes from Megaleporinus macrocephalus, assembly GCA_021613375.1. Lineage (NCBI taxonomy): Eukaryota > Metazoa > Chordata > Actinopteri > Characiformes > Anostomidae > Megaleporinus > Megaleporinus macrocephalus. Next base: position 10,291,545 of record CM038709.1, read on the forward strand.
TCGCACCCCCCGCCAAGCTCCCCAAACCCCCTGAGGTCAAGTTCCTGAGCTCTGAAGTGTCTTGTTGTTGTCGTTGGTTCAAGGTGGGGAAAGATGTCCAGTGAAAGGCAGCGGTCAGACGACGAAAGCCCCAGCACCAGTAGCGGCAGTTCAGATGCGGATCAGAGAGATCCGCCGGTTCCCGAATCAGAGGAGCAGGAGGAGCGGAAGCAGCCCACGCCTCCCCAGCAGCAGAGGAAAGCCACCAAACTGTCCAGCAAAACCACAGCCAAGTTGTCGTCCAGCGCCAAAAGGTAAACAAACTGCTCACGATCACAGCCACTGTCGGGCGTTATGTCAGTCACCCACATCATCACCGCGTTTGGTGTTGCTGCTGTTTTGGAGGTTTAAAACTATAAATCAGATTAAAGTGTGGACTTTATGTAAATCTCTACAGAATTCATTGTAAGCAGGTCGTTCAGAGTGGGGTTGGTGTTCAGTAGTTGTTTGTAGAGACTCAATGGTGGTAACCAAGACATCACCACAAATATATAGCCATTTTATTTATTATTTATTTTCAAACTCACCAGTGCAATTTTATATTTCTCAAAATTAGTCTTTACTTTCAATGTAAGTCAATGGAACCAGAATTTTATCCGCCCTATGTTGGAGCATTTCTGTTGGTCCATTTGTCATGAAATTATAAAACGATATAAATGGCAGCTGCTGCATTCAAACGATGAAGAAAACTGAAAAATGGATATTGAGATGCGTGTTTCTCTTTGGACAGCAATGATATGTAGGTGTGGAGGGTGTTGTAATATTGGTTGTTACTGTAATACATCTCGTCACAGTATATATAACTACAGAGAATCAGTGTTATTCTGATTATATACTCCTACTCTTATACTCCTCCTTTCAGCTTTAACGGAGTTCCTCCGTTTCCACTGACAACGTAACTACATTCAGTGCCTTAACAAATAAATACAGCTGTTACTGCAGTACCATTATTTTTAATCTTAGATTATAAACCTCTGTAAGTGTGGAACCCATAAACATCACCAGACACTGAGTTTGCTCCCTCGAGATGCAGGTCTTCACTGCTGGTGTTGCTGAGTATCCTGAGCATATATGTACTTAAAGTTAAACAGATGCAGGTTGCGTTGCAGAGAGAGACTAATGAGTTGTGTTTAATTGGATTTACTGCAGCTCAGTGTCCAGAATCTAATCTAAACGCTGAGTAAATATCTGTATTAATCTTTTCTTATTAACTTTTCAATGTGGTACTATAACAGCTGGCTTTTATCTTTTTATCTGGACCAACTTCTCAAATCTGAGAAAAACTGACTGTCAAGATGCTGTATATTGTGATGACATTGTATGTTGTTGACAATCTGCGCATGATATTCCAAATGGTTGAGTCTTTGGGAATTTTTTTTGCCTAGTGATGGAACGATTAGAGTTTTTGAGGCCGATTCCGATCGCCCATCACCGATTGAGGGCCGTATATGCCACGGCAGGGCTACATGTAGTTATTAGCGGTAGCAAGTCATGAAACATGGTCTAAACTGGTTTATTACCATTTTTAACAAGCTCATATGAAACAGTATAATATTTTTAACAAAGTTAAAAGTAAATAAACAAATAAATTAAACACACATCACCAATACTGCATTCATTACATTTAGACCCTTAATTTAAAAACGAAAAAAGCTAATTTAATAAATACAGTAAAAACTGTCATTAAACGCAGACTCTGTTATTTTAACCGACAATCTGTAATCATTAAATGTAGATCTTGAATTGCTGCTGCTGTTCTGTTAGTACTGGTCAGATCTGGTCTGTAAGGTGTTCTGGGTTGTTTGTTTTGTGTTAGCTGTGTGTGTAGCTCTGCTGTTTACTGATACTCACTGTGTTCAGCTGTGTGGTGTATTCTAAAAACTGTATCAGATTAATAGTGTTGCTGCTGTTTTGTGGATGTTTGAAACTATAAATCAGATTAAATGGTAACCAAGACATCACCACCAATATAGTAATTTTATTTACTCTCAAACCCACCAGTTCAATTTTATATCTGTCTCCAAATTAGTCTTTACTTTCAATGTAATTAAATGGAACCAGAATTTTTTTCCGATATAAATGGCAGCTGCTGCATTCAAACGATGCAGAAACTGAAAATGAATATTGAGATGCGTGTTTTTCTTTGGACAGCAATGATATTTAGGTGTTCTCTTGGTGGTTCAGATAGGAATTTCAATGAAGAGTTTCAATGAAACGCTAGCTGTAAATACAGAAATTAAGCTCATTGGTCTAACGCCATCGATTGGCTCTCTGCTAAATTGGAGCAATATCGGTCGATCACCGATCATATATTTTGATTAAAAATCGCCCCATACGGAAACACAGCCATCTCCATTTCCATCTCTTGTTCCATCTCAGTTATGCTGTAGGCCTAAACCTTAAAACTACAGTATCACTGAGGCAGCGTGTTAAAAACCATTTTATTTAATTGCTTCCTTTGAGGGAGCCTTTAGAGGCATTATGATCTTGAGATGTCTGGTTACCATCACCAGCAGCACCACCACTGTGAACAAAGGTTCCTCTAGAATGGAGCTTTTCTCTTTGGCTCAGTTGTGAGCATTTCTTCATGGAACCATTTGCAGAACCGGTTTGCGCAGCAGTGTGATGTATATAACAGCTCCTGTCTTTCTGTATAGCAGCACAGTTTTAATAAACTCACTAAACTATATAAGCGCGCATATTATTGGAATCTGAAACCGAGTGTTGTACATTAAAGCAGCTCCTGACTCCAGAAGAGACCCCTCAGGGTGATTGACAGAGCTGCATTACAGTCTATTGCACGGTAGCGGCACATGATGCCGCGGCAGATTCCTTCAGGCAGGTTCCCTCAGAAGAGTTGAGGCGAGGCTCTGAGCCGCGGCCCGGCTGATGAATGGCACGGGTTTCCAGCGGTTAGGGCTTATTCATTAACGCAGGGGAAATACTGAGGGTGATTGTTTGGCACATGTGGGCACGTCATTGTGTTTGGGGATTAAGGCTCAGTAGATGTGTAACTGTGTTTTTCTATGCTCCGGTCTTCGACTGAAGCATGCAGCAGGCTAGCGGGGTGGGTGATGTCATTCGGAGTAGACGTGCTGGAAATGTAGGTTAGGTTTTATTAGTCATCGCAGAGAAGTCAGAAAGTCATTTCAGCTGTGCTAAGCAGACAACGTGGAAAGAGTGTGCTGAACCCACTCACGTTCTAGCTAAACCGTTCGCCGTAGGGTCGTTAGCAGACAGAGTCCTATTGTTCCTGTTGCGTTCAGAGCCCTATATCGCTTCCTCGTTTCCAATATAGATCTGATATTGCTGCTTTGAGGACGGCTAAGCTTTAAAACAAGCCGCGCTCAGTTGATGCACTTCACTTAAAGAGGAGCGTCTAAAAGTGGGCAGTCATGCTGAAATGAATCAGACCCTTCGCTACCCTCGCATATCCAGGCCAACGATTTCTGCTGATACCCAATTACGAACCAGAGCGTTCTCTAGTTATGTTATTGCAGTTGTATGCAAACGTTGAGTTCATGTAAGTGTAAATAAGTGAACGCATCATGTAGGAACTCAACAAGGCATGTAATTTAACTTTGACACAAAACTCTGTTATAACATTATATTACTTTGAACTAGGGCTGGGCGATATAATCGAGTTTTTAAGAAATATCGATATGTTTCGATATCGATATTTATATGAGATATAAGACAATATCGTTTATATCGATGTAGTTTGAGTTGCACTGCAGTTACACTTGTACACCAGTTCGCCTTTCTCTTCACACTGCCTCGCCTCTCTCCCTCACAAAACTCACCCCTCTCCACCAACGCTGGCAGTGGCAGCATGGAGACTGATAACACATGAAAGAAGCTATCGAGAGCAGCTGGTTAGTGAAAAGAAAAACAATGTCTGTTTTAAGTAGGGCTGGGTATCGAAAATACTGAGTACTGAAAAGTCTAAGAAAATCTGGTGCCTAACAAAAGTTTGGCTCTACTTCGAAAAAGTCTGATTACACATGGAATTAATCTCCGTCAAGAAAACTACGGCACTGCCGGAGACGCGAGAATCTGGGCTAAATCCGCTAAACGGCTGATAAAATATCATCAGGCAGGTGAACTGAGCTGCTTTCTTGCTTTACTAGAGAAACTAACCCTCTTACTGCGTCTGTTAGCACTGTAGCAACAGTACTGTTAGCAACAGTAGTTACGATTCAGCTAACGTTAGCACAACACCAGCACGTATTAACTAGTTAGCTAACATCATGGCTAACATTCAGTCAGCGTATGAATATACCCCCAACACTGTTAGGTGTCACTCATGTTCTGTAAGTATAACATTAACTAACACTTGTATATCGATTTCACGGAGAAGCAGCTCCATTCACTGTAGCAGAGAAGCTGAGGATGTCGTTTGAGAGAAGGGACGAACGCCACAGAGCATAAAAGATTTTTTCATGCTGTACAGGGATGTAGGAAAACATTGAAAATATTAAATATCGTGATTTTGTGTTTTGCGATACTGTATCGATTATCTTAAACACAAAATCTATTTAAATTATTAGTTTACAGTCAAAAAGGTTGGTTCAGATGGTTTATTTTGTGTTGCGTTTAAACCCCTGACAGCTACACAGCACTGTTGTTCACCGTCATAGTCTACCACTCTAACGCTAACAAGTAGGATAAGTGTGCACTGCATAGCAAACCTATACATATGAGGGTGTGTTTTCAAATTATGACAATAATTTCCTATTATTAGGTGTTTATACTGTTGTTTACAGTATCGCATCATATCAGCTGGTAAGATCTAAATAAAAAGATTTGTTGTTATCACCTTATGGGAAGAAATAATTTGAGATATATATCGTATATCGCCATTCAGCTAAAAATATCGAGATATATATCGTATATCGCCATTCAGCTAAAAATATCGAGATATATATCGTATACCGGCATTCAGCTAAAAATATCGAGATATATATCGTATATCGCCATTCAGCTAAAAATATCGAGATATATATCGTATACCGGCATTCAGCTAAAAATATCGAGATATATATCGTATATCGGCCTTCAGCTAAAAATATCGAGATATTATTTTTGGTCCATATCGCCCAGGCCTACTTTGAATGGTGTTATTGAGTCCTACGGTGTGCACTTGTAAAAATGTTCACTCATAGGTGTGCAGTGAAAGACATCAAACAATATGATGTGTGTGTTTTGGACTCTGTTGTAATATAAGCCTTGATTTTACATCTGGCATCCAAAATCTAAAAGTTAATACTAGGGGTGTAATGATATACTCGATTCTGTTCACGATACTGGGTCCACAGTTTGGTATTCCTATGTAAATTGAATGAGGATTATAACTGTAATCATATTGTTGCACTACTTACTAAAGATGCTGAAGCTAGGAGGAGGCAGTGGTAGTGCTGGGGGCAGCAGGAGTCCTGGAGTGAGGTGTTGATTGGTGCTGATCGTTTACAAATATTAGTGTTTAACCAATGTGCTTAATGACTTAATTAATAGTGTGTAATGTCTATTCTCCATGATGCATAGTCAAACCTCCGCAAGGCATGGTATCACACTGTTCCACCTGTAATTAATACAGGCCATTTTATCTTGGAAGGTAAACAAATTTAGATATTCATGATGATGTAAATGGTTTTGTGTACAGTAGAAGAAAGGTATCTGGTGGCTCTGTCATGCTGTTGGGCTGTGTTCCTTCCAAAGCCAGATACACTCCATTACAGACTCCATCAGGTACCAGGTAACCAAAACCTGACTGCCTTAGCCAGGACGCTTACCTCGGGCCATGGTGGGGTTTTCCAACGTGACAGTGATCCAAAACACACCTCTACATACAGTGACCACAAACTGTAGCTCTTACATCCTAATCCTCTTACCTAAACCACTTGTGGGTTGAGCGGAAGACGATGGTCCTCAATTATGGACCTTGGTATATGAATCTTAAATGACAGATCAAATAAATGGATGCAATAAATATATTTTTTTATGGCCTGTTTTGCTCACATGTACCAGAGATAGTAATGTTTATGGCGGGAACTGTATATAAAGTCATGAGAGCCAATAGGAACCTAGAGAAACACGTTATTCCAGCCATCATTAGTGTTCAAACTGTTTTATTTCCAAGGATTAACTCATATATGCTGGCACTCTTCCTTAATTAAGCATCATTTATATGCATCCAATTGTCCAGCAGTCTGATGGTGCAGTTATCAGAGACAGAAAACGCCAGGATTCGATTCCCACCATTCCCAAATTCCCACACGATCCATTATTCACTGCAGTAATGATCTTCTGATTTGCAACCTGAGCACCGAATGAGCCTTATCATAATCCAAAACATGCTCTCCTGATAACACAGACAGTCAGAGATCCATTTGGAGATGTATGAGTCAGGTGGAGATGAACTCGAGTCATCAAATGAGACCAAGATGAAGACTATAGCCCGGTTTGTTAGAGAATGGCACCCCCATTTACTCTGGGTATAGTGTTTCAGGCTGTTACTACCTTTCATGCTGTACAGGGATGTAAGAAAACATTGAAAATATTGAATATCGTGATTTTGTGTTTTGCGATACTGTATCAGTTATCATGAACACAGTTTACAGTCAAAAAGGTTGGGTCAGGCATTGGTTTATTTTGTGTTGCATTTAAACCCCTGACAGCTACACAGCACTGTTGTTCACTGTCATAGTCTACCACTCCAACGTTAACAAGTAGGATAAGTGTGCACTGCATAGCAAACCTATACATATGATGGTGTGTTTTCACATTATGACAATGTTCCTATTATTAGATGTTTATACTGTTGTTTACAGTATCGCAGTATATCAGCTGGTAACCCATGCATTATGCTGCGTGTCGTATTGCCAAGTTCTTGGCAAAACACAGCCATACTACAGTAGGACAATTTAACACTGGCTGAGAAAACTGAGCATGCTTCCATGACTCGCATCAGATGTCCGTAATAAGGCTAATTATCATCAAGTTAGTGTCAGTGAGTTAGTGAGCTCGTTATCATGTTGGGTAGCTCCAGTAGAGCAATATCGGATAACGAACCAAGACTGGGTTTGGTGTAACGTGGCTCAAGACCGTTAAAACCCATATATATATATATATATATATATATATATATATATATATATATATATATATATATATATATATATATATATATATATATATATATATATATATATAGTATCTCCATTTTTGTTGATTTTGAGTTTTCTAAATCATTTGAACACGCCAATGTTAGTTTACATTGAGTGAAAATGTCATGATGAATGGACCAATGGAAGTGCTCCAAAATAGCTTGGAAAATTCTGGTTCCTTTTGTTCTCTTCTATAAAGTTGCAATTTTGGAGATACTTGTTTTCCATTGGACAGCGATATATATATATACTACAGCTGAACAGTTTAGGGTCACTTTAGAATTTCATTTCATGCCATTTTTCAGGCAGTTCACAAACAATATTGTCCATTTCTCAATTAATTTAAGTGTATCAGATGATTTTAAAGAATAAAAATGTTTGTATTAAAGTCTATTTTTGTATAGAGGCTTATTTAGCATATAGTCCTATTATCAGCAATTCTCAGTCCTCTGTCTAAATCTCCTGGTACGGCCGCCAATCCAAGTTAAGGATGTTATTGGACTAATTGGTTGTTAGGACACTCTTGCTCAATTGTGATGCACAGCTGAAAAACATTCTACTAATAAGTGAGTATAAAAGGGAACAACATTCTAGGTTAGTTTAGTATCTGAAGATCAGCAGTTGATGGCTTGCTGACCGACTCACAATGACCAGAAAGAAACAACTTTCTTTAGAGACCCGTCAGTTCATTGTTGTGTTAAGGAAGAAGATACTCCATTAAAACAAGAACATTTCACTGTGATCCCAAACTTTTGAGCGGTAGTGTACATATATATATATTGACTTGTGGTCAATTTGCTGAGACATCCAGGCGTAACTGACATCAGTGCTCATACAAACAAATGCATCATCAGATATCGGTTTGAAATATCGCCCAAATCTAAGCATGGGAAGCGCAATGGTATGGGAAACATTGGTATTGGTCAATGATTCCCATATCATGGTTCATCCCAAACACCTTAGCAAGTCATATGAGAACTGATGCTGGTTGGAATAAGACGTTATGAATGTCTAGAGAAGTTTATGCCTTATATATGCTACTCTACAGTGAAGTTATTCCTCAGACTTTCTCCACACAGACTACCAGCTCGTCTACCATTCAGTCTGATGACGTGATCGGATGTCTGAGATATTTTATTAAACATATGATGAAGTTAATCTAAAGACCTTGCCTGATGGTTCCAGTGTCCAAATACTTTTTAGACTGTTGTCAGCATGTGTGAGAGTTCAGATGCGTTTTTAATAGAGTGTAAAATCAAGCTAGACCCCCAGTGCAAGTGGTAGCGAGGTATTGACGCCTGTACGGTAGCCCCCCGCTCTGAAGGGACAGTCCTAGAGAGAGAGAGAGAGAGAGAGAGAGAGAGAGAGAGAGAGAGGAAGAGGAAGGAGGGCTGATTAAACGTGTGCGGTGCTGTAGTCGGAAAGCCTGCCCCGGATTCCTCTCACACGCTGCTGCTAATGCTTTAGCGACAGTACTCAGGCTTTTCCCTCTCGGCTCCTGTCAGATCCTCCCCCCGCCCACCCCGGCTCCCCGCCTCATTTGCATATAAGGTTTAAAAGAGAATCTTTAGTGTGTTAAAGTGAGCAGGACCGAGGTGGGGGTCTGGGGGTCCGCAGGGTTTGGTGACTGATGGAGCGTGCGCGCCTGATGGACGGAGGGAGGGAGAGAGGGAGAGAGGAGAGGAGGACAAAGTTTTGTGTTGAGGGATTCGGGCTCAAGCCTCCGAGAACAAAGGCAGCAGCCATGTTACTGTTAGAGCCGAGCAGAGTGCAGTTCACTCACAGCAGACAGAGGGCGCTCTAATCAACACACACTACTCTCTCTGCTCTCGCCTTCTTTCTTTCTTTCTTTTGAATTTCTTTTCTTTCTTTTTCACCCACTCTCATCTCTTTCTCTTTCTCTCATTCTTTGTTTTTTCTCTCTCTGTATTTCTTGGTACTCCCCCTCCCTGTGGATTTCTTTCTTTCTTTCTTTCTTTCTTTCTGTCCTCTTTCTCACTCTTTTTTAATATACTTTCTATTTTCCTCTTTTTCCCTTTTTTCTCTTTTTTTTTATTTTTGTCTTTTTTCTTTCTTTCTTTTTCATTGTCTTTCTTTCTTTATGTTCCTTCTTCGTTTCTTTTTTCTTATTTACTTTCTTTCTTCTTTCTCTGCTTTCTTCCTTTCTTGTTTTTTTCACTCTGTCTCTTTTACTGCCGTTTTACTTACACTTTTTTTACTTTGTGTCATTCTTTGTTTTCTCTCTTTATCTTATGCTTTCCATTTTGTGCCTCTTGTATCTCGTTTTTGTCGCCTTTTATCCTTCCCTTTCTCCTTTTTCTCCTCTCGTTCTCTCTTTCACTCTCTTCCCATCTAACTGTTCTCTCTCTCTCTGGTCTAACTGTTCTCTCTCGTCTAACTGTTCTTTCTCTCTCTCTCTGGTCTAACTGTTCTCTCTCTCTCTGGTCTAACTGTTCTCTCTGGTCTAACTGTTCTCTCTCGTCTAACTGTTCTTTCTCTCTCTCTCTGGTCTAACTGTTCTCTCTCTCGTCTAACTGTTCTCTCTCTCTCTAGTCTAACTGTTCTCTCTCTCGTCTAACTGTTCTCTCTCTCTCTAGTCTAACTGTTCTCTCTCTCGTCTAACTGTTCTCTCTCTCTGGTCTAACTGTTCTCTCTCTCTCTGGTCTAACTGTTCTTTCTCTCTCTGGTCTAACTGTTCTCTCTCTCTCTGGTCTAACTGTTCTCTCTCTCTGGTCTAACTGTTCTCTCTCTCTCTGGTCTAACTGTTCTCTCTCTCTCTGGTCTAACTGTTCTTTCTCTCTCTGGTCTAACTGTTCTCTCTCTCTCTGGTCTAACTGTTCTCTCTCTCTGGTCTAACTGTTCTCTCTCTCTCTTGTCTAACTGTTCTCTCTCTCTGGTCTAACTGTTCTCTCTCTCTCTGGTCTAACTATTCTTTCTCTCTCTGGTCTAACTGTTCTCTCTCTCTGGTCTAACTGTTCTCTCTCTCTGGTCTAACTGTTCTTTCTCTCTCTCTCTGGTCTAACTGTTCTCTCTCTCTCTCTCTGGTCTAACTGTTCTCTCTCTCTCTGGTCTAACTGTTCTCTCTCTCTCTGGTCTAACTGTTCTCTCTCTCGTCTAACTGTTCTCTCTCTCTCTGGTCTAACTGTTCTTTCTCTCTCTCTCTGGTCTAACTGTTCTCTCTCTCTCTCTCTGGTCTAACTGTTCTCTTTCTCGTCTAACTGTTCTCTCTCTCTCTGGTCTAACTGTTCTTTCTCTCTCTCTCTGGTCTAACTGTTCTCTCTTTTGTCTAACTGTTCTCTCTCTCTCTGGTCTAACTATTCTTTCTCTCTCTGGTCTAACTGTTCTCTCTCTCTCTCTGGTCTAACTGTTCTCTCTCTCGTCTAACTGTTCTCTCTCTCTCTGGTCTAACTATTCTTTCTCTCTCTGGTCTAACTGTTCTCTCTCTCTGGTCTAACTGTTCTCTCTTTTGTCTAACTGTTCTCTCTCTCTCTCTCGTCTAACTGTTCTTTCTCTCTCTCTGGTCTAACTGTTCTCTCTCTCTCTCTCGTCTAACTGTTCTCTCTCTCTCTCGTCTAACTGTTCTCTCTCTCTCGTCTAACTGTTCTCTCTCTCTCTGGTCTAACTGTTCTCTCTCTCTCGTCTAACTGTTCTCTCTCGTCTAACTGTTCTCTCTCTCTGGTCTAACTGTTCTCTCTCTCTCGTCTAACTGTTCTCTCTCTCTCTGGTCTAACTGTTCTTTCTCTCTCTCTCTGGTCTAACTGTTCTTTCTCTCTCTCTCTGGTCTAACTGTTCTTTCTCTCTCTCTCTGGTCTAACTGTTCTCTCTCGTCTAACTGTTCTTTCTCTGTCTCTCTCTCTGGTCTAACTATTCTTTCTCTCTCTCTCTGGTCTAACTGTTCTCTCTCTCTCTCTCTCTCTGGTCTAACTGTTCTTTCTCTCTCTCTCTGGTCTAACTGTTCTTTCTCTCTCTCTGGTCTAACTGTTCTCTCTCTCTCGTCTAACTGTTCTCTCTCTCTCGTCTAACTGTTCTCTCTCTCGTCTAACTGTTCTCTCTCTCTCTCGTCTAACTGTTCTCTCTCGTCTAACTGTTCTTTCTCTCTCTCTCTGGTCTAACTGTTCTTTCTCTCTCTCTCTGGTCTAACTGTTCTCTCTCTCTCTCTTGTCTGACTGTTCTTTCTCTCTTTCTCTCTCTCTCTCTCCCTTTTTTATTTGTCTAACTGTTCTCTCTCTCTCTCGTTGTCTCTGATGCAGAATCCAGAAGGAACTTGCTGAAATTACTCTGGATCCTCCTCCGAACTGCAGGTACGTCTTTCAGTCTTTTATTGCTCTTTCTGTTTTTATAAGCGTGTGATATGCGGGTCTGGAGAGAAGATCTGTGTTAAACGCGGCTGTGCCGGCTGTGTCGGCTGTGATATGCGGGTCTGGAGAGAAGATCTGTGTTAAACGCGGCTGTGCCGGCTGTGTCGGCTGTGATATGCGGGTCTGGAGAGGAGCTCTGTGTTAAACGCGGCTGTGCCGGCTGTGTCGGCTGTGATATGCGGGTCTGGAGAGGAGATCTGTGTTAAACGCAGCTGTGTCGGCTGTGATATGCGGGTCTGGAGAGGAGCTCTGTGTTAAACGCGGCTGTGTCGGCTGTGATATGCGGGTCTGGAGAGGAGATCTGTGTTAAACGCAGCTGTGTCGGCTGTGTCGGCTGTGATATGCGGGTCTGGAGAGGAGATCTGTGTTAAACGCGGCTGTGTCGGCTGTGATATGCGGGTCTGGAGAGGAGCTCTGTGTTAAACGCGGCTGTGTCGGCTGTGATATGCGGGTCTGGAGAGGAGATCTGTGTTAAACGCGGCTGTGTCGGCTGTGTCGGCTGTGCGCTGTAAGCTCGGAGTGGTTGAGGTTTATTTTGCTGGTTCTCTTAGCGTTCAGTGAAGCTGCTGTGCTGCTACTGAGGCTCTCGCTGATCATCACTGTGTTCTTAATCATCACAGCTGCTGGTCCTCAGGATTTCTCTCAGTCTGCTCTGTGTCTCACTCTGTGTAAGTCTGGCTGTGTTTGAGGAGGTGACCCTGAGCGCTGCCCGCTCCCCGGAGAGATCCGCCTGGGTTTCAGTGGAGACTGAGGATTTTCTGCGTATCTGTTTGTATTTATCGGAATTCCCTGGAATGTGTTTGGGCTGTGTTTTTGTTCTTTCGGCTGAGAGTTGTTTTACTGTCTCCTGTGTTTAATTATGAAATTTGGATCGTCTAATGTTGAATTATGCAAGTTGTAGCTACTGCATTAATACAACCCCATCCCCTCGCCCCCCCCAAAACAAAACAAAAAAGAAAAACAATTGTAATACTTTAAGGGTTTGATTTGCATGTTTAATAACTATTCAAACACTTAAGCAGTAATCCCCCCATTTTCTCTCTGCGGAACGGTGGGAGTGCATGTGTTGAACTTCCTAATTCGTGCTAGGCTGATTGGCTTTAAGCTCATAAGAAGTGGATTTTTGGGGGGCTCATATTATTTGGCAGGGCTTTGCCGTATGTGTTTAGTGGGATATTATGCGTTTGGCTAATTAAACATAGTTTTACATTCACCTAGGATTTAGGAACGTTTAGTAAAAACAGTGGTTCTATGTAGAACCAGGCACACTCCAAGAACCCTTTTGCACAGTTCAGAGCTTCTTTACATGATGAACTGGTTCTTCAGGTGCTGGAGAAGGTCCTACATAGAACATTTTTGAAAAGAGTTCCATGTGACACCAAAACAGGTTCCTCAATTTTTGTGACATCGTATCTACCGTGGAACCCTTTTTGGTGCTATATAGAACCACACATTCTCCACCAACCTGAAGAACACTAATGATGCTAGGAACCATTTAATCATTTAGATGATTCTTTGCGTCTTCATGGTTCTATTTGGTACCATTTTCTTTGGTAAAAGAACCCTTGAAGAAGGACTTTGCTTGCTAAAATGGTTCTTTCCAATGTATTGTGTATGGTTCCATAGAGAACCTTTTTGAAAGTGGTTCTGTAGAGCCACTTTCAAAAAGGTTCTATGTTGTTGGTATGTCCAGAAGTAGTAGAACCCCTTTTGGTTCCATATCAAACAAAACAAAAATGAAGGGTATTGAGTTTGTTCTTCTCTGCTCCTCTGAGAAGATGGCTGTGAGGACTTGATTGCATTCAGCATTTACAGGAGCATCAGTGAGTTCATGTACTGATGTTGGATCATCAGTTCTGAACACTCCAGCTCATCCCACAAGTTCTGGATGGAGCTTCATCAGTCCAGAGAACACCACAGCCCGGTGCTGGGGGGCTTTAGACCCTTTTGGCCAGGCTTGGCACTGGACATGGTGACCTCATGGTGCAGCTGCTCCAGAGGATTTTCCACACAAGATGTAGGAACATGGCTGTGAGGATTTGATTGCATTCAGAACTCACAAGAGCATCAGTGAGGTCAGATACTGATGTTGGATCATCGGGTACTGTATGGAGATTCATTAGTCCAGAAAACACCGTTCCACTGCTCCACAGCCCAGTGCTGGAGGGCTTTAATCCCCTCTAGTCCAACATGGTGACCTTAGGCATGTGCAGCCGTATCAGAGGGTGCCAGTGCTTTTCTGTGAAGATTATACAGTCAGTATATATATATATATATATATATATATATATATATATATATATATATATATATATATATATATATATTTGTTTTTTTTTTTTTGTTTTTTTTAAATTTAATTACAGTTTTAGTATATCGTTAGATACAGTGGGATCTAAAAGTCTGAGACCTGAAAAATGTTTTGTTAGTCTTATTCTATTAACTGAAGCTCTAATAACATATATATCTAAATCGAAAACAATATTAAATAGAAAAACAATGCAAATGTTTTCACTAGTGGTCTCAGACTTTAGGACCCCACGGGACCCCATGGAACATTCCATATACTAGCAGCCGTACGCAATTCCCACATCGGCGTATCCGCAGTGCTTTCATCATCGGAACATTGTTCAGGAGTATGAGACTGGATATCACAGCACATCCTCCTTATCATTCAACACCAGCTTATCACAAATACCTCCACCAGCTGATTTCCACACACAAGCACATTCTCATCGACCTTCTGAGATCAGAGCCGCGCCGTCACTCACGGCAGCGTGACTGTAACTGAGTGTGACGGCTGCGGTTCCCCGAACGTGCTCCAACTGCCTGATCCTTCAGCTCTTTAGGCTCTTTAGGCTCTTTCAGCTCCTCGGCTCTTTAGTGTCGCTATTTCTTTTGACTTCTTTGTGCTTTTTTTACTCCTTCAGCTGTTTTTTCAGTCTCTGGTCTTTTAGGTTGTTTAGGTTGTTCTGCTCTTTTGGTTCTTGTTGCCT
>CM038709.1:10313603-10321103 GCA_021613375.1 Megaleporinus macrocephalus
CTTTCTGTCTCTCTTGTCTCCCTTTGTCTCTTTGTCTGTATTTATTTGTCTGTCTTTCTCTCTGTCTCTCGTCTCCCTTTGTCTCTTTGTCTGTCTTTCTTTGTCTGTCTTTGTCTCTATCTTTGTTTCTCTGTCTTTCTCTGTCTCTGCCTCTGTCTCTCCATCTTACTTTGTCTCTCTCGTTGTCTCTCCATCTTACTTTGTCTCTCTCTTTGTCTCTCTTTGTTTCTTTGTCTTTCTCTCTTTGTCTGTCTGTCTTTTTTTGTCTCTTTGAGTGTCTCTTTATCTGTCTCTCTTTGTCTCTGTGTCTGTCTGTCTGTCTCTCTCTCTGTCTCTGTCTCTCTGTCTCACTTTGTCTCTCTGTCTCTCTCGCTCTATCTGTCTCTTTGTCTGTCTGCCTTTCTCTACCTGTCTCTCTTTCAGTCTCTCTCTCTCTCTCTGCAGGCGCTGATGTGACATGCACACATCTGTGTTCTCGTATGGTGTACTAAGAGTGTGAGAAAGAGGAACCGAGTCTCGAAAGGGGAAGCCCCCCTCCTCCTGGTTCTGCAGGTCTAGCAGGCTGAGAAAAGATAGTCACAGAAAGTTTCTGTTTCTGTAGGCAACCTGTGTTTCGAGGAAAACAGAAGGATAGAGATTTGGAGATAAGCGCTGGGGCTCGGGAGACTGGAGATGTGTGGGTTTAAAGCGCTGTCAGCTCTGCTTTGAGAAATGTCTGCCTTTCTGGTTTCGTGCCTCAGTTTATTTCTTTTTTTGTCATTTCTTTTTAGGGCTGCCGCAGAGCTGCGCTTTCTCTCCTACCCTCAGCTTATTTTGTCAGAGATGGTTTATTTAAAAAAAAAAAAAAAATTCAAATTTCCAGCTTACCCTGACCGCGTTTTACACATCAGACCACCTTTAAGTACACTTTACACAAACAGCCTTCATGTGACATTCACAGTTCTGGTTATAGCTGGACCGGTCAGTGTTCTTGGGACCGATACTGATTGCTGATCTCCTGTCAGGTGGTTCTGCTGATACTCACTGTAATGGGTTGAGTGATGTACTCTCAGTGTCGTATCAGGTTAGTGGTGTTAAAAGAATGTTTGGTTACAACAAAACATTACAGCCAGACAGACCACATCAGCACAGTGAAGGCCAGTAGGGGGTTCTGCAGTCCTGAGGCCCATAGTATTAGTTTTGTAGTCAAAATCCCAAAGTCAGTATTTCCATCTAGTGTTTAAAGGAGAAACTGCAGGGTCCTGTGTCCAAGGGGCCTCAGACAGGGCTGCAGTAATCCTTGACTTGCCAAATACGGCTCCTATGTTTCACCTCACTGATCGGCCTAGTAAGAGAAATTGCTCAATCAGCCGATATGGATAAATAACCAATCCAACTGATCCATCTCTAATTCCTGTCTTTCTTTATTAGATGACTTATTGTTTAGATGGCAGTACAATACAGCCACGTTTTACTGAACAGCACTTTTATTACCTCAAAACTAGAAAATATAATAACAAGAAAAATAAAAGAAAACGAGCCCCAGTTTAACTGCCACCTGAACCACCAGAGCAAGAGTAGTTACTCACCCAGGACTGGCAGGCGTGAGATGTTTCAGGCAGGCTGTTTGCATGATGCAAATTTGTGGGATTTAAGCTTCCATTGTTCGCAACAATGCTTGTCTGAAGACGGGCTGAAGATGGAGAAACAGCTGTGTGCGGAAATACAGGAGTCGGCGCTTTGTGGCGGAGCGAGAGAGGAAGAAAGGACAGTATAGATTATGTTCGACTAGTGCAGATAAAAACCGTGATTATACTCAATGACCTGTGACGGCGTAGCTGGACAGTCTGTTCGGCCTGACTGCTGCAATTAGTCAAAAACGTGAGGGACAGAATGGTCAGTCTGTTGGACAATGGAAACAGGACAGCCTAAAAAAGTGCTGTGGTTTAACATCAGGGCTTTTCGTAGCATCTGTTTCTATTACAGCTGTGGATAGATAGATAGATAGATAGATAGATAGATAGATAGATAGATAGATAGATAGATAGATAGATAGATAGATAGATAGATAGATAGATAGATAGATAGATAGATAGATAGATAGATAGATAGATAGATAGATAGATAGATGGGTATAGGGTAAAAGGGTAGATAGTTGATAGATTGATGGGTAGATAGATAGATTGGTAGATAGGTAAAAGGGTAGATAGGTAAAAGGGTAGATAGATGGGTATAGGGTAAAAGGGTAGATAGTTGATAGATAGATGGGTAGATAGATAGATTGGTAGATAGATGGGTAGATAGTTGGATAGATAGATAAATAGTTGGATAGATGGGTAGATAATTGGATAGATGGATGGGTAGATAGTTGGATAGATGGATGGGTAGATAGGTAAATGGGCAGATAGTTGGATAGATAGATGGGTAGATAGTTGGATAGATGGATGGGTAAATAGGTAAATGGGTAGATAGATGGGTAGATACTTGGATAGATGGGTAGATAGTTGGATAGATGGGTAGATAGTTGGATAGATGGATGGGTAGATAGGTAAATGGGTAGATAGTTGGATAGATGGGTAGATACTTGGATAGATGGGTAGATAGTTGGATAGATGGGTAGATAAGTGGATAGATGGATGGGTAGATAGGTAAATGGGTAGATAGTTGGATAGATAGATGGGTAGATAGTTGGATAGATGGGTAGATACTCAGATAGATGGGTAGATAGTCGGATAGATAGATGGGTAGATAGTCGGATAGATAGATGGGTAGATAGTTGGGTAGATAGATGGGTAGATACTCGAATAGATAGATGGGTAGATACTCGGATAGATAGATGGGTAGATACTCGGATAGATAGATGGGTAGATAGTTGGGTAGATAGATGGGTAGATACTCGGATAGATAGATGGGTAGATACTCGGATAGATAGATGGGTAGATACTCGGATAGATAGATGGGTAGATACTCGGATAGATGTGTTCAGTACTAGAACTCTGTTTGAGGGTCAGGAGCTCTAGCTTTGCCCAGAGCTCATGAAGATCTCCTGCTACTGCTGTTGATTTGTTTTGTTGTTGTTGATTTGTGTTGTGTGGCTGCGCTCCCAGGCTGCCGTGGTGTAATCGTAGACATATTAGATTTGTTAATAACCTCGGTTGAATGCATTGGAATCACCGCTGGTGCTGGAATTGATGCGTTTCTGTGAAAGTGCTGCTTTGCTTGTCTCCTTTTATTGATTTTTAATCCTGGCCCTCTGCTGTAGATTTCACACTCTGCCTTGTCTCTCTCTTCCGGAGATTGAAAACCACTGTCTCAAATCAAGTGTCTGGGCCACACTGAGAATCCAGGGAGATAGTGCTGTAGAAGCGGCGTCCTCGTTATTACTGATCTGAGGGCGTCTGGCGTCGAGCTAGATAACCACACTACAACAATTACAGGCTCTCGTTTAGTCCAGGCAGTAATTAATACAGATCCAGACCTGTTTTAGAAAAGGCTTACACCAGTCTAACAGTCCCCATCATCATTCTCCTATATATATATATATATATATATATATATATATATATATATATATATATATATATATATATATATATCTCAAATCATCCATTGGTTACAAATCCGTAACAGAATAATAAACATTTTAATTCCTAACACACAGAGTAATCTAAAAATGAGTCGTTAGATTAATCGACTAATCGGAAAAAAGAATCATTAGATGTAAGGAATCAGCAGACTCAAGAATGTTATTTCGATCCATATGCAAGGCTTTATTAACTCAACGGTGAAAAATGGGATCAAAGGCGCAGAGCCAGGCAGCCTGGCGTGGATGTCCCGGGAGAGCAGGCCCTCTGGAGGTCGGGGCAGCCCCGGGAGGAGGCTGCTGGAGCAGGTTTATCAGGTGGTTATCAGAGCAGCCGCTGATGGAGTTGAGAGGGCCCCGGTGAGTTCAGGTGCTGTTCTCTCGTCAGAGCAGTGCAGGTCGGATACCCCTTGAGCGCCAGGGATACCGCCTGGATCTAGGTCTTGTCTGGACAGTGGAACGAAAGAGGTCATGCCTTTGCGAGGCTCCCGAGCATGCCAGGAGAGGATCCCTGCGGGCCGTAACCACTCTCTTAGTTCCCGGAGAGAGCGTAAGAACACTATTTGTATTTTCGCTATGTTCAAACTCTACTAAGGATCGGCGGTTGCCAGGTAGAAGCTCAGCGCCAAGCACGAGCACAAACAGGAAGTCTGAAGACCTGACAAACCTCACCCCATTGAAGCCCCCAATAATACATAATAATATTGTGAACATTTTTGAATATCGTGAACAATATTATCACACATCCCTAATTATCACATCAGGTACTACTTTTTTACTGTTTTTAGAAAAAGAAATATTCACACTTTTCTCATTTATCATTATATATCTACTAGAGACAGATTCTATCTGTCCAGTATCATTCACTTTACTTCAGTTCTGGATATATGGAGATATTTGGAGTGCATTATTTAGTATCGTGACATTCTGGATCATTGACTTCTGTTACAATCTGATGAATTCTTGTATTTTTTAATATCTCAGTTAGGGGTGTGCCATATCATATCATATACAATAATAAAATTTAATTTTCATTTTGTTGCAGTAGTGTATTCTTGAAATATTATTTTTTTAATTCAATGTTTTGTCATATCGCCAAGAGTATCGTTATCACAAAAATACCATGAAATATCGTGATATTATTGATATCGCCCACGCCTGGTAGATACCTAGTACTCTGGAGCCTGTGATCTTTGGAGGCACTGGGAGGAAGGGCTTACATTAGATTAATCGATTAGGAACTTAATCGTTGGGTGCAGCCATACTATTTAAAGTGGAACTAAAACATTTGAACAAGAAGCTAGCAGTTAAAAAGTTCTTGGTGTGTAAACACGCAACAGAAATGTAATGAGCAGTGTGACAAATTAATTTTTACCCATCTGTTCCTTTCTTCTGCACTGTCTCACTCATTATTTCATTGTTCTTTTTTTTCTCTTAGACTTTTATAATCTCTGTCTCTCCGTAGCTCTCACTGTCTGTTCCTAGTGCTTCCGCTCTCACAGTTGCTTTATTCTGTTTTGTTATTGATTCTTTTTCGTTTGCTTTATTCGTTCTCTTTAATTTTTTCACTATTTCTCATTTCCTTCCTCTCTTA
The DNA here is from genome assembly GCA_021613375.1 of Megaleporinus macrocephalus. Classification (NCBI taxonomy): domain Eukaryota; kingdom Metazoa; phylum Chordata; class Actinopteri; order Characiformes; family Anostomidae; genus Megaleporinus; species Megaleporinus macrocephalus. Next base: position 10,318,760 of record CM038709.1, read on the forward strand.
TTTTGTTTTTCTCCCATTTCATCTGACTCTCTCTCTCAAAATAGAAATTTAGCAAGTAGTGTAATAATTCATATTCCATGTCGTCGCTGTCCAATGAAGAACGAGCATCTCCAAAATAGTAACTTTACAGAAGAGACCAAAAACTGCCTCACTTTCAGTGTAAGTCAGTGGAACCAGATTTCTGCCAAGCTATTTTGGAGCATTTCTATTGGTCCATTCGTCTTGAACTTCTCACACAGTGTAAACTGCAGCAGAGTGAGGGAAGGATGGAGCAGGAGGTTCACCGGCGGATGGGCACAGCGTCTGCAGTGATGCGGGCGCTCTACGGGTATGCCCTGGTGAAGAGATTTACCGGTCAACCTACGTTCCTACTCTCACCTGTGGTCATGAGCTTCGGGTAGTGACCAAAAGAACGAGATCATGGATACTTCGAAAGCTGTTGAAATGAGTTTTCTCCATGGGGCGTCTGGTCGGGTCTTACCCTCAATCATTAGGGGGAAGCTCAGAGTCGAGCCGCTACTCCTCCACGTCGAGAGGAACCAGCTGAGGTGGTTCGGGCAACTGGTTGGGATGTCTTCTGGACGCCTCCCTGTGGATTCTCAAAAACACAGTATCCATACATAGTTTCCTGGCAGACAGTGAACCATTGTGTGTTGGGTTTACACCTCTGACCACTAGATGGCAGTGTTGTAATCCATTTTCAGCTAGATGGCAGTGTTGTAATCCACTAGATGGCAGTGTTGTAATCCACTAGATGGCAGTGTTGTAATACATTTTTAGCTCCACTCCAACATTAACAAGCAGCCCAAGGGTGCAATGCTATTGTAGGCATTAGCAAACCTATTTATATAGTGGTGTGTTTTAATAGTAGAATTTAAAAAATCACAATATATATCACTTTGCTTTCAATATCGAAATATATTGTGATATATTGAATCGTGACCACTGTATCATGATATGTATTGTATAGCAAGGTTCTTGCCAATACACAGCCCTAGTTCCAACTAATTAAATTCCTGAAAAAATTCATATTCATGCTGTGTATTGTGTCTGGAAGCATCGTGATATAATGTTTTTACTCTATTGCTGCAGCCCTAAAGTTTAGCGTTGCTCCTGCTCAGTGTGTTGTATATAAGTATATAAGTAATTTCCTTTTTCTCACTTAATTACGACATATATTAATAAAGTACTGTGCTAAAATGTTTACTGCACTCATCCAGCTCTAGTAACTTAAATCAGGCAGGTCGATTCTGGGCCTATAAAGAGAGTTGCTTTATTTCTGAGTGGGCGAATGCAGTGACCAGCAGGCTGTGTGTGTGTTCGAGATGAATATGAGGCTCGTTAAACACTTGTTGGCTCCGAGTTCACACTCGTTAAACTGTTTTATTAGTCATTTTTACTGTAGACCCTTTGGTCGCACTGCTGTTCTGAGCGTTAGCCTCTCTATGTTTAAGACAGTAATAGCCCACATGGTGACCTAGTGTTTGGGCACCGCGCATGCATGGCTTGAGGCGTTTATAAGAGTGTTCGGGGGTCCGCGATATGGCAAAATATTAATAAACAGTATTTTAAACAGCACTGTAATGAAACATGATCTGAATATTGCTACTCAATCACTAATGGAGTAGAATAAGTAGGTAGAACTAGCGCTGGGTATCGACACTGATTTCCCGGATCGATTCGATCACTATTCCCAATTTAATTCGATTTCCGATTTGATTCTATTCAATATTGTTTCATTTAGGGATATTTCAGTTACAATAATATGTTTTGTTTGAATGTGAAAAGAGATTTTCAGAGAACTATTGTGGCACTGGAATGCTAACTTTAAAGCTCGATCTCGGGTTTATGCGAATCGATATCGGATTATTCAAATGAAGATCGATTTTAATTTAAAAATCGAGTTTTTAAACACACCCCTAGTTAGAACTATTGGCCAATTGTGTTTGCACATGGTGGAATTTGACCTCCATATTGAACTCATCCGTGCAGTAAAACACTCACATATACACACACACTAGTGAACATACACACTAGGGGGCAGTAAGCACACTTGCCCAGAGTGGTGGGCAGCCCTATCCACAGCCCCAGGGAGCAGTTGGGGGTTAGGTGTTTTGCTCAAGGGCACTTGAGTCGTGTCCTGCTGGTCCAAGGGATCAATCCCTCGCCTTTAGGCCACGACTGCTCTTAAATATAAAAGCAAAATCAGAAACTCTTTATTTAATATTATATCTGTTATTCAATATACAGCACTGCTCAAACTGCTCCTTCCAGTTAAACAGGCCTGTTTATACTCTCTTTCTCTCTATCTCTCTCTTTCTCTATCTCTATCTCTCTCTATCTC
>CM038709.1:10323603-10420414 GCA_021613375.1 Megaleporinus macrocephalus
TCTCTATCTCTCTCTTTCTCTTTATCTATCTCGCTGTTTCTCTTTCGCTCTTTCTCTCTCTCTCCCTCTCTCTCTATCTCTCTCGCTGTTTCTCTAACTCTCTCTCTTTCACTCTCTCTTTCTCTCGCTCTATCTCTTTCTCTATCCCTTTCTCTCACTGTTTCTCTATATCTTTCGCTCTTTCTCTCACTCTCTTTCGCTCTTTCTCTCTTGCTCTTATTCTCTCTTCCTCTTTTTCTTTTTTTCCTTCTTTCTTTCTCTCTCACTTTCTTTTGTTCTTTCTCTCTCTCTCTCTCTTACCTTTGTTCTCTCTCTCTCTTTCTCTCTTTTTCTCTCCACCATTCCTCTTCCTCTCCCTCTCTCTCTTCACCATTTCTTATTTTCTCTCCCTCTCTCTCCCTCTCCCTCTCTCTCCCTGCCATTCTTCTTGTTCTCTTCTTCTTCCTCCCTCTCTCTTTCATCCTCATTTTTTTATCTTCCTCTATACCCTATTTCTCTTTGATGTTTTCTCTTTTTTTTATTCTCTCTCTTAGTTTTTCTCTTCTTTTCCTTTTTAAACCTCTTCCTTTTTTACTCTTTTCTTCATTATGCCTCGAGTTTCCTCTCTCTCTCTCTCTCTCTCTCTCTCTCTCTCTCTCTCTCTTGCTTTCTGCGTTTCGGGTATTCTCATCTTTTTCTCTCATTCATTTCTCTTTATTGTTTTTTTATTTTTATTTTTTCTCTCTATTATGTTTTCTCTCTATATTTTCCTACATAAACAAACCCCCAGTGTTTGAACACCAGCACCGTATCCAGTTAACCCAGTCTAACCTCTACAGCTACAGTTTATATACAGTGCTGGTACAGACAGACCCTCACTGCAGCACTGGCGGTGTTGCAGGTGCACTAGAACACACACACACACGCACACGCTTCCTGTTGAGTGTGATAATAGTGGGTACACGCCTCACGGTGCCCCCACCCCCCCCTCAGCGCACACTACTGCAGATTACATCAGCTGATCTCAGAGAGAAAAACACGTCTACCAGTACAGTTCTGTGAGACCACCACTTCACTACCACAAGTGGCCTTCAAGTCCAGTTCTTCTGTGTTTTTCAGGATGTGTTTCTGAGGAGATGTACGTATGTAAGGGGGAAAAACTTCCCCAAATATATAAAATATATAAAGACAAACGGGAACAAATGGACACTTTAATGCAGCATTAATTCCTCTTTCTCTCATTTTCTTTGTTTCTATCTTTCTCATCCTTTTCTCTCATTCATTTCATTTTGTTCCCTCTTGTTGCTCCCCTCTTTTTTGTTTGTCCTTTCCTCTTTTCTTTTTTCCTCTTTCTCTCTGCCGTTGTGCCTGTTTTCCGCTTTCTTTGTCACTCTCTTTTTCTCTCTCTCTTTGTTTTCTGTCTCTCATTTGCTCCCTGTTTTTCTCTTTCTCCTCTACTTATTTCTTGCACTGCTTTTATGCATTTTTCTTTCTTTGTCTCTTCTTTCTCTCTCTCTCTCGCTCTCTCTCTCTCTCTCTAGTTGCTCTCTCTGTATGGGTGCCCACCCCCTCCTCTCCCCTCCCCTTTCTGTATTGTAATAGAACTGGCCTGAATTTGACATTTTAAGCGTGGAGATTATAGTTATTCATATAATGTCATCATAATTACAGGGCTGACCAGGACTTTATTCCAATTGTCAGATAAATAACAGTGCAGGTCACAGGCGGGTGGCTGATTATAGCTGTGTGTGTGCCAGCAGAGAAGAGAGAGAGAGAGAAAGAGAGGGAGGGAGAGAGAGAGACTCAACCAAACCACTGAGGTTATTGCATTAATTGTGGCCAATTTTAGAATCTGCAGCAGGTCACTGACGGCTCTGAACACGAGAACGAGAGAGAGAAACTACTACACTGGTCTTAACCAGCTCCACATGTGTAAGAAGTAAAATATATATTTGTGTTTCTTCTTCTGTCCTCGGTTAACCAGCTTACTCAGTCAAACTTGTACACTGTATTGCTAAAAGTATTCACTGCCCCATCCAGATCATTGAATTCAGATGTTTCAATCACTTTCATGGCCACAGGTGTATAAAACCAAGCACCTAGTCATGCAGACTGCTTCTACACACATTAGTGAAAGAATGGGTCACTCTCAGGAGCTCCGTGAACTCCAGCGTGGTCCCGTGATAGGACGCCACCTGTGCAACAAGTCCAGTGGTGAAGTTTCCTCACTACTAAATCTTCCACAGTGGACTGTCAGTGGTGTTCTAACAAAGTGGAAGTGATTGAGAACGACAGCAACTCAGACACCAAGTGGTAGAACACGTACAATGACAGAGCGGGTCAGCGGATGCTGCATAGAGCACAGAGGTCACCAACTTTCTGCAGAGTCAATCACTACAGACCTCCAAACTTCATGTGGTCTTCAGATTAGCACAAGAACAGAGCGTAGAGAGCTTCATGGAATGGGTTTCTGTGGCCGAGCAGCTGCATCCAAGCCTTACATCACCAAGAACAATGCAGAGCATTGGAAGCACTGGTGAAAAGCACCTCACCACTGGACTCTAGAGCAGTGGAAACGTGTTCTCTGGAGTGACCAATCACGCTTCTCCGTCTGGCAATCCGATAGACGGGTCTGGGTTTGGCAGATGCCAGGAGAACTGTACTTGTCTGACTGCATTGTGCCGAGTGTAAAGTTTGGTGGAGGGGGGATTATGATGTGTGGTTGTGTTTCAGAAGTTGGCTCGGCCCCTTAGTTCCAGTGAAAGGAACTCTTAATGCTTCAGCAGACCAAGAGATTCTGGACAATTTCATGCTCCCAACTTTGTGGGGACAGTTTGGGGACGACCCCTTCCTGTTCCAACATGACTGTCCACAAGTGGACAAAGCAGCTCCATAAAGACATGGAGAAGCGAGTTTGGTGTGGAAGAACTTGACTGGCCTGCACAGAGTCCTGACCTCAACCTGATAGAACACCTTTGTGATGAATTAGAGTGGAGACTGTGAGCCAGACCTTCTCGACCAACATCAGTGTCTGACCTCACAAACGGTCTTCTAGAAGAATGGTCAAACATTCTTATAAACACTCTCCTAAACCGAGTGGAGAGCCTTCCCAGAGGAGTAGAAGCTGTTATAGCTGCAAAGGGACATCATATTAAACCCTATGGATCAAGAATGGGATGTCATTTAAGCTCATATGCATGTAAAAGCAGGCAAACAAATACTTTTGGCAGTGTAGTGCATGTCTACCAGAGTTCCCGGGCTAGCCAACTCTTCTTTTTCTATTTCTTGCTCCTCTGTGGCTGTAACAATCTCTTGTTTTGCACTATTTGGGATTGCCAGGTTTTTGAATGGTGCCTATGACAGTATCTGCCAGTGATTGGACCCTGAGGATTGCCGCCTGTTGTTTTTGAGTAATAGTAGGTGGAAAAACTAGCTGCTGGTTTATAAAGCACCTTTCATGTAAGCAGCAAGTCTTATAACCTGGACAACATTAAGAAATTATTATTATTATTAGTAGAGATGGAAGGATCGATCGGCTATGTATCGGTATCGGCCGATTTTTAATTAAAATATATGATCGGCTGATATTTCTCCAGTTTAGCCGATCCCGAGAGCCGATCGATGGCGTTGAACAAATGAGCCTAATTTCTGTATTTCCCACTAGTGTTATCCAGAAAGAGGAGAACCCCCTTCCTGCAATTCCTATCTGAACCACTAGGTGCAAATACATATCAAATACAAAGCATGTCGTCCGTCTGGTAGTGTTTACCGTATGTGAGACTCATCCAGGACGTTTTTAATATGTGTAAAATCAGCGTGTCTCGTTGAGGAACCAAGACAAAGACATTTAACTCTACTAATCTGATACAGCACTGCACTCAGCTGAATACAGTGAGTATCAGCAAACAGCAGAGCTAGCACACACAGCTAACACAAAACAAATAACCCAGAACACCATACAGACCAGATCTGACCGGTACGAACAGAACAGCAGCAATAATTTAAGATCTACATTTAATGATTACAGATTTAGTTTAAAATAACAGAGTCTGTGTTTAATGACTGCAGTTTTTACTGTATTTATTTAATTAGCTTTTTTCATTTTAAATTAAGGGTCTAAATTTAATAATTGCAGTATTTGGGGATATTTGTTTGATGTACTTTGTTTATTTACTGTTAATTTAGTTAAAAATATTATTCTGTTTCATATGAGCTCATTAAAACTGGTAATAAACCAGTTTAGACCATGTTTCATGACTTGCTTGCGCTAATAACTACATGTAGCCCTGCCGTGGCATATAGCCCCGCCCTCGATCGGTATCAGCTATTGGCCAATCGTGCTGAATGGTGATCAGCGATCAGAATCGGCCTCAAAAACGCTGATCGGTCCATCTTTAATTATTATTATTAGTAGTAGTTGTAGCAGTATTGATGTTGTTCCTGTTATCTGTGATTTGGTTCTGTTGAGTATGAACTATGATTACTGAGCGAGAACAATGAAAACAGGCTGCAGGACCTGAAACAACAATTTAAAGGTGTTGGTTCAGGAGTTACATATTTACAGACTTAAAATAGACGGAGCTCAGTGTTTAGGTCTCAGATGATCTCAACTCTACACTATACTGATGGAGATGTGATGAGAACAACAGATAATTCACTCACCTCCTCAGAAGACATGTTTTGATTGAGCTATCTGATTTATCAGAGTTAACAGATTCACCCACTCGGGGAAGAGTTCTGAACACATGTTGCAAAGTGTTGTTCTGCACGTTGGTCAGTCGTTTCCAGCAGGGGGTCTCCAATAGTATGCCGTTAAGAAAAGCCCACCAGAATAGAATAGAGTTGAAGGGGGGCTCGTACCTGTGACATGTTCACTGAGTGAAAAGGTAGTTGATGCTGTATGTGGTGTGAATTCAGAGGCAGGTCTGATGTCAGTCTACTGCTTGTGTGCTAGGAACGATGAGGAGCCTCATGATGAATCTTACTGAAGGATGAGTGTAGGGTGAGAGCATCAGGACCCAGAGGGAGATAAAGATAAGGATCACTGTAGGAAAGACAAGGAGAGAGAGAGAGACGTACTACCAGCAGAAGACAGAAGAGATATACTGAGGGAACGAGGGAGAGGGGAAGAGAGCATGTGGGATTAAGTGTCTGTTCAGAGAGATTCTCCTGGGTCGCCTGTGGGCAGCATGCAGGATTCAGTTACTGTGACGCCATTCACGGCCCAGCAAGGTGACACACACTCTCTCTCTCTCTCTCTCTCTCTCTCTTCCCTCTCTCTCTCGCCTTCCTCTCTCTGTCCCACTGTTTTCTCTCTCTCTCTTCCCTCTCTCTCTCTTTCTCCCACTATTTACTGTCTTCTCTTTCTCTCCCCCACTGTTTCTCTCTCTCTCTCTCTCTCTCTCTCTCTCTCTCTCTCTCTCTCTCTTTCTCTCTCTCTCTCTCTCTCCCCCCACTGTTCTCTCTCTCTCCCCCCACTGTTTTCTCTCTCTCCCCCACTGTTTTCTCTCTCTCTCCCACTGTTTTCTCTCTCTCTCTCTTCCCTCTCTCTCTCTCTCACCTTCCTCTCTCTGTCCCCCACTGTTTTCTCTCTCTCTCTCTCTCTCTCTCTCTCTCTCTCTCTCTCTCTCTCTCTCTCTCTCTCTCTCTCTCTCTCTCTCTCTCTCTTCCCCACTGTTTTCTCTCTTTCTCTCTCCCCCACTTTTTTTCTCTCACTCTCTCCCTCCCCCACTGGCTTCTCTCTCTCTCCCCTCCCTCTCTCTCTCTCCCACTGTCTTCTCCCTCTTCCCTCCCTCTCTCTCGTTCTCCCCCCCACTGTCTTCTCTCTCTTTCTCTCCCTCTCTCCTATATCTCTCTCTCTTTCTCTCTCATACGCTCTCTTTATCTCTGTCTCTCTCACTGTCTCCCACACACTCTCTCTTTCTCTCCGCTCTCAGTCACTGTGGGACCTCTAGTTTCATCCCCTGTGTGTTGGGGCCCGTCTGGCCCCAGGGGACTGACCCTAATTGGACTTTGTTTGTGATTAAAGGCCGGCGTGTGTCTGTAGCCACTCCAGCGTCTCTCTATAGGCATCTAAGAGCTCTTTGAACCAGGCAGTAGGGATTATGTGTAAAGCAGACATGTTTGTTTTGGCTCTGTGAGTTGAAATGTAAACTCCAGTGATCAGCCAGGAACCGACAACCTACACGCTTTTAAATTTGCCCGTCAAACGCTGGCTGTATGAAAACATAGGTGACCGTCAGCGAGTAGCACTCTGGGTGGACTGCACAAATAATAATAATAATAATAATAATAATAATAATAATAATAATTATTATTATTATTATTATTATTATTATTATTATTATTATTATTATTATTATTATCCAAGTGCATCATAAACTGATCTGTCTGGAAAATGAGGCCTTCATTTCTCTTTAAATTGAAAGTAATGGTTTATTTGTGTTTAAGTCAGTCTAGCTTAGCTGGATAACTCGGTTGGCTTCAATGACTCCCAGAAGTGGATAAAATAAATAAAGCAATACAAACATGGCTACACTTTTCACAATGTTATTTACATATATTTGTGTATATATATATATATATATATATATATATATATATATATATATATATATATATATATATATATATATATATATATATATTGGAATTATAATGACACATTTCTAGTTCTTACTTGTTTTTTCTTACCTACCTAAATTTATTTTTTCTTGTTTTGTATACGTTTGGAATAAACATAGAGTATGTTTTTCGTTTTATTTTTGTTTTGTATGTATAATGTACATATATATCTCAATTTTTCTTGATTTCTATTTTTCTACATCAATTACATGCAGCAACTGCCTTTTACATTGTGTGTAAATTTCATTGAATCATTCTGGTTCCATTGACTTATATAGACAGTATAGACAGTTTTTGGCCTCTCCTGTAAAGTTGCCATCATTTTGGAGATGTTTTTAATTGGACAGCAACGAGATATATATATATGTCACCTTATTTCCTAATGAAGTGCTAAATAATGTAATAGCCACATAACTTATCGCTGAATGTGACGAATGTGTCCTTGAATTAAATTGAAATAAATTAAATTATTGTTAACTGACATTTAAATAATTTAATATTTATAAACAAACAGATAACATAGTAATGATTGTTACTGTACTGAACATTATATTTTATTTTATTTGCTCATAAAAACAATATTTATTAAATATTAACGCATTATTAATAGAGCAAGTAGTGATTTTACATACGTCAGTGTGTTTATTTAACCCTTTCCAAGCTTCTCCTTCTATAAACAATCCAGTATTATGTACAGTTCTCATCTAATACCTGCTTTGACTGCTCAGTACTTCATTAAGCTAAATCAAGATTTGCTGCTGAAGGAACTGAACACATTCATACAATGTCTTGGAACCTAACTTTGTTCTTCAAACTGGAGCTCAAGATCTGATCTACTTCTCTCACAATAAGATATTCATATTACTTTGTATTGTATGTATGATTATTTACATCTGTTCTAATCAGATCTGGTGTATATGTGACCATTGTTCGTACTACATACAAGTACACAATATATATATATATGATATGATATATCAGATTTCTATGTGGGTAGCTTGATGAAATCAGTACAGAAACCCTTTCTTTGTGTATGTGTGATTGAGAAAATGTCACAAGTGAGAAAGAGCGTTGATACTCAGATAGCAGATAAGAGGAAAACAAGAATAATAGGATATGACACAAGCTTAATATGCCTGAGGACGTGAAAGATTAAGTAATTGTTGTTTTTAAGTGCTCTTTGTTTCAGAGAGGTGTGTGTGGGAGAAGGCGAGAGACAGTAAGTGCTATAAACACGTTTGAGTTGCCGCACTTACTCTGAGAGAGACGCTGTATTACACAACGTGCCTCGCTCGCCGCCTGGCCCGCACGCTGCAGGCTCTCTGGCTCTGAGAGGTCGGACCAGTTTTGCAGCTGGGACCTTGGCCAGAAACTTGCCACTAACGCTCCCTGCGCCCATTCGGTTATATAACCCTGGTGGGGCGTCTGGCATAATTGCATCTTAAATGTTTGGATCTCAGTTTCTCCAGCTGGGACTCGGACACCTGAGGGGCGAAATCCTAAACGAATCACCTGAGCGAGCGGCGCGCACTGTGTCGGAGAGAATGGATAATGACGTTTCTATTAAGAAGAGCTCGGAGTTGGCCGTGCGGTTATCATGTTGCCGGTTTGGAGGAATTTGTCTTGTGTTGCACAGCTGAGCAGCAGCAACCGTGAAGCTGTTGTATGTGGGGGGTCTTTAACACGGCACTTGTTGATCTACAGGGCTGATTGATTAGCAGTAGTAATTCATAGCAGTTCTATTCCGGGGGATTTGAGTGTTATTGAAATGAAATGCTTGGACCCTTAAACCAGATACATGTCCAAGAGAAACAAACTATTTCTTTAAACTTGTTCTACACTCATTGAGCACTTGATTAAATACACCTCCTTGTATTGGGCTGTGTGTTGGCAATACGTATCGTGATACAGTGGTCACAATTCAATATATCGTGATATACTGTGATATTGGAAGCAAAGTGATATACTGTGATTTTTCAAATCCTAATATTAAAACACACCACTATATAAACAGGTTTGTCAGTGCTTACCATAGCATTGCGCCCTTGTGCTGCTTGTTAATGTTGGAGTGTAGCTGAAAATGGATTACAACACTGCCATCTAGAGGTTTAAACACAAGACACAATGATTCACTGTCTGCCAGAATCTGTTTATCGATACTGTGTTAAGATTCGAATCATAATATCCCGATAGTCTGTATATTTGATATTTTCTTACACCCCTACTCATTATGATGTTAAGAAAAATCACTATTTTTTTATTTTTAATAGCATTCAAACAAAAAATTTTAGAGATGGACCGGTCAGTGTTTTGAGGCCAGTGTTTCCGGTCGCCGATCATCTTTCAGCGCGATGGGCTGATAGCCGATACTGATCGAGGGCAGGGCTATATGCTACGGCAGGGGTACATGTAGTTATTAGCACAAGCAAATCATGAAACATGATCTAAACTGGTTTATTACCATTTTTTTCCAGATCATATGAAATAGCATCATATTTTTAACTAAATTAACAGTAAATAAACAAAGTAAATCAAACAAATATCTCCAAATACTGTAATCATTCAATTTAGACCCTTTAATTTAAATCTAAAAAAGCAAATTAAATAAATGCAGTTAAAACTGCAGTCATTAAACGCAGACTCTGTTATTTTAAACTAAATCTGCAATCATTAAATGTAGATCTTGAATTGTTGCTGCTGTTCTGTTCGTACCGGTCAGATCTGGTCTGTATGGTGTTCTGGGTTGTTTGTTTTGTGTTAGCTGTGTGTGTAGCTCTGCTGTTTACTGATACTCACTGTATTCAGCTGTGTGGTGTCTCTGAAGTCCCGTATCAGATTAGTATGTTAAATGTCTTTGTCTTGGTTCCCCAACGAGACATAGATTTCATTAATTTTACAAAACGTTCTAAATAAGTCTGAGTCACATACGGTAACTGCCAGACGGACAGCGCTTGCCGTGAACGCAAACTGTTCTCGCGAGGCCGCCGCTTTAGTCAGTCTGTGGAAAATGAAAGGGTATGTGTTTCCACCTAGTGGTTCAGATAGGAATTGCAGGGAGCTGGCCGGAGGGGGTTTCAATGAAACACTAGCTGGAAATACAGAAATGAGGCTCATTTGTTTAACGCCATTGATCGGCTCTCGGGATTGGCTAAATTTGAAAAATATCAGATATCACATATTTTGATTAAAAATCAGCCGATACCGATACATAGCCGATCGATCTTTCCATCTCTTAAAAAAAAAAAAAAAAATTATTTTACAGCAAAAGAAAACAAAAGCTCTATTTCAGCTACCAGTACCTGAAGAACTGCTGGCTTTAGCTGTGTTCTTATCAAAAACTGAGCCAGAAAACATCCATTGTCCCTACATTGCAGTGGAGATGTTAGCTGCTCTCTTATTGGTCCGTGTGGGATTGTTAAGTGAAGCTGTCTAACCTCGAAATTGTGTATTTTGAATGCTGCCGCCAGGAAGCGAGCAGATAAATAATTGAACAGTTGTTATCCTCCTTGCTTCGGGGAGTTCTCCTCTGTTTGTGCGATTGTAGACCCAGAGCCTCCAGCAGCTTCGGCGGGAGAGGAAGGAGAGCGTAAAGGTTCAGGCTAAACAGGGAACAGGTGTCAGTCATTAAGATAATGACCCGCTCGTCCCTGCCAACCTTTCCCAGAGCGCCGCGCCGCGCCTCTCCCGCAGTTACGCGCCGTCCTCAGGGTGAAATTGTCTCAACAAGCCCCTGCCGTCCTGAGCGGCGGTCTGGATTTAATACAGTTTCATCAGCGCTGCTTGCTTTCTTGCTCCGAGCACAATGTTCAAAGAAGAAAAAGCAGCAAATCCCGCATCATTGTGATTCCGAGGTCGCTCGCGTCCTGAGAAGAAAACAACTGCCTTTATTTTTGGAACACTTTCACCCTAAGCCGACTTTCCACAGCCTCGGCCGTCTGGACGACGATGCCGTCGCAAAGAAATCTTTTTTAGTTGACCGAGTTAAATATCACGTACAGGGAGTTTGTTTTGGCGGCAGCTCACAATCAGACAGAAAGAAAATAGCATGTTATGCTAATTAAAATAAAAATAAAAAAATAAGCAGAGCTAAATTTCCAAATAACAAACCAAGAATTTAGTTATCCTCTTCGGAGGTTATGAGAGAAAATGTGTTTTGATGTGCTGTAGCACCACCATCAGGCCAAGGAGTGTGTTTTTCTTGGTTGAGTCATTTCACACCTGCTGGATCTTGTGCCTAAGTTTGGTGTTTCTAGGCCTTGCGGTTCTTGATCCACAGAAAGGCAAGAGAATAATAATAATAATAATAATAATAATAAAACCCTGACAATTAAAATAGGGTCCCTGCACTACATGCTTGGACCCTAAATACAAATAACCACATTGTATGTTATGTTGTAGCTTCCAGCACAGACAAAATATAGGAAACAAAAAAATTTAGTTGAAATAATGCAGCCGCAAGCGGCAACGAGCGGGTCCAAGCAAGGTCGACCCAATCAGGCCTTGGCAGCCATGAGTTCTGTCTATCAGATGACGTACGGATGCTGAGAATAGGGGATGGTGCGTCACAAAGATGGCCGCTCCTACTGAAAGCATGGATCTATCCGGAGCACAGGCTGCAGCTACAAACAATCACTGACGTGTATCTAGAGTTGTGGGAGTGTTTCACACAGAAACACAACAGTGTGGTGCTCTGTCAGCTCTGCACAGTGGAGATGATCAACAGTACAACTGCTATACACGAGACCTTGAAGATCAAACATCCCGTAGAGCTTCATCTACACAGCAGCAGGACAGCACCTGTTTACCTGTTTATCTTATCTTATAGATTATTTTAAGATTATTAACACGTGTAACATGTTTCTTTCAGTAGTGTCACTTGAAAAGTCTCATTTTTAACCGTTTCTTAATCGTCCAGTGTAGAACCTAAGACTGTTCTAGATACCGCGGGAGCTTTAAAACACACGTAGCTGCTTCTCAAACGACTCTCTGCCAAAATATATAGTCCACAAACTGTCAGAGTTCTTGTGTGTGGCGTGTAGGCTACGTGTCATTTGTGCCTCTAAAAGTCGAGTCAGAGCGTAGACTCTTAGTCTTTAACCATTTATAGATCACATGCGTTTAAGATACCCTTTAATACATTAAGTCTAGAATAGCCATGCGTTTTTTCTCGTGCTTCTGAGCACCCCCCCCCCCCGCCCCCCCATGATAAAAATTATTCTCATAATAAAACCCAGAAAATTGAAATGGGGTCCCTGCACTACGTGCTTGGACCCTAAATGCAAATAACCTCATTGTATGTTATGTTGTAACTTCCAGCTATTGTCTCATTTACTCACTGACACATGGGGGCGGACTCTGACAGGAGTGCCCACCTTCAGTCAGAAACTGAGAATGGACTCACAATAGGTGATTAACTGTATCATGTCTGAGCATGTTTGCCCCCCAAAGTCCAGTTCATTTGACTAATGTGGTCACTTTGTGTAGGTATAGTTGGACTCAGTTCACATCTGGTGGGATCACTAACCAGCTATGTGGACTTCTGGAATACTGACACCACATACTACCCATCCCTGTACATACCATTCCACTTATGTCACACTACCCGCCTTGGAAGACAACTCAACAGCGTGTTGGTGGTTTGTAATGAGAAAACAAAGCCAAACCGATCCAGCAAAGGTGGTAAAACTAGAGATGGATGTATCAGTATCGGCCGATTTTTAATCTGAATATGCGATCGGCTGATATTTCTCCAATTTAGCCGATCAATGGTGTTAAACACATGAGCCCTCCGGCCAGCTCCCTGCAATTCCTATCTGAACCACTAGGTGGAAATACACACACTTTCATTTTCCATAGACTGACTAAAGCAGCGGCCTCACCACAACAGTTTACGGCATTCACCGCATGTGCGGTGGACTCTCATCCAGGGCAGTTTGGGGAACCAAGACAAAGACATTTAACACTATTAATCTGATACAGCACTTCAGAGACACCACACAGCTGAACACAGTGAGTATCAGTAAACAGCAGAGCTACACACACAGCTAACACAAAACAAACAACCCAGAACACCATACAGACCAGATCTGACCGGTACAAACAGAACAGCAGCAGAAACAGAGAGCTAAAGGAACCACAGCCAGAGTGATTGAGTGTATAGTTCTAGATAAGCAGCTCTTCTCGGCTGTAGAAGACGTTCATTCTGCTGCTTAATATTCCACCTGGATTCACGCTCTGCTGTTCCTAGTAGATACTTTTCAGATGTGGCTCTTCTGGAGCTGTATCAGGCGGTTTACTCCACATAGACCAACTTCTAATTTAGTAACAAATATCATACTGTTTCACATGAGCTCGTTTAAAATAGTAATAAACCAGTTTAGATCATGTTTAAAGACTTGCTTGCGCTAATAACTACATGTAGCCCTGCTGTGGCATATAGCCCCGCCCTCGATCGATATTGGCTATCAACCGATCATGCTAAAAGGTGATCGGCAATCAGAATCAGCCTCAAAAAGGCTGATTGGTCCATCTCTAGGTAAGACAGTTTAAGGTGTTATATTATTTTAGATTTGAATTATGTATTGTATTTGATTTTTTGCTCTACTGATTAAGGGGAAACCTAAATAGCTGAGTAGTGTACTGTAAATAGCACGGATACTACTGTAGAAGTATAGTATAGAAAGGTGTGGTTTGGGATGCAGTGTTAGATCAGCCAGTCGAGCAGCTCCAGTGCTGGGTCAGTCGCTAGCTCAGCATTAAACATCTCATCAAAGTTTTCTTATTAAGAAACGGTTATTAAGTTAATTCATGCACTGTTAATTCAGGTGAGCTGGTGTTGGCTTTGTATTTGCCAGCTTCTTGTCAGGAATCTTAAGTTACTGCAGCAGCATTTAAGGTGGAATGGGAAAAGTCTTAATAGAGCAGAAGCTGACTTCAACTTTATATATATGTATTTATGTGTGAGTTTAAAGCTTTGCCAGGCTTGGTCACCACTGATTTTGATTTTCACTCTTATGAATTCTCTGAATTCTGAAGAAACAAGCTTGCGTTGAGTGGATCCACCAATCTGGCTACTCTTTCTCTTCGTAGTGGTTTTCTGGAGCCGTCCTCATATCTTTCCATGTTTTTCCTGGTCGTCGTAGCTGCGGGGATGATGATGAGATGATCTGTATTACAGCACAGTCCCAGTTACTGCTTCCAGAACGGTGACGGGGGTCTTCTTAACGCTACTATCAGTACATGTGCTTTTTAATGCATAAAGCTTTTGTCACTAGTAAATTTAACCGGCTGTTATTTCTCTTTTCCGAGCCCTTCGGCTTACTTATCAGTCCCCACTGGTATCTGATTGCGATGCCCAATCACAGCCTGACTGTAGGCCTGTGTTCAGAGAAGAATTGTATGAATTAGATTTCTGCTACTGTAACCATTGTAGGCAGAGTGGCAGAGATTATTTTCCAGGGGGCTTTTAGGGCTGCTCCCCCTCTTCGCAGTGGAAGATGGAAGTTGTAGTTGTAAAGCTGAGTGTATTTGACAGGCCCGGGTCAGAGGCTCCGGGTATCGCAGCGCTTCACTGAGAGCCTTACCGACGTCCTATTGAAGTCCTGTCAGCACATCGGATTGACGTGCTAAAGGCTGCTGAAAGGATTTCTCCTCTTTTCTCTGTTTCCACTCGCTGAAGGACACCTACAGCTCAGTTATGACAGCATGACTCAGCCAAGTATCATGTGGTCAAAGATGACCCTGCGTGTGCGGTTGTTAAGAGATCTGAAGCGGCTGTTTTCAGTCTGTTTTTCTTTTCTTTTTTTAGCCTGTATGATCGAAATCATTCATACATGCACGTCAATGAGGTGGATGGTAAAATATATACATCAGAAAAAGTCTCTATCTGCCTTTTTTTGCCTGATGGCTTGTGAAGTAGGGGTGGCCGATATGGGCCTACAATAATATCACGATATTTCATGGTATTTTTGTGATAACGATATGACAAAACATTGAATAAAAAAAATATTTCAAGAATGCACTACTGCAACAAAATGAAAATTAAATTTTATTATTGTATATGATATGATATGGCACACCCCTAACTGAGATATTAAAAAATACAAGAATTTTTGGCAGATTGTAACAGAAGTCAATGATCCAGAATGTCACGATACTAAATAATGCACTCCAAATATCTCCATATATCCAGAACTGAAGTAAAGTGAATGATACTAGAGATAAAATTTGTTTCTAGTAGATATAAAATGGGAAATGAGAAAAGTGTGAATTTTTCTTTTTCTAAAAACAGTAAAAGTAGTACCTGATGTGATAATTAGGGATGGGTGATATGGCTCGATACATCAGAGTGTAATATCGTTCACAATATTCAAAAATGTGAAGTTTATTGTGAAGTAGCCTCTATTGTGAAGTACAATTTTTACTGCCTGGTCCTGACTCAAGCAAGCAAGCATTAATTGGCCTTTGTATTTGGTTTAGAAATCAAAGAAGCAACAAATTATTAATTATTATTAATCAAGTGTTTTAACAAATCCAGGACTGTTATTATGTTTAACATGTACACAGACTGTTCACTTTCCTATATACACTAATCTGGATCTACAATCATCTACACCCTGTTTTTCTTCTCCACTGACCATATAGGAGCACTTTAGTTCTACACTTACAGACTGTAGTCCATCTGATTCACTGATGATACTTAGTTACCCTGTTCTTCAATGGTCAGGACCCCACAGGACCACCACAGAGCAGGTATTATAAGGGATGTGGATCATTCTCAGTACTGCAGTGACACTGAAATGGCTGTGCTTTGCTGGTGTGAGTGGATCAGACACAGCAGTGCTCAGTTTCACTGGACTGAGAATAGTCCACCGACCAAACCTATCCAGACAGCAGTGTCCTGTGGGCGGCGTCCTGTGTCCACTGATGAAGGACTAGAGAAGACAAACTGTGCAGCAGCAGATGAGCTACTGTCTCTGACTTTACATCTACAAGGTGGACCAGCAAGTAGTAGGAATGTCTAATAGAGTGGACAGTTGGTGGACATGGTGTTTAAGACCTAAAGCATATAGGATGGGATCCTCCAGCAAGACCCTGCATCTAGAAATGTCCCACATTGGTTGGAAGAGCTGACAAGAACTTCCAAATACTTCCTCGGACCCCTAATTCCCCAGACTTGAATCCAACTGGCTCTATAGATCCTCCCCAACACGCCATCCAGAGGCTGAGGAATGCACTGCAGTCTGCATGGAGTTTCCCTTGAAGTCACTTGACGCATTAAAGCCTGAACTTGTAGTTTCATTGAATTGTCAGTCTATCTTTTCTTTTTTTGTAGTGTAACCTAGAAAGACAAAGACCCCATTAGTGATTACTGAGTGCTGGAGTACTAGGGGTGTAAGAAAATATCGAAATATTGACTATCGGGATATTATTTTTTGTGGTACTGTATTGATTCTCAAAAACACAGTATCGATACACAGATTCCTGGCAGACAGTGAATCGTGTGTTGTGTTTAAGCCTCTGACCACTAGATGTCAGTGTTGTAATCCATTTTCAGCTCCACTCCAACATTAACAAGCAGCACAAGGGCGCAATGCTATTGTAAACATTGACAAACCTGTTCATACAGTGGTGTGTTATAATGGTAAGACCTGAAAAATCCCAATCTATCACTTTACTTGCAGTATCGCAGTATATTGCGATATAATAAATCGTGACCACTGTACGTATTACGTAATACGTATTGTATCGCCAAGTTCTAGCCAATACACAGTCCTATCCAGTACCCGAGTGCGTTCCTAGTGTTGTGCCTTATTCTTTGCACTTCAGGCGTCAGGCTGTTCTACGGCGCTTCCCGCTATCAATCCTGCTTCGCTCCTCATCCAGAGGCGTTTCTGTGAGCCGCTGGGATGGATCATCTGCTGAAGAGGCTGTAGATCATTTTCTCTGGATCAGAGGATTAAATATGATGAAGGCCTACATCCCTTTAGTCAATCACTGCTTTTCTCCTCAAGCCTGTTATTTCTGTACTACTGTTTTTATTCCCCTCTTTATCTCCAGTGATGAAGTGATGGAGCGTGATGTTCATCACCTTCGTTGTGACGTTAAATATTACAGTCCGCAGGACCCTCAGTATGTTTTTGATTATTCATTGAAGCTTGTTCAGACTTCAGTGCTGCTCTTGAGACAGAGCACGTCTATGTTTCAGGTGAAGTGGTTTGTTTTGGATCATGAGCAGCTTGTTTTTCTTTTCGTCCTTCCACTCATTCTTCATTGCATCTGTTCTAGGAAGCCGGAAAGGTTTAAAACATAAATAAATAAATGCATCGCCGATACGCCGTTCACTTTCTTCCGCATCTCTCTCACTTCCTGTCTTTCATTGAGAATGCTGTAAGTGATCCAACATGTGGGTGCAGTGGATCAGAGGGAAGTGGGTGGAACTTGTATTGTAGATATGAGATATTAGATATTAGAGATACTGATTATTAGTACTCAGGGACACTGAAAACCAATATCTGGGGCAGATATTCAGTTACCATGAAAAAGATCTTTGTACTGCAACGTTAAATAAGTATTATAAAGTTATGAAAAACGAAGTGCTTCGAGCTCTATACGGTATAAAAGTAATAACTTCAGCATGTAACAGTTAAGTTTAATCAGATACCAGTAACTTAATAGAATAGATGGATATTAATATCCGTTAAGAAGCACAAGGTAGTTGTTACATTGATGAAACAGAAAGACGTTCGTGGGTATGGTTAAAGGTAGAGATGGAAGGATCGATCGGCTATGTATCGGTATTGGCCGATTTTTAATCTAAATATGTCTATATATATATAAAAAAAAAAAAAATATATATATATATATATATATATATATATATATATATATATATATATATATATATTTTTTTTTTTTTTTTTTTTTTTTTTTTTGTAGACTGGTTTGTAGGTTTGTAGACACATCCTCAGCCGCTAAGACAATCCCATGATGCAACACAGGCAAATCTACGAGCAGTGAAGTGGTTTTAAAATGTGAGTTATTTTGATTCTTTCTGGAGTTTTAATGTGTTTCAGGTCATATAATCACAAAACAGTATTTTATTATCAGCTCTGTAACGAGTCCTTCACCATTTACACTTTTATACTCAAGACATTATTATTTATGCTAGCAGATTTTTACGCCTCGGGCTATTGTTTTGGATGCTGGCTGGTAACTTAGCAACCAGCTATCAATCTTCTTTTGAATAATCTGATATCAGTTCGTATAAACCCGAGATTGACCTTTAAAATTTGCATTCCAGCCCCCCTATCTCCCTTGAAAGCAGATGTCTGGCTACATTTTGGATTCAGAAACTATGACGGTATATAAACATAAGAGCACTAATGTTTTTAGTAATGGTAGATTGTTTTTAGTAATGGTAGGTTGTGTTTAGTAATGGTAGATTGTTTTTAGTAATGGTAGGTTGTGTTTAGTAATGGTAGGTTGTGTTTAGTAATGGTAGGGTGTTTTTAGTAATGGTAGGGTGTGTTTAGTAATGGTAGGGTGTTTTTAGTAATGGTAGGGTGTGTTTTTAGTAATGGTAGGGTGTGTTTAGTAATGGTAGGGTGTTTTTAGTAATGGTAGGGTGTGTTTTTAGTAATGGTAGGATGTGTTTTTAGTAATGGTAGGTTGTGTTTAGTAATGGTAGGGTGTTTTTAGTAATGGTAGGGTGTTTTTAGTAATGGTAGGGTGTTTTTAGTAATGGTAGGTTGTGTTTAGTAATGGTAGGGTGTGTTTAGTAATGGTAGGGTGTTTTTAGTAATGGTAGGGTGTGTTTTTAGTAATGGTAGGGTGTGTTTAGTAATGGTAGGGTGTGTTTAGTAATGGTAGGTTGTGTTTAGTAATGGTAGGGTGTTTTTAGTAATGGTAGGGTGTGTTTTTAGTAATGGTAGGGTGTGTTTTTAGTAATGGTAGGGTGTGTTTAGTAATGGTAGGGTGTTTTTAGTAATGGTAGGGTGTGTTTAGTAATGGTAGGGTGTTTTTAGTAATGGTAGGGTGTGTTTTTAGTAATGGTAGGGTGTGTTTTTAGTAATGGTAGGTTGTGTTTAGTAATGGTAGGGTGTTTTTAGTAATGGTAGGGTGTTTTTAGTAATGGTAGGGTGTGTTTAGTAATGGTAGGTTGTGTTTAGTAATGGTAGGGTGTTTTTAGTAATGGTAGGTTGTGTTTAGTAATGGTAGGTTGTGTTTAGTAATGGTAGGGTGTTTTTAGTAATGGTAGGGTGTGTTTAGTAATGGTAGGGTGTTTTTAGTAATGGTAGGGTGTGTTTTTAGTAATGGTAGGGTGTGTTTTTAGTAATGGTAGGGTGTGTTTTTAGTAATGGTAGGTTGTGTTAAGTAATGGTAGGGTGTTTTTAGTAATGGTAGGGTGTGTTTAGTAATGGTAGGTTGTGTTTAGTAATGGTAGGGTGTTTTTAGTAATGGTAGGGTGTGTTTAGTAATGGTAGGGTGTTTTTAGTAATGGTAGGGTGTGTTTTTAGTAATGGTAGGGTGTGTTTTTAGTAATGGTAGGTTGTGTTTAGTAATGGTAGGGTGTTTTTAGTAATGGTAGGGTGTGTTTTTAGTAATGGTAGGATGTGTTTTTAGTAATGGTAGGTTGTGTTTAGTAATGGTAGGGTGTTTTTAGTAATGGTAGGGTGTTTTTAGTAATGGTAGGTTGTGTTTAGTAATGGTAGGGTGTGTTTAGTAATGGTAGGGTGTTTTTAGTAATGGTAGGGTGTGTTTTTAGTAATGGTAGGGTGTGTTTTTAGTAATGGTAGGGTGTGTTTAGTAATGGTAGGGTGTGTTTAGTAATGGTAGGTTGTGTTTAGTAATGGTAGGGTGTTTTTAGTAATGGTAGGGTGTGTTTTTAGTAATGGTAGGGTGTGTTTTTAGTAATGGTAGGGTGTGTTTAGTAATGGTAGGGTGTTTTTAGTAATGGTAGGGTGTTTTTAGTAATGGTAGGGTGTGTTTTTAGTAATGGTAGGGTGTGTTTAGTAATGGTAGGGTGTGTTTAGTAATAGTAGGTTGTGTTTAGTAATGGTAGGGTGTTTTTAGTAATGGTAGGGTGTGTTTTTAGTAATGGTAGGTTGTGTTTAGTAATGGTAGGGTGTTTTTAGTAATGGTAGGGTGTGTTTTTAGTAATGGTAGGGTGTGTTTTTAGTAATGGTAGGGTGTGTTTAGTAATGGTAGGGTGTTTTTAGTAATGGTAGGGTGTTTTTAGTAATGGTAGGGTGTGTTTAGTAATGGTAGGGTGTTTTTAGTAATGGTAGGGTGTGTTTTTAGTAATGGTAGGGTGTGTTTTTAGTAATGGTAGGTTGTGTTTAGTAATGGTAGGGTGTTTTTAGTAATGGTAGGATGTGTTTTTAGTAATGGTAGGTTGTGTTTAGTAATGGTAGGGTGTTTTTAGTAATGGTAGGGTGTTTTTAGTAATGGTAGGTTGTGTTTAGTAATGGTAGGGTGTGTTTAGTAATGGTAGGGTGTTTTTAGTAATGGTAGGGTGTGTTTTTAGTAATGGTAGGGTGTGTTTTTAGTAATGGTAGGGTGTGTTTAGTAATGGTAGGGTGTGTTTAGTAATGGTAGGTTGTGTGTAGTAATGGTAGGGTGTTTTTAGTAATGGTAGGGTGTGTTTTTAGTAATGGTAGGGTGTGTTTAGTAATGGTAGGGTGTTTTTAGTAATGGTAGGGTGTTTTTAGTAATGGTAGGGTGTGTTTTTAGTAATGGTAGGGTGTGTTTAGTAATGGTAGGGTGTGTTTAGTAATAGTAGGTTGTGTTTAGTAATGGTAGGGTGTTTTTAGTAATGGTAGGGTGTGTTTTTAGTAATGGTAGGTTGTGTTTAGTAATGGTAGGGTGTTTTTAGTAATGGTAGGGTGTGTTTTTAGTAATGGTAGGGTGTGTTTTTAGTAATGGTAGGGTGTGTTTAGTAATGGTAGGGTGTTTTTAGTAATGGTAGGGTGTGTTTAGTAATGGTAGGGTGTTTTTAGTAATGGTAGGGTGTGTTTTTAGTAATGGTAGGGTGTGTTTTTAGTAATGGTAGGTTGTGTTTAGTAATGGTAGGGTGTTTTTAGTAATGGTAGGGTGTTTTTAGTAATGGTAGGGTGTGTTTAGTAATGGTAGGTTGTGTTTAGTAATGGTAGGGTGTTTTTAGTAATGGTAGGTTGTGTTTAGTAATGGTAGGTTGTGTTTAGTAATGGTAGGGTGTTTTTAGTAATGGTAGGGTGTGTTTAGTAATGGTAGGGTGTTTTTAGTAATGGTAGGTTGTGTTTAGTAATGGTAGGGTGTGTTTAGTAATGGTAGGGTGTTTTTAGTAATGGTAGATTGTGTTTAGTAATGGTAGGGTGTTTTTAGTAATGGTAGGGTGTGTTTAGTAATGGTAGGTTGTGTTTAGTAATGGTAGGGTGTGTTTAGTAATGGTAGGGTGTTTTTAGTAATGGTAGGTTGTGTTTAGTAATGGTAGGGTGTTTTTAGTAATGGTAGGGTGTGTTTTTAGTAATGGTAGGGTGTGTTTTTAGTAATGGTAGGTTGTGTTTAGTAATGGTAGGGTGTTTTTAGTAATGGTAGGGTGTGTTTTTAGTAATGGTAGGATGTGTTTTTAGTAATGGTAGGTTGTGTTTAGTAATGGTAGGGTGTTTTTTAGTAATGGTAGGGTGTTTTTAGTAATGGTAGGGTGTTTTTAGTAATGGTAGGTTGTGTTTAGTAATGGTAGGGTGTGTTTAGTAATGGTAGGTTGTGTTTAGTAATGGTAGGGTGTTTTTAGTAATGGTAGGGTGTGTTTTTAGTAATGGTAGGGTGTGTTTAGTAATGGTAGGGTGTGTTTAGTAATGGTAGGTTGTGTTTAGTAATGGTAGGGTGTTTTTAGTAATGGTAGGATGTGTTTTTAGTAATGGTAGGGTGTGTTTTTAGTAATGGTAGGGTGTGTTTAGTAATGGTAGGGTGTTTTTAGTAATGGTAGGGTGTGTTTAGTAATGGTAGGGTGTTTTTAGTAATGGTAGGGTGTGTTTTTAGTAATGGTAGGGTGTGTTTTTAGTAATGGTAGGTTGTGTTTAGTAATGGTAGGGTGTTTTTAGTAATGGTAGGGTGTTTTTAGTAATGGTAGGGTGTGTTTAGTAATGGTAGGTTGTGTTTAGTAATGGTAGGGTGTTTGTAGTAATGGTAGGTTGTGTTTAGTAATGGTAGGTTGTGTTTAGTAATGGTAGGGTGTTTTTAGTAATGGTAGGGTGTGTTTAGTAATGGTAGGGTGTTTTTAGTAATGGTAGGGTGTGTTTTTAGTAATGGTAGGGTGTGTTTTTAGTAATGGTAGGTTGTGTTTAGTAATGGTAGGGTGTTTTAGTAATGGTAGGGTGTTTTTAGTAATGGTAGGGTGTGTTTAGTAATGGTAGGTTGTGTTTAGTAATGGTAGGGTGTTTTTAGTAATGGTAGGTTGTTTTTAGTAATGGTAGGTTGTGTTTAGTAATGGTAGGGTGTTTTTAGTAATGGTAGGGTGTGTTTAGTAATGGTAGGTTGTGTTTAGTAATGGTAGGTTGTGTGTTTAGTAATAGTAGGTTGTGTTTAGTAATGGTAGGGTGTGTTTAGTAATGGTAGGGTGTTTTTAGTAATGGTAGGGTGTGTTTAGTAATGGTAGGTTGTGTTTAGTAATGGTAGGTTGTGTTTAGTAATGGTAGGGTGTGTTTAGTAATGGTAGGTGTTTTTAGTAATGGTAGGTTGTGTTTAGTAATGGTAGGTTGTGTTTAGTAATGGTAGGTTGTTTTTAGTAATGGTAGGGTGTTTTTAGTAATGGTAGGTTGTATTTAGTAATGGTAGGGTGTTTTTAGTAATGGTAGGTTGTGTTTAGTAATGGTAGGGTGTGTTTAGTAATGGTAGGGTGTGTTTAGTAATGGTAGGGTGTGTTTAGTAATGGTAGGGTGTTTTTAGTAATGGTAGGTTGTTTTTAGTAATGGTAGGGTGTTTTTAGTAATGGTAGGTTGTGTTTAGTAATGGTAGGTTGTGTTTAGTAATGGTAGGTTGTTTTTCGTAATGGTAGGTTGTGTTTAGTAATGGTAGGTTGTGTTTAGTAATGGTAGGTTGTGTTTAGTAATGGTAGGTTGTTTTTAGTAATGGTAGGGTGTGTTTAGTAATGGTAGGTTGTGTTTAGTAATGGTAGGGTGTTTTTAGTAATGGTAGGTTGTGTTTAGTAATGGTAGGTTGTGTTTAGTAATGGTGGGTTGTTTTTAGTAATGGTAGGGTGTGTTTAGTAATGGTAGGGTGTGTTTTTAGTAATGGTAGGTTGTGTTTAGTAATGGTAGGTTGTGTTTAGTAATGGTAGGTTGTGTTTAGTAATGGTAGGGTGTTTTTAGTAATGGTAGGGTGTTTTTAGTAATGGTAGGTTGTGTTTAGTAATGGTAAGGTGTTTTTAGTAATGGTAGGTTGTGTTTAGTAATGGTAGGGTGTGTTTAGTAATGGTAGGGTGTTTTTAGTAATGGTAGGTTGTGTTTAGTAATGGTAGAGTGTTTTTAGTAATGGTAGGGTGTTTTTAGTAATGGTAGGTTGTGTTTAGTAATGGTAGGTTGTGTTTAGTAATGGTAGGGTGTTTTTAGTAATGGTAGGTTGTGTTTAGTAATGGTAGGGTGTTTTTTAGTAATGGTAGGTTGTGTTTAGTAATGGTAGGGTGTTTTTAGTAATGGTAGGTTGTGTTTAGTAATGGTAGGGTGTGTTTAGTAATGGTAGGTTGTTTTTAGTAATGGTAGGTTGTTTTTAGTAATGGTAGGTTGTGTTTAGTAATGGTAGGTTGTGTTTAGTAATGGTAGGTTGTGTTTAGTAATGGTAGGTTGTTTTTAGTAATGGTAGGGTGTTTTTAGTAATGGTAGGGTGTTTTTAGTAATGGTAAGTTGTGTTTAGTAATGGTAGGGTGTGTTTAGTAATGGTAGGTTGTGTTTAATAATGGTAGGTTGTTTTTAGTAATGGTAGGGTGTGTTTAGTAATGGTAGGTTGTGTTTAGTAATGGTGGGTTGTGTTTAGTAATGGTAGGTTGTGTTTAGTAATGGTAGGTTGTGTTTAGTAATGGTAGGTTGTGTTTAATAATGGTAGGTTGTTTTTAGTAATGGTAGGTTGTGTTTAGTAATGGTAGGTTGTGTTTAGTAATGGTGGGTTGTGTTTAGTAATGGTAGGGTGTTTTTAGTAATGGTAGGTTGTTTTTAGTAATGGTAGGGTGTGTTTTTAGTAATGGTAGGTTGTGTTTAGTAATGGTAGGGTGTTTTTAGTAATGGTAGGGTGTTTTTAGTAATGGTAGGTTGTGTTTAGTAATGGTAGGGTGTTTTTAGTAATGGTAGGTTGTGTTTAGTAATGGTAGGGTGTGTTTAGTAATGGTAGGTTGTTTTTAGTAATGGTAGGGTGTTTTTAGTAATGGTAGGTTGTGTTTAGTTATGGTGGGTTGTGTTTAGTAATGGTAGGGTGTTTTTAGTAATGGTAGGGTGTTTTTAGTAATGGTAGGGTGTTTTTAGTAATGGTAGGTTGTGTTTAGTAATGGTAGGTTGTGTTTAGTAATGGTAGGTTGTTTTTAGTAATGGTAGGGTGTTTTTAGTAATGGTAGGTTGTGTTTAGTAATGGTAGGTTGTGTTTAGTAATGGTAGGTTGTGTTTAGTAATGGTAGATTGTTTTTAGTAATGGTAGGTTGTGTTTAGTAATGGTAGATTGTTTTAAGTAATGGTAGGTTGTGTTTAGTAATGGTAGGTTGTGTTTAGTAATGGTAGGTTGTGTTTAGTAATGGTAGGGTGTTTTTAGTAATGGTAGGTTGTTTTTAGTAATGGTAGGTTGTTTTTAGTAATGGTAGGTTGTGTTTAGTAATGGTAGGTTGTTTTTAGTAATGGTAGGGTGTTTTTAGTAATGGTAGGGTGTGTTTAGTAATGGTAGGGTGTTTTTAGTAATGGTAGGTTGTGTTTAGTAATGGTAGGGTGTGTTTAGTAATGGTAGGGTGTTTTTAGTAATGGTAGGTTGTGTTTAGTAATGGTAGGTTGTTTTTAGTAATTTTAGGTTGTGTTTAGTAATGGTAGGGTGTGTTTAGTAATGGTAGGCGTTTTTAGTAATGGTAGGGTGTTTTTAGTAATGCTAGGTTGTTTTTAGTAATGGTAGGTTGTTTTTAGTAATGGTAGGTTGTGTTTAGTAATGGTAGGGTGTGTTTAGTAATGGTAGGGTGTGTTTAGTAATGGTAGGGTGTTTTTAGTAATGGTAGGGTGTGTTTAGTAATGGTAGGGTGTTTTTAGTAATGGTAGGGTGTTTTTAGTAATGGTAGGTTGTGTTTAGTAATGGTAGGTGTTTTTAGTAATGGTAGGTTGTGTTTAGTAATGGTAGGTGTTTTTAGTAATGGTAGGTTGTGTTTAGTAATGGTAGGTTGTGTTTAGTAATGGTAGATTGTTTTAAGTAATGGTAGGGTGTGTTTAGTAATGGTAGGTTGTGTTTAGTAATGGTAGGTTGTGTTTAGTAATGGTAGGGTGTTTTTAGTAATGGTAGGTTGTGTTTAGTAATGGTAGGGTGTTTTTAGTAATGGTAGGTTGTGTTTAGTAATGGTAGGTTGTTTTTAGTAATGGTAGGTTGTTTTTAGTAATGGTAGATTGTGTTTAGTAATGGTAGGTTGTGTTTAGTAATGGTAGGGTGTTTTTAGTAATGGTAGGTTGTGTTTAGTAATGGTAGGTTGTGTTTAGTAATGGTAGGGTGTTTTTAGTAATGGTAGGTTGTGTTTAGTAATGGTAGGTGTTTTTAGTAATGGTAGGTTGTGTTTAGTAATGGTAGGTGTTTTTAGTAATGGTAGGTTGTGTTTAGTAATGGTAGGTTGTGTTTAGTAATGGTAGGGTGTTTTTAGTAATGGTAGGTTGTGTTTAGTAATGGTAGGTTGTGTTTAGTAATGGTAGGGTGTTTTAAGTAATGGTAGGTTGTGTTTAGTAATGGTAGGGTGTTTTTAGTAATGGTAGGGTGTGTTTAGTAATGGTGGGGTGTGTTTAGTAATGGTAGGTTGTGTTTAGTAATGGTAGGGTGTTTTTAGTAATGGTAGGTTGTGTTTAGTAATGGTAGGTTGTTTTTCAAGGATTCAAGGATTCAAGGAGACTTTATTGTCATTCGCATCACATGTGGTACATGGGGTGGAACGAAATTGTGGTACCCAAGGACCCAGTTTTACCCAGACAGCAGTACTTAAATAAATAAAATAAACATAAATATATAAAATATATGAAAATAAAATAAACAGGAATGAATCAGTTTTTTAGTAATGGTAGGTTGTTTTTAGTAATGGTAGGTTGTGTTTAGTGATGGTCGGGTGTGTTTAGTAATGGTAGGGTGTTTTTAGTAATGATAGGGTGTTTTTAGTAATGGTAGGTTGTGTTTAGTAATGGTAGGGTGTGTTTAGTAATGGTAGGGTGTTTTTAGTAATGGTAGGGTGTTTTTAGTAATGGTAGGTTGTGTTTAGTAATGGTAGGTTGTGTTTAGTAATGGTAGGTTGTGTTTAGTAATGGTAGGTTGTTTTTAGTAATGGTAGGTTGTTTTTAGTAATGGTAGATTGTGTTTAGTAATGGTAGATTGTGTTTAGTAATGGTAGGTTGTGTTTAGTAATGGTAGGGTGTTTTTAGTAATGGTAGGTTGTGTTTAGTAATGGTAGGTTGTGTTTAGTAATGGTAGGTTGTGTTTAGTAATGGTAGGGTGTTTTTAGTAATGGTAGGTTGTGTTTAGTAATGGTAGGTTGTGTTTAGTAATGGTAGGTTGTGTTTAGTAATGGTAGGTTGTTTTTAGTAATGGTAGGTTGTTTTTAGTAATGGTAGGGTGTTTTTAGTAATGGTAGGTTGTGTTTAGTAATGGTAGGTTGTTTTTAGTAATGGTAGGTTGTCTTTAGTAATGGTAGGTTGTGTTTAGTAATGGTAGGGTGTGTTTAGTAATGGTAGGTTGTGTTTAGTAATGGTAGGGTGTTTTTAGTAATGGTAGGGTGTTTTTAGTAATGGTAGGGTGTGTTTAGTAATGGTAGGGTGTGTTTAGTAATGGTAGGGTGTTTTTAGTAATGGTAGGTTGTGTTTAGTAATGGTAGGGTGTGTTTTTAGTAATGGTAGGTTGTGTTTAGTAATGGTAGGGTGTTTTTAGTAATAGTAGGGTGTTTTTAGTAATGGTAGGTTGTGTTTAGTAATGGTAGGTTGTGTTTAGTAATGGTAGGTTGTGTTTAGTAATGGTAGGGTGTTTTTAGTAATGGTAGGGTGTTTTTAGTAATGGTAGGGTGTGTTTTTAGTAATGGTAGGGTGTGTTTAGTAATGGTAGGTTGTGTTTAGTAATGGTAGGGTGTGTTTAGTAATGGTAGGTTGTGTTTAGTAATGGTATGTTGTGTTTAGTAATGGTAGGTTGTGTTTAGTAATGGTAGGGTGTTTTTAGTAATGGTAGGGTGTGTTTTTAGTAATGGTAGGGTGTGTTTAGTAATGGTAGGTTGTGTTTAGTAATGGTAGGGTGTGTTTAGTAATGGTAGGTTGTGTTTAGTAATGGTATGTTGTGTTTAGTAATGGTAGGTTGTGTTTAGTAATGGTAGGGTGTTTTTAGTAATGGTAGGGTGTGTTTTTAGTAATGGTAGGGTGTTTTTAGTAATGGTAGGTTGTGTTTAGTAATGGTAGGTTGTGTTTAGTAATGGTAGGTTGTGTTTAGTAATGGTAGGGTGTTTTTAGTAATGGTAGGGTGTGTTTTTAGTAATGGTAGGGTGTGTTTAGTAATGGTAGGTTGTGTTTAGTAATGGTAGGGTGTTTTTAGTAATGGTAGGGTGTGTTTAGTAATGGTAGGGTGTGTTTAGTAATGGTAGGGTGTGTTTAGTAATGGTAGGTTGTGTTTAGTAATGGTAGGTTGTGTTTAGTAATGGTAGGTTGTGTTTAGTAATGGTAGGGTGTGTTTAGTAATGGTAGGGTGTTTTTAGTAATGGTAGGTTGTGTTTAGTAATGGTAGGGTGTTTTTAGTAATGGTAGGTTGTGTTTAGTAATGGTAGGTTGTTTTTAGTAATGGTAGGTTGTGTTTAGTAATGGTAGATTGTGTTTAGTAATGGTAGGGTTTGTTTAGTAATGGTAGGTTGTGTTTAGTAATGGTAGGGTGTTTTTAGTAATGGTAGGGTGTTTTTAGTAATGGTAGGGTGTGTTTTTAGTAATGGTAGGGTGTGTTTAGTAATGGTAGGGTGTTTTTAGTAATGGTAGGGTGTTTTTAGTAATGGTAGGGTGTTTTTAGTAATGGTAGGGTGTGTTTAGTAATGGTAGGGTGTTTTTAGTAATGGTAGGTTGTGTTTAGTAATGGTAGGGTGTGTTTTTAGTAATGGTAGGTTGTGTTTAGTAATGGTAGGGTGTTTTTAGTAATGGTAGGGTGTTTTTAGTAATGGTAGGTTGTGTTTAGTAATGGTAGGTTGTGTTTAGTAATGGTAGGTTGTGTTTAGTAATGGTAGGTTGTGTTTAGTAATGGTAGGGTGTTTTTAGTAATGGTAGGGTGTGTTTAGTAATGGTAGGTTGTTTTTAGTAATGGTAGGTTGTGTTTAGTAATGGTAGGGTGTTTTTAGTAATGGTAGGTTGTGTTTAGTAATGGTAGGGTGTGTTTAGTAATGGTATGTTGTGTTTAGTAATGGTAGGGTGTGTTTAGTAATGGTAGGTTGTGTTTAGTAATGGTAGGGTGTGTTTAGTAATGGTAGGGTGTGTTTAGTAATGGTAGTGTGTTTTTAGTAATGGTAGGGTGTTTTTAGTAATGGTAGGTTGTGTTTAGTAATGGTAGGTTGTGTTTAGTAATGGTAGGTTGTGTTTAGTAATGGTAGGGTGTGTTTAGTAATGGTAGGTTGTGTTTAGTAATGCTAGGGTGTTTTTTTAGTAATGGTAGGTTGTGTTTAGTAATGGTAGGTTGTTTTTAGTAATGGTAGGTTGTGTTTAGTAATGGTAGGGTGTGTTTAGTAATGGTAGGTTGTGTTTAGTAATGGTAGGGTGTTTTTTTAGTAATGGTAGGTTGTGTTTAGTAATGGTAGGGTGTTTTTAGTAATGGTAGGGTTTGTTTTTAGTAATGGTAGGGTGTGTTTAGTAATGGTAGGGTGTTTTTAGTAATGGTAGGGTGTGTTTTTAGTAATGGTAGGTTGTGTTTAGTAATGGTAGGGTGTTTTTAGTAATGGTAGGGTGTTTTTAGTAATGGTAGGGTGTGTTTTTAGTAATGGTAGGGTGTGTTTAGTAATGGTAGGTTGTGTTTAGTAATGGTAGGGTGTGTTTAGTAATGGTAGGGTGTTTTTAGTAATGGTAGGGTGTTTTTAGTAATGGTAGGTTGTGTTTAGTAATGGTAGATTGTGTTTAGTAATGGTAGGGTGTTTTTAGTAATGGTAGGGTGTGTTTAGTAATGGTAGGGTGTTTTTAGTAATGGTAGGTTGTGTTTAGTAATGGTAGGGTGTTTTTAGTAATGGTAGGTTGTGTTTAGTAATGGTAGATTGTGTTTAGTAATGGTAGGGTGTGTTTAGTAATGGTAGGTTGTGTTTAGTAATGGTAGGGTGTTTTTAGTAATGGTAGGGTGTTTTTAGTAATGGTAGGGTGTGTTTTTAGTAATGGTAGGGTGTGTTTAGTAATGGTAGGTTGTGTTTAGTAATGGTAGGGTGTGTTTAGTAATGGTAGGGTGTGTTTAGTAATGGTAGGGTGTGTTTAGTAATGGTATGTAGTGTTTAGTAATGGTAGGTTGTGTTTAGTAATGGTAGGTTGTTTTTAGTAATGGTAGGGTGTTTTTAGTAATGGTAGGGTGTTTTTAGTAATGGTAGGGTGTGTTTAGTAATGGTAGGGTGTGTTTAGTAATGGTAGGGTGTGTTTAGTAATGGTAGGTTGTTTTTAGTAATGGTAGGGTGTGTTTAGTAATGGTAGGGTGTTTTTAGTAATGGTAGGGTGTTTTTAGTAATGGTAGGGTGTGTTTAGTAATGGTAGGGTGTGTTTAGTAATGGTAGGTAGTGTTTAGTAATGGTAGGTTGTGTTTAGTAATGGTAGGTTGTGTGTTCCTTGTATATTTACCACATTAGTTCTCTGAAAATCTCTTTTCATATTCAAACAAAACATATTATTGTAACTGAAATATCCCTAAATGAATCAATATTGAATTGAATTGAATAGAATCGGAAATCAAATCGAATTGCGACCTTGTGAATCGGGATCGAATCGATCCAGGAAATTAGTGGTGATACCCAGCCTTATATATATATATATATATATATATATATATATATACATATATACACCATTAGAAATGCACTTTTAGGTGCAGTCCAAAGAAAAACATCTTTTTTTTAACCCAACAGCAGTTCTTTGTATCCTGTGAAAGTTTCATGATGAATGGTCCAATAGAAATGCTCCAAAATCACTCAGAATAGAACCTCCTTACATTAACTTACATAGAAAGTAAAGAAGGTTTTGTTCTCTCCTGTAAAGTTACCGTGATGACATGTTAACACAGTTATGTTGTAGTTTTTATTTAAAATTAATTATTAGTTTATTTTTCTAAAGACTTTTAATGCCTCAAAATGTGAACATTGTTCATTTATTTATGTATTAATTAGTTTATTTATTCATGCAATAATTTATTAATGAATTTGTGTACTTAAAGGGAAGCTCCACTAATGTTCACAAATATCTACGGAGTTAAGTGACGAAGATATAAACAGAGTCGGAATTGTACACAGTGGTGGTGATGGGAACCAGACGTACACTCATTAGTGTAGATGTGTGTGGTTGGGGACGCAGTGTTAGATCAGTGAGGCATGTTCAGCAGCTCCAGTGTCTGGTTATAGCTCTGCTGTGCTGCTGTAAACTGATGTTAGCTGTGTGTTGGCCAACTTATTGTTTGTCAATCTGTTATAGTGTATATTAGAAAAACACACTCGTCCATCAAGACTGCCAGATAGAGAAGCGTGATTGGTCACTCCACAGAACCTGTTTCCGCTGCTCCAGTGGCAGCACCTTACAGCTCTTCATCCCACGTTCGGCAGTGTGCTTGGTGATGTAAGGCTGGCGTGAAGCTGCTCTACTGAGATATAAGCAGCTCTGTTGTTTAACTAGTAAGTCTGCTGAGCTAACTAGCCTAATGTGCTGAACATTAGTTGTATTAGCTGTATTAGTTTACACCCAACTTCCAGTTACTCTCCGAATCGTTTCCTTTCTGTTGCCCCCCAGTCTCGTCACTGGCTAGAAGGGGTGTAACACCAAAAATTTGACTTTTTACTTGATTTAATGTAAATGTTTAATGTAAATTTCCCCCATTTAAGCGGTGTTAGTGTTTCTTTCTGGTGAAATGCTGCAGTTTTTCATTTTGAATAAGCTTTAAACTATGTAAACATAGTTTTGTAAACATTTTTTTAATTTGTTTGTTTGTTTATTCATGGATTTTACTGATTTTTCACCAATTTCTATGTAATTAAATAAATAGGATATAAACAAAGTCATTCTAAGTGGTTGTGAAATCGTACACAGTGGTGGTAAATGGAACCAGACATCCACCTCTAAAAGCCTCCTCCCAAAGTTGTACACTGTCTGATGTCTGGGACGTTTATTAAGGATACTTTTTAGTTTTAATCTATTGTTTACATTTATTCATGGTGGAGGGATACATGAAGAATGCTTAAAGGCAAAACAATCAGAATGACATTTTTAGATTTAGCACAATTGAAACTATAACTAAACTATACTGTAACTGAAATATAGAACTGAAAAAAACCTAAATGCTCTTACTATGACCAATCAGGTTTCATAGACACACGTACTGTAGTCATTGAGTAATGTATGCTGAATTAAAACACCAGGCAGGACGCTCGGCGTTGTGCTCGGTGATGTAAGGCTTGCCTGCAGCTGCTTGGCCTTGGAGACCCAGACGTGAAGCTCCCAGCGCAGGTGTCACTGTGGTGGAGACTTTTACGCTCTATGCGTCTCGACAGTCAGCGGCCCTGCTCTGTAACTTTACCTGGTCTGTCCTTCGTGGCCGTGTGTTGCTGTGATTCCTGAACGTTTCCGATTTTTAATAATACCACTCACAGCTGAGGGTGGAATATCTAGAAGGGAAGACATTTCACAGACTTATTGCAACCTGTTGCAATAGGTAATACATCCTGCTACAGCACCAGGCTGGAATTCAGTGAGCTCTTTAGAGCGAGCCATTCTTTCACTAAGGTATGTAAAGGCAGACTAATAGTAGATTAATAGTAGGGGTGCATAAATGCCCATTTTTTTCAATAAAGCAACTATCTATCCATCCATCCAGACCTGTTTCATATAAAACAACATGCTGCACACCGAGTACTGAACAACTGCATTGAGAGACTGAGCTGCCGCAGCTAGCTCAGGGTGAACTTAGTTTCTACTAGGGCTGTGTATTGGCAAGAACCTTGCGATACAATATGTATCATGATACCGTGGTCACAATTTAATAATTCGCCATATATTTTAATATTGCAAGCAAAGTTATATATTGGGATTTTTTTTTATATAAAATTTTAATATTGCAAGCAAAGTGATACATTGGATTTTTTAAATATAAAATTTATATTTTTTTATTTATATAAATATATATTATATATATTAAATATATATTAAATAAATGATATATATATATATATATATGTATTTTAATAGTAGGATTTAAAAAATCGCAATATATCACATTGCTTGAAATATTGAAATTTTATATTAAAAAAAAAAAATCTAATTTATATATTTAATATATATATATATATATATATATATATATATATATATATATATATATATATATATATAAATTAGATTTTTTTTTTTTTAATATAAAATTTCAATATTTCAAGCAATGTGATATATTGCGATTTTTTAAATCCTACTATTAAAATACACCACTGTATGAACAGGTTACCCAATACTTACAATAGCATTGCGCCCTTGTGCTGCTTGTTAATGTTTGAGTGGAGCTGAAAATGGATTACAACACTGCCATCTTGTGGTCAGAGGTTTAAACACAACACACAATAAGTCTGTCAGAATCTGTGTATCGATACTGAAACAAAATATCCTGATATTCGATATTTCGATATTTTCTTACACCCCTAATAGAAATGATGCTTTGTGATGCGTCTAAGCACTGATTTGCTTTTCCTCCTCTATTACCCTCCCTCAAATCCTTCCTTTCTGTCTTCCCCGCTATCTCTTGTCCGCGCAGTCACCTCCATAAATCGTTTGGGGGGCATCTGCTAAGCCCACCCGCTGAGCAGACACTGTGTGTATGTTTAATCAGACCAGGCTGCCGTTGAGAGCGGATGAAGGCCGTGTGAGCAGCAGTTGTGCTCTAATTGAACTCAGAGGTCACTTTCCTCCCTGCTGTCCTCTGGCCTGAATATCTCAGGCCCTCATCATCACCAGGCCTGGAGACCACTGGCATTCGTTTTATAGTTCTTCTAAACAGTGGTATGTTTTAACTGTAGGACAGGGCTAAATGGATTTTATCACTGGATGTCAGTGATTGTTAGGGGTGTAGATATGTCTACACGCTATGCAAACGTTTAATGAAACAAAATGGAAATCATAGACACCACCAATCAGGCTGTTAAAAAATCAGCATGTGTGGTTTGTTCTGTGGAGTCTGCAGCTCATAATCTTAAATCTTATCTTTATTTTAAAGCTGGGAAGGTTTTAAAGAAAAACTCAATGTTGAATTCAACATTCAATCGGCTCAATGCTGACCAAAGCTTAAGGTTTCAGTATCCGCAGAAGAAAAGAGAAGGTGCTGTTGGGATCTCTGCATCACTGATATAGGCGTAAGTTGCATCAGCTGTGAAAGCCCAGGGAGGTGAAATCCGTGTAGGAGTAGTTTAATTTCACTCTTGTGGGCAAGACTTTGCTCACATTATCCTCTCTTGATGTGAACTGGCTGGACCTCATCTTGGTTTGTGTGGAGCAAGGCTGATGTGGTTGCCCTGCCCTTAGATCTTTAACAAAGCTGCTCCCCTCATTAGAGGTGGGCATTGAGAACAGGTCCTGACCGGTCATCACCATCATATCTGATAAACGGTGCTGCTGTCAGAATTTATGTAATGTTAATTCATCATAGCAGCTGTTTAGTTGGAGGTAGATTGGATCACTGGAGAAGAGGAGGTGGGGTATAATGTGGTAACGGGGGTAACAATCGCCAGTATCCTCCCAACGCTTACAAATACAATATTAATATAACACCAGGGGTATACATAGTTTTCAGCTTTAGTGAATATACATTATATTGATCTATAATTATCTGTGTTTCACAGCCTGGGATCAGTTAATACAGGCAGCCGGGGTTCTTTCACCTTGGGGGGCAGTTTTGGGCTGGAGGTTAGGTTAGGGATTCAGCTTCACTCCCCTGAAACAACAGGACTCAACAGAAGTGCCCCTGAGTGAAGCACCTAACCCCCACTGCGGATAGGGCTGCCCACCTTTCCGGGCAAGTGTGCTCACTGCCCCCTAGTGTGTGTATGTGTTTACCTATGTGAACATGTATGTGTTTATTAGTGTGTTTGTGTGTATGTGGGCACACGGCTTGGTTAAGTGTGGAGGTCAGATTCCTCTGCAGCAGCACATGGCAGGTTTCTGTGTATTGTCCAGCTCTAATGGCCATCTCCCTCCTTGCTGGTGTTTGTGAGTGTGGAGGCTGAGTCCAGCATTAACTCTGTGTTTCTTTCTGTTTCTTTGCCTCTGCAGTGCGGGACCTAAAGGAGATAACATTTACGAGTGGAGATCCACTATCCTGGGCCCTCCAGGCTCCGTCTATGAAGGAGGAGTGTTCTTCCTGGACATCACCTTCTCCTCGGACTACCCCTTCAAACCGCCAAAGGTAGGAGGAGCTTTATTCTCTGGGCTGTTCTCAGGACTGCTTTTACCAGGAATTTTTTCATTAATTATCCCGCTAGTTGGGAAGGGGGTGTGGTTGGCCAGGTTTGAACACAACACACTATGGGTCTGTCTCAAAACCCAGTGAGTCTCTAAGTAGGCTGTCTAGGTAGCAGCTGTGTAAGTAGCAGTGTTCTCTCCTCATCTCTCCTCATAAAACAGATTACTGAGACTCTAGTTAGAGAGAGACTGCGTCACGGCTTGTTCCCGCCCACTGCAGCACGAGACCAGTGGTTTAGCTGGTTGCTAAGCTACCGGCCGGCATCCAAAACAATAGGCCGAGGCTTAAAAATCCGCTAGCATAAATGCTAATGTCTCGAGTATAAAACTGCTAAATGGTGAAGGACTCGTTACAGAGTTGATAATAAAAACTGTTTTGTGTGATTATATGACCAGAAACACATTAAAACTCCAGAGAGAATCAAAATAACTCACATTTTAAAACCACTTCACTGCTCCTAGATTTAAAATCAGGTCTAAATAAGGATCCTCAGTAGACAGCATGTTTAAGGTATGTAAGAATTGGGACAGCCTACATGTCAGGAGTGCATACTATGACTTAAAATGCTGCCTATGTAGGGGCTCACTAGGATTTGAGACACACCCAATGATTCACTGTCTGCCAGGAATCTGTCGATACTGTGTTTTTGAGAATCGATACAGTATCACTAAACATAATATCCCGATATTCGATATTTCAGTATTTTCTTATACCTCTTTTATTGATGTTAACAGCTTGTAGTTGTTGCTGAACTTTGAGTTACCACTACGTTGTCTCGGAGCAGCTGGTTAATCAGGTCTTAGAAACGAGGATAAGATAAATGACTTAAAAGTGTGTTTTGGTTTTATCTTGAGGTTAATGGTTAATGTTGTTTGATTGGTAGACTAGAGGTGGTCAGTCTGGATGGAAATAAAGTGCAACTTGAACCCCATAATAGGCTTCAGCATCTAATCATCAGCAGTGCACGACAATTGCTGGATATTTTAGTTTTCAAATACTTTACATTTACTGCATTAAGCCGACACTCTTATCCAAATCGACTTACACTACCTCTCAAAGTTTAGGATCACTTTAGAATTTCATTTCATGCAATTTTCGTTCAATTCACAAACAATATTGTCCATTTCACAATTAATGTAAGTGTATCAGATGATTTTTAAAGAATAAAAATGTTTGTATTAAAGCCTATTTTTGTATAGGGGCTTATTTTGAATATAGTCCTATTATCAGTAATTCTCTGTCCTCTGTCTAAATCTCCTGGTACGACCACCAATCCAAGTTAAGGATGTTGTTGGACTAATTGGTTGTTAGGACACTCTTGCTCAATTGTGATGCACAGCTGAAAAACATTCTACTAATAAGTGAGTATAAAAGGGAACAACATTCTAGGTTAGTTTAGTATCTGAAGATCAGCAGATGATGGCTTGCTGACCGGCTCACAATGACCAGAAAGAAACAACTTTCTTTAGAGACCCGTCAGTCCATTGTTGTGTTAAGGAAGAAGATACTCCATTAAAACAAGAACATTTCACTGTGATCCCAAACTTTTGAGCGTTGGTGTACATAAGTGCTATGTGTTCAATCAGAGTATGTTTCTCTATCTAGTACAAACAGATTTAAGTCTAAATTACTCTTGAGCCCAAACACTGCTATCAACAGGTGTCAGTGTTGATACCTGGCAAGAAGACAACAAACTAAAAAGTTAGACACAGAGCAATACCTAACAAGACTAAATAAGAGAATAAATACAAGACTACATACAGTATAAGTGCAGTACTTAGCCAGAGCTCCTAGAAGAGCAAGTGCTGTTATGGTTTCTACCAATGCTTCAGTAGAGTAGTGCTTTTAAGTGCTTCACAAAGAGATGGAGGTCTTCAGTATACGTTTGAAGACCGTGAGAGAGTTCGCTGTTCGGACAGCCAGTGGAAGTTCGTTCCACCATCTGGGTACCAGGACAGAGAAGCGTCTTGCCACATGTCTTTCATGAATCTTGAGTGATGGTGGCTCAAGCCAAGCCGTAGTTAAAGAGTGAAGGGCTTGACTTTACACTGCACGTGCTGGCCGTTGTTATTAGTTAGCCTGTAATATTACAGTACCGCAAGTAAACTGATGTGATAATGTTATATAAACCAAATTAATGTTTATATAAGATGGTAATATCTATAACTATTAAAGTCCTTATACACACAGACAGCTAAAACACCAACAGGACACAATAAAGATGTTATTAAAATTAATTCTTTGAAACTAGCTTTTCATTTTTAAACTGTGTACCTAGGGTGCCCAGAAAGCAGGAGCTGGTCCTAAAGAAGCCACACAAACTGAGATTCAGGGTTAAAATGAGGTGCAGTGTAGGATTCGGGCCCTTTAAAGCTTTTGAGTGGAGCTCTGCAGAGTTCCTTCTGTGGGTTTCTGAGGGCTGGATTTTGTGGTGTGGTAATCCGCACTCAAGTGTGTGGGAGCCAGATCTCAGCTGGAGAGAGAGAGAGAGAGAGAGAGAGAGAGAGAGAGAGAGAGAGAGAGACCTGATGGAAGGAGAGAGCCCAAAAGAGAGATGGAAGGAAAAAACGGAGAGAGTAGGAGAGATGAAAAAGGAGAGAGAAAGGATAAATGATTGAAAAGGGAAGAGAGAGTGGAAGAGAGGGGAAAGAAGAGAGAACGAGGGTAAATCAGGAAGAAGGGATGAACAGAGTGAAAGAGTGAGGAAAGCGAGTGTGTATTGTGGAGAAAAAGGTAGATAGTTAGGATGAACAGTAGGATAATAGAAAGACAGAGTGGAGAGAGAAAGATGGCTCTATCAGATCTCTCACTCTAGGCACACGTTCTGTCTCTTCTGTCTACTTATCTATCTTCATTTATCTCTCTGTCTCTCATTCCTGTTCTTTACCTCTCTGTCTGTACGTCACCCTCCCTCTCTCTCTCTCTCTCTCTCTCCCTCTCCCTCCCCCCCCTCTCTCTCCCTCACTCTCTCTCTCCCTCTCTCTCCCCCTCCCTCCCTCTCTCTCTCTGTCTCTCTCTGTCTCTCCCTCTTCCTCTTTCTCTCTCTCTCTTTCTCTCTCTGTCTCTCTCCCTCTCTCTCCCTCCCCCCCTCTCTCTGTCTCTCTCTGTCTCTCCCTCTTCCTCTTTCTCTCTCCCCCTTTCTCTCTCTGTCTCTCCCTCCCCCCCTCTCTCTGTAATAGTATTGTACTCTCAGTTGGTCTGTGGTTATTTTGGGCTGTTTTGTGGTTGCGTCACGTGACTCCCACCTCAGTGTGTGTGTGTGTGTGTGTGTGTGTGTGTGTGAGAGAGAGAGAGAGAGAGAGAGAGAGAGAGAGAGAGAGAGAGAGCTTTGGTTAAACAGTGTGTGTATCAGCTGAGGGCTCTGCAGTGTGTGACCCGACTTTGTCCCTCTCTGACCTCAGTTCAGCAGACACAGCACAAACACAACACAGCAACCCACTGCTAGTATGAAGCCATTAGCATGGGGGGCTCCTCTCTGTGATTAGGGTCAGCACGGGGGAATCTGTGTGGTTCAGCGGTCTCTATTTCCCCAGATCGATGTGTTCAGTTTTTGGTGGAGAATGAAGGTGTTTTCGAGAAGAATGATGGTGTTTCTGTGAAGAAGGATGGTGTTTTGGTTAAGAAGTATGGTGTTTTGGTGGAGAAGATAGTGTTTTGATGGAGAAGGATGTTGTTTTGGTGGAGAAGGATGGTGTTTTGGTGAAGAAGGATGGTGTTTTGTTGGAGAAGATGGTGTTTTGGTGGAAAAGATGGTGTTTTGTTTGAGAGAAAAGTGTTTTGGTGAAGAAGTATGGTGTTTTGCTGGAGGAGTATGGTGTTTGTTGGAGAAGGATGGTGTTTCTGTGGAGAATGACGGTGTTTTGGTGAAGAAGTATGATGTTTTGGTGGAGAAGGATGGTGTTTTTGTGGAGAAGGATGGTGTTTTGGTAAAGAAGTATGGTGTTTTGGTGAAGAAGACAATGTTTTGGTAGAGAAGATGGTGTTTTGGTGGAGAATGATGGTGTTTTGGTGAAGAAGGATGGTGCTTTGTTGGAGACTATGGTGTTTTGGTGGAGAAGGATGGTGTTTTGGTGAAAAAGAATAGTGTTTTGGTGAAGAAGGATGGTGTTTTGGTGAAGAAGACGCTGTTTTGGTGGAGAAGGATGGTGTTTTGGTGAAGTAGGATGGTGTTTTGATGAAGAAGACGATGTTTTGGTGGAGAAGGATAGTGTCTGTGGACGATTATGGTGTTTTAAAGGAGCCTGGTGGTGTTTGGTGGAGTACTATGATGGTGTGTATTACAGAACAGTGGTGTGAATGAGGAGTGGAGGTGTTGTGGGTTCAGTCGCCTGTTTTCAGAGACCTGTTTTCATGCCTGCTGATCTTGTCTCCTTGTGTCTCCTTGGCCTTTTCTCAGGTCACGTTCCGCACGCGGATCTACCACTGCAACATTAACAGTCAGGGAGTGATCTGTCTGGACATCTTGAAGGACAACTGGAGCCCAGCGCTCACCATCTCCAAGGTCCTCCTGTCCATCTGCTCTCTGCTGACAGACTGCAACCCGGGTAAGTTCGGCATCGAATCACTGCAGCTAACGTGCTTAACGCTATCAAACAGCTCAGGTCTACATACAGCTCCCTGATCTAAACTGGGGCAGCAACACAGTACAGTATTGCAGTCATATTGCTGCATATTGCAATACGCTGTGCTGTATATTAGAAAAAGCCTTTGATGTGACATGATTGGACCAGCCTGCTTTATTTTGATCAAAGTTACATATGATCACAGAAATTGTTCTGGAATGTCTGTGATTGGTCAGCGTGCTCACAGCACCCAATAACATTTATAATGATGTAATGTAATGAGAGAGCTCATGTGAGACAGTCTTATATGGTTTTCAGTCCACGAAACAGGCCTTAATACAGCTTATTGATTATAACATGGGTCAGTTAAAGAGAAATTTCACTGATCTGCCATCAGTTCTGTGTAATTCAGTGGTTGTGATGTAAACAGAGTCATTCAGAGTGAGTTTGGTGTGAAATGATTGATTGTAGAAACATTCTTTACAGTGGTGGTGATAGGATCCAGGGGTCTCCATATCTACAACACAAATGTATTTTATTTATTATCAAACCCACCAGTGAGCCTACAAACACCTTCTGAGTGTTAATATGGAAAGATAATGATAAAATAGTGAAACGTCTGAAACAGATTGTATACATTTTTTATAAGGGGGAGACAACTCTCCACCATGAATGCAATTTTAGAATGAAACAAAATCAATAATAATAATAATAACAATAACAGAGATGATGATGACAATGATCATGAAGGTTACAACTTTATATGTGGCACTTTAATACGTGAAATACAGCCTGAGCTGCTTTACAGTCAAATAGAAAATGAAGGCTACTGGAAATAATTACAGTAAAAAAAATTAATAAGTATAAAATATTAAATAATAATAAATTGGCACGATGTATTTTAGCACATGTGAATTATATAGGAATGAAATAAGCAGTTTCCTTGTATTATTATTTATGGTACTATTTTGCCATAGAACAAATTTTATATAGCAAAGAAAACTTCCATCCATCCGCTTTATCCTGGGGGGGTAACGGGGAGGTGGCTGGAGTCAATCCCAGCATCATCGGGCGAAGGCCGCACCATAGTCAGGTCGCCAGTCCATCGCATAACCAACACACACTCACAGCTATGGGCAGTTTAGAGTGAGTGATCAACCTGACATGCATGTGTTTGGACTGTGGGAGGAAACGGAGTACCCGGAGGAAACCCACTCAAGCACGGGGAGAATAACCGGACCGGGAATCGAACCCGTGAGGCGACGGTGCCAGCTAGCAAAGAAAACTTTACATTTTAACATTTTGTTTTGCTATATAACAAATCTAAATACAAGGAATACAGTCATGTCTCAGACATCAGGCAGCATATTCCTAAATATTTCATGTGATAACTGTCTGTGAAGGAGCTTTTAGAGGTGGACGTCTGGTTCCATTCACCACCACTGTGAACACTTCAGTATCAGTATCTGCCACACCTGTAGCCTGTGGTCACTGACTGTGGACAATCTAAACAAGTTTCCCTGTACACTGTTCTGAGAACAGAACTTTTGAAACATTTATAATAGAAGACGATTCTTCTGCTCCATGGTATTCGACTGTGTGCACATGTGTGGATGCACATGTGATCATTAAGATCTACTGTCATCTTTGTAATGTAGAAGCTTGTAAACGGAATGACTGTCACAGGCTTAATGAATGTTTGCAGTGAGTGAAGTTCCTGAAGTTAAACAAGGTGTTTCCTTCAACGCCCTGTCCCACAGTGAAGGGTGTGAGCTCCTCTCCCATTCCAACGATGACACAATCTGTTTGGACTAAAAATAGCCATGGGATCCTTTAGGGCTGTTTTTTATTTGTTACATGTGTTAGCTTAGCAGTTTTTACTACAATACACTTCTAAAAATAAACAAATGAGTGTATATATACACACATACACTGACCAGCCTTGTTATGCATGCATTGTCCATTTCATCAGCTCCACTTATCATATGGGAGCACTTTGTAGTTTTACACTTACAGACTGTAGTTACACTGTATACTCTGTTCTTCAATGAACAAGACCCCCACAGGACCACCACAGGTTAGGTACTATACTACAGTGACAGAGTGTGCTGTACTGTGTGAGTGGATCAGACACAGCAGTGCTGCTGGAGTGTTTAAACATTGTGTCCACTCACTGTCCACTCTGTTAGACCTTGTTGGTCCACAGTGTTGATGTAAAGTCAGACAACACAAAAAATCTATGCTCTCTTGAACTTCACGTATGTGAGAACTAGCAACACCACATAGAGAGGGCTGGGCGATAAGGAAAAATATCATGATATATATCGATATCGATGTCAGTCGATATATATATTATGATATAAATCAAATCACTATTGCCTTTTTATCTTGTGAGAAGTGAAGATATTAATTTTTTTTGAATTACATTTGTCTGTCAGTAGATAGACAAATGTACTATAGAGCATTACACAACTGTATTTTCAATCAATTATACACATTATCTATCTCTTTGGTCAACCTCAAATAAATCAAAGTCGATTATGAAATTACCTGAATTAGCATAACGTGCGTTGATACATTACAACATACGTCATTTCCGAAACTGACGTCAACAAACAAGCCTCAGTTGTTGTTACTGTGCTGACCTGCAGTGACGAAGGAAAGAAGAGAAAAGAGTGAACGTGGATGAGAAGATGGATAAAGACTCTGGCAGCCATTGTTTACTGTTGGTGTACTCCTCCTCCACTGTCATGTCGCCCACAGCCACAGAGAGATCGCTTGCATCAACTGTGACGTGGTTCTCTGTCTTAACACGATCCCATTGGCTGTAGCTAGACGCTGCTGTTGACCTCCAGTCGCCGACTGACCTGGATATTTAACGTGCTAGACGTTTGCCAGGCGTCTGCTATGTTGGAGCGTGAGGGGTTAAGTGGAAGCCTGTGAGTCTGTGTCTCCCCCTATAGGGACTGTGATGCTTCCGCAGAATGTTGGTGGTTGGTGGTCCCGCTGTTCATGTACCGAGGGGGCCAGGTAGTTATAATTCAGCGCCATACCAATTTCAAATGACAGTAAAACTGACCAATCATATCTTCCCTCTGAGTGGGCGGGGCTTAACTGTATGATCATTTCCACGCGCTGGAGAAACAGCTAGCTAGCGCTAGGATACCACCACTAGCTAGTTCGGTGAGTCACGATGGAAGCCGAAGCTAGCACTACCGCTACAGAGGAGGACACTGCTGCAGGTGCCATCAGCCAATAGCGTTTACTGCAGTTAAGTTAAGGGAGAAGGCTGAGGCTTAAGGGTCACGGTTCGCTACTGGTAGCACGTCTACGGCCGGAAATACACACACATAACCGCCTCATTAAAAATATTAATGT
Organism: Megaleporinus macrocephalus; assembly: GCA_021613375.1. NCBI lineage: Eukaryota > Metazoa > Chordata > Actinopteri > Characiformes > Anostomidae > Megaleporinus > Megaleporinus macrocephalus. The sequence continues at coordinate 10,366,020 of CM038709.1, forward strand.
TCACTATAAGCTATTCATTTTCATGTGCCTGACTTTAAATCTGCGAAACATTGATATCGGTCGATGCCGATATATATAAAACAATGGCCAATATCGGCCCAATATATCAGCCGACCGATATATCGGTCAATCTCTAATGGTGAGCGCACAGATCTTATGGTCTGAAGTCTGAAAATCAGTGTGGAGCATTAAAACTGTGACTCAAACACATACTTACTGCAGTTAAGTGTTGTAATAAGAAGCCAGTCATGCACCGGCCAGCATGTTAGAGCCCAGTCGCCACTGAAACATTTGTTGAAATGCTATTACTGTTTTGTTGGTGACAGAATGAAATGTTCTGTCATCAGTTTGAATAAAATACAGATAATTAAAGTTTAGAGTCACCCAGATAACCTTAGTCTGAAGATTAGTCTAAAACCTGGCTTTGAAGCTCAGTAGAGTGAGTCAGAAAGCACAGTCTGGGTAGCGTGTGCACTACTAGGATGGAAAAGAAGTGGTTTAAATATGCAGCGCACTCCATTCCCGGGATTTTGGGAGTCCTTTGCTGTGCACCAGGCCTAACTAAAAGCAGCTCTACAGATTCTTAGCATGGCTAAGGCCTTCAGGCTCCAGTTTCAGATCCTCCATTAAAGCCTGTGTGTGTGTGCTGTGCTGCTCTCACTGTGTGTGCATGTGCGCGTGCAGCTCTGTATGTGTGTGTGTGGCTGAGTGATGAGCTGAGTCAGCTTTGAGGGCTCTGAAACTCAGCTGTCTGATCTGCAGTCACTCTCAGCTCCACGTCATCCCTCATGACTGCGGAGCTGATTCCACCCAGGCCTGCGTACGAGCACAGGCACCACTGATAAAGTAGATCCTTCAGAACTCGCTCTAAAGCTCGCCCGGAGCTGGATTAGTCTTACCCGGTGAGCTTCTGCAGTGTAAAGGGCTCATTGCCAACAGTTTGCCTAATTGTGATATAACTATATAACTAGGAATGCATGTATATATTTTACTTTCAGACAGAGTATGTTTTCAGTAGAGATGGAAAGATCGATCAACTATGTATCGGTATCGGACGATTTTTAATTAAAATATGTGGTCAGTGATCAGCCGATATTTCTCCAATTTAGCCGATCCCAAGAGCCGATCGATGGCGTTAAAACAATGAGCCTAATTTCTGTATTTCCAGCTAGCGTTTCGTTGAAACCCCCTCTGGCCAGCTCCCTGCAATTCCTATCTGAACCACTAGGTGGAAATACATACCCTTTCATTTTCCACAGACTGACTAAAGCAGCGGCCTCGCAAGAACAGTTTCCATTTGCGTTGCTTCCGTCTGGCAGTGTTTACGGTATGTGACGCAGAATCATCCAGAGCATTTTTAAAATCTGTAAAATTAAACGTGTCTCAATGAGAAACCAAGACAAAGACATTTAACACTATCAATCTGATACAGTTTTTAGAGAACACCACGCAGCTGAATACAGTGAGTATCAGCAAACAGCAGAGCACAAAACAAATAACCCAGAACACCATACAGACCAGATCTGACCGGTACTAACAGAACAGCAGCAACAATTCAAGATCTACATTTAATGATTACAGATTTTTGTTTAAAATAACAGAGTCTGTGTTTAATGACTGAGGTTTTGACTGAATTTATTTAATTAGCTTTTTTAGTTTTAAATTAAGGGTCTAAATGTAATGATTACAGTATTTGGGGATATTTGTTTGATTTACTTTGTTTATTTACTGTTAACTTAGTTTAAAATATTATGCTGTTTCACATGAACTTCTTTAAAATGGTAATAAACCAGTTTAGACCATGTTTCATGACTTGCTTGCGCATATAGCCCCGCCCTCTATCGGTATTGTCTATCGGCCTCAAAAACGCTGATCGGTCCATCTCTAGTTTTCTTTTTTTCTCTCTCTCTCTCTCTCCCTAGTTTTCAGTACTCTCTGATATCCAGGCCCAGTAGTGCAGTAATGAATGACTTCAAATGGAGTAGTTGTTGGTGTAACTGAGTGTAATGTACTGAAACAGTTAAGTAGTTTGAGTCTAACTGGTTTGTGTGAGTAGCGCTGCAGTGGGGGGGGCAGGACAGTCCGGTCTCTCCACAGGAAAGTATGGTCTGTCTACAGGACAGTCCGTTCTATCTACAGGACAGTCTAGTTTCTCTACAGGACAGTCTAGTCTCTCTACAGGACAGGACAGTCTCTTTAGAGGACAGTCTAGTCTCTCTACAGGGCAGTCCGGTCTCTCCACAGGACAGTACAGTCTCTTTACAGGACAGTCTAGTCTCTCTACAGGGCAGTCCGGTCTCTCCACAGGACAGTACAGTCTCCTTACAGGAAAGTCCGGTCTCTCCACAGGACAGTCCGGTCTCTCCACAGGACAGTACAGTCTCTTTACAGGAAAGTATAGTCTGTCTTCAGGATGGTCGGTTCTATCTACAGGACAGTTCAGTCTTGCTACAGGACAGTCCGGTCTCGCTACAGGACAGTCCGGTTGCTCTATAAGGCAGTATGGTCTCTTTACAGGACAGTCTAGTCTTTCTACAGGACAGCGTAGTCTCTCTACAGGACAGTACGGTCTCTTTACAGGACAATATGGCCTCTTTACAGGACAGTCCAGTCTCTCTACAGAACAAAATGATATCCCTACAGGACAATATGGTATCACTATAGGACAGATTGGTCTCTTTGCAGGACAGTATAGTATTGCTACAGGACAGTATGATCTCTGTACAGGATGGCACGGTTTCGCTACAGGACCGTACGGTCTTTTTAAAAGACAGTCCAATCTCTCTATAGGACAGCATGTTATCGCTACAGGACAGTATGGTCTCACTACAAGATAGTCCGGTCTCTCTACAGGACAGTATAGTATTGCTACAGGACAGTATGATCTCTGTACAGGATGGCACGGTTTCGCTACAGGACCGTACAGTCTTTTTAAAAGACAGTCCAAACCTTTTCACCAGCACAACACACACTAACACACTGCCATCACATTAGTGTCATTGCAGTGCTGAGAATAATCCACCTCCCTAATAATACCTGTTGTGTGGTGGTCCTGTGGTGGTCCTTACTATTGAAGAACAGGGTAATAAAGTATACAGTGATTCAGATGAACTACAGTCTGTAAGTGTAGAAGTACAAAGTGCTCCTATACGGTCAGAGAATGTGGATCCAGCGGTTCCTATGATGAAGTGGAGCAGATGGAGTGGACAGTGAGTGTAAGTAGGTTTGTCTTAAGAGAATAAAATCTGATTCATAAACATGTCTGTAGGTGGAGTGTCCAGAACTGATCATCCTGCATCAGTGTCTGACCTCACGAGTGCTCTTTTGAATGCTGAATGCAGTCAAACTCTCACAGCAATGTTCCAGCTTCTGTAGTGTGAAGCTTTCTCAGAGCCCTTTCAGGACTGTCACAGCGCTGCACTCTGCTCAGAGAGCTGCACTCTCACTGCTGGGTATTTTAAAATGTGACCTCACATCTCTCTCCTTCTCTGTCATTCTTTCCTGCTCTCTCTGCCTTCGTTCACTTGTTCACTCTCTGTTCACTCTGTGTTCTCTTGTTCACTCTCTGTTCACTCTGTCTTCTCTCTGTGTTCTCTCTCTGTTCTCTGTGTTCTCTCTCTGTTCTCTGTGTTCTCTCTGTTCTCTCACTGTGCTCTCTCTGTTCTCTCTGTGTTCCCTTGTTCACTCTGTGTTCACTCTGTGTTCTCTCTGTGTTCTCTCTGTGTTTACTTGTTCACTCTGTGTTCTCTCTGTGTTCACTCTGTGCTCTCTCTTGTTTACTCTCTGTTCGCTCTCTGTTCTCTCTGTGTTCACTCTGTGCTCTCTCTCTGTTCACTCTGTGCTCTCACTGTGCTCTCTCTGGGTTCTCTCTGCTCTCTCTGTGTTCTCTCTTGTTCTCTCTGTTCACTCTCTGTTCACTCTCTGTTCACTCTGTGGTCTCTGTGTTCACTCTGTGTTCTCTCTGTTCACTGTGTTCACTCTGTGTTCTCTCTCTGTTCTCTCTGTGTTTGCTCTCTGTTCTCTCTCTGTTCTCTTTGTGTTTCTCTCTGTTCTCTCTGTGTTCTCTCTGTGTTCTCTCTGTGCTCTCTCTCTCTGTTCTCTCTGTATTCACTCTGTGTTCTCTCTATATTCACTCTGTGTTCTCTCTGTGTTCTCTCTGTATTCACTCTGTGTTCTCTCTGTTCTCTCTGTTCTCTCTGTATTCACTCTGTGTTCTCTCTGTTCTCTCTGTGTTCTCTCTGTATTCACTGTGTTCTCTCTGTGTTCTCTCTCTGTTCTCTCTGTATTCACTCTGTGTTCTCTCTGTATTCACTCTGTGTTCTCTCTGTATTCACTCTGTGTTCTCTCTGTGTTCTCTCTGTATTCACTCTGTGTTCTCTCTGTTCTCTCTGTGTTCTCTCTGTGTTCTCTCTCTGTTCTCTCTGTATTCACTCTGTGTTCTTTCTGTATTCACTCTGTGTTCTCTCTGTATTCACTCTGTGTTCTCTCTGTATTCTCTCTGTGTTCTCTCTGTATTCACTCTGTGTTCTCTCTGTATTCACTCTGTGTTCTCTCTGTGTTCTCTCTGTGTTCTCTCTGTGTTCTCTCTGTGTTTCTCTCTGTATTCACTCTGTGTTCTCTCTGTATTCACTCTGTGTTCTCTCTGTGTTCTCTCTGTGTTCTCTCTGTGTTCTCTCTGTGTTCTCTCTGTGTTCTCGCTGTGTTCTCTCTCTGTTCTTTCTGTATTCACTCTGTGTTCTCTCTGTATTCACTCTGTGTTCTCTCTGTGTTCTCTCTGTGTTCTCTCTGTATTCACTCTGTGTTCTCTCTGTGTTCTCTCTGTGTTCTCTCTGTGTTCTCTCTGTATTCACTCTGTGTTCTCTCTGTATTCACTCTGTGTTCTCTCTGTGTTCTCTCTCTGTTCTCTCTGTATTCACTCTGTGTTCTCTCTGTATTCACTCTGTGTTCTCTCTGTGTTCTCTCTGTATTCACTCTGTGTTCTCTCTGTTCTCTCTGTGTTCTCTCTGTATTCACTCTGTGTTCTCTCTCTGTTCTCTGTGTTCTCTCTGTATTCACTCTGTGTTCTCTCTGTGTTCTCTCTATATTCACTCTGTGTTCTCTCTGTGTTCTCTCTGTGTTCTCTCTGTATTCACTCTGTGTTCTCTCTGTATTCTCTCTGTGTTCTCTCTGTATTCTCTCTGTGTTCTCTCTGTGTTCTCTCTGTGTTCACTCTGTGTTCACTCTGTGTTCACTCTGTGTTCTCTCTGTATTCACTCTGTGTTCTCTCTGTATTCACTATGTGTTCTCTCTGTATTCACTCTGTGTTCTCTCTGTGTTCTCTCTGTGTTCTCTCTGTGTTTCTCTCTGTATTCACTCTGTGTTCTCTCTGTATTCACTCTGTTCTCTCTGTGTTCTCTCTGTGTTCTCTCTGTGTTCACTCTGTGTTCTCGCTGTGTTCTCTCTCTGTTCTTTCTGTATTCACTCTGTGTTCTCTCTGTATTCACTCTGTGTTCTCTCTGTGTTCTCTCTGTGTTCTCTCTGTGTTCTCTCTGTATTCACTCTGTGTTCTCTCTGTGTTCTCTCTGTGTTCTCTCTGTGTTCTCTCTGTATTCACTCTGTGTTCTCTCTGTATTCACTCTGTATTCACTCTGTGTTCTCTCTCTGTTCACTGTGTTCACTCTGTGTTCTCTCTCTGTTCTCTCTGTGTTTGCTCTGTGTTCTCTCTGTGTTCTCTCTGTGTTCTCTCTGTGTTCTCTCTGTGTTCTCTCTCTGTTCTCTCTGTATTCACTCTGTGTTCTCTCTGTATTCACACTGTGTTCTCTCTGTATTCACTCTGTGTTCTCTCTGTTCTCTCTGTGTTCTCTCTGTATTCACTGTGTTCTCTCTGTGTTCTCTCTCTGTTCTCTCTGTATTCACTCTGTGTTCTCTCTGTATTCACTCTGTGTTCTCTCTGTGTTCTCTCTGTATTCACTCTGTGTTCTCTCTGTGTTCTCTCTGTATTCACTGTGTTCTCTCTGTGTTCTCTCTCTGTTCTTTCTGTATTCACTCTGTGTTCTCTCTGTATTCACTCTGTGTTCTCTCTCTGTTCTCTGTGTTCTCTCTGTATTCACTCTGTGTTCTCTCTGTATTCACTCTGTGTTCTCTCTCTGTTCTCTGTGTTCTCTCTGTATTCACTCTGTGTTCTCTCTGTGTTCTCTCTATATTCACTCTGTGTTCTCTCTGTGTTCTCTCTGTGTTCTCTCTGTGTTTCTCTCTGTATTCACTCTGTGTTCTCTCTGTATTCTCTCTGTATTCTCTCTGTGTTCTCTCTGTGTTCTCTCTGTGTTCTCTCTGTGTTCTCTCTGTGTTCACTCTGTGTTCACTCTGTGTTCTCTCTGTATTCACTCTGTGTTCTCTCTGTATTCACTATGTGTTCTCTCTGTATTCACTCTGTGTTCTCTCTGTGTTCTCTCTGTGTTCTCTCTGTATTCACTCTGTGTTCTCTCTGTGTTCTCTCTGTGTTCTCTCTGTGTTTCTCTCTGTATTCACTCTGTGTTCTCTCTGTATTCACTCTGTGTTCTCTCTGTGTTCTCTCTGTATTCACTCTGCTCTCTCTGTATTCACTCTGTGTTTCTCTCTGTATTCACTCTGCTCTCTCTGTATTCACTCTGTGTTCTCTCTGTATTCACTCTGTGTTTCTCTTTGTATTCACTCTGTGTTCTCTCTGTATTCACTCTGTGTTCTCTCTGTGTTCTCTGTCCTGTTTGGTTCTGAGAGCCTGATTGAGACAGTATAAGGACAACCCTGTATTTTCTGTTTTTCTGGGTTACACAGGTTTTTATTAATGTCAATCTAAAATTACACCCCCCTCTCTCTCCCCCTCCCTCTTCTCTTTCTCTCCCCCTTCTCTTTCTCTCCCTCTTTTTCTCTCCACCAACTCTCTTTTCCTTTCTCTCTCCTTCTCTCTCAATCTTTCTTTTTCTCTTTATCTTTCGCACTCTCGCCCCCCTCTCTCTCCCTCTTTCTCTCTTTGCCCCTTTCTTCTCTCTTCTCCTCTTTCCCTTTTTTCTCTCTCCCTCTTTTTTTGTCCTCTCTTTATCTCTCTCTCTCTCCCCCTTTGTCTCTTTATTCTTTCATCTTCTTCACTACTCTTTTCTTTGTCTCTCTCCTCTCTCTCATTCACTCCTGCCTTTTTTTCAATTTCACAAACTCTCATCCTCTTCCCATTTTCTTTTTCTCTTTTCTCTATTTCCCCTTTTTCTCTATACTCTTCTTCACCTCGTTCCTTTCTCTCGCTCTCTCTTGCCCCTTTCTTGTTTCTCTCTTACACATTTCTTTTCATTTTCTTTTTTCTGTTTATCTTTATTTCTCTTCCTGTCACTCTCTCCCTCCCTCTCTCTTTCCCCTTTTTCTCTTTTCTATCTCCTACTCTCACTACTCTCCCTGTCTGCCTCTCTCTCTCTCTCTCTCCCTCTCTCTGCCTCTCTCTCTCTCTCTCTCTCTCTCTCTGTCTCTCTGTCTCTCTCTCTCTCTCTCTCTCTCTCTCTCTCTCTCTCTCTCTCTCTCTCTCTCTCTCTGTCTCTCTCTCTCTGTCTCTCTCTCTCCCTCCCTCTCTCTTTCCCCTTTTTCTCTTTTCTATCTCCTACTCTCACTACTCTCCCTGTCTGCCTCCCTCTCTCCCTCTCTCCCTCTCTGCCTCTCTCTCTCTCTCTCTCTCTCTCTCTCTCTCTGTCTCTCTCTGTCTCTCTGTCTCTCTCTCTCTCTCTCTCTCTCTCTCTCTCTCTCTCTGTCTCTCTGTCTCTCTGTCTCTCTCTCTCTGTCTCTCTCTCTCTCTCTCTCTCTCTCTCTCTCTCTCTCTCTCTCTCTCTCTCTCTCTCTCTCTCTCTCTCTCTCTCTCTCTCTCTCTCTCTAGCGGATCCTCTGGTCGGAAGTATAGCCACTCAGTATTTGACCAACAGAGCGGAACATGACAGGATAGCCCGACAGTGGACCAAGAGATACGCCACATAGACGCTGGAGTGGACGTCCACCTCCCCCACCCCCCCGACACCCCCTCCAGAACACCCCACTGAACCCTCCAGACCCCCACCCAGCACCCCCACCGACTCCCGCAGGGGTGAGCGGATCCAGGAGAAGACAACAACCTTACAGCAGACCTTTCTAGCTTTTACCATACGGACTGGTGTGTATACGTCAAAGCCCCCCTGAACGGACTTGGGGAACGCCCGCGCAGCTGAACGCTCCCGGTGTAGAGGTTTCTCTTTCGTTTTGTTTGTTTGGTTTTTTTTTTATTTGTTTTGTTTTTGTAGCTGTAGATTTAGTTCTGTTTAAAATGCCTACTTGCAAGTCTCGCTTCTTTGGGATATTAAAAAAAATAAAAAAAGCAAAAAAACAAATGTATTTTGTGATGTAATAAGGAAACTGTTCCTAAAAGTCAACCAAATATTATGGTGCATTTTAGCCGAATCCATTATCTGTATGAAGTTAAAAACAAAAAAAAAGTGTTAAAAAAAAAAGCATCTAGCTGTAGAATATTAGAAATGATGTCATTTCTATGCGCCCCACGTGCTACATGATATGATGATGATGACGATGTTGTGAATCTGTCCCTCTTTTTGTCACTTTGTAATGAAGAGATCATTTGAACGTTTTGTAGCTCAGCTGAAATGAGCCACCGATGTAATATCCCCTCATACACAATAAAAACAACAGTAACCTGTCCAATCGGCGGTGGAGTGTGTGTATGTGTATGTGTGTGCACTCGGGATGTGTGTTTATGATGTGTTTTAACTTTAATTTTAGGTTTAAAATCAGTTTTAGTCACATTTTACTCCTTTATTGTTAGTTTTAATCTAGTTTTAGCCCAGTTTTAGTCATGCTCCACTGCAGCTCTGGTACATATTTAAATTAAAATCATTTACAGGCTTACACTAGCCTAGACTGACCTTACATATGAGGGAAAGAGGAGATTCCACTAGAAAGTCTTTCTGGCTGAAAACACTGACAGCAAAAAAAATAGTTTTAGTCACCTTTTAATCACTTAATTATTGTTAGTTTTAGTCTAGTTTAATTTAGTTTTAATCTGGTTTTAGTCTGCACAAACAAACATTTGGGCTTAGTTCTAGACAATCAAAACAAAAATTAAAATGATTTAGTATCATTTTAGTCGTGCTTCTAGTCAAGCTCCAGTATATATTTAGTTTATGTTTTTAGTTTTAGTCACATTTTAGTCATTTATTTATTGTTAGTTTTAGCCTAGTTTTAGTCTATTCTCTAGTTGTGCTCCACTGCAGCTCTGGAACATATTTAAATTAAAATGATTTACAGGTTTACAGAAACCTAGACTGACCTTACATAAGAGGAAAAGAGAGTTCACTAGAAAGTCTTTGTGGCTGAAAGTCTTTCTGAAAGTCTTTCTGACAGCAAAAAAAAAAAAAAAATTTTAGTCACCTTTTAGTTATTTAATTGTTCTTAGTTTTAGTCTAGTTTAATTTAGTTTTAGTTGACAAAAACTGAAAACGTTTGGGTTTAGTTCTAAACAATTAAAACTAGTTATTTATTGTTAGTTTTAGCCAAATTTAGCCAAATTTTAGTCTAGTCATGCTCCACTGCAGCTCGGGTCCATATTTAAATTACATTGATTTACAGGTTTACAGAAACCTAGACTGACCTTACGTAAGAGAAAAAGAGGAGATTCCTCTAGAACGACTTCGTGGCTGAAAAACCGTGACAGCTAACTAAAATGTTTAACTGTTTATTAGTTTTAGTCACAGTTTAATCATTGAATTATTTAATTTAAGCCTAGTTTTAATTAAAATGTAGTCGACAAAAACTAAAAACATTTTGGTTTTAGACAGTTGAACATTTTAAATTTTTTGTCTAATTCTATTCATGCTACACAGCAGCTCCAGTATGTACTTAAAAGTATGTATTAAAATGATTTACTGGTTACAGAAGCTTAGTATGACCTTACCTAAGTGAAGGCTGAAAACAGTGACAGCAAAAAAAAAAAAATCACCTTTAGTTATTGTTAGTTTTAGCCTAATTTTAATCTAATGTTAGTCTAGTTTTAGTCATGCTCCACTGCAGCTCTGGTACATATTTAAATTAAATTAAAACATGATTTACAGGTTTACAGAAACCTACATAAGAGGAAAAGAGGAGATTCTACTAGAAAGTCTTTGTGGCTGAAAACACTGACAGCAAACGTTCAACTAAAATGTGGATTAGTTTTAATCTAGTTTTAGCTCAGTTTTAGTCATTTAAACCCCTAAAACTTCATGGAATTTTAGTAGTACTACACTGTTACTCCAGTATATACTTAAAGTAAAATGATTTACAGGCTTAGCTACTGCCCTTACCTGAGAGCAAAAAAGAAAATCCTGGAGGCAAACGTCTCCTGTGTGCTGTCAGCGGTGCTGCTGGGTTAACGCTAACTTGCATGTAAACTGGTTTCACACCGTGTTTGTCTTTAAGTTTCTTTAAATGAATAACTGCAGGATTTGAAATGCTGAATGCTAAAAGTGAAGGAATGCTGTTTCAGTCCTGGTGACCTGAAGTCCTAAGCTAATGATAATAGACTACACACAAAACACTTAACAGCACTAAACAACACTAAAAACTAAACATCAAACATATCAAACTAAAGTTCAAATCTTAGTAATCTCTTAAGGTATCAGATAATAGTGCTATTAGGATAAATGCAGTGCCAGCCCTATTCTATTTACACACAGCTTCATATCAAATTTATATGATCTAGTCAATGACTTTACTGATTAGATTAATTACTGCTTATAGTATATATATATATATATATATATATATATATATATATATATATATATATATATATATATATATATATATATATATATTTACACACTACCGCTTAAAAGTTTGGGGTCACAGTGAAATGTTCTTGTTTTTAATGGAGTATCTTCTTCCTTAACACAACAATGGACTGACGGGTCTCTAAAGAAAGTTGTTTCTTTCTGGTCACTGTGAGTCGGTCAGCAAGTCATCAACTGCTGATCTTCAGATACTAAACTAACCTAGAATGTTGTTCCCTTTTATACTCACTTATTAGTAGAATGTTTTCAGCTGTGCATCACAATTGATCAAGAGTGTCTCAACAACCAATTAGTCCAATAACATCCTTAACTTGGATTGGTGGTCGTACCAGGAGATTTAGACAGAGGACTGAGAATTACTGATAATAGACTATATTCAAAATAAGCCTCTATACAAAAATAGACTTTAATACAAACATTTTTATTTTTTAAAAATCATCTGATACACTTACATTAATTGTGAAATGGACAGTGTTGTTTGTGAATTGCATGAAAATTGCATGAAATGAAATTCTAAAGTGATCCTAAATATCATGATATGCATCATATCACCAGGTTTTGAGATGAACTGACTAAAAATATTTTTGTTTTAATCCATACTCCGGGTACACACTCTGTCTTTACCTGGAAGGGAAAGAAAAACTAATCTGGGCAACAGTCTGTTAGTTACAGCGTAGAACATTTTCAGTTCTGATGGCTTTACTTGACTCCTGTGTGGTGATATGTTGTATCTGTTCAGTTCTCAGCGGCAAAATCTCAGTCTTACACCACATGCAGTCTGAAATACAAATAGTCATAAATAATAAATAATAAATTGGAAAACAATACAGTGTTACAAAATCATTAATGATAAAAAAATATATATTTTTATTGCTAGTCAGAGGAGCCAGACTTTGTCATTCAGGGTCACTTCTTTTGGCCCATTCATCATGAAATTTACACAGAATGTAAACAGGCGTTTTCAAGTGATGTAAAACACGGACAAACGACAAAAGTAGAGAAACAATTCATATTTTTCAGTCATTTTTAATGCATTTTTGCAAAAGTACATATCAGTAACATGGGACAGGTTTCTGCAGAGCACTGCACATTAATCATTCAGTGCTGAGTGCTGTTCCACGCTGTAGTATCTGTATGTTTAATAAGTAAAAGCTGCTGCTGTGAAAAACTATAAGTTTTGTTTACCAACCCAGAATTCATGTTTAACCCGTGTGCCCGGGCCCAGCAGTGGCGGTGATGATGAGTTGTAATGATGTAGTAAGACTGTAGAGAGGTAAACGTAACGTTAAGCTGTTGTTCAGCTAAAGTTACTGGTACCAGTTCATAGTGTCAGTTTAACTCATACCAAACCAACCACTCACTCACTCACTATACCTGATCTGGGTACATGGTTAATTAATCAGCTACTATAAAATAAAATAAACCTCTAAACTGAACTGACTAAACGATCTCCATCTGCAGGAATGGTATAGTCCTATCCAGACTCTAACACTACAGGCTGGAGCTCCTCTCCAGGTTATGAATGATTAACAGAGACAGAGCTTAATAATAAGATCTAATAAGAGAAAAGAATAAAAAGAGAGGAGAATTGAAAGAATATATATATATATATAGTTTTTCTTTCAATTCTTCTCTTTTCTCTTTCTCTCTATTCTTATCTCCTCTCTCTCCCTTCTCTCCTATCTCTCTCATCCTTTTTCATCTCTCCTCTTTCCCCCTATTCTTTTCTCTTCTCTCCCTCTCCTGTCTCTTTTATCCTTTCTCATCAATCCTCTTTCTCTCTATTCTTATCTCTTCTCTCTCTCCTTCTCTTCTATCTTTCTTATCCTTTCTCTTCTCTCCTCTCTTTCTCTCTATTCCTATCTCCTCTCTCTCCCTTCTCTCCTATCTCTCTTATTCTTTCCTATCTCTCCTCTCTTTCTCTCTATTCTTTTCTCCTCTCTCTCTCCTCTCCTGTCTCTCTTATCCTTTCTCATCTCTTTTCTCTTTCTCTCTATTTTTTCTCCTCTCTCTATCTCTCTCCCCCTCTCTCTTTCTCCTTCTCTCTCTCTCACTCTCACTCTCCCGTCCACTCTCTCTCTCTCTCTTTCCATCTCTTGCTCTCTTTCTCTATCTCTCTCTTTTACTCTCCCGTCCACTCTCTTTCTCCTTCTCTCTCTCTCGCTCTTCCATTCACTTGCTCTCTCTCTCTCCTTTTCTCTCTCTCTCTCTCTCTCTCTTTCCTTTTCTCTCTCTCTCTCTCTCTCTCTCCCTCTCTCTCTCTCTCTCTCTCTCTCTCTCTCTCTCTGTCTGGTGTTTGTGTACAGAGTGAGATTAATTCTGACTGGCGGTCTGTCACATGTACGCCCTGCAGGAGAACTGAATTGGGGGGGTGAAGTCTGCAGCCCCCTGGTGGCTACTGGTTTAATGACGCTCTCAGAGCAGAGGCAGAGGAGCTGTTTACTCTTTGAAGGGACATTTTAAGAAAAAAACAAATTCATCACATTCTGGAGTGCTTTGATATATTATTGACCTCCTGTTGAGATTTATGAGCAGATTTGGTGTGGGGGCCGTCGCCGCAGAGCAGGAGACCCTGTTGATAAAACACTGATAATACCTTAAAGAACGGGTCACACTGCATTATACGCTTATTTCCAACAAACAAACAAACAAACAAGGTGAGGGCAGCAGAGACCAGTTCTTATTCTCATAACAAAACCGCCAGACTCTCCGACCCAATGATTTAATGTACTGTTTAAGGGTTCTTCAGCAAAGAAAATGGTTCTATATAGAACTCTTGTGTTCTAGCACACTTTAATGATTCTTTGTATAGTGAAATGGTTCTTCAGTTTAATAGAGAATGCATTGTTTATAGTTCTATATGGTTCTATTATATAGGGTTCTTCTGTTTTTACTATATCAAGAAGGACCCTATACAATAGAACCAAAAAGAACTATGAGTTCTATCATGCTTTAATGGTTCTTTGCATGGTGAAATGATTCTTCAGTTTAATAGAGAATGTATTGTATATGGTTCTATTATATAAGTTTCTTCCTTTTTTAATATATCAAGCTTGTCATGACAGAAGGTCCCTATACAATAGAACCATATAGAACCCTGAGTGCTATCGCACTTTAATGGTTCTTTGCATAATGAAATGGTTCTTCAGTTTAATAGAGAACGTATTGTTTATAGTTCTATATGGTTCTATTATATAAGGTTCTTCTATTTTTTACTACATCAAGCTTGCTATGACAGAAGGACCCTATACAAGAGAACCATATAGAACCCTGAGTGCTATTGCGCTTTAGTGGTTCTTTGCATAGTGAAATGGTTCTTCAGTTTAATAGAGAATGTATATAGTTCTTTATGGTTCTACTATATAAGGTTTTTACTATATCAAGCTAACCATGACAAAAAGACCCCATACAGAACCAATAGAAACATACAGAACCCTGGGTTCTTTCATGCTTTGATGGTTCTTTGCATAGTGAAATGGTTCTTCTTTCTTTTCTTCTTGGACATGCTACCTATAGATGATGTCATTAGAAAACATGATATCATTTTTATAGCTATACTGATTATACACACAATTACACATTTACATTCCTTCTGATTACCAGCTGTGTGTGACAGATATATCAGCAGATGTTCTGCTACTAAATAAAGAGAAAACAGAGATAACTAAAACTCAGAACATGATTTATAACAGCTCAGTTCTTTAGCTCTGTATGCCTCCCAATAAGACACCCGAGTGTGATCTTAGACTCTTAGTTCTGGTTTATTCCCGCATGTATACACAGTCACTAAAGTAGCTTGACTTGTCAATGCGTTTGTTACAGCAGAGATGATCACTGTAATGTTCAGAGTTGATCACTGTAATTGTCAGAGTTGATGACTGTAATGGTCAGAGTTGATGACTGTAATTGTCAGAGTTGATGACTGTAATGGTCAGAGTTGATGACTGTAATTGTCAGAGTTGATGACTGTAATGGTCAGAGTTGATCACTGTAATTGTCAGAGTTGATGACTGTAATGGTCAGAGTTGATGACTGTAATGGTCAGAGTTGATGACTGTAATGGTCAGAGTTGATCACTGTAATTGTCAGAGTTGATGACTGTAATGGTCAGAGTTGATGACTGTAATGGTCAGAGTTGATGACTGTAATGGTCAGAGTTGATCACTGTAATTGTCAGAGTTGATGACTGTAATGGTCAGAGTTGATCACTGTAATTGTCAGAGTTGATCACTGTAATGATCAGAGTTGTTCACTGTAATGGTCAGAGTTGATCACTGTAATGATCAGAGTTGTTCACTGTAAGGGTCAGAGTTGTTCACTGTAATTGTCAGAGTTGATCACTGTAATTGTCAGAGTTGATCACTGTAATGGTCAGAGTTGATCACTGTAATGGTCAGAGTTGATCACTGTAATTGTCAGAGTTGATCACTGTAATGATCAGAGTTGTTCACTGTAAGGGTCAGAGTTGTTCACTGTAATGGTCAGAGTTGATCACTGTAATGGTCAGAGTTGTTCACTGTAAGGGTCAGAGTTGATCACTGTAATGGTCAGAGTTGATCACTGTAATGGTCAAAGTTGATCACTGTAATGGTCAGAGTTGATCACTGCAATGATCAGAGTTGATCACTTTAATGGTCAGAGTTGATCACTGTAATTGTCAGAGTTGATCACTGTAATGGTCAGAGTTGATCTCTGCAATGGTCAGAGTTGATCACTGTAATGGTCAGAGTTGATCACTGTAATGGTCAGAGTTGATGACTGTAATGGTCAGAGTTGATGACTGTAATTGTCAGAGTTGATCACTGTAATGGTCAGAGTTGATCACTATAATGGTCAGAGTTGATGACTGTAATGGTCAGAGTTGATCACTGTAATGGTCAGAGTTGATCACTGTAATGTTCAGAGTTGATGACTGTAATGGTCAGAGTTGATCACTGTAATTGTCAGAGTTGATCACTGTAATGGTCAGAGTTGATGACTGTAATGGTCAGAGTTGATCACTGTAATTGTCAGAGTTGGTCACTGTAATGGTCAGAGTTGATCACTATAATGGTCAGAGTTGATCACTGTAATGGTCAGAGTTGATCACTGTAATGGTCAGAGTTGATCACGGTAATGGTCAGAGTTGATCACTGTAATGTTCAGAGTTGATCACCGTAATGGTCAGAGTTGATCACTGTAATGGTCAGAGTTGATCACCGTAATGGTCAGAGTTGATGACTGTAATGGTCAGAGTTGATCACTGTAATGGTCAGAGTTGATCACTGTAATGGTCAGAGTTGATCACTGTAATGTTCAGAGTTGATCACTGTAATGGTCAGAGTTGATCACTGTAATGTTCAGAGTTGATCACCGTAATGGTCAGAGTTGATCACTGTAATGGTCAGAGTTGATCACTGTAATGGTCAGAGTTGATCACTGTAATGGTCAGAGTCTATCAGACATGAACCAACCTTATTTTTAGTTTTGGAGTGTTTGGAGTATCTCACACATACCTAGTTAGTACCTAGAACTTGTCTGGACAAACATGACCAACTACTAAAAACAGTAG
The DNA here is from genome assembly GCA_021613375.1 of Megaleporinus macrocephalus. Lineage (NCBI taxonomy): Eukaryota > Metazoa > Chordata > Actinopteri > Characiformes > Anostomidae > Megaleporinus > Megaleporinus macrocephalus. The sequence goes on from CM038709.1 coordinate 10,382,379, forward strand.
TTACACTAATCTTATAGAGTAACTGTCCAACAGTACATCATTAAGAAAGCAGTTTGAGCAGTATAAACTAAACTATATGCTCAATGACTTGGTTCCATAACCTGAGAACAGATTTAGACGAGTGTGGGGTGATGTATGAGTTCATTTAGCACTACACTAATTGGTGAGTAACTTCCATTTGTATTCCATTCATTCTATTACATTAGTTTGTGGCTCCAGTGCAAAACTAAAGAAGGGTCTCGGCTGATGAACCAAATTCGGGGTAAGTTTTGTTATTTATTTGATGTTATTTTCTTTGCTGATCTCTTCCTTTGAAGTGTGAGAACCAGCCTAGTTAGCATGCAGTGTGCATCACCACATGAGGGAGACAAAGCATTAACTGTAGCTGCTCGACAGGAATAAAGCTCTGCTCTGCTGTTACTTCCAACTTCTTTTATTTATATTTTTTTCTCACCTTGTCTGAGATCATCAGGGACTGCTGTTATGAAAGTGGCTCATAGGGCGTTGGGGACGTGTACTAAGACCTTTGGAACGTGTCTATATAATCAGTGTTATGGCTGTTGATGAAAGGAGGGCAGTGACTGATGAAATTCGTATAAAGAAAATAGAGAGAATCTAACTCAGGCTTGAAGATGATGCCACACGTTGCTGCCTCTACTCCAGCTGTGTTCCAGTTCAGGAAAGCGTCAGGATCCAGCTCGGTTTCTCTGCGGAATCTGCTTCAGAACTGATTAATGTTGTTTTGTATTAGGATCCGGAGAGGCATGACTGACAGCTCAGTTAAACTCATGCTGCAGAGCTTCTTCTCTAATTAGCGCAGCTTTTTGCTCAGCTATTACACTCAGAGAGGCAACGTTGGCTGCGTTCTGCCAAAAACGGATGTGGGAGATGTGGGCGGGTCTGTCATTTTGCAGCTTTCTCAGGTGCATTCGGTCACCTTTGTTACACTTCTGTCTTTTCTCCAGAAAAGGAGTTCGGGTAAGAGGGGCTGAGAAGGGGTTGGTGGGGGTTTGGATCATGTGTGTGCAGAAACTTTCTATATGAATGAAAATCAACTCACTTTATTGGAAACACCTCCTTTTTACTTCAACTTTTATTTCTGCTTCACCTCCTTTTCCTTTCCTTCTCTTCTTTTCTTGTTCCTCAAATATAATAATAGTGGTATACACTATACTGTATACTGCACTATACCTTATACTGTGTCGTATACTGTACTATACTGTATACTACAGTATATCGTACTGTATTCTGTCATATACAGTATATTGTACTGTATTCTGTAATATACTGTACAGTATATTGTACTGTAAACTGTTCTGTGTACTTTACTGTATATTATAATATACTGTATGTTGTACTGTATATTGTGCTATACTGCATATAATACTGATACTGTACTGTATACTGTACTATACTGTATACAGTACTATAAACTACTATACAGATACTCTACGGTATACTGTACTGTATATTGTGTTATACTGATACTGCACTATACTGTATACTATACTGTACTGTATACTGTACTATACTGTATACAGTACTATACACTACTATACAGATACTCTACGGTATACTGTACTGTATATTGTGTTATACTGATACTGCACTATACTGTATACTATACTGTACTGTATACTGACTGTGCTGTGTGTACTGTTTACTATACTATACTATTCTGTACTGTATACTGTTCTGTATACTGACTGTGCTGTGTGTACTGTTTACTATACTATACTATTCTGTACTGTATACTGTTCTGTATACTGACTGTGCTGTGTGTACTGTTTACTATACTATACTATTCTGTACTGTATACTGTACTGTATACTGACAGTGATGTGTGTACTGTTTACTATACTATACTATTCTGTACTGTATGCTGTACTGGCTGTACTGGAAGTAATTATCTATAGTCTTAACAGCTTTAACCTGCCTTCACTAAACGAGTGGTTCTGACCGTTAACCTTGTTTTCCTCTTTTTCTTGCCTTCTATCAGACGGGACAATAGCCGGTTGCTCAGCGTGTGGAGTGTGTGGGTGTGACCCCTGTGGGATCGGGCAGAGCGGATCTGTACCCTGCACAGTTAAAGCTGTTACAAGTGACCGGCACAATAGCTAATTGAGATGAAGTGAGCGGCGGATTAGCGTGTGTGCGTGAGCAGCCTAACATGTGGACAATACAGCCTCCACCAGAGCTTTTGTTTATCAGCACTAGTAATGTTAATCCAGCCATCAACACAGCGGCCATTCAGCAGCACAGCGCTGTCACTGGGACCTCAGATCACTGCTTTATTTGTTTGTTTAAATCATAAAGAAAGTATTGCTCCCTCTCTCTCTCTCTCTTTCTCTCACTCATTCTGTTTCTCTCTCTCTTTTCTCTCTCGCTCCCTTTATTATTATTATTATTATTATTATTATTATTCTTGTTTTTCTTCCATTTCATCTGACATGTCTTCTTGTTTTTTTATTCTTTTTGATTTTCTTTTTCCTCTTTTTCCCTTTCTTCATCTCTATTCATTTTCTTTAAACAATCATTACTATTATTTTTCTTGTTTTTTTTCATGTTTTTCTCCTCCATTGTAGTCTTTCATACGTTTCTTTGTTTTTGTTCTCTTCTGTACATTTTTTCTTCATCTTTTTGTCTTTATCTGCATCTTTCTTATATTTTATTTTTCTCTTTCCTCTTCCTCTATTTGTATCTTCTTCTTTTCTTCCTCCTCCGGGATCGTTGTCTTCTTCCCCGTTTCCCATGTTTTTACTTCTTCTGCTTTCTTATTGCTTTTCTTTGTCTTGTTTGTTCTTTTTTCTCTGACCTTTTTCTTGCTCTTGGTTTTTTCTCATTTCTACTATTGTTCTTCTGCTCCTTCTGTTTCATTCTCTTTTTATTATTGTTCTCTACTTGTTTCTTCTTTTTTGTACTGTTCTTCTTTGGTATCCTTAGATAAGCGGACAAGTACTATGTACTCATCCACTTTTCATTATAAAATTCTCATCCATTTTTCATTATATATTCTTCAATTCATCTTCAAATGCATTTATGTTTTCAGGCTCTACAGACTGGACCCTTTAAAGTTACACTATACATCAACTAAAGCTTTCCGTCCCTCCGTCCTGACATATTCACTGATAGAAATACACAAAGTGTAAATTATTATTATTTTTAATTCTCATGTGACACATCAGGACACTAGTTATTTCTTCTGCGTGCAGGCATAACATGATCATTATATAGTCTTTGAAATGATCACTGTTAGCATGCAGCAATCAAGGCAGAGCAATCATTTGTACAGAACCTTTTATTGGCCCATAAAACATGGAATTTCCGTTCCATAAATAAAGCCCTCGACCACTGACTGTAACCAGCCCTGAAACATTCCAAGATGTTTTTCAGATGCAGAAATTAGGCCATGTAACAGGGCAAGCAAATACACAACCATTATTCTACTGACCCTGTGACCAATAGCCATGCTTTGTGTTAACTGGACCGTTAAAATGATCAAATTCTTGGGCCACAGTCTAGTTTGGCTGCATCGATACAGTGTTGAGTTTGGGTCATTCTGTAGCCACAATGCAGATGCACTACAATGTCTGTGACAGAATTTTGCTGGGTTACAGTCGCTTTAGACAGAATTTTGTTGGGTTACAGTTGATTCAGACAGAAATTTGCTGGGTTACAGTCGGTTTAGACAAAATTTGGTTAGGTTACAGTCAGTTCAGACAAAATTTTGTTGGGTTATAGTTGATTCAAACAGAATTTTGTTGGGTTACAGTCAGTTCAGACAAAATTTTGTTGGGTTATAGTTGATTTAAACAGAATTTTGTTGGGTTGCAGTCAGTTCAGTTAGAACTTTGTTGGGTTATAGTGATTCAAACAGAATTTTGTTGGGTTGCAGTCAGTTCAGTTAGAACTTTGTTGGGTTATAGTTGATTCAAACAAAATTTTGTTGGGTTGCAGTCAGTTCAGTTAGAACTTCGTTGGGTTATAGTTGATTCAGACAGAATTTTGCTGGGTTACAGTCGGTTCAGATAGAACTTTGTTGTGTTATAGTTGATTCAGACAGAATTTTGTTGTGTTACATTCTGTTCAGATAAAATTTTGGTGACAGTCGGTTTTTGACAGAATTTTTCTTGGGTGACAGTTGGATTAAGGCAGAATTTTGTTATGTTAATGTCGATTTACATAGAATTTTGTTGGGCTACGGTCTGTTCAGATAGAACTTTTATGGGATACATTGGGTTCAGACAGACTTTTGTTGGGCTACAGTCAGGTTCAGGCAGAAATTTGCTGGTTTACAGTCAGTTCAGACAGAATTTTGCTGGGTTACAGTCAGTTCAGACTGAATTTTGCTGGGTTACAGTCGGTTCAGATGGAATTTTGCTGGGTTACAGTCGGTTCAGACGGAATTTTGCTGGGTTACAGTCGGTTCAGACGGAATTTTGCTGGGTTACAGTCAGTTCAGACGGAATTTTGCTGGGTTACAGTCAGTTCAGACTGAATTTTGCTGGGTTACAGTCGGTTCAGACTGAATTTTGCTGGGTTACAGTCAGTTCAGACTGAATTTTGCTGGGTTACAGTCAGTTCAGACAGAATTTTGCTGGGTTACAGTCAGTTCAGACTGAATTTTGCTGGGTTACAGTCAGTTCAGACAGAATTTTGCTGGGTTACAGTCGGTTCAGACTGAATTTTGCTGGGTTACAGTCGGTTCAGACGGAATTTTGCTGGGTTACAGTCGGTTCAGACGGAATTTTGCTGGGTTACAGTCAGTTCAGACTGAATTTTGCTGGGTTAGTCGGTTCAGACAGAATTTTGCTGGGTTAGTCGGTTCAGACTGAATTTTGCTGGGTTACAGTCGGTTCAGACAGAATTTTGCTGGGTTACATTGGGTTCAGACTGAATTTTGCTGGGTTACAGTCGGTTCAGACTGAATTTTGCTGGGTTACATTGGGTTCAGACTGAATTTTGCTGGGTTACAGTCGGTTCAGACTGAATTTTGCTGGGTTACAGTCGGTTCAGACGGAATTTTGCTGGGTTACAGTCAGTTCAGACTGAATTTTGCTGGGTTAGTCGGTTCAGACAGAATTTTGCTGGGTTACAGTCGGTTCAGACAGAATTTTGCTGGGTTAGTCGGTTCAGACTGAATTTTGCTGGGTTGCAGTCGGTTCAGACTGAATTTTGCTGGGTTACAGTTAATTCAGACAGAATTTTGCTGGGTTACAGTCGGTTCAGACAGAATTTTGCTGGGTTAGTCGGTTCAGACTGAATTTTGCTGGGTTGCAGTCAGTTCAGACTGAATTTTGCTGGGTTACAGTCGGTTCAGACGGAATTTTGCTGGGTTACAGTCGGTTCAGACGGAATTTTGCTGGGTTACAGTCAGTTCAGACTGAATTTTGCTGGGTTAGTCGGTTCAGACAGAATTTTGCTGGGTTAGTCGGCTTCAGACTGAATTTTGCTGGGTTACAGTCGGTTCAGACAGAAATTTTGCTGGGTTACATTGGGTTCAGACTGAATTTTGCTGGGTTACAGTCGGTTCAGACTGAATTTTGCTGGGTTACATTGGGTTCAGACTGAATTTTGCTGGGTTACGTCGGTTCAGACTGAATTTTGCTGGGTTACAATCGGTTCAGACGGAATTTTGCTGGGTTACAGTCAGTTACAGAATGAATTTTGCTGGGTTAGTCGGTTCAGACAGAATTTTGCTGGGTTACAGTCGGTTCAGACAGAATTTTGCTGGGTTAGTCGGTTCAGACTGAATTTTGCTGGGTTGCAGTCGGTTCAGACTGAATTTTGCTGGGTTACAGTTAATTCAGACAGAATTTTGCTGGGTTACAGTCAGTTCAGACTGAATTTTGCTGGGTTAGTCGGTTCAGACAGAATTTTGCTGGGTTAGTCGGTTCAGACTGAATTTTGCTGGGTTACAGTCGGTTCAGACAGAATTTTGCTGGGTTACAGTCGGTTCAGACTGAATTTTGCTGGGTTACATTGGGTTCAGACTGAATTTTGCTGGGTTACAGTCGGTTCAGACTGAATTTTGCTGGGTTACAGTCGGTTCAGACGGAATTTTGCTGGGTTACAGTCGGTTCAGATGGAATTTTGCTGGGTTACAGTCAGTTCAGACTGAATTTTGCTGGGTTAGTCGGTTCAGACAGAATTTTTGCTGGGTTAGTCGGTTCAGACTGAATTTTGCTGGGTTACAGTCGGCTTCAGACTGAATTTTGCTGGGTTACAGTCGGTTCAGACTGAATTTTGCTGGGTTACATTGGGTTTCAGACTGAATTTTGCTGGGGTTACAGTCGGTTCAGACTGAATTTTGCTGGGTTACAGTCGGTTCAGACGGAATTTTGCTGGGCTACAGTCGGTTCAGACGGAATTTTGCTGGGTTACAGTCAGTTCAGACTGAATTTTGCTGGGTTAGTTGGTTCAGACAGAATTTTGCTGGGTTACAGTCGGTTCAGACAGAATTTTGCTGGGTTAGTCGGGTTCAGACTGAATTTTGATGGGTTTGCAGTCGGTTCAGACTGAATTTTGCTGGGTTACAGTTAATTCACGACAGAATTTTGTTGTTACATTCTGTTCAGATAAAATTTTGGTGACAGTCGGTTTTTGACAGAATTTTTTCTTGGGTGACAGTTGGATTAAAGGCAGAATTTTGTTATGTTAATGTCGATTTACTAAAATTTTGTGGGCTACGGTCTGTTCAGATAGAACTTTCACATTGGCTACATTGGGTTTCAGACAGAATTTTGTTGGCTTATAGTGTGGTTCAGGCAGAAATTTGCTGGTTTACAGTCAGTTCAGATAGAATTTTGTTGGGCTACAGTCGGTTTTCAACAGAATTTTATTGGGTCACATTCGGTTCAGAAAGAATTTTGTTGTGCTACAGTCCGTTTCAGACAGAATTTTTGTTTGTGAGATAAGAATTTCAGTCAAAATTTTGTTGGACTACAGTCGTGTTTTGTTGGGGCTACAGCCAGACATGTGCATAATTTTTTAATTCAGATTTTTAGAGACGAGTCGGGTCTATTCCACAAGCATCTTTAACTCTAACACACATTTAAATGTAAACTTTTAAAATCATGGGTTATTTGGATCTGACATGTCATAGCAGAAAAAATACCACAATGTGTCAGAACAGGACCCAAACTGAGAATTATTAGTGTACGAATTCTCTCTCCAGTCAGTTTTATCAACTAACTCTGTTAGCCACAGCCTGCAGATGGCGCTGTCTCCACATGTGTTGCGGGCTTGGCATCCCAATGGCAGAGGCTTTGTCTTAATGATGAAGCTCAGATGGCTTGCTAAGTGTCTCCTCTGGGATGCTATTGTAATGGCAGTTTAGCCGTCATACCCCCACATGAAATGCTTCACAGAGCACAGCTGCTGCCTGGGAGTGCAGCTGCTTTAACCCTGTCAGCTTTAAGCAGAGTCTGTAACCCCCCCCACCCAAGCTCGAAATATCATCCAGCCTCAGTCCATTTTCCTAGATAACAGCATGTGGAGTGTTGGTGATGATTTACAAAAAATCTGGCCAGAACAGACACAGCACCATGAATGGATTTCCATGACACGTCATTATTACGGGAGTTAGAAGAAGGTTCAAAAAGCTTCCATGGGTTTTGGCATGACATTACCTGACCATGTTGCATCATTTCCATAAATTAAAAAAAAGGATTTCTGTGGAATATTTATTTTTGACAGAGCAGGTTCATTACACATACTACATACGCCGTTTGTATATATATTATGGCAAGCTGTTTAGGAAATAATTATAAATATATAATGACTGAAAACTCTGAATATATAGAATGAACCTTGAGAACATATATGGAATTAAACTTGAGAATATAGAATACAACTTGAGAATATTGAGTGAAAGTTGAATATAGAATGAAAATCTGAATTTATGGATAATATATATATATATATAGGGGATTGTACTGGGCGCCTCACAGCAAGATGATCTGGGTTGGATTCCTGGTCCGGGTCGTTCTGTGTGGAGTGTGTATGTTCTGCTTGGATCATAAAAATGTGTTTTAGGCAGCTGGAAGCTTACTTTTAACAATTTCTTGTAGTAACTTTCTATGTGGAGCTTGACTGTCTGGTTCCCTTCACCACCACTGTAAACAATTCTGACTCAGTAAGCTTCTCTAGAACCCAGCATTTTAGCACTCTAGAACTACATTGCTGAATTTCCAGCCATTGATTCTCTGATGGGAAACAAATTAAGATGAGTAGTTGGAAGCATTGAAAGTTTATGACCCCTGGTCCCTATCACCAGCACTGTTTCACATCAAATCATTTGGAATTACTTTGTTTACATCTCAACTACTGAATTATGCAGACATTGAAAGAAACAAACCTCAGATTTCCTTTTAATATATTTCAGTATATATAGTATATTTGAATAGAACATTGCTGCTTGACTGTCTCAATGATAATCTCGTTATTTTAGTCACTAACACAAACCAAGCTTCTCTCGTTCTCAGTTCTGGCCCGTGCATCCTTCCTTTCTTATCCAAAGTTTGGACGTGTTATATTTCAGATTAGTTCTGCAGGATTTCGGTGGAAAACTTCCCCGACAATACAGCTTTGTGGCGGCTCATCTGGGCTTCAAAACACAGAATCAGCCGGCAGACGGATTCGCCTAATTATTTTAGCTCCTAATTAGTGTCCAGACCGCCAGCATAGCCTCCCTCTCTCCCTCTCTCTCTGTCTTTCTCTTTCCCTCTCTCTCTCTCTCTCTCTCTCTCTCGCGTCTAATGTTACAGGAGTTCTAGGCTTGGATGTCCCTCGTGCAAGTTGTTGGTAATTTTGTCCTCCAGATGATTCCACTCCAGGCTATGCTGTCCGAAACAGGTGTGACCAATCACGAACGACTGTGTGCAGGTCTTACTGATGGATCAACACGCAGAAAACATCTCGCTGTTATGCAAAGTAGTGGAGTTTATCTTTCTAAATAGACACAAAATGGTCATTTATAAGGATAAATACATGTGTTTGTATGAAAATGACAGAGCTGAGGAAGAACCAGGCCTAAAGAAAAAATTATGAAGGTTCTCAGTTGATGGAGGTCCTCAAGTCCATCAAGCCATTAGATGTAAAGAGGACTGGAGTTCCTAAAATAACCCCTTTTGGACGTATATGTTCTTGCAGGAACCTCAGAGATGATGCTTCAGGCCATACTCCAATGACAAGAACTAGTTCTAGGTTTGTGCAAGAGCTTGTGGACCACCACGGGTGCAGTCTTATACCAATCAGCCGTACATTAAAACCACCCCATTGTTTCTACTCCCATTATTCATTTCATCAGTTTCACTTATTATATAGGAGCATGTTATAGTTCTACATTTACTGTAGTCCATCTGATTCTCTGTATACTTTATTACCCTGTTCTTCAGTGGTCAGGACCCCCACAGGACCACCACAGAGCAGGCACTATCTGGATGGTGGATCATTTCAGCACTGCAGTGACACTGACAAAATGGTGGAGCGTTGGTGTGTGTTATACTGGTGTGAGTGGATCAGTGCTGCTGCTGGAGTGTTTAAACACCTCAGTGTCACTGCTGGACTGAGAATAGTCCACCAACCAAAACTATCCAGAAAACAGCGTCCTGTGGGCAGCCTTCTGTGACCACTGATGAAGGACTAGAGAACACAAACAAAGGGCAAATGAGCTACTGTCTCTGACTTAGATCTACATGGTGGACCAACAGGGTCTAAAAGAGTGGACAGTGAATGGACACAGTGTTTAAATACATGCAAGTGATTATGATTCTGAGATTCTGTGAACGTTGTTGTTGCACAGCCAGGCTTCATCTCATGACATCCTTCATCTCTTGTTTCTAGTCTGGTTTTGTGTGGCTGGACAAACACATCCTGGGTCATTCGGGTCATTCAGATGTTAACCAGTGGGGCTAGTGGTGATCAGTAGTGGTCTGAAAGCTTCTTCTGATCTTCAGAAGTGACCCCAGCACCAGTTATTTCCCCTCCCGGTTTAGTTACAAGCACCGAAAGCAGATTTCTGCTAAACTTGTGAAGCAGAATGAAATTAAGGACGAGCCATCTGACTGTTTGGATACTTTCCTATAAACTTGATTTCCAGTAAATGTGATTGAGTACGCAGCTCCTTCCCCCGAAGGCGTCCAGATGTTGAAGTAGGGACAGACCTAATTAGAGAGATCTAGCAATGCATCAACATGAATATAAACATTTTTGGCACACGGTAACGTGTTGATGGTGATGTTTATCCTTTTACATATTTATTTATAATTATTAAGATATCGTCACTGTTATAAAAGAGCCTCGAACTGAAAAGCTGGCTTAAAATTTCACTTCGAGTTGTTTTGTGTCGTTTCTATTGTCCGTTCCTCAAGAAATGTGAAGGGCAGGCAGTCTGTTTTAAATATTTGAGTTACAGGGGTCTGATATGAGAGTGCTGGTGTGTTTCGCTGCTCTAAGCACTAAAATATTCATAGAGTTTAGCAAAAAGGCAAAGTATGTTGAAACTCTCTTGATGAACTTTTCCAAAAGGACAAACGCTGACCATCACTCACTACTGGACTTTTCACTGCCGTTTCTGGAAGCAGATTTTCGTAACGGCCTCTGCCGGCAGAGCTCTGGTTCACTTTATAAAAATGTGAGCAGGACAGGATAAACAAACAGCACAACTGAACTCTGTGGGAGGACGAACAGACACACTGGTGCAGAGAGGGGTTCGGATGACCACTTTTGGTCAAACTGAAGGCTTGGAGCCGACATCACACACATTCCACTTCCACAGTCACTCTGCAGTTCCTCAGCCACTACTACATGTGTGTGTTTGCGTGTGTGTGGTCTGTGTATTTGATTGTTTGTGTGTGTCTGTATATATATGTGAGTGTGTCTATGTATATCTATATGTACATATGTGTGTGTGCTTGTCTGTGTATACACATATATATATATATATATATATATAAATATATATATATATATATATATATATATATATATATATATAATATATGTGTGTGTGTGTGTCTGTATGTGTGTATATATATATATATATAAATATATATATATATATATTATATATATATATATATATATATGTGTGTATATGTGTGTGTGTGTGTGTCTCTATGTATATACATACAGACACACACATTATATACATATATATACATAGACAAGCACACACACACACATATATATATAAAGTGTGTGTGTATGTATATCATGTATATCTATGTGTATGTGTAGTTATAACTGTGAATATGTGTATATGCATATCTAAGTGTGTGTGTGCACATATCTGTGTGTGTACACACATATATATGTGTGTGTGTGTGTGTGTGTGTGTGGTTATAACTATGAATGTGTATATGCATATCTAAGTGTGTGTGTGTGTGTGTATTATATATATATATTTATATATATATATATATATATATATATATATATATATATATTTATATATGTGTGTGTGTGTGTGTGTATATGTTTTATATGTGCAAGTGTGGTCTGTGTGTTATTGTGTGTGTGTGTATTAAATATTTGTGTGCTTTTTGTGTAAAAGGTGGATTTTATGAACATTTTACACAAAAAAGAAAAAAAGTATATTTTTACTTTTTGTTTCCTCAGTTTAAAGTTAGGACTGGGTTTATACACATATGGGGAATGTTATTATTACATATAAGTACACATAAATATATACTACGTGTGTGTGTGTGTGTGTGTGTGTGTGTGTGTGTGTGTGTGTGTGTGTGAGCCCACACGTCTGCCGCCCCCGCAGTGATTACATTTCTCTCTGTGTGAAATCCTGAGAATTCACTATTACGAATGCTGGATCGGAGCTCTGCAGGAAGAAGGATCGTCTTTGCGTCCATATAAGGGCAGAAGCGTGTGTTCCTCGCATTGATGTTCGAACCTGGGGGGTGGTAGGGTGGGGGGCTTCCCTCACCGCAGCCACTGCCAAACTGTGGAGACTTTTGAAACACATTAAACGAGTGTGTGACACAGGGAAATGAACTCAGCCTGAATGAAAGCAGATGTGTTCTGACGCCTCGTTGCGATGTCTCACTGACACTAGAGAGGCCCGCGCTGACCGGCCCCCACTGTCTGATTTGCGTGTTGCAGATGTTGGCAATATATTTAAGGCTAACGTTTAAAAGTATTTGCCAGGCATCAGGTTTTCGTTGACAATATTACAAAAGTCTGAGTGGGTCCTTGTGAAACACTGTGTTCTAGTGAAACTCTCCGAGTTAGAATTGTTCACAGTGGTGGTGATGGGAACCAGACGTCCGAAGAATTTGTAGGTTCCTTCGAATGTATTTATTCAGGATTTTGCAATGTTCTCTGATGTTCTACATAGAAGGTATGAATCTTTGGTCACCAGATGTGGTTTTATATGCCCATTTACAGCCAATGGTTTGGTCCTAAAATGAACAGTTCTCCCTTGTTTGGGGAGCTCATGAATAATTTAATGAGCTCTACTCTGATTGGCTGGTTTACAGTGAGAAACAGCCATGATCACACAAGCAACATGTTGAAATAGACACAGACATTCCATCTGGACATCAACGCAAAGTAGATTAAAGTTGTCACAGTGAAACTTTGAGTTTAAGATGATCTGCTTCAACCAGCACACAGTGATACACTTGCACAGCATGGCTGCTACTTACAGGTGACTGTTGGGGTTGTGATGCTAATAAAGGTGGAGCTGCTCGTCTCTTCAGTCTCTCCAGTGTTGAACGCTGAGCTGAGGCTGCTCTGTGTGGAGAAACTGTGTGGAGTGAAATGTACAGCCTGCAGAATTAAAGTTGGTCATGATGCTGTTAAAGATGTGGGAGCTGAAGTTTGCTTAAGATTCGGCAGATTGTTCTGCAAATTTCCCATTCCCCCTTAAAATAGTGCCGCCGTTACGTTCTAGTGTTGTACAAACTGCAGCATTTAAGGTGGAACAGAACATTAGATTAAGAAGCTGCGAACAGGACTTTCTGCCTCATTTAAAGATGAACATCAGCCACATAGCGCTGACAGTTGGGTTAGTTGGGAAGGAATGAAAAGTGTTGACATTCCCTTCTGAGCCTAGAACCATAGACTTCTATATTTAGACCAATATTTTGTTGGTTTTGTTGTGGTCGTATGTAAATGTTGGGGGTGTAAATATGAGTGTGTTTGTTATGTAACAGTTTCTAATGTTGGAATTTTTTTTTACCATTTTACCATATCTCTTTGGTAAATGCAGGATCTGTATTTGAAGGAGTTTGTCAGTTCTCTGCACTGAACTGTCCTTATTCAACTACAACAGTGTGAATATAGGGTCTGTCTCGAAACCTAGTGAGCTCCTACATAGACAGCATTTTACATTCCCGACATGTAGGCTGTCCCAATTCTTACATACCTTAATCATGCTGTCTTCTGAGGAACCTTATTTAGACCTGATTTTAAGGAAGCATCGAACGCTTCCTCAGCCGCTAAGACAATCCCATGATGCAACACAGGCTAATCTACGAGCAGTGAAGTAGTTTTAAAATGTGAGTTATTTTGATTCTCTCTGGAGTTTTAATGTGTTTCTGGTCATATAATCACACAAAACAGTTTTTTATTATCAACTCTGTAACGAGTCCTTCACCATTTACACTTTATACTCGAGCCATTAGCCTTTATGCTAGCGGATTTTTAAGCCTTGCCTATTGATTTGGATTGCGGCCGATAGCTTAGCAGCCAGCTAAACCACCGGTGGTGTGCTGCAGTGGGCGGGAACAAGCCATGAACTAGAGCGTCTCAGTAATCTGTTTTATGAGGAGAGATGAGGAGAGAACACTGCTACTTACACAGCTGCTACCTAGACAGCCTACTTACACACTCACTAGGTTTTGAGACAGACCCGTAGTGTTCCTTACTATACATACTTATAAAGACAGTAATTTTGAGTAGGTTTAAGCCTAAAACACCCCAAGCAGTATTTTTAAACTCCATTCATGGCGCATGTAGTTTTATTATCAATATTTTATATAAACTTAGAGGACGCATGTAGGTTCACTGGTGTTTGGATAGGCTTGTGTTGGAGACATGGCAACGCCTGGTTCCCATCACCACGTCTGTAAATAGTCTCTACAATCAACCACTCTGAACAACTCATTTCAACATTTCAGCTATTGAATTTTAAATAATTAGTGGATTTCCCCTTACATAAACCCACACAAATGTGGAACAACTGTGTGATATGTGTCCTTTAAGTGGTAAATACAATGTACGTGATCTGTTTCTCAGTAATCTATGGTTTTGGACGCTGGTTTAAAGGAAGCGTTTGAGTGTGACTCGTGCTGTAAACGAGTGGTCAGCTCTCAGGTGCCTTTAAACACTCTCTTTAAAACCCAGTGAGTCACTGAGCTCAGAATAGAGGCGGGCTATGAGGATAATAACAGGGGGACTCGCCGGTGAGTCTGACCGACCTGCTGGCTACAGAACAGACTACAGCTGTAACGATGGTATCAGCTGGTGACTCAGGTGCAGCTGTAGGATCAGGACTGTAATGAAAGACCCTCAGTGATGGTTCTGATGGTGAACTGGGTGCAGCGATGAGGTCACAACCACGACACAGGAGTATTAAATCATACTGTTACTGTTCACGCCACAATAGAGAGAGAGAGAGAGAGAGAGAGAGAGAGAGAGAGTGTTTAGGCTATCAAAGAATATTATATATATATATATATATATTATATATAATATATATATATATATATATAATATATTATATATATATATTGTGTGTGTGTGTGTGTGTGTGTGTGTGTGTGTGTGTGTGTGTGTCTTAAACTTTTTCTTTCCCTCCTCCCTTTTTTCCTTCTCTCATCTCTCCTCTCTCTCTCTGCCCCGTGTCACCCTTGTTCTCCCCTCTCTTCACTTTTTCCCCACTCTCTTTTTTCACTCCATTATTCTCTCCTTTTCTCTGCACCATCTTATCTCACTGTTTTCAACATTGGTTTTACTTTCTCTTTCTCTGTAATTACTCTTTCATTCATCTTTATTTTTTTTCTCTTTCTCTCCTCCTCTTTGCTTTTCTTTTATCGTCTCTTCACTCTCTCCATCCATTTCTCTGTACCCTGTATCCTTTTGTCCATCTTCTCCCTTGTTCTCTCCCTCTCTCTCTTCACTCTTCGTTTCCTTCTCTCTTTTTTCTCTCTATTATTTTCTCCTTTTCTCTGCATCATTTTTTCTTTCTTTGACACTGTTTTTGTTCTCTCTTTCTCTCTCTCTCTCTCTTTATCTTTCTTTCTATCCACTTATATTTATTCTATTGCTTTTCTCTTTGGTTCTTATTGATATTCTTTTGTCTGTCACTGGTCTCTTTCACTCAATTTCTATTTTCTTCACTTCACTCTCTCTTTCTCTTTTATCTTTTTTCTCTTTTCTCTGTTTTTATTGTGATTCTCTCTCTGCATTATCTTTCTTCTCTCCCACTTCTCTTTCTTTCCTTCTCAGAGATGACCTCTGATTTGTACCTGATGTCACTGATGCTCCATCAAATCCTCACAGCAACTTTCTAAACCCTTCCCAGAAGTGCAGTGGAAACAGTTACTCCAGCAAAGGAGGACCAAACTCCCCATTAATACCTTCATTTAGAGGAAACCCAGAAGAAGCAGGTGTCCACGGGCGTGTGGACAGGTGGTGTGTTTTAGAGTAGCTGAAGCCGGCTTAGTTCTGATGATGGTTCTCGTCTTTATGATGCAGAATTAAACCAACAAACATGAGAGACGGAAACTATATTCTCAATACTAGCATCATAGAGATCAGATCTAACCCAAGCAATGAAGACCCTTGTAGAATAAGCTTCGCCCAGGCATACGGCTGTAAAGAACTTGAACTGGACCTTGACCAGAACTGTAGAATATCGTCTGACCTCGTCAGCAACGCTGGAGCACAATGGAAAAGCCTGTATGTATACAGGGAGAACAATAAGAGCATTAACAAGCTCCTATTGAGGAAAGGAGAACAATCGCAAGGCAGAAGACCAACAGGAAGCTGCCATTCTTAAGCGCTTTCTCCGTCCAAACCAGGCCGGCCTTGGCCTGCAGGGTTACAGCCACGCTGGCAAACTGTGCTGAACTGACTTTGACATCTAATATCAGAGAAACTCTCAGAGAGAAGAAAGCTGTTTATTAGAGAGTGGTTGATGGATACCATCTGGATTTCAGCGCTCCTGTTTTATTTCTTCACTAACTCATGGTATTAATAAAAGCCGGAATGTGTCAAGTCTCCTTCATCAAGACTTTTCTACTTATAGCGCATGTAGAACAGTGTCTGACAGTATTATATTTACAAAGATGTGTGAAGAATAAGTGTGTTTCTTTTACAAAAGAAGTAGCACGATGTTGGAAAACATCTAGTTAATGAACCCATGCACTTTCTAACCGCTCTTCATTCTCCTGAACTGCTTGTTTGATGTCCTCATTAACTCTATGGATTACTGGGGTTCTTTTGGGGTTAAACCAAAGGTTGAGCTCAGGCAAACGTCATACAGCTTTCATTTTGATCCTATTTAAAGGGCAAAACCTCAGAGATCTCTGGATCTGTAGCTGAGTAAAGCCCCCTGCACCAACACCACCAGTGCTGTGAGCATGTGAACTCCTCTACACAGCCCATGAACTGGTACAGTGTTGTAGTAATGCTGGGATAGGAACAACTGAGCTAATAACCCATCATTGTGTAAACATTGCTTGTTTCGTGTATGAGTTTGATGCTTTTGTATTATATGATGCTGATGTCTGAAATCAGTGGTCTCGGTATTAAGACCTTCTTAATTCAGTTTTTGTCAACGACTTCAATGAATGCTACAATAGCAAATCCAATGAAGGCAGCCTGCCAATTGCTTTACCGTGATACTGGAAAAAGGGAACATTTTCACACAGACAGACAGCAGTGTCCAAATTATTAGAAACACATACAGTACCTTGTAAATCCATTAACTGACCACTTTATTAGAAACACCCACCTTGTATTTCCACTAGCTGGCCACTTTATTAGAAACACCATCTTGTACTTCCACGAACTGACCACTTTATTAAAAACACATACCTTGTATTTCTACTAGCTGGCCACTTTATTAGAAACACCACCTTGTACTTCCACTAACTGACCACTTCATAAAAAACACCTACCTTGTACTTGCACTCACTTGCCACTTTATTAGAAACATCTACCCTGTACTTCCACTCACTGGCCACTTTATTAAAAACACCTACCTTGTATTTCCACTAGCTGGCCACTTTATTAGAAACACCTACCTTGTATTTCCACTAACTGGCCACTTTATTAGAAACACCCACCTTGTACTTCCACTAACTGACCACTTCATAAAAAACACCTACCTTGTACTTGCACTCACTGGCCACTTTATTAAAAACACCTACCTTGTATTTCCACTAGCTGGTCATTTTATTAGAAACACTCACCTTGTATTTCCACTAGCTGGCCACTTTATTAGAAACACCCACCTTGTATTTCCACTAAGTGACCACTTTATTAAAAACACCCACCTTGTATTTCCACTAGCTGGCCACTTTATTAAAAACACCTACCTTGTATTTCCACTAGCTGGCCACTTTATTAGAAACACCCACCTTGTATTTCCACTAGCTGGCCACTTTATTAGAAACACCCACCTTGTACTTCCACTCACTGGCCACTTTATTAAAAACACCTACCTTGTATTTCCACTAACTGGCCACTTTATTAAAAACACCTACCTTGTATTTCCACTAGCTGGCCACTTTATTAGAAACATCTACCCTGTACTTCCACTCACTGGCCACTTTATTAAAAACATCTACCTTGTATTTCCACTAGCTGGCCACTTTATTAGAAACATCTACCCTGTACTTCCACTCACTGGCCACTTTATTAAAAACATCTACCTTGTATTTCCACTAGCTGGCCACTTTATTAGAAACACCCACATTGTGTTTACCAATTCTTACATACCTTAAACATGCTGTCTACTGAGGAACCTTATTAAGACCTGATTGTAAGGAAGTATTGAACGCTTCCTCAGCCTCTAAGACAATCCCATGATGCAACACAGGCTAATCTAGGAGCAGTGAAGTGGTTTTAAAATGTATACTTGAACCATTAGCATTTATGCTAGCAGATTTTTAAGCCTCGGCCTATTGTTTTGGATGCATGGTCGGTAACTTAGCAACCAGCTAAACCACCGGTGGCGTGCTGCAGTGGGCGGGAACAAGCCGTGACGCAGTCTCTCTCTAACTAGAGCGTCTCAGTAATCTGGTTTATGAGGAGAGATGAGGAGAGAACACTGCTACTTACACAGCTGCTACTAGACAGCCTACTTAGACACTCACTAGTTTTGAGACAGAAACAATATTATCATTATATTAACCAAACGTATCAGAGTTGATGTTTTGCTGATGGAATGGCCACTGGGGGACCTTAAGAAAGCAGCTAAATCATACTGACCAGGGCATTTCTTAGCGTAGTGCTATCTCTACCAGCTATACTGAGCTGTGGTTATAAAATGGCTTTAAAGGGCTGTTTGGACAGGAGCTGTTTTACATTATGTCTCACTTCTACTGACTGGCTGCTCTCACGTGCTGGTGTTCTCCGTGTCTAAAATCAGGCTGATATGTACTGACTTACTCAAGTGTACAGCAGAGAACATAAAACAGAAGAAATGAGTAAAAGTTTGATTTATGTGGTGAAGTTGACTGTTGGCTGATTTCCCAAGCTAATAACAATCCTAATCACACAGTGCAGTCACTTAAGACAGGACAGATGGTTAGGGTAGATGGAATAATGGCTAAATTAAATGTTTTGACGTGTTTTCTGCTTTTTCTGGAGGTACAGAAATTGAGCAGCCTTCCCATCTCTGTCGTTTCGACTGAGATTTCTTATCCCATGTGAATTAGTCATGAACATTACAGACGTCCTGCTGTACACTGCCATTACTCCACCTCCCCACGTCAAACTCACTCCATCCAGCGCTTTAATCTCAGCAGTAAAACTCCTAATGTTAAAATGATGATTCAGTAATCAGATTAAACAGTTCATAATGCTGCTAATGAATAAGAAAAAAAATAAAGATGATTATTTACCTTTCTGTCTCTGTTATCAGGCATGTTTCTTATTTTAAGCTAACAGTGGGATGAAAAAGAAAAGATAAAGAAAGATAAAAGGTACAGTTATTTCCTTAAAAAACACCTACCTTGTTCATTTACTTATTGGCCAATTTATTAGAAACAACTACTTGTACTTCCACTCACTGGCCACTTTATACCTTATACTACCACTCACTTGCCACTTTATTAGAAACAGCTACTTTGCTTGTCCACTCACTTGCCACTTTATTAGAAACAGCTACTTTGCTTGTCCACTCACTGGACACTTTATTAGAAACAGCTACTTTGCTTGTCCACTCACTGGACACTTTATTAGAAACAGCTACTTTGCTTGTCCACTTACTGGACACTTTATTAGAAACAGCTACTTTGCTTGTCCACTTACTGGACACTTTATTAGAAACAGCTACTTTGCTTGTCCACTCAATGGCCAATTTATTAGAAACATCTACCTCATACTTTCACTAGAAACATCTACTTTGTACCTACACCCACTGGCCACTTTATTAGAAACACCTACATTGTACTTCCACTAACTGGCCACTTTATTAGAAACACCTCCTTTATACTTCCACTAACTGGCCACTTTATTAGAAAAATCTAACTTATACTTCCACTAACTGGCCACTTTATTAGAAACACCTACTTTGTACTTCCACTCACTGGCCACTTTATTAGAAACACATACTTTGTGCTTCCACTCACTGGCCACTTTATTAGAAACACATACTTTGTGCTTCCACCCTCTGGCCTCTTTATTAAAAACATCTAACTTATACTTCCACTAACTGGCCACTTTATTAGAAACACATACCTTGTACTTTCACTCACTGGCCACTTCGTTGCTCCCCTGTATCAGTGTACAGTCTCTAGCTCATCTCTTGCTGCCACTATTGTCCAGATATTACGTTGGTGGTGGATCATTCTCAGCACTTCTCTGAGATGCTGCTGTGTGTAGTGCTTGCACGAGTGTATCAGACACAGCGGTGTTTCTGACTCAGTTGTCGGAATCTGATCACTGATGAAAAGCTGAAGGATTGCTCACACAAACTGCTCTGCTACAGTGGGCCGCAGTCTCTCACTGTAGCCCAGCAAGTGGCTATTGGCCAGTCAGCGTAATGAGGCACAGCTGGAACCTGTTAGACTTTAAGGTTTGGGGAGTTTAGGATTGTTATTGTGCAGCTAATTCTGTCCAAGTTGCTCACACTGGATAGTTTCCCTTACTCTGACGTTGTGTGGCTAAACATTTAATGTAGCCTACTCATTCACATTCCTTAAGTGTGCGTGCCCCACTACTCTGAGTTCTGAGCCCACTTGGGTTTTTTTTGTATTGCGCTGGAGGCACTTCCTTTGAGAACTCCTGCTGGAGTCTTTTCCCATTGTTCACACTTTCCCGGTGGTATAAGTCATACTCGCTATACTCTAACAGTATACACGCCATGCTTCACTACGCAGTGACAGGGGTCTTTTAGGGTAATATCGGCTCAACACACACTTTTTGTTCACACTTTTTGGTAAGATAAGTCTCGGGTGTGAATGAATTGCTCCTGAATATCTTCCATATTAATATCTAAAATAAATAAATGAATGAATATGTTTCTAAAAGGATGCTGATGAACGCTGAACATTTTTTAATTCTTTATTTAAGCACTAACTGTTTAAGGACTTACTGTAGAAGACGTTTTAGAGACTTGGGGACATAATTATATTTAAAAAGACTCAACAAAACACTTTATTTATTAAATATTGAAACAGTATTAATAGAGTAAGTAGTGCTTTTACATACGTCAGTGTGTTTATTTAACCCTTTCCAAGCTTCTCCTAAACAACCCAGTATTATTATCAGTTCTCATCTAATACCTGCTTTGACTGCTCAGTACTTCATTAAGCTAAATCAAGATTACTGCTGAAGGAACTGAATACATTCATACAATGTCTGGGGCGTCCAGGAGAAATCTGGAACTACACTTTGTTCTTCAAACTGGATCAAGATCTGATCTACTTCTCTCACAATAAGATATTCATGATGTTATTCTTCTCCTCCACTGACCATCACTGTTGTTCCTCTCCTTCACCGACCATCACTGCTGTTCCTCTCCTCCAATGACCATTACTGCTGTTCCTCTCCTCCACTGACCATCAATGCTGTTCCTCTCCTTCACTGACCATCACTGCTGTTCCTCTCCTCCAATGACCATTACTGCTGTTCCTCTCATCCACTGACCATCAATGCTGTTCCTCTCCTCCACTGACCATCACTGCTGTTCCTTTTCCACTGACCATCACTGCTGTTCCTTCCTCCACTGACATCACTGCTGTTCCTTCCTCCACTGACCATCACTGCTGTTCCTTTCCTCCACTGACCGTCACTGCTGTTCCTCTCCCACTGACCATCACTGCTGTTCCTTTTGTCCACTGACCATCACTGCTGTTCCTCTCCTCCACTGACCATCACTGCTGTTCCTTTTGTCCACTGACCATCACTGCTGTTCCTCTCCTCCACTGACCATCACTGCTGTTCCTTTCCTCCACTGACCATCACTGCTGTTCCTCTCCTCCACTGACCATCACTGCTGTTCCTCTCCTCCACTGACCATCACTGCTGTTCCTCTCCTCCACTGACCGTCACTGCTGTTCCTCTCCTCCACTGACCATCACTGCTGTTCCTCTCCTCCACTGACCATCACTGCTGTTCCTCTCCTCCACTGACCATCACTGTTGTTCCTCTCTCCACTGACCATCACTGCTGTTCCTCTCCTCCACTGACCATCACTGCTGTTCCTCTCCCCACTGACCATCACTGCTGTTCCTCTCCTCCACTGACCATAACTGCTGTTCCTTTTGTCCACTGACCATCACTGCTGTTTCTCTCCTCCACTGACCATCACTTCTGTTCCTCTCCTCCACTGACCATCACTGCTGTTCCTTTCCTCCACTGACCGTCACTGCTGTTCCTCTCCTCCACTGACCATCACTGCTGTTCCTTTCCTCCACTGACCATCACTGCTGTTCCTTTCCTCCACTGACCGTCACTGCTGTTCCTCTCCTCCACTGTCACTGCTGTTCCTCTCCTCCACTGTCACTGCTGCTCCTCTCCTTCACTGTCTCTGCTGTTCCTCTCCTCCACTGTCTCTGCTGTTCCTCTCCTCCACTGTCACTGCTGCTCCTGTCCTCCAATGTCACTGCTGTTCCTCTCCTTCACTGTCACTGCTATTCCTCTCCTCCACTGTCTCTGCTGTTCCTCTCCTTCACTGTCTGCTGTTCCTTTCCTCCACTGACCGTCACTGCTGTTCCTCTCCTCCACTGTCACTGCTGTTCCTCTCTCCACTGTCACTGCTGCTCCTCTCTTCACTGTCTCTGCTGTTCCTCTTCACTGTTCTGCTGTTCCTCTCCTCCACTGTCTCTGCTGTTCCTCTCCTCCACTGTCACTGCTGCTCCTGTCCTCCAATGTCACTGCTGTTCCTCTCCTTCACTGTCACTGCTATTCCTCTCCTCCACTGTCTCTGCTGTTCCTCTCCTTCACTGTCTGCTGTTCCTCTCCTCCACTGTCTCTGCTGTTCCTCTCCTCCACTGTCTCTGCTGTTCCTCTCCTCCACTGTCTCTGCTGTTCCTCTCCTTCACTGTCTCTGCTGTTCCTGTCCTCCACTGTCACTGCTGCTCCTGTCCTCCACTGTCACTGCTGTTCCTCTCCTTCACTGTCTCTGCTGTTCCTCTCCTTCACTGTCTCTGTTCCTCTCATTCACTGTCTCTGCTGTTCCTCTCCTTCACTGTCTCTGCTGTTCCACTCCTTCACTGTCTCTGCTGTTCCTCTCCTCCACTGTCACTGCTGCTCCTGTCCTCCACTGTCACTGCTGTTCCTCTCCTTCACTGTCTCTGCTGTTCCTCTCCTTCACTGTCTCTGCTGTTCCTCTCCTTCACTGTCACTGCTGTTCCTCTCCTTCACTGTCTCTGCTGTTCCTCTCCTTCACTGTCTCTGCTGTTCCTCTCCTTCACTGTCTCTGCTGTTCCTCTCCTCCACTGTCACTGCTGTTCCTCTCCTTCACTGTCTCTGCTGTTCCTCTCCTTCACTGTCTCTGCTGTTCCTCTCCTCCACTGTCACTGCTGCTCCTCTCCTCCACTGTCTCTGCTGTTCCTCTCCTTCACTGTCTCTGCTGTTCCTCCCTTCACTGTCTCTGCTGTTCCTCTCCTCCACTGTCACTGCTGTTCCTCTCCTTCACTGTCTCTGCTGTTCCTCTCCTTCACTGTCTCTGCTGTTCCTCTCCTCCACTGTCTCTGCTGTTCCTGTCCTTCACTGTCTCTGCTGTTCCTCTCCTCCACTGTCTCTGCTGTTTCTC
The DNA here is from genome assembly GCA_021613375.1 of Megaleporinus macrocephalus. NCBI lineage: Eukaryota > Metazoa > Chordata > Actinopteri > Characiformes > Anostomidae > Megaleporinus > Megaleporinus macrocephalus. The sequence goes on from CM038709.1 coordinate 10,405,831, forward strand.
TCCCCCACTGTCTCTGCTGTTCCTCTCCTTCACTGTCACTGCTGCTCCTGTCCTCCACTGTCTCTGCTGTTCCTCTCCACCACTGTCTCTGCTGCTCCTGTCCTCCACTGTCTCTGCTGTTCCTCTCCTCCACTGTCTCTGCTGTTCCTCTCCTTCACTGTCACTGCTGTTCCTGTCCTCCACTGTCTCTGCTGTTCCTCTCCTTCACTGTCTCTGCTGTTCCTGTCCTCCACTGTCTCTGCTGTTCCTCTCCTTCACTGTCTCTGCTGTTCCTCTCCTCCACTGTCTCTGCTGTTCCTGTCCTTCACTGACTCTGCTGTTCCTCTCCTTCACTGTCTCTGCTGTTCCTCTCCTTCACTGTCTCTGCTGTTCCTCTCCTCCACTGTCTCTGCTGTTCCTGTCCTTCACTGTCTCTGCTGTCCCTGTCCTCCACTGACTGACACATGAAACCAGATGCATTTATATTCATGTTGCATACTCATTAACCAGGTATGTATCTAATCTAGGACCACATGTGAAAGTGATTTAAATCTGAATAAAATAGATCAGATTTGTTGCGTTCACACAGAGATCTGCGTCATATTAAGACAACAAATCTGATTTGAGTCTCTTCAGCCTGCTAGTGTGACCGTAGCCCCGGTAGCCAGTGTGAACGCTCCATATGCAGCTAGTGCACTGCATCACTACAGAGGGGCTTTGAGCTAGAGGATTTCTTCCCGCTAGTTCTCCAGATCCGGCCGCCCGGGGCGTATAATGCGCTCCTTTGTGTAATTAACAAAGAACGCTCTCCGTCAGAGCCGGAATCCATTTGCTCGCGCCAGCCGACGCGTGTAAAATGACTGATGGAGAAATTCACTCCACACATTACGGTATAAATAACTGCACTGGTACATTAATTACCACCTCCGACTGGATCTCGCCCCGATCACACCCCCGGCTAATGGCGGAGCGTCGGCGGGAAACCTTGACACCTTCCCGCGAAAATAACGTGACAAGAGCAAAAGCGGGCGAGCGACGGGAGGCTTGCGCTGAAAAGTGCCAGAGCCGTCTCCATCTCTCTCTCTCGCTCTCTTCCTCTTCCTTCCCTTCGCCACGAGGAGACGAGATGAAATGAGGTGTAAACCTTGGCACCTTTTCTGGAGGGTGGGTTTTCGACAAGTTAGCTTGAGTCTGCCGTCACATCTCACCCCTTCGTTTCCAAGCTTTCCAGCGCAGCAGCACCTGTCTAGCCAATCAATACGCTGTCGTACGTTCACCCAGGGCTCCTAATGTACCACTCAGACGTCCCTCTGGTGATAAAGGTACCGGAGGAAGCCGTTTATGGATGTGCGGTGACATATCTTCAGTTTTGTCACCTTGTCGGGTTTGTGAGTGTGTCATCGCTGTGGAAGTGAGAGAGAGAGAGAGAGAGAGAGAGAGAAAGAAGAGAGGTAGGAGAGAAAGAGAAGAGGGAGGGGGGTGTTAGAACGTCTTATTTTATTTAATATTTAATATACCAAAACTTTATAACTCAAGATTTCAGTACTTGTTCCTAAAGTTAAGCAGCACAAACTGAACTGAACTGAATTGAACTGAACAGAGAGAGAGACAGAGACAGAGAGAGAGAGAGAGAGAGAGAGAGAGAGAGAAACAGAACAAGGAAATGGAAACGAGAGAGGCAGGTGAGAGAGAAAGGAAGAAAGACTAACGTGTCGATAAGAAAGCTGGAGGAAAAGACAAGGGGAGAGGAGAAAATGGTGGGAGAGGGAGAGACAAAGGGGGAGACAAAGCAAGAGAAATAGAGAGAACATTAGAAAAACAAAAAAATAGATGATGAGCAGGAAAAAGAGAAGGGGATGAGAGAAAAAGGCAATGAAAAGAGAGACTGGAAAAAGAGAGAAATGAAAGAAAGTGTGTCGGAGAAATATGGAGGGAAAGGATGAGAGAGAGAGAGAGACAGAGAGAGAGAGAGAGAGAGAGAGAGAGAGAAGGAGAGTAAAAGAATATGTACCAGGGAAAGAATGAGAAACAGAAAATGATAGAGGATTGGGGAGAGAAAAAAGTTAGTGTAGTGTTAGTGTGATGTTAGTGTGATGTTAGTGCAGTGTTAGTGTGATGTTAGTGCAGTGTTAGTGTGATGTTAGTGTGATGTTTATGTAGTGTTAGTGTGATGTTAATGCAGTGTTAGTGTGATGTTAGTGCAGTGTTAGTGTGATGTTAGTGTGATGTTTATGCAGTGTTAGTGTGATGTTAGTGTGATGTTTATGTAGTGTTAGTGTGATGTTAATGCAGTGTTAGTGTGATGTTAGTGCAGTGTTAGTGTGATGTTAGTGTGATGTTTATGTAGTGTTAGTGTGATGTTAGTGTAGTATTAGTGTGATGTTAGTGTAGTGTTAGTGTGATGTTTATGTAGTGTTAGTGTGATGTTAGTGCAGTGTTAGTGTGATGTTAGTGTAGTGTTAGTGTGATGATAGTGCAGTATTAGTGTTAGTGTAGTCTTAGTGTTATGTTAGTGTGATGTAAGTGCAGTGTTAGTGTAATGTTTATGTAGTGTTAGTGTGATGTTAGTGCAGTGTTAGTGTGATGTTAGTGTGATGTAAGTGCAGTATTAGTGTTAGTGTAGTCTTAGTGTTATGTTAGTGTGATAGTGCAGTTTTAGTGTTAGTATAGTCTTAGTGTTATGTTAGTGTGGTGTTCATGTAGTGTTAGTGTGATGTTAATGTAGTGTTAGTGTGATGTTGATGTAGTGTTAGTGTGATGTTACTGCAGTTAGTGTGATGTTAGGGCAGTGTTAGTGTGATGTTAATGTAGTGTTAGTGTGATGTTAATGTAGTGTTAGTGTGATGTTACTGCAGTTAGTGTGATGTTAGTGCAGTGTTAGTGTGATGTTAGTGTAGTGTTAGTGTGATGTTAATGTAGTGTCAGTGCAGTGTTAGTGTGATGTTAGTGTGATGTTGGTGCAGTGTTAGTGCGATGTTAGTGTGATGTTAGTGCAGTGTTAGTGTGATGTTAGTGTAGTGTTAGTGTGATGTTAATGCAGTGTTAGTGTGATGTTAGTGTAGTGTTAGTGTGATGTTAATGTAGTGTTAGTGTAGTGTTAGTATGATGTCAGTGCAGTGTTAGTGTAATGTTAGTGCAGTGTTAGTGTAGTGTTCGTGTGATGTTAGTGCAGTGTTAGTGCGATGTTAGTGTGATGTTAGTGTGATGTTAGTGTGATGTTAGTGTAGTGTTAGTGTGATGTTAGTGCAGTGTTAGTGTGATGTTAGTGTAGTGTTAGTGTGATGTGAATGTAGTATTAGTGTGATGTGAATGTAGTATTAGTGTGATGTTAGTGTAGTGTTAGTGTGATGTTAATGTAGTCTTAGTGTGATGTTAATGTAGTGTTAGTGTGATGTTAATGTAGTATTAGTGTGATGTTATGGTAGTGTTAGTGTGATGTTAATTCAGTGTTAGTGTGATGTTAGTGTAGTATTAGTGTGATGTTAATGTAGTATTAGTGTGATGTTAGTGTAGTATTAGTGTGATGTTAGTGTAGTATTAGTGTGATGTTAGTGTAGTGTTAGTGTGATGTTAGTGTGTATTAGTGTGATGTTAGTGTAGTGTTAGTGTGATGTTAATGCAGTGTTAGTGTGATGTTAATGTAGTGTTAGTGTGATGTAAGTGCAGTGTTAGTGTGATGTTAGTGTAGTGTTAGTGTGATGTTAGTGTAGTATTAGTGTGATGTTAGTGTAGTGTTAGTGTGATGTTAGTGTAGTGTTAGTGTGATGTTAATGCAGTGTTAGTGTGATGTTAATGTAGTGTTAGTGTGATGTTAGTGTAGTGTTAGTGAGATGTTAGTGTAGTGTTAGTGTGATGTTAGTGTAGTGTTAGTGTGATGTTAATGTAGTGTTAGTGTGATGTAAGTGCAGTGTTAGTGTGATGTTAGTGTAGTGTTAGTGTGATGTTAATGTAGTATTAGTGTGATGTTAGTGCAGTGTTAGTGTGATGTTAATGCAGTGTAGTGTGATGTTAATGTAGTATTAGTGTGATGTTAGTGTAGTGTTAGTGAGATGTTAGTGTAGTGTTAGTGTGATGTTAATGCAGTGTTAGTGTGATGTAATGTAGTGTTATTGTGTGTAAGTGCGGTGTTAGTGTGATGTTAGTGTAGTGTTAGTGTGATGTTAGTGTAGTATTAGTTGATGTTAGTAGTGTTAGTGTGATGTTAATGCAGTGTTAGTGTGATGTTAGTGTAGTATTAGTGTGATGTTAGTGTGTTAGTGTGATGTTAGTGTAGTGTTAGTGTGATGTTAGTGCAGTGTTAGTGTGATGTTAATGTAGTTTATTGTGTGATGTTAGTGTGATGTTAGTGTAGTGTTAGTGTTGTTAATGTGTATTAGTGTGATGTTTGTGCAGTGTTAGTGTGATGTTGTGTAGTGTTAGTGTGTGTTGTTAGTGTAAGTGTTAGTGTGATTTAGTGTGTGTTAGTGTGATGTTAGTGCAGTGTTAGTGTGATGTTAATGTAGTATTAGTGTGATGTTAGTGTGATGTTAGTGTAGTGTTAGTGTGATGTTAATGTAGTATTAGTGTGATGTTTGTGCAGTGTTAGTGTGATGTTAGTGTAGTGTTAGTGTGATGTTAGTGTAGTGTTAGTGTGATGTTAATGCAGTGTTAGTGTGATGTTAATGTAGTGTTATTGTGATGTAAGTGCAGTGTTAGTGTGATGTTAGTGTAGTGTTAGTGTGATGTTAATGTAGTATTAGTGTGATGTTAGTGTAGTGTTAGTGTGATGTTAGTGTAGTGTTAGTGTGATGTTAGTGTAGTGTTAGTGTGATGTTAGTGTAGTGTTAGTGTGATGTTAATGTAGTGTTAGTGTGATGTCAGTGTAGTGTTAGTGTGCTGTTAATGTAGTATTAGTGTGATGTTAGTGTAGTGTTAGTGTGATGTTAGTGTAGTGTTAGTGTTGGGTGTTTTCTGTTTATTTGCCACATATTAGGGATAAAACCTGAAATATAGGCCACATTTCATGCTTGACCTTTTTCCTCTGGTATGTTAAGTTCAGTAAATAAACAGTGATTGTGTATTAAATTGTGTAGAGCTGTGTTCTCTGTAGAGAAGGTGTAACTTATTTACACGTAGATAATCAACAACACGTGACACTCGACCAGGAGTGCCCAAACTTTTGCATAGGACTGATAATTGACCTGATTTAGATGCTTTCGCTGACCAGTACATAACATCTTGCTGTGCGGACCACTCTACACAGCTCTGATCTCTCTGTGTTTTATGACCCTCTGGACAGAGCTGCTGGTGTTCAGGTCAGGTCAGTCCTCTCTGATCACCATGACTCATACCAGCATTCCTCCACTGTGGCGTCCATCCACACAGGAAGTGCCCGGAGTCAGCGGTCACTGCAGTCCGCTGACCCTCGCGCTCCACGCCTTGACTCCAGCTGGGTCAGATCCCGCTGCCTTCCCTTCACCATCCAACACCAGAGGCGCTTTCAGAGGACTGAAACAACAGCCGGCCAAAGCTGAGAAAACATGGCTCTCTTTAACTCTCAATAGCAGTGTCTCTCAGCACCCCCACACCCCTCATTCTCCACCGCTTGGGGCTTTATCTCTTCACACCTGACTCACTCAACTGCCCTGCAGTGATAGTCTGGCAGAAAATCAACACAAGCTCCCCTCTAAACCCCAGCCCTCTAAATGTAGTCAATTAGCTTAAACATCTGGAGTTTACTTCTGTAGTTCTCAGCTGCAGCTCTGAGAATAATGTAGTGCAGCATTGCCGTGGAGTAAGAAGTGCTTTAGGTGGAAGCTCTTTTATTGAACATGGCAGCAGTGGTGTCAGAAGTGGGATTACCTCCTAGTGTACTGCAGGAAAGGAGAAAACTAAGAGATGATCCAGCAGAGAGAACTGAGTCTGGCCCAGAACCTCCAGGATCAGCCCAATAAAGACAGGCTACTGCAGTCGAGGCGGCATGGAGATGCTCTAGCAGCAGTTTCTGAAACAGTCATACTTTACTGAGCCCAAAGGGAAATTCAAGACATCCAGTAGCTATTCCACAAGTGCACAACAGGACAGTTACAACAAAAAAATTAAATAGAATATAAAATAAATAGAATATAGTATATTGTCGCTGTCCAATGAAAAATAAGTATCTCCAAAATTGCAACTTTACAGGAGAGATCAAAAACATACTTTACTTTCAATGGAGGTCAATGGAACCAGAATTCTATCCAAGGTATTTTGGAGCACCTCTATTGGTCCATTCATCATGAAATTTTCACACAATGTAAATGACCATTGGTGTGTTCAAATAATGTAGAAAACTCAAAATTGCCAAAAATGGGGATACCTGTTTTTCATTGGACAGTGATGATATAAAAAAATATAAATAGAAAAAGTCTTACATGATGAAAAATATTTCAATACTTCATTTCTTGGTTTCAGTCTCGTTCCAACTGTGATTTGTTGCCATCTTGTGATTGTTGTGTTACGTGCTGCTGCTGTTACTGTACGAATGTACCGAAATGTGATATACTGAGAAGTCTGAGTATGGGGTTTAAATCCAGCTCTTTTTAATAGACTACTGAAACCGATCTAACAAACTGGAGTATGCTGTTTACATGACAACTTGAATAATCAGACAACTGCAAAAATCAGATTATGACTGGTTTATTAGGTGCATGTAGACACACTCGCTGTTGCTCTCGACTGATTCACAGTGTTTACAGTATTTTTATATAGTCGCTGTGTGGTGATGCTTCGCCGACCTCCTGCGAAAGAGTCACAAAGTCACCAGTTAAGATGAGGCATAGTGGAAGAGAGGGTGGATTGTGGAAAAATACTGAGACTCCAGGGGATAGGGTGTAATTTATTAGAAAACCATAAAAATATATAAACAAAAAAAAACTGTAATGAAAAAGAAATAAATAGAATTTAAAAATAAGAAAATCCTGAATTCTGTCAAGGTAAATTAAGTTCAAGACCTTGGAACTACCACATTTGACAAGCTTTTCTACAGAACCTCAGCTCCCTCTCAGCTCAAGGTGAGTCCTCTCCAAATAGTCTCCCCACAGTACTAGTTTCTCTTCATCTTGTAGGACAGGCCCTGCCCTTGGTTGTAACCACTGCAGCCTACAGGGGGTGACCTCCCTACAAGGATGGGTTTCACGTTAAAAAGAAAAATAACAACAACAACAATGAAACACAACAGAATATAAGGCCTTAATGCATCAGCATACACTTCACTTACCATAGACACCCCCGTCCCTTAAGCTGGCCCTGGGCCCTATGACACACCTTAAGGTGATCACAAACTGTAGTGTCTTCCTTTGCTGGTTCTGCTTGGGTATCTCCATGCAGCAGCTGTAAAAACTCCATGATGATTGGACAAAAATGATTGGAAAAAAAATTGGTTCCATTGACCCACATTAAAAGTGAAGAACATTTTTGGCCTCTCCTGTAAAGTTGCCATTTTGCAGATGCTTGCTTTTCATTGGACAGTGACGATAGTCAGGTTGATGTTGAATTATTAAGGGTAATAAATACATTCTGATCTTGGTTTGTCCACACAACAGCTTTTGAATGGAAAACATCTCTCAACTAATGTGAACACTTTAAACGAATTGATTTTAATAATTTGACAGCCAGTCTGACTGAACAACAGCATTTAAACCTATAACATCTAGCAACGTTGTGATGCCGTTGGTTGGGATGAGATCACACGTATGTGTCCTTCATTCCTGGGCAGGACTGCCTGCGGTGGTTGCCTTGTGGTGGATCTGCTGCGGCTATTTCCTCAGTTGTAAACGAATCAGTTAGGTTTATGTAGAGCTCGGCCTCAAGGGTGCTTTAATATTTCATATCTTAGCCTGGCCATAAATAATGTTCCTGCAGTCCTGTTCTACTGTACCATAACAGAGGACACACATACACACACTTTTGTTTTCATACCTTGTTAGGACATGGGGGTCATACTTATGGTCCTGTTTGCATTACAAAAAAGGACTGAGCAGAAATACTAACGTTATTCTGATATATATATATATATTTAACAGAGGCCTCAGCAGCTAAATATAATACGGGGCCGTATGGGCCACGTTTGGTTTGGGGCAGTCTTGAGTTGGAGGTTAGGGAACCAGCCTTGTGACTGAAAGGTCGCCGGTTCAATCCCATGAATCGATAGGACCCAACTGCTCCCTGGGCACTGTGGTAGAGCTGCCCATTGCTCTGGGCAAGTGTGCTCACTGCCCCTAGTGTGTGTGTTCACTAGTGTGAGTGTTTCACTGCATAGATGGGTTAATTGCAGAGATCTTGAATTTCCCTCTGGGATCAATAAAGTACCCATCCATCTAATATCAGATGTTTGTGCGTTTATAGTGTCCACTCTACTTTTGTTACAGCTAACACCCTTTCAGGAGACTCACTTTCAGTTTCTCAAAGGAAGTTCGGTCTTTGAAGTTGGTTTAGCATTTTCAGCTTCTTCAGCATCCAAGTTACCCCAAACACGTTAAGTGATGTTGAGGTTCTGGACACTAAGGTGGTCAATCCACTGTTCTGAGAACAGCAGCAGCTTCTTTGTTTGAAGTGTCTGCGTCTTCTTTTCTCAGTGAGGAGCTTCTTGAATGGTTCCAATTCCTTTTATCCTCTGTACTAACCCAAACCAGAACTAACTCTGTCTCTTTTCTCTTTCTGAGGTAATAACCGCCCACTGGTCCCTGAATACTGTTAAAGGACTGACCACCAGGGCCCCCCTGTCACCTGGCACCAACCAGCTTTCCTCTCCATTCGTGCCATTTACTCTATACTTGACTGCATCGCTGCATCATCCAGATGTAGCACCTGTACAGCTTCTAAAGCTCTTACCTTCAGACTCAGCTTTAGTTTAATAAACTGTAAATACTGTTTGACCAGAGGAGGATCTCTGCTTGTGAGTCTGGTTCCTTCCAAGGTTTCCTTCTCCAGTTGAGGGAGTTTTTCTTGCCCTCTTCGTCTTCGGTTTGCTTACAGTGGATAAAGTGTTGTGACTTCATGTTGTAATGCTATTAAACTCCTGTAAAGCTGCAAATAAACTTGACTTGACCTGACTTACAAATCCTTTCAGACCCATAGTGCTGAGGTGTAGTCCCACAGTGTAAAGATGGACAGAAACACCTGTATATGTTCTCAGATCTGAACTGGACCTGGATGTTCTCCTAGATCTCACAGATGAAAGTACTGTTTATTTGATGGGGACAGTGTTGGTCTTCCAAAAAGCATTGACATTTGATTAGAATGGATGGTCATTTAGATGATGTAAATGACTTTAATTACAAGTTTAAAGCTCAAACAAATCATAAATAGTACATTATTATACACGTACTGAACGTTTTATTTAAACCAAATCCTTGTATCTACACATATTGTCCATATTTACAGCTCCACTGACCATATAGGAGCTACACTTACAGACTGTAGTCCATCTGATTCTCTGTGTACTTAGTTACCCTGTTCTTCAGTGATCAGGACCCCTACAAGACCACCACAGAGCAAGTATTATTTGGGTGGTGGATCATTAGCACTTCAGTGACACTGATGTGGTGGTGGCATGTTAGTGTGGGTTGTGCTGGTGTGAGTGGATCAGACACAGCAGTGCTGCTGGTGTCACTGCTGGAGAATAGTCCACCAACCAAAACTATCCAGACAACAGTGCGCTAGGTGAGCTGTCGACTTTACATCTACAGGGAAGACCAACAAAGTAGAACTGTCTGAAGAAGTGGACAGTGAGTGGACACAGTGTGTTAGTGGAGCTGATAAAATGGACAGCGCATGTAGAAACAAGGTGTTCCTAATAAAGTGCTCAGTATAAATTTAGACAGTTCATCATATTATTATTACGTTATTGGTTTTGATTAAGTATTAGACTATTGGTTATTTGCATTATTGGTTGCTGTATCTGAGAATGAACATTCTCTTTATTTATTTATTTATTTATATAGTCTTTTCTGGCATTGCTCTTTATCAGCCTACACGTTTTTGCAATGTCCCAGAGCAAGCTCAGCAGTGCACATTAGCCTCTCAGATTAGACAGAGGGTCTATTTTCATCCTTATTAAAGAAACAAAACAAAAAAGCCTCCAGTGAGAAAGTTTATCCAGTGCAGGGGACAGGAAGTGGGTTGTGGAGCCTAAACACGACCCCTTTCTCTTTTGGGCCATTACATAAACGTCTACCAACCCGTCTACCAGTCCGGAAACTCATATTTCACAAGTTCTCCTTCACCTCAGCGTTTACACGGGCGTGTGTGAGCCTGAGATCGCCTCTGTTTGGGTGTGTTAGTGTGTGATTGGTTGAATGGGGGCCAAACACTGCGTGTCCCAGACTCAGATAAGAATAGACACAGAAGAGTGAGCAGTGAGGGGTGATTTATTGCTGGTAAATTTGAGCCTGTATCTGGAAACAGTTTCTGTCTGCAGCTCTGCTGGAATATTTAGCCGTGCTTTTTTTAAACACTGCCACTGTTTTGGAAGTAACAATGTTAACAAAGTAGTTTTTCTCTTAAACACACTGACCTGAATACGTTCTAGAGGAAAAAGTCAGTAGCTCATTCTTCCAAACGTAGGTTAAAAGCACAAATTGAAACACCTGAAAGCTTTGAGTGCTGATGAACTCACAGTGAGGGGATTATATCATTTACCCACTCGGTATCCCATCCTTGCTGAAACGTCACACACTCATGGCTGTATTCCCATCACAGAAAGCCCCTTTACTTACATTCCCACCGCTCTGAAGCCCTGTGGCTAAAAGTGGGGCGTCTTGTATGAGGGTCCATTCTCTCAGGACCCCAGCCACATCAGTTTTTTTCTTTTTGTTGATCTTAGAGTTTAATGTGGGTTTTTCTCAGTGACACGCTGCTGCTTTATGGCAACCCAAGCTTTTTACAGTGTCCTGTATTTACTGCAGACCAGCTTTTAGAGGCAGTAAAGTTAGCAATCATTTTGTACAAACAAACTTGGAAATGTAGCTCCAGTACAGAAGGACAGTAGTTAATTTAATCTTCACTGAATACATTTTAGTGGATTATTATTACAAGCAAAAACAAACAAACTTTGTTTTAGCATCTACTGTTAGGGAACTGTTTAGACTAAAGTTAAGACAGAGTTAACTGTAATACAGTGAGGGTTCTAACAGGGTGATCATTTCAGAAGTCATCGTTCTAACTGTGTAATATTCCAGAAGTTGTAGTTCTAACTGTTTGATTTTCAGAAGTCATAATTCTAACTGTGTAATGTTTCAGAAATCATAATTCTAACTGTGTAATTTTCAGAAGTTGTAGTTCTAACTGTGGGATATTTCAGAAATCATAATTCTAACTGTAATATTTCAGAAGTTGTTGTTTTAACTGTGTGATATTTCAGAAATCATAATTCTAACTGTAATATTTCAGAAGTTGTTGTTTTAACTGTGTGATATTTCAGAAATCATAATTCTAACTGTAATATTTCAGAAGTTGTTGTTTTAACTGTGTAATGTTTCAGAAATCATAATTCTAACTGTGTAATTTTCAGAAGTTGTAGTTCTAACTGTGTGATAATTCAGAAGTCATAATTCTAACAGTAATATTTCATAAGTTGTAGTTCTAACTGTGTAATATTTCAGAAATCATAATTCTATCTGTAATATTTCAGAAGTTGTTGTTTTAACTGTGTAATGTTTCAGAAATCATAATTCTAACTGTGTAATTTTCAGAAGTTGTAGTTCTAACTGTGTGATAATTCCGAAGTCATAATTCTAACTGTAATATTTCATAAGTTGTAGTTCTAACTGTGTAATATTTCAGAAATCATAATTCTACCTGTAATATTTCAGAAGTTGTTGTTTTAACTGTGTGATTATTTCAGAAGTCATCATGCTAACTGTGTAATATTTCAGAAGTTGTAGTTCTAACTGTGTAATAATTCAGAAGTCATAATTCTTACTGTAATATTTCATAAGTTGTAGTTCTAACTGTGTAATATTTCAGAAGTCATAATTCTAACTGTAATATTTCAGAAGTTGTTGTTTTAACTGTGTGATTATTTCAGAAGTCATCATGCTAACTGTGTAATATTTCAGAAGTTGTAGTTCTAACTGTGTGATAATTCAGGTCATAATTCTAACTGTAATATTTCATAAGTTGTAGTTCTAACTGTGTAATATTTCAGAAGTCATAATTCTAACTGTAATATTTCAGAAGTTGTTGTTTTAACTGTGTGGTTATTTCAGAAGTCATCATGCTAACTGTGTAATATTTCAGAAGTTGTAGTTCTAACTGTGTGATAATTCAGAAGTCATAATTCTAACTGTAATATTTCATAAGTTGTAGTTCTAACTGTGTAATATTTCAGAAGTCATAATTCTAACTGTAATATTTCAGAAGTTGTAGTTCTAACTGTGTGATTATTTCAGAAGTCATAGTTCTAACTGGTTAATATTTCAGAAGTTATATTTCTAACTGTGTGATGTTTCAGAAGTTATAATTCTGTGTGATTATTTCAAAAGTCATAATTCTAACTGTGTAATATTTCATAAGTCATTCTAACTGTAATATTTTATAGGTTATAATTCTAATTTTGTGATATTTCAGAAGTCAGTTCTGTGTGATATTTCAGAAGTCATAGTTCTGTGTGATATTTCAGAAGTCATAGTTCTAACTGTGTAATATTTCATAAGTCATAATTCTAACTGTGATATTTCAGAAGTCATAGTTCTAACTGTGTAATATTTCAGAAGTCATAGTTCTGTGTGATATTTCAGAAGTCATAGTTCTAACTGTGATTATTTCAGAAGTCATAGTTCTAACTGTGATATTTCAGAAGTCATAATTCTGTGTAAAATTTCAGAAGTTCTGACAGTGTTAATTTCAGAAGCTATAGTTCTAACTGTGATAATTTCAGACGTAATAATTCTAACTGAAAACACTTAAAATGAAAACATGGCACTAAAAATTACTCTTTCATTTACATCTTTTATAGTTTCAAAATAAGAAAAAAAGGAAAAGGACACAAAGTAAAAGTTTGGGCTCTGCAAGGTGAGTACTTAGTAATATTACCTTTTTCGCAGCTGCTAAGAGTCTTTCAGTTCTCATTTGGGTGATTTTTGTCCATTCTTTTTAACAAACGGCTTCTAGTTCTGCAAGGTTCTTGGACCTTGGGGCAAGGGTCTTGCTGTTTTAAGGTCTATTCACAGCTTTTGATGAAAATCTGCAGCTTGCACCTCTTATGTTAGTCCTTTTAGATAATCTATTAGCATTTTGAGGTGTGTTTAGGAACATTAGCCTCTTTTTACCTTCAGCCTTTATATAGCCCAGTGGATGTTGCTTCCAGAATTTTCTGGTATTTAATTGAATCTATTTGAGCGTCTGCCAGTGCAGTGTTCCCTGTGCCATTGGCTGCAACACAAGCCCAAAGCATGATGGATCCATTCCTTGTGTTTTTCAGGAAAGTTTCCACCAGTTTTGTGTCAAATATAACTTCATCGTTCATCGTAGCCTAAAGGTTCTAATCTAATTTATTGGCCCACAGGAGTTCTTTTTAAAACTTTTTAAAAATCACACTTATTTAGTCACATCACACTTCTGATGCTGTTTTTTTGTTTTTCTTCTGATGACTCTTCCATGAAGGTCTTATTTGTGCAGGTGTCCAGTAGATCAGTGCAGCACCAGTCCAGAGTCTGATAAATCTTCCTGAAGGTCTTTTTAAGTCAGACCAAGGTCTTGATTGCCTTTCTAGCAAACATACGAGCAGATGAGTGTTGAACGTCCGGACCTCAGTTGACCTCCTGTTAAATGCTGTTTCTTAATTATTTTACAAACTGAAGGTACCTGAAAATGCTTTGATACTGTTTATAGCTTCTCCTGCTTCAGAAAGCTTGGGGAGTTTGAAGAGTATTTAGAAAGCTGTGCAAATGCCTGTGTGTGAATAAGAGCACAGCCCTAACAATCTAAATAAGGTCTGAGATCTTGGTACAAGTTTTCTGAGAGGTACCCAAACTTCTGCATGGTGCTTCTTTCTTTTTCTTAAACTAAAATAGTGACAAAATGAACCAAAAAAACACAAATCTGGCTTAAAAAAAATAAAAAATTTCATGTCTTGTGGACATCAGTTCATCTCCTACTCGCTTATTATTTACAGTTACACAAATAATGGAGTAATGGACTTTCGCAAGCCACTGTTCTTCATTTCATCTGCGTATGTCAAGTACATTTACTCTTCTGACTATGTTCTACCAGAAGAAGCAGCGATGACCAAAACAGAAGGAAGAGGAGATGCTGCTGGTTTTAACATTTTGAATAAACAGAACCTGCAGAGCTACAATAAACCTTCACAGCCTCCTATCCTCTCTCCTTCAACAGTAGCCCAGTAAACATGCACCAGCTTTTCACCACTCCTCCATTCCAAACTAAAAAAATATTTACTCCAATGTTTTAAGAGGAGGCGACCACCGAGGGTCATCTGAGAAGCTTCAGTCGAATTTATTTCTGTCTCTCGAGCCAGCGTTCAACTTTGAGCCAAGACAAAGCTCTTTCAAACAGTTTTCTGTGGACGGAACAACCTCCGCTCACATTTACAAGATAAATAAATGAATTTTTTTAAAAATAGAAA
>CM038709.1:10421414-10561414 GCA_021613375.1 Megaleporinus macrocephalus
GTGGTTCGGGCAACTGGTTGGGATGTCTTCTGGACGCCTCCCTGTGGATTCTCAAAAACACAGTATCCATACATAGTTTCCTGGCAGACAGTGAACCATTGTGTGTTGGGTTTACACCTCTGACCACTAGATGGCAGTGTTGTAATCCATTTTCAGCTAGATGGCAGTGTTGTAATCCACTAGATGGCAGTGTTGTAATCCACTAGATGGCAGTGTTGTAATACATTTTTAGCTCCACTCCAACATTAACAAGCAGCCCAAGGGTGCAATGCTATTGTAGGCATTAGCAAACCTATTTTATAGTGGTGTGTTTTAATAGTAGAATTTAAAAAATCACAATATATATCACTTTGCTTTCAATATCGAAATATATTGTGATATATTGAATCGTGACCACTGTATCATGATATGTATTGTATAGCAAGGTTCTTGCCAATACACAGCCCTAGTTCCAACTAATTAAATTCCTGAAAAAATTCATATTCATGCTGTGTATTGTGTCTGGAAGCATCGTGATAATGTTTTTACTCTATTGCTGCAGCCCTAAAGTTTAGCGTTGCTCCTGCTCAGTGTGTTGTATATAAGTATATAAGTAATTTCCTTTTTCTCACTTAATTACGACATATATTAATAAAGTACTGTGCTAAAATGTTTACTGCACTCATCCAGCTCTAGTAACTTAAATCAGGCAGGTCGATTCTGGGCCTATAAAGAGAGTTGCTTTATTTCTGAGTGGGCGAATGCAGTGACCAGCAGGCTGTGTGTGTGTTCGAGATGAATATGAGGCTCGTTAAACACTTGTTGGCTCCGAGTTCACACTCGTTAAACTGTTTTATTAGTCATTTTTACTGTAGACCCTTTGGTCGCACTGCTGTTCTGAGCGTTAGCCTCTCTATGTTTAAGACAGTAATAGCCCACATGGTGACCTAGTGTTTGGGCACCGCGCATGCATGGCTTGAGGCGTTTATAAGAGTGTTCGGGGGTCCGCGATATGGCAAAATATTAATAAACAGTATTTTAAACAGCACTGTAATGAAACATGATCTGAATATTGCTACTCAATCACTAATGGAGTAGAATAAGTAGGTAGAACTAGCGCTGGGTATCGACACTGATTTCCCGGATCGATTCGATCACTATTCCCAATTTAATTCGATTTCCGATTTGATTCTATTCAATATTGTTTCATTTAGGGATATTTCAGTTACAATAATATGTTTTGTTTGAATGTGAAAAGAGATTTTCAGAGAACTATTGTGGCACTGGAATGCTAACTTTAAAGCTCGATCTCGGGTTTATGCGAATCGATATCGGATTATTCAAATGAAGATCGATTTTAATTTAAAAATCGAGTTTTTAAACACACCCCTAGTTAGAACTATTGGCCAATTGTGTTTGCACATGGTGGAATTTGACCTCCATATTGAACTCATCCGTGCAGTAAAACACTCACATATACACACACACTAGTGAACATACACACTAGGGGGCAGTAAGCACACTTGCCCAGAGTGGTGGGCAGTAAGCACACTTGCCCAGAGTGGTGGGCAGCCCTATCCACAGCCCCAGGGAGCAGTTGGGGGTTAGGTGTTTTGCTCAAGGGCACTTGAGTCGTGTCCTGCTGGTCCAAGGGATCGATCCCTCGCCTTTAGGCCACGACTGCTCTTAAATATAAAAGCAAAATCAGAAACTCTTTATTTAATATTATATCTGTTATTCAATATACAGCACTGCTCAAACTGCTCCTTCCAGTTAAACAGGCCTGTTTATACTCTCTTTCTCTCTCTCTCTCTTTCTCTATCTCTCTCTATCTCTTTCTCTATCTCTCTCTCTCTATCTCTCTCTTTCTCTATCTCTCTCTATCTCTTTCTCTATCTCTTTCTTTCTCTCTCTCTCTCTCTCTTTCTCTATCTCTATCTCTCTCTATCTCTTTCTCTATCTCTCTCTTTCTCTATCTCTATCTCTATCTCTCTCTCTTTCTCTATCTCTATCTCTATCTCTCTCTAGCTCTTTCTCTCTATCTCTCTCTTTCTCTTTCTCTCTATCTCTCTCTTTCTCTTTCACTGTATCTCTACCTCTTTCTCTCTCTCTCTCTCTATCTCTTCTTTCTCTTTATCTATCTATCTCTTTCTCTCGCTGTTTCTCTTTCTCTCGGTCTTTTCTTTCACTGTATCTCTACCTCTTTCTCTCTCTTTCTCTCTCTCTCTATCTCTCTCTTTCTCTTTATCTATCTATCTCTTTCTCTCGCTGTTTCTCTTTCTCTCGCTCTTTCTCTTTCACTGTATCTCTACCTCTTTCTCTCTCTTTCTCTCTCTTTCTCTCTCTCTCTCTATCTCTCTCTTTCTCTTTATCTATCTATCTCTTTCTCTCGCTGTTTCTCTTTCTCCCACTCTATCTCTTTCACTGTATCTCTACCTCTTTCTCTCTCTTTCTCTCTCTCTCTCTATCTCTCTCTTTCTCTTTATCTATCTATCTCTTTCTCTCGCTGTTTCTCTTTCTCTCGCTCTTTCTCTTTCTCCCACTCTATCTCTTTCACTGTATCTCTACCTCTTTCTCTCTCTTTCTCTCTCTCTCTCTCTATCTCTCTCTTTCTCTTTATCTATCTGTCTCTTTCTCTCGCTGTTTCTCTTTCTCTCGCTCTTTCTCTTTCTCCCACTCTATCTCTTTCACTGTATCTCTACCTCTTTCTCTCTCTTTCTCTCTCTCTCTATCTCTCTCTTTCTCTTTATCTATCTATCTTTCTCTCGCTGTTTCTCTTTCTCTCGCTCTTTCTCTTTCTCCCACTCTATCTCTTTCACTGTATCTCTACCTCTTTCTCTCTCTTTCTCTCTCTCTCTCTATCTCTCTCTTTCTCTTTATCTATCTATCTCTTTCTCTCGCTGTTTCTCTTTCTCTTTTGCTCTTTCTCTCTCTCTCCCTCTCTCTCTATCTCTCTCGCTGTTTCTCTAACTCTCTCTCTTTCTCTCGCTCTATCTCTTTCTCTATCCCTTTCTCTCACTGTTTCTCTATATCTTTCGCTCTTTCTCTCACTCTCTTTCGCTCTTTCTCTCTTGCTCTTATTCTCTCTTCCTCTTTTTCTTTTTTTCCTTCTTTCTTTCTCTCTCACTTTCTTTTGTTCTTTCTCTCTCTCTCTCTCTTACCCTTGTTCTCTCTCTCTCTTTCTCTCTTTTTCTCTCCACCATTCCTCTTCCTCTCCCTCTCTCTCTTCACCATTTCTTATTTTCTCTCCCTCTCTCTCCCTCTCCCTCTCTCTCCCCACCATTCTTCTTGTTCTCTTCTTCTTCCTCCCTCTCTCTTTCATCCTCATTTTTTTCTCTTCCTCTATACCCTATTTCTCTTTGATGTTTTCTCTTTTTTTATTCTCTCTTAGTTTTTCTCTTCTTTTCCTTTTTAAACCTCTCTGTCTGTCGTTCTGTACATCTTTCTCTTTATTTCTGTTTTTACTCTTTTCTTCATTATGCCTCGAGTTTCCTCTCTCTCTCTCTCTCTCTCTCTCTCTCTCTCTCTCTCTCTCTCTCTCTCTCTTGCTTTCTGCGTTTCGGGTATTCTCATCTTTTTCTCTCATTCATTTCTCTTTATTGTTTTTTTATTTTTATTTTTTCTCTCTATTATGTTTTCTCTCTATATTTTCCTACATAAACAAACCCCCAGTGTTTGAACACCAGCACCGTATCCAGTTAACCCAGTCTAACCTCTACAGCTACAGTTTATATACAGTGCTGGTACAGACAGACCCTCACTGCAGCACTGGCGGTGTTGCAGGTGCACTAGAACACACACACACACGCACACGCTTCCTGTTGAGTGTGATAATAGTGGGTACACGCCTCACGGTGCCCCCACCCCCCCTCAGCGCACACTACTGCAGATTACATCAGCTGATCTCAGAGAGAAAAACACCTCTACCAGTACAGTTCTGTGAGACCACCACTTCACTACCACAAGTGGCCTTCAAGTCCAGTTCTTCTGTGTTTTTCAGGATGTGTTTCTGAGGAGATGTACGTATGTAAGGGGGAAAATTTCCCCAAATATATAAAATATATAAAGACAAACGGGAACAAATGGACACATTAATGCAGCATTAATTCCTCTTTCTCTCATTTTCTTTGTTTCTATCTTTCTCATCCATTTCTCTCATTCATTTCATTTTGTTCCCTCTTGTTGCTCTCCTCTTTTTTGTTTCTTGTACTTTCCTTTCCTCTTTTCTTTTTTCCTCTTTCTCTCTGCCGTTGTGCCTGTTTTCCGCTTTCTTTGTCACTCTCTTTTTCTCTCTCTCTTTGTTTTCTGTCTCATTTGCTCCCTGTTTTTCTCTTTCTCCTCTACTTATTTCTTGCACTGCTTTTATGCATTTTTGTTTCTTTGTCTCTTCTTTCTTTCTCTCTCTCTCTCTCTTGCTCTCGCTCTCTCTCTCTCTCTCTAGTTGCTCTCTCTGTATGGGTGCCCACCCCCTCCTCTCCCCTCCCCTTTCTGTATTGTAATAGAACTGGCCTGAATTTGACATTTTAAGCGTGGAGATTATAGTTATTCATATAATGTCATCATAATTACAGGGCTGACCAGGACTTTATTCCAATTGTCAGATAAATAACAGTGCAGGTCACAGGCGGGTGGCTGATTATAGCTGTGTGTGTGCCAGCAGAGAAGAGAGAGAGAGAGAAAGAGAGGGAGGGAGAGAGAGAGACTCAACCAAACCACTGAGGTTATTGCATTAATTGTGGCCAATTTTAGAATCTGCAGCAGGTCACTGACGGCTCTGAACACGAGAACGAGAGAGAGAAACTACTACACTGGTCTTAACCAGCTCCACATGTGTAAGAAGTAAAATATATATTTGTGTTTCTTCTTCTGTCTTCGGTTAACCAGCTTACTCAGTCAAACTTGTACACTGTATTGCTAAAAGTATTCACTGCCCCATCCAGATCATTGAATTCAGATGTTTCAATCACTTTCATGGCCACAGGTGTATAAAACCAAGCACCTAGTCATGCAGACTGCTTCTACACACATTAGTGAAAGAATGGGTCTCTCTCAGGAGCTCCGTGAACTCCAGCGTGGTCCCGTGATAGGACGCCACCTGTGCAACAAGTCCAGTGGTGAAGTTTCCTCACTACTAAATCTTCCACAGTGGACTGTCAGTGGTGTTCTAACAAAGTGGAAGTGATTGAGAACGACAATCACTACAGACCTCCAAACTTCATGTGGTCTTCAGATTAGCACAAGAACAGAGCGTAGAGAGCTTCATGGAATGGGTTTCTGTGGCTGAGCAGCTGCATCCAAGCCTTACATCACCAAGAACAATGCAGAGCATTGGAAGCACTGGTGAAAAGCACCTCACCACTGGACTCTAGAGCAGTGGAAACGTGTTCTCTGGAGTGACCAATCACGCTTCTCCGTCTGGCAATCCGATAGACGGGTCTGGGTTTGGCAGATGCCAGGAGAACTGTACTTGTCTGACTGCATTGTGCCGAGTGTAAAGTTTGATGGAGGGGGGTTATGATGTGTGGTTGTGTTTCAGAAGTTGGCTCGGCCCCTTAGTTCCAGTGAAAGGAACTCTTAATACTTCAGCAGACCAAGAGATTTTGGACGACTTCATGCTACCAACTTTGTGGGACAGTTCGGGGACGGCCCCTTCCTGTTCCAACATGGCTGCCCACCAGTGCACAGAGCAGCTCCATAAAGACATGGAGGAGCGAGTTTGGTGTGGAAGAACTTGACTGGCCTGCACAGAGTCCTGACCTCAACCTGATAGAACACCTTTGTGATGAATTAGAGTGGAGACTATGAGCCAGACCTTCTCGACCAACATCAGTGTCTGACCTCACAAACGGTCTTCTAGAAGAATGGTCAAACATTCTTATAAACACTCTCCTAAACCGAGTGGAGAGCCTTCCCAGAGGAGTAGAAGCTGTTATAGCTGCAAAGGGACATCATTTAAACCCTATGGATCAAGAATGGGATGTCATTTAAGCTCATATGCATGTAAAAGCAGGCAAACAAATACTTTTGGCAGTGTAGTGCATGTCTACCAGAGTTCCCGGGCTAGCCAACTCTTCTTTTTCTATTTCTTGCTCCTCTGTGGCTGTAACAATCTCTTGTTTTGCACTATTTGGGATTGCCAGGTTTTTGAATGGTGCCTATGACAGTATCTGCCAGTGATTGGACCCTGAGGATTGCCGCCTGTTGTTTTTGAGTAATAGTAGGTGGAAAAACTAGCTGCTGGTTTATAAAGCACCTTTCATGTAAGCAGCAAGTCTTATAACCTGGACAACATTAAGAAATTATTATTATTATTAGTAGAGATGGAAGGATCGATCGGCTATGTATCGGTATCGGCCGATTTTTAATTAAAATATATGATCGGCTGATATTTCTCCAGTTTAGCCGATCCCGAGAGCGATCGATGGCGTTGAACAAATGAGCCTAATTTCTGTATTTCCCACTAGTGTTATCCAGAAAGAGGAGAACCCCCTTCCTGCAATTCCTATCTGAACCACTAGGTGCAAATACATATCAAATACAAAGCATGTCGTCCGTCTGGTAGTGTTTACCGTATGTGAGACTCATCCAGGACGTTTTTAATATGTGTAAAATCAGCGTGTCTCGTTGAGGAACCAAGACAAAGACATTTAACTCTACTAATCTGATACAGCACTGCACTCAGCTGAATACAGTGAGTATCAGCAAACAGCAGAGCTACACACACAGCTAACACAAAACAAACAACCCAGAACACCATACAGACCAGATCTGACCAGTACTAACAGAACAGCAGCAATAATTTAAGATCTACATTTAATGATTACAGATTTAGTTTAAAATAACAGAGTCTGCGTTTAATGACTGCAGTTTTTACTGTATTTATTTAATTAGCTTTTTTCATTTTAAATTAAGGGTCTAAATTTAATAATTGCAGTATTTGGGGATATTTGTTTGATTTACTTTGTTTATTTACTGTTAATTTAGTTAAAAATATTATTCTGTTTCATATGAGCTCATTAAAACTGGTAATAAACCAGTTTAGACCATGTTTCATGACTTGCTTGCGCTAATAACTACATGTAGCCCTGCCGTGGCATATAGCCCCGCCCTCGATCGGTATCAGCTATTGGCCAATCGTGCTGAAAGGTGATCAGCGATCAGAATCGGCCTCAAAAACGCTGATCGGTCCATCTTTAATTATTATTATTAGTAGTAGTTGTAGCAGTATTGATGTTGTTCCTGTTATCTGTGATTTGGTTCTGTTGAGTATGAACTATGATTACTGAGCGAGAACAATGAAAACAGGCTGCAGGACCTGAAACAACAATTTAAAGGTGTTGGTTCAGGAGTTACATATTTACAGACTTAAAATAGACGGAGCTCAGTGTTTAGGTCTCAGATGATCTCAACTCTACACTATACTGATGGAGATGTGATGAGAACAACAGATAATTCACTCACCTCCTCAGAAGACATGTTTTGATTGAGCTATCTGATTTATCAGAGTTAACAGATTCACCCACTCGGGAAGAGTTCTGAACACATGTTGCAAAGTGTTGTTCTGCACGTTGGTCAGTCGTTTCCAGCAGGGGGTCTCCAATAGTATGCCGTTAAGAAAAGCCCACCAGAATAGAATAGAGTTGAAGGGGGGCTCGTACCTGTGACATGTTCACTGAGTGAAAAGGTAGTTGATGCTGTATGTGGTGTGAATTCAGAGGCAGGTCTGATGTCAGTCTACTGCTTGTGTGCTAGGAACGATGAGGAGCCTCATGATGAATCTTACTGAAGGATGAGTGTAGGGTGAGAGCATCAGGACCCAGAGGGAGATAAAGATAAGGATCACTGTAGGAAAGAAACGAGAGAGAGAGAGAGACGTACTACCAGCAGAAGACAGAAGAGATATACTGAGGGAACGAGGGAGAGAGCATGTGGGATTAAGTGTCTGTCGAGAGATTCTCTGGGTCGCTGTGGGCAGCATGCAGGATTCAGTTACTGTGACGCCATTCACGGCCCAGCAAGGTGACACACACTCTCTCTCTCTCTCTCTCTCTCTCTCTCTCTCTTCCCTCTCTCTCTCGCCTTCCTCTCTCTGTCCCACTGTTTTCTCTCTCTCTCTTCCCTCTCTCTCTCTTTCTCCCACTATTTACTGTCCTCTCTTTCTCTCCCCCCCCTGTTTCTCTCTCTCTCTCTCTCTCTCTCTCTCTCTCTCTCTCTCTCTCTCTCTATCTCTCTCTCTCTCTCTCTCCCCCCACTGTTCTCTCTCTCTCCCCCCACTGTTTTCTCTTCTCTCCCCCACTGTTTTCTCTCTCTCTCCCACTGTTTTCTCTCTCTCTCTCTTCCCTCTCTCTCTCTCTCTCACCTTCCTCTCTCTGTCCCCCCACTGTTTTCTCTCTCTCTCTCTCTCTCTCTCTCTCTCTCTCTCTCTCTCTCTCTCTCTCTCTCTCTCTCTCTCTCTCTTCCCCACTGTTTTCTCTCTTTCTCTCCTCCCCCACTTTTTTTCTCTCACTCTCTCCCTCCCCCACTGGCTTCTCTCTCTCTCCCCTCCCTCCTCTCTCTCTCCCACTGTCTTCTCCCTCTTCCCTCCCTCTCTCTCGTTCTCCCCCCCACTGTTTTCTCTCTCTTTCTCTCCCTCTCTCCTACTCTCTATATCTCTCTCTTTTCTCTCTCATTACGCTCTCTTTATCTCTGTCTCTCTCACTCTCTCCCACACACCTCTCTCTTTCTCTCCGCTCTCAGTCACTGTGGGACCTCTAGTTTCATCCCCTGTGTGTTGGGGCCCGTCTGGCCCCAGGGGACTGACCCTAATTGGACTTTGTTTGTGATTTAAAGGCCGGCGTGTGTGTCTGTAGCCACTCCCAGCGTCTCTCTATAGGCATCTAAGAGCTCTTTGAACCAGGCCAGTAGGGATTATGTGTAAAGCAGACATGTTTTGTTTTGGCTCTGTGAGTTGAAATGTAAACTCCAGTGATCAGCCAGGAACCGACAACCTACACGCTTTTAAATTTGCCCGTCAAACGCTGGCTGTATGAAAACATAGGTGACCGTCAGCGAGTAGCACTCTGGGTGGACTGCACAAATTATTATTATTATTATTATTATTATTATTATTATTATTATTATTATTATTATTATTATTATTATTATTATTATTAATATTATTATTATTTATTATTTTTATTATTATTATTATTTATTATTATTATTATATTATTATTATTATTATCCAAGTGCATCATAAACTGATCTGTCTGGAAAATGAGGCCTTCATTTCTCTTTAAATTGAAAGTAATGGTTTATTTGTGTTTAAGTCAGTCTAGCTTAGCTGGGATAACTCGGTTGGCTTCAATGACTCCCAGAAGTGGATAAAATAAATAAAGCAATACAAACATGGCTACACTTTTCACAATGTTATTTACATATATTTGTATATATATATATATTATAATATTATAATTATTATAAATATTATAATTATTATAATGACACATTTCTAGTTCTTACTTGTTTTTTCTTACCTACCTAAATTTATTTTTTCTTGTTTTGTATACGTTTGGAATAAACATAGAGTATGTTTTTCGTTTTTATTTTTGTTTTGTATGTATAATGTACATATATATCTCAATTTTTCTTGATTTCTATTTTTTCTACATCAATTACATGCAAGCAACTGCCTTTTACATTGTGTGTAATTTCATTGAATCATTCTGGTTCCATTGACTTATATAGACAGTATAGACAGTTTTTGGCCTCTCCTGTAAAGTTGCCATCATTTTGGAGATGTTTTTAATTGGACAGCAACGAGATATATATATATATGTCACCTTATTTCCTAATGAAGTGCTAAATAATGTAATAGCCACATAACTTATCGCTGAATGTGACGAATGTGTCCTTGAATTAAATTGAAATAAATTAAATTATTGTTAACTGACATTTAAATAATTTAATATTTATAAACAAACAGATAACATAGTAATGATTGTTACTGTTACTGAACATTATATTTTATTTTATTTGCTCATAAAAACAATATTTATTAAATATTAACGCATTATTAATAGAGCAAGTAGTGATTTTACATACGTCAGTGTGTTTATTTAACCCTTTCCAAGCTTCTCCTTCTATAAACAATCCAGTATTATTTACAGTTCTCATCTAATACCTGCTTTGACTGCTCAGTACTTCATTAAACTAAATCAAGATTGCTGCTGAAGGAACTGAATACATTCATACAATGTCTTGGAACCTAACTTTGTTCTTCAAACTGGAGCTCAAGATCTGATCTACTTCTCTCACACTAAGATATTCATGTTACTTTGTATTGTATGTATGATTATTTACATCTGTTCTAATCAGATCTGGTGTATATGTGACCATTGTTCGTACTACATACAGTACCAATATATATATATATGATATGATATATCAGATTTCTATGTGGGTAGCTTGATGAAATCAGTACAGAAACCCTTTCTTTGTGTATGTGTGATTGAGAAAATGTCACAAGTGAGAAAGAGCGTTGTACTCAGATAGCAGATAAGAGGAAAACAAGAATAATAGGATATGACACAAGCTTTAATATGCCTGAGGACGTGAAAGATTAAGTAATTGTTGTTTTTAAGTGCTCTTTGTTTCAGAGAGGTGTGTGTGGGAGAAGGCGAGAGACAGTAAGTGCTATAAACACGTTTGAGTTGCCGCACTTACTCTGAGAGAGACGCTGTATTACACAAACGCGCCTCGCTCGCCGCCTGGCCCGCACGCCTGCAGGCTCTCTGGCTCTGAGAGGTCGGACCAGTTTTGCAGCTGGGGACCTTGGCCAGAACTTGCCACTAAACGCTCCCTGCGCCCATTCGGTTATATAACCCTGGTGGGGCGTCTGGCATAATTGCATCTTAAATGTTTGGATCTCAGTTTCTCCAGCTGGGACTCGGACACCTGAGGGGCGAAATCCTAACGAATCACGCTGAGCGAGCGGCGCGCACTGTGTCGGAGAGAATGGATAATGACGTTTCTATTAAGAAAGAGCTCGGAGTTGGCCGTGGCGGTTACTCATGTTGCCGGTTTGGAGGAATTTGTCTTGTGTTGCACAGCTGAGCAGCAGCAACCGTGAAGCTGTTGTATGTGGGGGGTCTTTAACACGGCACTTGTTGATCCTACCAGGGCTGATTGATTAGCAGTAGTAATTCATAGCAGTTCTATTCCGGGGGATTTGAGTGTTATTGAAATGAAATGCTTGGACCCTTAAACCAGATACATGTCCAAGAGAAACAAACTATTTCTTTAAACTTGTTCTACACTCATTGAGCACTTGATTAAATACACCTCCTTGTATTGGGCTGTGTGTTGGCAATACGTATCGTGATACAGTGGTCACAATTCAATATATCGTGATATACTGTGATATTGGAAGCAAAGTGATATACTGTGATTTTTCAATCCTAATATTATAAACACACCACTATATAACCAGGTTTGTCAGTGCTTACCCATCAGCATTGCGCCCTTGTTGCTGCTTGTTAATGTTGGAGTGTAGCTGAAAATGGATTACAACCACTGCCATCTAGAGGTTTATAAACACAAGACACAATGATTCACTGTCTGCCTGAATCTGTTTATCGATACTTGTTAGATTCGAATCATAATATCCCGATACTCTGTTATTTGATATTTTCTTACACCCCTACTCATTATGATGTTAAGAAAAATCACTATTTTTTCTTATTTTTAATAGCATTCAAACAAAAAATTTTAGAGATGGATCCGGTCAGTGTTTTGTGGCCAGTGTTTCCGGTCGCGATCATCTTTCAGCGCGGATGGGCTGCTAGCCGATACTGATCGAGGGCAGGGTTATATGCTACGGCAGGGGTACATGAAGTTATTAGCACAAGCAAATCATGAAACATGATCTAAATGGTTTATTACCATTCTTTTTCCAGACATATGAAATAGCATCATATTTTTAACTAAATTAACAGTAAATAAACAAAGTAAATCAAACAAATATCTCCAATACTGTAATCATTCAATTTTAGACCCTTAATTTAAACTAAAAAAGCCAATTAACTAAATGCAGTTTAAAACTGGCAGTCATCTAAACGCCCAGACTCTGTTATTTTAAACTAAATCTGCAAATCATTAAATGTAGATCTTGAATTGTTGCTGCTGTTCTGTTCGTACCGGTCAAGATCTGGTCTGTATGGTGTTCTGGGTTGTTTGTTTTGTGTTAAGCTGTGCGTGCTAGCTCTGCTGTTTACTGATACTCACTGTTTCAGCTGTGTGGGTGTCTCTGAAGTCCCCGTATCAGACTTAGTATGTTAAATGTCTTTGTCTTGGTTCCCCAACGAGACATAGATTTCATTAATTTTACAAAACGTTCTAAATAAGTCTGAGTCACATACGGTAACTGCCAGACGGACAGCGCTGCGTGAACGCAAACTGTTCTCGCGAGGCCGCCGCTTTAGTCAGTCTGTGGAAAATGAAAGGGTATGTGTTTCCACCTAGTGGTTCAGATAGGAATTGCAGGGAGCTGGCCGGAGGGGGTTTCAATGAAACACTAGCTGGAAATACAGAAATGAGGCTCATTTGTTTAACGCATTGATCGGCTCTCGGATTGGCTAAATTTGAAAAATATCAGATATCACATATTTTGATTCAAAATCAGCGATACCCGATCATAGCGATCGATCTTTCCCATCTCTCTAAAAAAAAAAAAAACATTATTTTTACAGCAAAAGAAAACAAAAGCTCTATTTCAGCTACCAGTACCTGAAGAACTGCTGGCTTTAGCTGTGTTCTTATCAAAAACTGAGCCAGAAAACATCCATTGTCCCTACATTGCAGTGGAGATGTTAGCTGCTCTCTTATTGGTCCGTGTGGGATTGTTAAAGTGAAGCTGTCTAACCTCGAAATTGTGTATTTTGAATGCTGCCGCCAGGAAGCGAGCAGATAAATAATTGAACAGTTGTTATCCTCCTTGCTTCGGGGAGTTCTCCTCTGTTTGTGCGATTGTAGACCCAGAGCCTCCAGCAGCTTCGGCGGGAGAGGAAGGAGAGCGTAAAAGGTTCAGGCTAAACAGGGAACAGGTGTCAGTCATTAAGATAATGACCCGCTCGTCCCTGCCAACCCTTTCCCAGAGCGGCCGCGCCGCGCCCTCTCCCGCAGTTACGCGCCGTCCTCAGGGTGAAATTGTCTCAACATAAGCACATGCCGTCCTGAGCGGCGGTCTGGATTTAATACAGTCTTCATCAGCGCTGCTTGCTTTCTTGCTCCGAGCACAATGTTCAAGAAGAAAAAGCAGCAAATCCCGCATCATTGTGATTCCGAGGTCGCTCGCGTCCTGAGAAGAAAACAACTGCCTTTATTTTTGGAACACTTTCACCCAAAGCCGACTTTCCACAGCCTCGGCCGTCTGGATGACGATGCCGTCGCAAAGAAATCTAAGACCCAGAGGCTGGATTTAGATGAGCTTTTTTAATTGACCAAGTTAAATATCACGTACAGGGAGTTTGTTTTGGCGGCAGCTCACAATCAGACAGAAAGAAAATAGCATGTTATGCTAATTAAAATAAAAATAAAAAAGCTACAAACAATCACTCACGTGTATCTAAAGTTGTGGGAGTGTTTCACACAGAAACACAACAGTGTGGTGCTCTGTTAGCTCTGCACAGTGGAGATGATCAACAGTACAACTGCTATACACGAGACCTTGAAGATCAAACATCCCGTAGAGCTTCATCAAACACAGCAGCAGGACAGCACCTGTTTACCTGTTTATCTTATCTTATAGATTATTTTAAGATTATTAACACGTGTATCATGTTTCTTTCAGTAGAGTCTCTTGAAAAGTCTCATTGTTAACCGTTTCTTAATCGTCCAGTGTAGAACCTAAGACCGTTCTAGATACCGCGGGAGCTTTAAAACACACGTAGCTGCTTCTCAAACGACTCTCTGCCAAAAAATATAGTCCACAAACTGTTCAGTTTCTTGTGTGTGAGGCGTGTAGGCTACGTGTCATTTGTGCCTCTAAAAGTCGAGTCAGAGCGTAGACTCTTAGTCTTTAACCATTTATAGATCACATGCGTTTAAGATGCCCTTTAATACATTAAGTCTAGAATAGCCATGCGTTTTTTCTCGTGCTTCTGAGCTAATTCTAATAATAAAACCCAGAAAATTGAAATGGGGTCCCTGCACTACGTGCTTGGACCCTAAATGCAAATAACCTCATGTTATGTTGTAACTTCCAGCTATTGTCTCATTTACTCACTGACACATGGGGGCGGATCTCTGACAGGAGTGCCCCACCTTCAGTCAGAACTGAGAATGGACTCACAATAGGTGATTAACTGTGTCATGTCTGAGCATGTTTGCCCCCCAAAGTCCCAGTTCATTTGACTAATGTGGTCACTTTGTGTAGGTATAGTTGGACTCAGTTCACATCTGGTGGGATCACTAACCAGCTATGTGGACTTCTGGAATACTGACACCACATACTACCCATCCCTGTACATACCATTCCACTTATGTCACACTACCCGCCTTGGAAGGCAACTCAACAGCGTGTTGGTGGTTTGTAATGAGAAAACAAAGCCAAACCGATCCAGCAAAGGTGGTAAAACTAGAGATGGATGTATCAGTATCGGCCGATTTTTAATCTGAATATGCGATCGGCCGATATTTCTCCAATTTAGCCGATCAATGGTGTTAAACACATGAGCCTAATTTCTGTATTTCCAGGTAGTGTTTCATCCAGGAAGAAGAGCCCTCCAGCCAGCTCCCTGCAATTCCTATCTGAACCACTAGGTGGACATACACACACTTTCATTTCCACAGACTGACTAAAGCAGCGGCCTCACCAGAACAGTTTACGGCATTCACCGCATGTGCGGTGGACTCTCATCCAGGGCAGTTTGGGGAACCAAGACAAAGACATTTAACACTATTAATCTGATACAGCACTTCAGAGACACCACACAGCTGAATACAGTGAGTATCAGTAAACAGCAGAGCTACACACACAGCTAACACAAAACAAACAACCCAGAACACCATACAGACCAGATCTGACCGGTACAAACAGAACAGCAGCAACAACAACCAGCTAAAGGAACCACAGCCAGAGTGATTGAGTTTATAGTTCTAGATAAGCAGCTCTTCTCGGCTGTAGAAGATGTTCATTCTGCTGCTTAATATTCCACCTGGATCTACGCTCTGCTGTTCCTAGTAGATACTTTTCAGATGTGGCTCTTCTGGAGCTGTATCAGGCGGTTTACTCCACATAGACCAACTTCTAATTTAGTTAAAATATTATACTGTTTCACATGAGCTCGTTTAAAATAGTAATAAACCAGTTTAGATCATGTTTAAAGACTTGCTTGCGCTAATAACTACATGTAGCCCTGCTGTGGCATATAGCCCCGCCCTCGATCGATATTGGCTATCAACCGATCATGCTAAAAGGTGATCGGCAATCAGAATCAGCCTCAAAAGGCTGATTGGTCCATCTCTAGGTAAGACAGTTTAAGGTGTTATATTATTTTAGATTTGAATTATGTATTGTATTTGATTTTTTTGCTCTACTGATTAAGGGGAAACCTAAATAGCTGAGTAGTGTACTGTAAATAGCACGGATACTACTATAGAAGTATAGTATAGAAAGGTGCTGTGGTTTGGGATAGCAGTGTTAGATCAGCCAGTCGAGCAGCTCCAGTGCTGGGTCAGTCGCTAGCTCAGCATTAACATCTCATCCAAAGTTTTCTTATTAAGAAACGGTTATTAAGTTAATTCATGCACTGTTAATTCAGGTGAGCTGGTGTTGGCTTTGTATTTGCCAGCTTCTTGTCAGGAATCTTAAGTTACTGCAGCAGCATTTAAGGTGGAATGGGAAAAAGTCTTAATAGAGCAGAAGCTGACTTCAACTTTATATTTATGTATTTATGTGTGAGTTTAAAGCTTTGCCAGGCTTGGTCACCACTGATTTTGATTTTCACTCTTATGAATTCTCTGAATTCTGAAGAAACAAGCTTGCGTTGAGTGGATCCACCAATCTGGCTACTCTTTCTCTTCGTAGTGGTTTTCTGGAGCCGTCCTCATATCTTTCCATGTTTTTCCTGGTCGTCGTAGCTGCGGGGATGATGATGAGATGATTCTGTATTACAGCACGAGTCCCCAGTTACTGCTTCCAGAACGGTGACGGGGGTCTTCTTAACGCTACTATCAGTACATGTGCTTTTTAATACATAAGCTTTTGTCACTAGTAAAATTTAAACCGGCTGTTATTTTCTCTTTTCCGAGCCCTTCGGCTTACTTATCAGTCCCCACTGGTATCAGATTGCGATGCCCCAATCACAGCCTGACTGTAGGCCTGTGTTCAGAGAAGAATTGTGTGAATTAGATTTCTGCTACTGTAAACCATTGTAGGCAGAGTGGCAGAGATTATTTTCCAGGGGGCTTTTAGGGCTGCTCCCCCTCTTCGCAAGTGGAAGATGGAAGTTGTAGTTGTAAAGCTGAGTGTATTTGACAGGCCCGGGTCAGAGGCTCCGGGTATCGCAGCGCTTCACTGAGAGCCTTACCGACGTCCTATTGAAGTCCTGTCAGCACATCGGATTGACGTGCTAAAGGCTGCTGAAAGGATTTCTCCTCTTTTCCTCTGTTTCCACTCGCTGAAGGACACCTACAGCTCAGTTATGACAGCATGACTCAGCCAAGTATCATGTGGTCAAAGATGACCCTGCGTGTGCGGTTGTTAAGAGATCTGAAGCGGCTGTTTTCAGTCTGTTTTTCTTTTCTTTTTTTAGCCTGTATGATCGAAATCATTCATACATGCACATCAATGAGGTGGATGGTAAAATATATACATCAGAAAAAGTCTCTATCTGCCTTTTTTTGCCTGATGGCTTGTGAAGTAGGGGTGGCCGATATGGGCCCTACAATAATATCACGATATTTCATGGTATTTTTGTGATAACGATATGACAAAACATGACTAAAAAAAAATATTTCAAGAATGCACTACTGCAACAAAATGAAAATTAAATTTTATTATTGTATACGATATGATATGGCCACACCCCTAACTGAGATATTTAAAAATACAAGAATTTTTGGCAAGATTGTAACAGAAGTCAATGATCCAGAATGTCACGATACTAACTAATGCACTCCAATATCTCCATATATCCAGAACTGAAGTAAAGTGAATGATACTAGAGATAAAATTTGTTTCTAGTAGATATAAAATGGGAAATGAGAAACAGTGTGAATTTTTCTTTTTCTAAAAACAGTAAAAGTAAGTACCTGATGTGATAATTAGGGATGGGTGATATGGCTCGATACATCAGAGTGTAATATCGTTCACAATATTCAAAAATGTGAAGTTTATTGTGAAGTAGCCTCTATTGTGAAGTACAATTTTTTACTGCCTGGTCCTGACTCAAGCAAGCAAGCATTAATTGGCCTTTGTATTTGGTTTAGAAATCAAAGAAGCAACAAATTATTAATTATTATTAATCAAGTGTTTTAACAAATCCAGAGGATGTTATTATGTTTAACATGTACACAGACTGTTCACTTTCCCTATATACACTAATCTGGATCTACAATCATCTACACCCTGTTTTTCTTCTCCACTGACCATATAGGAGCACTTTAGTTCTACACTTACAGACTGTAGTCCATCTGATTCACTGATGATACTTAGTTACCCTGTTCTTCAATGGTCAGGACCCCACAGGACCACCACAGAGCAGGTATTATAAGGGATGTGGATCATTCTCAGTACTGCAGTGACACTGAAATGGCTGTGCTTTGCTGGTGTGACGTGGATCAGACACAGCCAGTGCTCAGTTTCACTGCTGGACTGAGAATAGTCCACCGACCCAAACCTATCCAGACAGCAGTGTCCTTGTGGGGCGGCGTCCTGTGTCCACTGATGAAGGACTAGAGAAGACAAACTGTGCAGCAGCAGATGAGCTTCTGTCTCTGACTTTACATCTACACAGGTGGACCAGCAAGTAGTAGGATTGTCTAAATAGAGTGGACAGTTGGTGGACATGGTGTTTAAGACCTAAAGCATATAGGATGGGATCCTCCAGCAAGACCCAGCATCTAGAAATGTCCCACCATTGGTTGGAAAGAGCTGACAAGAACTTCCAAATACTTCCTCGGACCCCCTAATTCCCCCAGACTTGAATCCAACTGGCTCTATAGATCCTCCCCAACACGCCATCCAGAGGCTGAGGAGAATGCACTGCAGTCTGCATGGAGTTTCCCTTGAAGTCACTTGACGCATTAAAGCCTGAACTTGTAGTTTCATTGAATTGTCAGTCTATCTTTTCTTTTTTTTGTAGTGTAACCTAGAAAGACAAAGACCCCCATTAGTGATTACTGAGTGCTGGGAGTACTAGGGGTGTAAGAAAATATCGAAATATTGACTATCGGGATATTATTTTTTTGTGGTACTGTATTGATTCTCAAAAACACAGTATCGATACAACAGATTCCTGGCAGACAGTGAATCGTGTGTTGTGTTTAAGGCCTCTGACCACTAGATGTCAGATGTTGTAATCCATTTTCAGCTCCACTCCAACATTAACAAGCAGCACAAGGGCGCAATGCTATTGTAAACATTGACAAACCTGTTCATACAGTGGTGTGTTTATAATGGTAAGACCCTGAAAAATCCCAATCTATCACTTTACTTGCAGTATCGCAGTATATTGCGATATAATAAATCGTGACACTGTACGTATTACGTACTACGTATTGTATCGCCAAGTTCTAGCCAATACACAGTCCTATCCAGTCCCGAGTGCGTTCCTAGTGTTGTGCCCTTATTCTTTGCACTTCAGGCGTCAGGCTGTTCTACGGCGCTTCCCGCTATCAATCCTGCTTCGCTCCTCATCCAGAGGCGTTTCTGTGAGCCGCTGGGATGGATCATCTGCTGAAGAGGCTGTAGATCATTTTCTCTGGATCAGAGGATTAAATATGATGAAGGCCTACATCCCTTTAGTCAATCACTGCTTTTCTCCTCAAGCCTGTTATTTCTGTACTACTGTTTTTATTCCCACTCTTTATCTCCAGTGATGAAGTGATGGAGCGTGATGTTCATCACCTTCGTTGTGACGTTAAATATTACAGTCCGCAGGACCCTCAGTATGTTTTTGATTATTCATTGAAGCTTGTTCAGACTTCAGTGCTGCTCTTGAGACAGAGCACGTCTATGTTTCAGGTGAAGTGGTTTGTTTTGGATCATGAGCAGCTTGTTTTTCTTTTTCGTCCTTCCACTCATTCTTCATTGCATCTGTTCTAGGAAGCCGGAAAGGTTTAAAAACATAAATAAAATAAATGCATCGCCGATACGCCGTTCACTTTCTTCCGCATCTCTCTCACTTCCTGTCCTTTCATTGAGAATGCTGTAAGTGAATCCAACATGTGGGTGCAGTGGATCAGAGGAAGTGGGTGGAACTTGTATTGTAGATATGAGATATTAGATATTAGAGATACTGATTATTAGTACTCAGGGACACTGAAAACCAATATCTGGGGCAGATATTCAGTTACCATGAAAAAGATCTTTGTACCTGCAACGTTAAATAAGTATTATAAAGTTATGAAAAACGAAGTGCTTCGAGCTCTATACGGTATAAAAGTAATAACTTCAGCATGTAACAGTTAAGTTTAATCAGATACCAGTAACTTAATAGAATAGATGGATATTAATATCCGTTAAGAAGCACAAGGTAGTTGTTACATTGATGAAACAGAAAGACGTTCGTGGGTATGGTTAAAGGTAGAGATGGAAGGATCGATCGGCTATGTATCCGGTATTGGCCGATTTTTAATCTAAATATGTCTATATATATATAAAAAAAAATATATATATATATATATATATATATATATATATATATATTTTTTTTTTTTTTTTTTTTTTTTTTTTTTTGTAGATGGTTTGTAGGTTTGTAGACACATCCTCAGCCGCTAAGACAATCCCATGATGCAACACAGGCAAATCTACGAGCAGTGAAGTGGTTTTAAAATGTGAGTTATTTTGATTCTTTCTGGAGTTTTTAATGTGTTTCAGGTCATATAATCACAAAACAGTATTTTATTATCAGCTCTGTAACGAGTCCTTCACCATTTACACTTTTATACTCAAGACATTATTATTTATGCTAGCAGATTTTTACGCCTCGGGCTATTGTTTTGGATGCTGGCTGGTAACTTAGCAACCAGCTATCAATCTTCTTTTGAATAATCTGATATCAGTTCGTATAAACCCGAGATTGACCTTTAAAATTTGCATTCCAGCCCCCCTATCTCCCTTGAAAGCAGATGTCTGGCTACATTTTGGATTCAGAAACTATGACGGTATATAAACATAAGAGCACTAATGTTTTTAGTAATGGTAGATTGTTTTTAGTAATGGTAGGTTGTGTTTAGTAATGGTAGATTGTTTTTAGTAATGGTAGGTTGTGTTTAGTAATGGTAGGTTGTGTTTAGTAATGGTAGGGTGTTTTTAGTAATGGTAGGGTGTGTTTAGTAATGGTAGGGTGTGTTTTTTTAGTAATGGTAGGGTGTGGTTTTTAGTAATGGTAGGTGTGTTAAGTAATGGTAGGGTGTTTTTAGTAATGGTAGGGTGTGTTTTTAGTAATGGTAGGATGTGTTTTTAGTAATGGTAGGTTGTGTTTAGTAATGGTAGGGTGGTTTTTAGTATGGTAGGGTTGTTTTTAGTAATGGTAGGGTGTTTTTAGTAATGGTAGGTTGTGTTTAGAAATGGATTAGGGTGTGTTTAGAAAGGTAGGGTGTTTTTAGTAATGGTCTAGGGGTGTGTTCTTTAGTCATGGTAGGGGTGTGTTTAGTAAATGGTAGGGTGTGGTCTAGTAATGGTAGTAGGTTGTGTTTAGTAATGGTAGGGTGCTTTTTAGTAATGGTAGGGTGTGTTTTTAGTAATGGTAGGGTGTGTTTTTAGTAATGGTAAGGGTGTGCTTAGTAATGGTAGGGTGTTTTTTTAGTAATGGTAGGGTGTGTTTAGTAATGGTTAGGTGTTTTTAGTAATGTAGGGTAATGGTAGGTGTTTTTAGTAATTGGTAGGTTGTGTTTAGTAATGGTAGGGTGTTTTTAGTAATGGTAGGGTGTGTTAGTAATGGTAGGTTGTGTTTAGTAATGGTAGGGTGTTTTTAGTAATGGTAGGGTGTTTTTAGTAATGGTAGGGTGTGTTTAGTAATGGTAGGTTGTGTTTAGTAATGGTAGGGTGTTTTTAGTAATGGTAGGTTGTGTTTAGTAATGGTAGGTTGTGTTTAGTAATGGTAGGGTGTTTTTAGTAATGGTAGGGTGTGTTTAGTAATGGTAGGGTGTTTTTTAGTAATGGTAGGGTGTGTTTTTAGTAATGGTAGGGTGTGTTTTTAGTAATGGTAGGGTGTGTTTTTAGTAATGGTAGGTTGTGTTAAGTAATGGTAGGGTGTTTTTAGTAATGGTAGGGTGTGTTTAGTAATGGTAGGTTGTGTTTAGTAATGGTAGGGTGTTTTTAGTAATGGTAGGGTGTGTTTAGTAATGGTAGGGTGTTTTTAGTAATGGTAGGGTGTGTTTTTAGTAATGGTAGGGTGTGTTTTTAGTAATGGTAGGTTGTGTTTAGTAATGGTAGGGTGTTTTTAGTAATGGTAGGGTGTGTTTTTAGTAATGGTAGGATGTGTTTTTAGTAATGGTAGGTTGTGTTTAGTAATGGTAGGGTGTTTTTAGTAATGGTAGGGTGTTTTTAGTAATGGTAGGTTGTGTTTAGTAATGGTAGGGTGTGTTTAGTAATGGTAGGGTGTTTTTAGTAATGGTAGGGTGTGTTTTTAGTAATGGTAGGGTGTGTTTTTAGTAATGGTAGGGTGTGTTTAGTAATGGTAGGGTGTGTTTAGTAATGGTAGGTTGTGTTTAGTAATGGTAGGGTGTTTTTAGTAATGGTAGGGTGTGTTTTTAGTAATGGTAGGGTGTGTTTAGTAATGGTAGGGTGTGTTTAGTAATGGTAGGGTGTTTTTAGTAATGGTAGGGTGTTTTTAGTAATGGTAGGGTGTGTTTAGTAATGGTAGGGTGTGTTTAGTAATAGTAGGTTGTGTTTAGTAATGGTAGGGTGTTTTTAGTAATGGTAGGGTGTGTTTTTAGTAATGGTAGGTTGTGTTTAGTAATGGTAGGGTGTTTTTAGTAATGGTAGGGTGTGTTTTTAGTAATGGTAGGGTGTGTTTTTAGTAATGGTAGGGTGTGTTTAGTAATGGTAGGGTGTTTTTAGTAATGGTAGGGTGTTTTTAGTAATGGTAGGGTGTGTTTAGTAATGGTAGGGTGTTTTTAGTAATGGTAGGGTGTGTTTTTAGTAATGGGAGGGTGTGTTTTTAGTAATGGTAGGTTGTGTTTAGTAATGGTAGGGTGTTTTTAGTAATGGTAGGATGTGTTTTTAGTAATGGTAGGTTGTGTTTAGTAATGGTAGGGTGTTTTTAGTAATGGTAGGGTGTTTTTAGTAATGGTAGGTTGTGTTTAGTAATGGTAGGGTGTGTTTAGTAATGGTAGGGTGTTTTTAGTAATGGTAGGGTGTGTTTTTAGTAATGGTAGGGTGTGTTTTTAGTAATGGTAGGGTGTGTTTAGTAATGGTAGGGTGTGTTTAGTAATGGTAGGTTGTGTGTAGTAATGGTAGGGTGTTTTTAGTAATGGTAGGGTGTGTTTTTAGTAATGGTAGGGTGTGTTTAGTAATGGTAGGGTGTTTTTAGTAATGGTAGGGTGTTTTTAGTAATGGTAGGGTGTGTTTTTAGTAATGGTAGGGTGTGTTTAGTAATGGTAGGGTGTGTTTAGTAATAGTAGGTTGTGTTTAGTAATGGTAGGGTGTTTTTAGTAATGGTAGGGTGTGTTTTTAGTAATGGTAGGTTGTGTTTAGTAATGGTAGGGTGTTTTTAGTAATGGTAGGGTGTGTTTTTAGTAATGGTAGGGTGTGTTTTTAGTAATGGTAGGGTGTGTTTAGTAATGGTAGGGTGTGTTTAGTAATAGTAGGTTGTGTTTAGTAATGGTAGGGTGTTTTTAGTAATGGTAGGGTGTGTTTTTAGTAATGGTAGGTTGTGTTTAGTAATGGTAGGGTGTTTTTAGTAATGGTAGGGTGTGTTTTTAGTAATGGTAGGGTGTGTTTAGTAATGGTAGGGTGTTTTTAGTAATGGTAGGGTGTGTTTAGTAATGGTAGGGTGTTTTTAGTAATGGTAGGGTGTGTTTTTAGTAATGGTAGGGTGTGTTTTTAGTAATGGTAGGTTGTGTTTAGTAATGGTAGGGTGTTTTTAGTAATGGTAGGGTGTTTTTAGTAATGGTAGGGTGTGTTTAGTAATGGTAGGTTGTGTTTAGTAATGGTAGGGTGTTTTTAGTAATGGTAGGTTGTGTTTAGTAATGGTAGGTTGTGTTTAGTAATGGTAGGGTTGTTTTTAGTAATGGTAGGGTGTGTTTAGTAATGGTAGGGTGTGTTTAGTAATGGTAGGGTGTTTTTAGTAATGGTAGGTTGTGTTTAGTAATGGTAGGGTGTGTTTAGTAATGGTAGGGTGTTTTTAGTAATGGTAGATTGTGTTTAGTAATGGTAGGGTGTTTTTAGTAATGGTAGGGTGTGTTTAGTAATGGTAGGTTGTGTTTAGTAATGGTAGGGTGTGTTTAGTAATGGTAGGGTGTTTTTAGTAATGGTAGGTTGTGTTTAGTAATGGTAGGGTGTTTTTAGTAATGGTAGGGTGTGTTTTTAGTAATGGTAGGGTGTGTTTTTAGTAATGGTAGGTTGTGTTTAGTAATGGTAGGGTGTTTTTAGTAATGGTAGGGTGTGTTTTTAGTAATGGTAGGATGTGTTTTTAGTAATGGTAGGTTGTGTTTAGTAATGGTAGGGTGTTTTTAGTAATGGTAGGGTGTTTTTAGTAATGGTAGGGTGTTTTTAGTAATGGTAGGTTGTGTTTAGTAATGGTAGGGTGTGTTTAGTAATGGTAGGTTGTGTTTAGTAATGGTAGGGTGTTTTTAGTAATGGTAGGGTGTGTTTTTAGTAATGGTAGGGTGTGTTTAGTAATGGTAGGGTGTGTTTAGTAATGGTAGGTTGTGTTTAGTAATGGTAGGGTGTTTTTAGTAATGGTAGGATGTGTTTTTAGTAATGGTAGGGTGTGTTTTTAGTAATGGTAGGGTGTGTTTAGTAATGGTAGGGTGTTTTTAGTAATGGTAGGGTGTGTTTAGTAATGGTAGGGTGTTTTTAGTAATGGTAGGGTGTGTTTTTAGTAATGGTAGGGTGTGTTTTTAGTAATGGTAGGTTGTGTTTAGTAATGGTAGGGTGTTTTTAGTAATGGTAGGGTGTTTTTAGTAATGGTAGGGTGTGTTTAGTAATGGTAGGTTGTGTTTAGTAATGGTAGGGTGTTTGTAGTAATGGTAGGTTGTGTTTAGTAATGGTAGGTTGTGTTTAGTAATGGTAGGGTGTTTTTAGTAATGGTAGGGTGTGTTTTGTAATGGTAGGGTGTTTTTAGTAATGGTAGGGTGTGTTTTTAGTAATGGTAGGGTGTGTTTTTAGTAATGGTAGGTTGTGTTTAGTAATGGTAGGGTGTTTTTAGTAATGGTAGGGTGTTTTTAGTAATGGTAGGGTGTGTTTAGTAATGGTAGGTTGTGTTTAGTAATGGTAGGGTGTTTTTAGTAATGGTAGGTTGTTTTTAGTAATGGTAGGTTGTGTTTAGTAATGGTAGGGTGTTTTTAGTAATGGTAGGGTGTGTTTAGTAATGGTAGGTTGTGTTTAGTAATGGTAGGGTGTGTGTTTAGTAATAGTAGGTTGTGTTTAGTAATGGTAGGGTGTGTTTAGTAATGGTAGGGTGTTTTTAGTAATGGTAGGGTGTGTTTAGTAATGGTAGGTTGTGTTTAGTAATGGTAGGTTGTGTTTAGTAATGGTAGGGTGTGTTTAGTAATGGTAGGTGTTTTTAGTAATGGTAGGTTGTGTTTAGTAATGGTAGGTTGTGTTTAGTAATGGTAGGTTGTTTTTAGTAATGGTAGGGTGTTTTTAGTAATGGTAGGTTGTATTTAGTAATGGTAGGGTGTTTTTAGTAATGGTAGGTTGTGTTTAGTAATGGTAGGGTGTGTTTAGTAATGGTAGGGTGTGTTTAGTAATGGTAGGGTGTTTTTAGTAATGGTAGGTTGTTTTTAGTAATGGTAGGGTGTTTTTAGTAATGGTAGGTTGTGTTTAGTAATGGTAGGTTGTGTTTAGTAATGGTAGGTTGTTTTTCGTAATGGTAGGTTGTGTTTAGTAATGGTAGGTTGTGTTTAGTAATGGTAGGTTGTGTTTAGTAATGGTAGGGTGTTTTTAGTAATGGTAGGGTGTGTTTAGTAATGGTAGGTTGTGTTTAGTAATGGTAGGGTGTTTTTAGTAATGGTAGGTTGTGTTTAGTAATGGTAGGTTGTGTTTAGTAATGGTGGGTTGTTTTTAGTAATGGTAGGGTGTGTTTAGTAATGGTAGGGTGTGTTTTTAGTAATGGTAGGTTGTGTTTAGTAATGGTAGGTTGTGTTTAGTAATGGTAGGTTGTGTTTAGTAATGGTAGGGTGTTTTTAGTAATGGTAGGGTGTTTTTAGTAATGGTAGGGTGTTTTTAGTAATGGTAGGTTGTGTTTAGTAATGGTAAGGTGTTTTTAGTAATGGTAGGTTGTGTTTAGTAATGGTAGGGTGTGTTTAGTAATGGTAGGGTGTTTTTAGTAATGGTAGGTTGTGTTTAGTAATGGTAGGGTGTTTTTAGTAATGGTAGGGTGTTTTTAGTAATGGTAGGTTGTGTTTAATAATGGTAGGTTGTTTTTAGTAATGGTAGGGTGTGTTTAGTAATGGTAGGTTGTGTTTAGTAATGGTGGGTTGTGTTTAGTAATGGTAGGTTGTGTTTAGTAATGGTAGGTTGTGTTTAGTAATGGTAGGTTGTGTTTAATAATGGTAGGTTGTTTTTAGTAATGGTAGGTTGTGTTTAGTAATGGTAGGTTGTGTTTAGTAATGGTGGGTTGTGTTTAGTAATGGTAGGGTGTTTTTAGTAATGGTAGGTTGTTTTTAGTAATGGTAGGGTGTGTTTTTAGTAATGGTAGGTTGTGTTTAGTAATGGTAGGGTGTTTTTAGTAATGGTAGGGTGTTTTTAGTAATGGTAGGTTGTGTTTAGTAATGGTAGGGTGTTTTTAGTAATGGTAGGTTGTGTTTAGTAATGGTAGGGTGTGTTTAGTAATGGTAGGTTGTTTTTAGTAATGGTAGGGTGTTTTTAGTAATGGTAGGTTGTGTTTAGTTATGGTGGGTTGTGTTTAGTAATGGTAGGGTGTGTTTAGTAATGGTAGGGTGTTTTTAGTAATGGTAGGGTGTTTTTAGTAATGGTAGGGTGTTTTTAGTAATGGTAGGTTGTGTTTAGTAATGGTAGGTTGTGTTTAGTAATGGTAGGTTGTTTTTAGTAATGGTAGGGTGTTTTTAGTAATGGTAGGTTGTGTTTAGTAATGGTAGGTTGTGTTTAGTAATGGTAGGTTGTGTTTAGTAATGGTAGATTGTTTTTAGTAATGGTAGGTTGTGTTTAGTAATGGTAGATTGTTTTAAGTAATGGTAGGTTGTGTTTAGTAATGGTAGGTTGTGTTTAGTAATGGTAGGTTGTGTTTAGTAATGGTAGGGTGTTTTTAGTAATGGTAGGTTGTTTTTAGTAATGGTAGGTTGTTTTTAGTAATGGTAGGTTGTGTTTAGTAATGGTAGGGTGTGTTTAGTAATGGTAGGGTGTTTTTAGTAATGGTAGGTTGTGTTTAGTAATGGTAGGGTGTGTTTAGTAATGGTAGGGTGTTTTTAGTAATGGTAGGTTGTGTTTAGTAATGGTAGGTTGTTTTTAGTAATTTTAGGTTGTGTTTAGTAATGGTAGGGTGTGTTTAGTAATGGTAGGCGTTTTTAGTAATGGTAGGGTGTTTTTAGTAATGGTAGGTTGTGTTTAGTAATGGTAGGGTGTGTTTAGTAATGGTAGGTTGTGTTTAGTAATGGTAGGGTGTTTTTAGTAATGGTAGGGTGTGTTTAGTAATGGTAGGGTGTGTTTAGTAATGGTAGGGTGTGTTTAGTAATGGTAGGTTGTGTTTAGTAATGGTAGGGTGTTTTTAGTAATGGTAGGATGTGTTTTTAGTAATGGTAGGGTGTGTTTTTAGTAATGGTAGGGTGTGTTTAGTAATGGTAGGGTGTTTTTAGTAATGGTAGGGTGTGTTTAGTAATGGTAGGGTGTTTTTAGTAATGGTAGGGTGTGTTTTTAGTAA
Organism: Megaleporinus macrocephalus; assembly: GCA_021613375.1. Lineage (NCBI taxonomy): Eukaryota > Metazoa > Chordata > Actinopteri > Characiformes > Anostomidae > Megaleporinus > Megaleporinus macrocephalus. Next base: position 10,448,645 of record CM038709.1, read on the forward strand.
TGGTAGGGTGTGTTTTTAGTAATGGTAGGTTGTGTTTAGTAATGGTAGGGTGTTTTTAGTAATGGTAGGGTGTTTTTAGTAATGGTAGGGTGTGTTTAGTAATGGTAGGTTGTGTTTAGTAATGGTAGGGTGTTTGTAGTAATGGTAGGTTGTGTTTAGTAATGGTAGGTTGTGTTTAGTAATGGTAGGGTGTTTTTAGTAATGGTAGGGTGTGTTTTGTAATGGTAGGGTGTTTTTAGTAATGGTAGGGTGTGTTTTTAGTAATGGTAGGGTGTGTTTTTAGTAATGGTAGGTTGTGTTTAGTAATGGTAGGGTGTTTTTAGTAATGGTAGGGTGTTTTTAGTAATGGTAGGGTGTGTTTAGTAATGGTAGGTTGTGTTTAGTAATGGTAGGGTGTTTTTAGTAATGGTAGGTTGTTTTTAGTAATGGTAGGTTGTGTTTAGTAATGGTAGGGTGTTTTTAGTAATGGTAGGGTGTGTTTAGTAATGGTAGGTTGTGTTTAGTAATGGTAGGTTGTGTGTTTAGTAATAGTAGGTTGTGTTTAGTAATGGTAGGGTGTGTTTAGTAATGGTAGGGTGTTTTTAGTAATGGTAGGGTGTGTTTAGTAATGGTAGGTTGTGTTTAGTAATGGTAGGTTGTGTTTAGTAATGGTAGGGTGTGTTTAGTAATGGTAGGTGTTTTTAGTAATGGTAGGTTGTGTTTAGTAATGGTAGGTTGTGTTTAGTAATGGTAGGTTGTTTTTAGTAATGGTAGGGTGTTTTTAGTAATGGTAGGTTGTATTTAGTAATGGTAGGGTGTTTTTAGTAATGGTAGGTTGTGTTTAGTAATGGTAGGGTGTGTTTAGTAATGGTAGGGTGTGTTTAGTAATGGTAGGGTGTGTTTTTAGTAATGGTAGGTTGTTTTTAGTAATGGTAGGGTGTTTTTAGTAATGGTAGGTTGTGTTTAGTAATGGTAGGTTGTGTTTAGTAATGGTAGGTTGTTTTTCGTAATGGTAGGTTGTGTTTAGTAATGGTAGGTTGTGTTTAGTAATGGTAGGTTGTGTTTAGTAATGGTAGGTTGTTTTTAGTAATGGTAGGGTGTGTTTAGTAATGGTAGGTTGTGTTTAGTAATGGTAGGGTGTTTTTAGTAATGGTAGGTTGTGTTTAGTAATGGTAGGTTGTGTTTAGTAATGGTGGGTTGTTTTTAGTAATGGTAGGGTGTGTTTAGTAATGGTAGGGTGTGTTTTTAGTAATGGTAGGTTGTGTTTAGTAATGGTAGGTTGTGTTTAGTAATGGTAGGTTGTGTTTAGTAATGGTAGGGTGTTTTTAGTAATGGTAGGGTGTTTTTAGTAATGGTAGGGTGTTTTTAGTAATGGTAGGTTGTGTTTAGTAATGGTAAGGTGTTTTTAGTAATGGTAGGTTGTGTTTAGTAATGGTAGGGTGTGTTTAGTAATGGTAGGGTGTTTTTAGTAATGGTAGGTTGTGTTTAGTAATGGTAGGGTGTTTTTAGTAATGGTAGGGTGTTTTTAGTAATGGTAGGTTGTGTTTAATAATGGTAGGTTGTTTTTAGTAATGGTAGGGTGTGTTTAGTAATGGTAGGTTGTGTTTAGTAATGGTGGGTTGTGTTTAGTAATGGTAGGTTGTGTTTAGTAATGGTAGGTTGTGTTTAGTAATGGTAGGTTGTGTTTAATAATGGTAGGTTGTTTTTAGTAATGGTAGGTTGTGTTTAGTAATGGTAGGTTGTGTTTAGTAATGGTGGGTTGTGTTTAGTAATGGTAGGGTGTTTTTAGTAATGGTAGGTTGTTTTTAGTAATGGTAGGGTGTGTTTTTAGTAATGGTAGGTTGTGTTTAGTAATGGTAGGGTGTTTTTAGTAATGGTAGGGTGTTTTTAGTAATGGTAGGTTGTGTTTAGTAATGGTAGGGTGTTTTTAGTAATGGTAGGTTGTGTTTAGTAATGGTAGGGTGTGTTTAGTAATTGTAGGTTGTTTTTAGTAATGGTAGGGTGTTTTTAGTAATGGTAGGTTGTGTTTAGTTATGGTGGGTTGTGTTTAGTAATGGTAGGGTGTTTTTAGTAATGGTAGGGTGTTTTTAGTAATGGTAGGGTGTTTTTAGTAATGGTAGGTTGTGTTTAGTAATGGTAGGTTGTGTTTAGTAATGGTAGGTTGTTTTTAGTAATGGTAGGGTGTTTTTAGTAATGGTAGGTTGTGTTTAGTAATGGTAGGTTGTGTTTAGTAATGGTAGGTTGTGTTTAGTAATGGTAGATTGTTTTTAGTAATGGTAGGTTGTGTTTAGTAATGGTAGATTGTTTTAAGTAATGGTAGGTTGTGTTTAGTAATGGTAGGTTGTGTTTAGTAATGGTAGGTTGTGTTTAGTAATGGTAGGGTGTTTTTAGTAATGGTAGGTTGTTTTTAGTAATGGTAGGTTGTTTTTAGTAATGGTAGGTTGTGTTTAGTAATGGTAGGTTGTTTTTAGTAATGGTAGGGTGTTTTTAGTAATGGTAGGGTGTGTTTAGTAATGGTAGGGTGTTTTTAGTAATGGTAGGTTGTGTTTAGTAATGGTAGGGTGTGTTTAGTAATGGTAGGGTGTTTTTAGTAATGGTAGGTTGTGTTTAGTAATGGTAGGTTGTTTTTAGTAATTTTAGGTTGTGTTTAGTAATGGTAGGGTGTGTTTAGTAATGGTAGGCGTTTTTAGTAATGGTAGGGTGTTTTTAGTAATGCTAGGTTGTTTTTAGTAATGGTAGGTTGTTTTTAGTAATGGTAGGTTGTGTTTAGTAATGGTAGGGTGTGTTTAGTAATGGTAGGGTGTGTTTAGTAATGGTAGGGTGTTTTTAGTAATGGTAGGGTGTGTTTAGTAATGGTAGGGTGTTTTTAGTAATGGTAGGGTGTTTTTAGTAATGGTAGGTTGTGTTTAGTAATGGTAGGTGTTTTTAGTAATGGTAGGTTGTGTTTAGTAATGGTAGGTGTTTTTAGTAATGGTAGGTTGTGTTTAGTAATGGTAGGTTGTGTTTAGTAATGGTAGGGTGTTTTTAGTAATGGTAGGTTGTGTTTAGTAATGGTAGATTGTTTTAAGTAATGGTAGGGTGTGTTTAGTAATGGTAGGTTGTGTTTAGTAATGGTAGGTTGTGTTTAGTAATGGTAGGGTGTTTTTAGTAATGGTAGGTTGTGTTTAGTAATGGTAGGGTGTTTTTAGTAATGGTAGGTTGTGTTTAGTAATGGTAGGGTGTTTTTAGTAATGGTAGGTTGTGTTTAGTAATGGTAGGGTGTGTTTAGTAATTGTAGGTTGTTTTTAGTAATGGTAGGGTGTTTTTAGTAATGGTAGGTTGTGTTTAGTTATGGTGGGTTGTGTTTAGTAATGGTAGGGTGTTTTTAGTAATGGTAGGGTGTTTTTAGTAATGGTAGGGTGTTTTTAGTAATGGTAGGTTGTGTTTAGTAATGGTAGGTTGTGTTTAGTAATGGTAGGTTGTTTTTAGTAATGGTAGGGTGTTTTTAGTAATGGTAGGTTGTGTTTAGTAATGGTAGGTTGTGTTTAGTAATGGTAGGTTGTGTTTAGTAATGGTAGATTGTTTTTAGTAATGGTAGGTTGTGTTTAGTAATGGTAGATTGTTTTAAGTAATGGTAGGTTGTGTTTAGTAATGGTAGGTTGTGTTTAGTAATGGTAGGTTGTGTTTAGTAATGGTAGGGTGTTTTTAGTAATGGTAGGTTGTTTTTAGTAATGGTAGGTTGTTTTTAGTAATGGTAGGTTGTGTTTAGTAATGGTAGGTTGTTTTTAGTAATGGTAGGGTGTTTTTAGTAATGGTAGGGTGTGTTTAGTAATGGTAGGGTGTTTTTAGTAATGGTAGGTTGTGTTTAGTAATGGTAGGGTGTGTTTAGTAATGGTAGGGTGTTTTTAGTAATGGTAGGTTGTGTTTAGTAATGGTAGGTTGTTTTTAGTAATTTTAGGTTGTGTTTAGTAATGGTAGGGTGTGTTTAGTAATGGTAGGCGTTTTTAGTAATGGTAGGGTGTTTTTAGTAATGCTAGGTTGTTTTTAGTAATGGTAGGTTGTTTTTAGTAATGGTAGGTTGTGTTTAGTAATGGTAGGGTGTGTTTAGTAATGGTAGGGTGTGTTTAGTAATGGTAGGGTGTTTTTAGTAATGGTAGGGTGTGTTTAGTAATGGTAGGGTGTTTTTAGTAATGGTAGGGTGTTTTTAGTAATGGTAGGTTGTGTTTAGTAATGGTAGGTGTTTTTAGTAATGGTAGGTTGTGTTTAGTAATGGTAGGTGTTTTTAGTAATGGTAGGTTGTGTTTAGTAATGGTAGGTTGTGTTTAGTAATGGTAGGGTGTTTTTAGTAATGGTAGGTTGTGTTTAGTAATGGTAGATTGTTTTAAGTAATGGTAGGGTGTGTTTAGTAATGGTAGGTTGTGTTTAGTAATGGTAGGTTGTGTTTAGTAATGGTAGGGTGTTTTTAGTAATGGTAGGTTGTGTTTAGTAATGGTAGGGTGTTTTTAGTAATGGTAGGTTGTGTTTAGTAATGGTAGGTTGTTTTTAGTAATGGTAGGTTGTTTTTAGTAATGGTAGATTGTGTTTAGTAATGGTAGGTTGTGTTTAGTAATGGTAGGGTGTTTTTAGTAATGGTAGGTTGTGTTTAGTAATGGTAGGTTGTGTTTAGTAATGGTAGGGTGTTTTTAGTAATGGTAGGTTGTGTTTAGTAATGGTAGGTGTTTTTAGTAATGGTAGGTTGTGTTTAGTAATGGTAGGTGTTTTTAGTAATGGTAGGTTGTGTTTAGTAATGGTAGGTTGTGTTTAGTAATGGTAGGGTGTTTTTAGTAATGGTAGGTTGTGTTTAGTAATGGTAGGTTGTGTTTAGTAATGGTAGGTTGTGTTTAGTAATGGTAGGGTGTTTTTAGTAATGGTAGGGTGTGTTTAGTAATGGTGGGGTGTGTTTAGTAATGGTAGGTTGTGTTTAGTAATGGTAGGGTGTTTTTAGTAATGGTAGGTTGTGTTTAGTAATGGTAGGTTGTTTTTCAAGGATTCAAGGATTCAAGGAGACTTTATTGTCATTCGCATCACATGTGGTACATGGGGTGGAACGAAATTGTGGTACCCAAGGACCCAGTTTTACCCAGACAGCAGTACTTAAATAAATAAAATAAACATAAATATATAAAATATATGAAAATAAAATAAACAGGAATGAATCAGTTTTTTAGTAATGGTAGGTTGTTTTTAGTAATGGTAGGTTGTGTTTAGTGATGGTAGGGTGTGTTTAGTAATGGTAGGGTGTTTTTAGTAATGATAGGGTGTTTTTAGTAATGGTAGGTTGTGTTTAGTAATGGTAGGGTGTGTTTAGTAATGGTAGGGTGTTTTTAGTAATGGTAGGGTGTTTTTAGTAATGGTAGGTTGTGTTTAGTAATGGTAGGTTGTGTTTAGTAATGGTAGGTTGTGTTTAGTAATGGTAGGTTGTTTTTAGCAATGGTAGGTTGTTTTTAGTAATGGTAGATTGTGTTTAGTAATGGTAGATTGTGTTTAGTAATGGTAGGTTGTGTTTAGTAATGGTAGGGTGTTTTTAGTAATGGTAGGTTGTGTTTAGTAATGGTAGGTTGTGTTTAGTAATGGTAGGTTGTGTTTAGTAATGGTAGGGTGTTTTTAGTAATGGTAGGTTGTGTTTAGTAATGGTAGGTTGTGTTTAGTAATGGTAGGTTGTGTTTAGTAATGGTAGGTTGTTTTTAGTAATGGTAGGTTGTTTTTAGTAATGGTAGGGTGTTTTTAGTAATGGTAGGTTGTGTTTAGTAATGGTAGGTTGTTTTTAGTAATGGTAGGTTGTCTTTAGTAATGGTAGGTTGTGTTTAGTAATGGTAGGGTGTGTTTAGTAATGGTAGGTTGTGTTTAGTAATGGTAGGGTGTTTTTAGTAATGGTAGGGTGTTTTTAGTAATGGTAGGGTGTGTTTAGTAATGGTAGGGTGTGTTTAGTAATGGTAGGGTGTTTTTAGTAATGGTAGGTTGTGTTTAGTAATGGTAGGGTGTGTTTTTAGTAATGGTAGGTTGTGTTTAGTAATGGTAGGGTGTTTTTAGTAATAGTAGGGTGTTTTTAGTAATGGTAGGTTGTGTTTAGTAATGGTAGGTTGTGTTTAGTAATGGTAGGTTGTGTTTAGTAATGGTAGGGTGTTTTTAGTAATAGTAGGGTGTTTTTAGTAATGGTAGGTTGTGTTTAGTAATGGTAGGGTGTGTTTAGTAATGGTAGGTTGTGTTTAGTAATGGTAGGTTGTGTTTAGTAATGGTAGGTTGTGTTTAGTAATGGTAGGTTGTGTTTAGTAATGGTAGGGTGTGTTTAGTAATGGTAGGTTGTGTTTAGTAATGGTAGGTTGTGTTTAGTAATGGTAGGGTGTGTTTAGTAATGGTAGGTTGTGTTTAGTAATGGTAGGGTGTGTTTAGTAATGGTAGGTTGTGTTTAGTAATGGTAGGTTGTGTTTAGTAATGGTAGGGTGTGTTTAGTAATGGTAGGTTGTGTTTAGTAATGGTAGGTTGTGTTTAGTAATGGTAGGGTGTTTTTAGTAATGGTAGGGTGTTTTTAGTAATGGTAGGGTGTGTTTTTAGTAATGGTAGGGTGTGTTTAGTAATGGTAGGTTGTGTTTAGTAATGGTAGGGTGTGTTTAGTAATGGTAGGTTGTGTTTAGTAATAGTAGGGTGTTTTTAGTAATGGTAGGTTGTGTTTAGTAATGGTAGGTTGTGTTTAGTAATGGTAGGTTGTGTTTAGTAATGGTAAGGTGTTTTTAGTAATGGTAGGGTGTGTTTTTAGTAATGGTAGGGTGTGTTTAGTAATGGTAGGTTGTGTTTAGTAATGGTAGGGTGTTTTTAGTAATGGTAGGGTGTGTTTAGTAATGGTAGGTTGTGTTTAGTAATGGTAGGGTGTGTTTAGTAATGGTAGGTTGTGTTTAGTAATGGTAGGTTGTGTTTAGTAATGGTAGGTTGTGTTTAGTAATGGTAGGGTGTGTTTAGTAATGGTAGGGTGTTTTTAGTAATGGTAGGTTGTGTTTAGTAATGGTAGGGTGTTTTTAGTAATGGTAGGTTGTGTTTAGTAATGGTAGGTTGTTTTTAGTAATGGTAGGTTGTGTTTAGTAATGGTAGATTGTGTTTAGTAATGGTAGGGTTTGTTTAGTAATGGTAGGTTGTGTTTAGTAATGGTAGGGTGTTTTTAGTAATGGTAGGGTGTTTTTAGTAATGGTAGGGTGTGTTTTTAGTAATGGTAGGGTGTGTTTAGTAATGGTAGGGTGTTTTTAGTAATGGTAGGGTGTTTTTAGTAATGGTAGGGTGTTTTTAGTAATGGTAGGGTGTGTTTAGTAATGGTAGGGTGTTTTTAGTAATGGTAGGTTGTGTTTAGTAATGGTAGGGTGTGTTTTTAGTAATGGTAGGTTGTGTTTAGTAATGGTAGGGTGTTTTTAGTAATGGTAGGGTGTTTTTAGTAATGGTAGGTTGTGTTTAGTAATGGTAGGTTGTGTTTAGTAATGGTAGGTTGTGTTTAGTAATGGTAGGTTGTGTTTAGTAATGGTAGGGTGTTTTTAGTAATGGTAGGGTGTGTTTAGTAATGGTAGGTTGTTTTTAGTAATGGTAGGTTGTGTTTAGTAATGGTAGGGTGTTTTTAGTAATGGTAGGTTGTGTTTAGTAATGGTAGGGTGTGTTTAGTAATGGTATGTTGTGTTTAGTAATGGTAGGGTGTGTTTAGTAATGGTAGGTTGTGTTTAGTAATGGTAGGGTGTGTTTAGTAATGGTAGGGTGTGTTTAGTAATGGTAGTGTGTTTTTAGTAATGGTAGGGTGTTTTTAGTAATGGTAGGTTGTGTTTAGTAATGGTAGGTTGTGTTTAGTAATGGTAGGTTGTGTTTAGTAATGGTAGGGTGTGTTTAGTAATGGTAGGTTGTGTTTAGTAATGCTAGGGTGTTTTTTTAGTAATGGTAGGTTGTGTTTAGTAATGGTAGGTTGTTTTTAGTAATGGTAGGTTGTGTTTAGTAATGGTAGGGTGTGTTTAGTAATGGTAGGTTGTGTTTAGTAATGGTAGGGTGTTTTTTTAGTAATGGTAGGTTGTGTTTAGTAATGGTAGGGTGTTTTTAGTAATGGTAGGGTTTGTTTTTAGTAATGGTAGGGTGTGTTTAGTAATGGTAGGGTGTTTTTAGTAATGGTAGGGTGTGTTTTTAGTAATGGTAGGTTGTGTTTAGTAATGGTAGGGTGTTTTTAGTAATGGTAGGGTGTTTTTAGTAATGGTAGGGTGTGTTTTTAGTAATGGTAGGGTGTGTTTAGTAATGGTAGGTTGTGTTTAGTAATGGTAGGGTGTGTTTAGTAATGGTAGGGTGTTTTTAGTAATGGTAGGGTGTTTTTAGTAATGGTAGGTTGTGTTTAGTAATGGTAGATTGTGTTTAGTAATGGTAGGGTGTTTTTAGTAATGGTAGGGTGTGTTTAGTAATGGTAGGGTGTTTTTAGTAATGGTAGGTTGTGTTTAGTAATGGTAGGGTGTTTTTAGTAATGGTAGGTTGTGTTTAGTAATGGTAGATTGTGTTTAGTAATGGTAGGGTGTGTTTAGTAATGGTAGGTTGTGTTTAGTAATGGTAGGGTGTTTTTAGTAATGGTAGGGTGTTTTTAGTAATGGTAGGGTGTGTTTTTAGTAATGGTAGGGTGTGTTTAGTAATGGTAGGTTGTGTTTAGTAATGGTAGGGTGTGTTTAGTAATGGTAGGGTGTGTTTAGTAATGGTAGGGTGTGTTTAGTAATGGTATGTAGTGTTTAGTAATGGTAGGTTGTGTTTAGTAATGGTAGGTTGTTTTTAGTAATGGTAGGGTGTTTTTAGTAATGGTAGGGTGTGTTTAGTAATGGTAGGGTGTGTTTAGTAATGGTAGGGTGTGTTTAGTAATGGTAGGGTGTTTTTAGTAATGGTAGGGTGTGTTTAGTAATGGTAGGTTGTGTTTAGTAATGGTAGGGTGTGTTTAGTAATGGTAGGTTGTGTTTAGTAATGGTAGGTTGTGTTTAGTAATGGTAGGGTGTGTTTAGTAATGGTAGGGTGTGTTTAGTAATGGTAGGTAGTGTTTAGTAATGGTAGGTTGTGTTTAGTAATGGTAGGTTGTGTGTTCCTTGTATATTTACCACATTAGTTCTCTGAAAATCTCTTTTCATATTCAAACAAAACATATTATTGTAACTGAAATATCCCTAAATGAATCAATATTGAATTGAATTGAATAGAATCGGAAATCAAATCGAATTGCGACCTTGTGAATCGGGATCGAATCGATCCAGGAAATTAGTGGTGATACCCAGCCTTATATATATATATATATATATATATATATATATATATATATATATATATATACACCATTAGAAATGCACTTTTAGGTGCAGTCCAAAGAAAAACATCTTTTTTTTAACCCAACAGCAGTTCTTTGTATCCTGTGAAAGTTTCATGATGAATGGTCCAATAGAAATGCTCCAAATCACTCAGAATAGAACCTCCTTACATTAACTTACATAGAAAGTAAAGAAGGTTTTGTTCTCTCCTGTAAAGTTACCGTGATGACATGTTAACACAGTTATGTTGTAGTTTTTATTTAAAATTAATTATTAGTTTATTTTTCTAAAGACTTTTAATGCCTCAAAATGTGAACATTGTTCATTTATTTATGTATTAATTAGTTTATTTATTCATGCAATAATTTATTAATGAATTTGTGTACTTAAAGGGAAGCTCCACTAATGTTCACAAATATCTACAGAGTTAAGTGACGAGGATATAAACAGAGTCGGAATTGTACACAGTGGTGGTGATGGGAACCAGACGTACACTCATTAGTGTAGATGTGTGTGGTTGGGGACGCAGTGTTAGATCAGTGAGGCATGTTCAGCAGCTCCAGTGTCTGGTTATAGCTCTGCTGTGCTGCTGTAAACTGATGTTAGCTGTGTGTTGGCCAGCTTATTGTTTGTCAATCTGTTATAGTGTATATTAGAAAAACACACTCGTCCATCAAGACTGCCAGATAGAGAAGCGTGATTGGTCACTCCACAGAACCTGTTTCCGCTGCTCCAGTGGCAGCACCTTACAGCTCTTCATCCCACGTTCGGCAGTGTGCTTGGTGATGTAAGGCTGGCGTGAAGCTGCTCTACTGAGATATAAGCAGCTCTGTTGTTTAACTAGTAAGTCTGCTGAGCTAACTAGCCTAATGTGCTGAACATTAGTTGTATTAGCTGTATTAGTTTACACCCAACTTCCAGTTACTCTCCGAATCGTTTCCTTTCTGTTGCCCCCCAGTCTCGTCACTGGCTAGAAGGGGTGTAACACCAAAAATTTGACTTTTTACTTGATTTAATGTAAATGTTTAATGTAAATTTCCCCCATTTAAGCGGTGTTAGTGTTTCTTTCTGGTGAAATGCTGCAGTTTTTCATTTTGAATAAGCTTTAAACTATGTAAACATAGTTTTGTAAACATTTTTTTAATTTGTTTGTTTGTTTATTCATGGATTTTACTGATTTTTCACCAATTTCTATGTAATTAAATAAATAGGATATAAACAAAGTCATTCTAAGTGGTTGTGAAATCGTACACAGTGGTGGTAAATGGAACCAGACATCCACCTCTAAAAGCCTCCTCCCAAAGTTGTACACTGTCTGATGTCTGGGACGTTTATTAAGGATACTTTTTAGTTTTAATCTATTGTTTAAATTTATTCATGGTGGAGGGATACATGAAGAATGCTTAAAGGCAAAACAATCAGAATGACATTTTTAGATTTAGCACAATTGAAACTATAACTAAACTATACTGTAACTGAAATATAGAACTGAAAAAAACCTAAATGCTCTTACTATGACCAATCAGGTTTCATAGACACACGTACTGTAGTCATCGAGTAATGTATGCTGAATTAAAACACCAGGCAGGACGCTCGGCGTTGTGCTCGGTGATGTAAGGCTTGCCTGCAGCTGCTTGGCCTTGGAGACCCAGACGTGAAGCTCCCAGCGCAGGTGTCACTGTGGTGGAGACTTTTACGCTCTATGCGTCTCGACAGTCAGCGGCCCTGCTCTGTAACTTTACCTGGTCTGTCCTTCGTGGCCGTGTGTTGCTGTGATTCCTGAACGTTTCCGATTTTTAATAATACCACTCACAGCTGAGGGTGGAATATCTAGAAGGGAAGACATTTCACAGACTTATTGCAACCTGTTGCAATAGGTAATACATCCTGCTACAGCACCAGGCTGGAATTCAGTGAGCTCTTTAGAGCGAGCCATTCTTTCACTAAGGTATGTAAAGGCAGACTAATAGTAGATTAATAGTAGGGGTGCATAAATGCCCATTTTTTTCAATAAAGCAACTATCTATCCATCCATCCAGACCTGTTTCATATAAAACAACATGCTGCACACCGAGTACTGAACAACTGCATTGAGAGACTGAGCTGCCGCAGCTAGCTCAGGGTGAACTTAGTTTCTACTAGGGCTGTGTATTGGCAAGAACCTTGCGATACAATATGTATCATGATACCGTGGTCACAATTTAATAATTCGCCATATATTTTAATATTGCAAGCAAAGTTATATATTGGGATTTTTTTTTATATAAAATTTTAATATTGCAAGCAAAGTGATACATTGGATTTTTTAAATATAAAATTTATATTTTTTTATTTATATAAATATATATTATATATATTAAATATATATTAAATAAATGATATATATATATATATATATATGTATTTTAATAGTAGGATTTAAAAAATCGCAATATATCACATTGCTTGAAATATTGAAATTTTATATTAAAAAAAAAAAATCTAATTTATATATTTAATATATATATATATATATATATTAAATATATAAATTAGATTTTTTTTTTTTTAATATAAAATTTCAATATTTCAAGCAATGTGATATATTGCGATTTTTTAAATCCTACTATTAAAATACACCACTGTATGAACAGGTTACCCAATACTTACAATAGCATTGCGCCCTTGTGCTGCTTGTTAATGTTTGAGTGGAGCTGAAAATGGATTACAACACTGCCATCTTGTGGTCAGAGGTTTAAACACAACACACAATAAGTCTGTCAGAATCTGTGTATCGATACTGAAACAAAATATCCTGATATTCGATATTTCGATATTTTCTTACACCCCTAATAGAAATGATGCTTTGTGATGCGTCTAAGCACTGATTTGCTTTTCCTCCTCTATTACCCTCCCTCAAATCCTTCCTTTCTGTCTTCCCCGCTATCTCTTGTCCGCGCAGTCACCTCCATAAATCGTTTGGGGGGCATCTGCTAAGCCCACCCGCTGAGCAGACACTGTGTGTATGTTTAATCAGACCAGGCTGCCGTTGAGAGCGGATGAAGGCCGTGTGAGCAGCAGTTGTGCTCTAATTGAACTCAGAGGTCACTTTCCTCCCTGCTGTCCTCTGGCCTGAATATCTCAGGCCCTCATCATCACCAGGCCTGGAGACCACTGGCATTCGTTTTATAGTTCTTCTAAACAGTGGTATGTTTTAACTGTAGGACAGGGCTAAATGGATTTTATCACTGGATGTCAGTGATTGTTAGGGGTGTAGATATGTCTACACACTATGCAAACGTTTAATGAAACAAAATGGAAATCATAGACGCCACCAATCAGGCTGTTAAAAAATCAGCATGTGTGGTTTGTTCTGTGGAGTCTGCAGCTCATAATCTTAAATCTTATCTTTATTTTAAAGCTGGGAAGGTTTTAAAGAAAAACTCAATGTTGAATTCAACATTCAATCGGCTCAATGCTGACCAAAGCTTAAGGTTTCAGTATCCGCAGAAGAAAAGAGAAGGTGCTGTTGGGATCTCTGCATCACTGATATAGGCGTAAGTTGCTGTTGCATCAGCTCTGAAAGCCCAGGGAGGTGAAATCCGTGTAGGAGTAGTTTAATTTCACTCTTGTGGGCAAGACTTTGCTCACATTATCCTCTCTTGATGTGAACTGGCTGGACCTCATCTTGGTTTGTGTGGAGCAAGGCTGATGTGGTTGCCCTGCCCTTAGATCTTTAACAAAGCTGCTCCCCTCATTAGAGGTGGGCATTGAGAACAGGTCCTGACCGGTCATCACCATCATATCTGATAAACGGTGCTGCTGTCAGAATTTATGTAATGTTAATTCATCATAGCAGCTGTTTAGTTGGAGGTAGATTGGATCACTGGAGAAGAGGAGGTGGGGTATAATGTGGTAACGGGGGTAACAATTGCCAGTATCCTCCCAACGCTTACAAATACAATATTAATATAACACCAGGGGTATATATAGTTTTCAGCTTTAGTGAATATACATTATATTGATCTATAATTATCTGTGTTTCACAGCCTGGGATCAGTTAATACAGGCAGCCGGGGTTCTTTCACCTTGGGGGGCAGTTTTGGGCTGGAGGTTAGGTTAGGGATTCAGCTTCACTCCCCTGAAACAACAGGACTCAACAGAAGTGCCCCTGAGTGAAGCACCTAACCCCCACTGCGGATAGGGCTGCCCACCTTTCCGGGCAAGTGTGCTCACTGCCCCCTAGTGTGTGTATGTGTTTACCTATGTGAACATGTATGTGTTTATTAGTGTGTTTGTGTGTATGTGGGCACACGGCTTGGTTAAGTGTGGAGGTCAGATTCCTCTGCAGCAGCACATGGCAGGTTTCTGTGTATTGTCCAGCTCTAATGGCCATCTCCCTCCTTGCTGGTGTTTGTGAGTGTGGAGGCTGAGTCCAGCATTAACTCTGTGTTTCTTTCTGTTTCTTTGCCTCTGCAGTGCGGGACCTAAAGGAGATAACATTTACGAGTGGAGATCCACTATCCTGGGCCCTCCAGGCTCCGTCTATGAAGGAGGAGTGTTCTTCCTGGACATCACCTTCTCCTCGGACTACCCCTTCAAACCGCCAAAGGTAGGAGGAGCTTTATTCTCTGGGCTGTTCTCAGGACTGCTTTTACCAGGAATTTTTTCATTAATTATCCCGCTAGTTGGGAAGGGGGTGTGGTTGGCCAGGTTTGAACACAACACACTATGGGTCTGTCTCAAAACCCAGTGAGTCTCTAAGTAGGCTGTCTAGGTAGGTAGCTGTGTAAGTAGCAGTGTTCTCTCCTCATCTCTCCTCATAAAACAGATTACTGAGACGCTCTAGTTAGAGAGAGACTGCGTCACGGCTTGTTCCCGCCCACTGCAGCACGAGACCAGTGGTTTAGCTGGTTGCTAAGCTACCGGCCGGCATCCAAAACAATAGGCCGAGGCTTAAAAATCCGCTAGCATAAATGCTAATGTCTCGAGTATAAAACTGCTAAATGGTGAAGGACTCGTTACAGAGTTGATAATAAAAACTGTTTTGTGTGATTATATGACCAGAAACACATTAAAACTCCAGAGAGAATCAAAATAACTCACATTTTAAAACCACTTCACTGCTCCTAGATTTAAAATCAGGTCTAAATAAGGATCCTCAGTAGACAGCATGTTTAAGGTATGTAAGAATTGGGACAGCCTACATGTCAGGAGTGCATACTATGACTTAAAATGCTGCCTATGTAGGGGCTCACTAGGATTTGAGACACACCCAATGATTCACTGTCTGCCAGGAATCTGTCGATACTGTGTTTTTGAGAATCGATACAGTATCACTAAACATAATATCCCGATATTCGATATTTCAGTATTTTCTTATACCTCTTTTATTGATGCTAACAGCTTGTAGTTGTTGCTGAACTTTGAGTTACCACTACGTTGTCTCGGAGCAGCTGGTTAATCAGGTCTTAGAAACGAGGATAAGATAAATGACTTAAAAGTGTGTTTTGGTTTTATCTTGAGGTTAATGGTTAATGTTGTTTGATTGGTAGACTAGAGGTGGTCAGTCTGGATGGAAATAAAGTGCAACTTGAACCCCATAATAGGCTTCAGCATCTAATCATCAGCAGTGCACGACAATTGCTGGATATTTTAGTTTTCAAATACTTTACATTTACTGCATTAAGCCGACACTCTTATCCAAATCGACTTACACTACCTCTCAAAGTTTAGGATCACTTTAGAATTTCATTTCATGCAATTTTCGTTCAATTCACAAACAATATTGTCCATTTCACAATTAATGTAAGTGTATCAGATGATTTTTAAAGAATAAAAATGTTTGTATTAAAGCCTATTTTTGTATAGGGGCTTATTTTGAATATAGTCCTATTATCAGTAATTCTCTGTCCTCTGTCTAAATCTCCTGGTACGACCACCAATCCAAGTTAAGGATGTTGTTGGACTAATTGGTTGTTAGGACACTCTTGCTCAATTGTGATGCACAGCTGAAAAACATTCTACTAATAAGTGAGTATAAAAGGGAACAACATTCTAGGTTAGTTTAGTATCTGAAGATCAGCAGTTGATGGCTTGCTGACCGACTCACAGTGACCAGAAAGAAACAACTTTCTTTAGAGACCCGTCAGTCCATTGTTGTGTTAAGGAAGAAGATACTCCATTAAAACAAGAACATTTCACTGTGATCCCAAACTTTTGAGCGTTGGTGTACATAAGTGCTATGTGTTCAATCAGAGTATGTTTCTCTATCTAGTACAAACAGATTTAAGTCTAAATTACTCTTGAGCCCAAACACTGCTATCAACAGGTGTCAGTGTTGATACCTGGCAAGAAGACAACAAACTAAAAAGTTAGACACAGAGCAATACCTAACAAGACTAAATAAGAGAATAAATACAAGACTACATACAGTATAAGTGCAGTACTTAGCCAGAGCTCCTAGAAGAGCAAGTGCTGTTATGGTTTCTACCAATGCTTCAGTAGAGTAGTGCTTTTAAGTGCTTCACAAAGAGATGGAGGTCTTCAGTATACGTTTGAAGACCGTGAGAGAGTTCGCTGTTCGGACAGCCAGTGGAAGTTCGTTCCACCATCTGGGTACCAGGACAGAGAAGCGTCTTGCCACATGTCTTTCATGAATCTTGAGTGATGGTGGCTCAAGCCAAGCCGTACTTGAGGAGAGAAGGGCTTGACTTTACACTGCACATGCTGGCCGTTGTTATTAGTTAGCCTGTAATATTACAGTACCGCAAGTGAACTGATGTGATAATGTTATATAAACCAAATTAATGTTTATATAAGATGGTAATATCTATAACTATTAAAGTCCTTATACACACAGACAGCTAAAACACCAACAGGACACAATAAAGATGTTATTAAAATTAATTCTTTGAAACTAGCTTTTCATTTTTAAACTGTGTACCTAGGGTCCCCAGAACACCTAGGGTGCCCAGAAAGCAGGAGCTGGTCCTAAAGAAGCCACACAAACTGAGATTCAGGGTTAAAATGAGGTGCAGTGTAGGATTCGGGCCCTTTAAAGCTTTTGAGTGGAGCTCTGCAGAGTTCCTTCTGTGGGTTTCTGAGGGCTGGATTTTGTGGTGTGGTAATCCGCACTCAAGTGTGTGGGAGCCAGATCTCAGCTGGAGAGAGAGAGAGAGAGAGAGAGAGAGAGACCTGATGGAAGGAGAGAGCCCAAAAGAGAGATGGAAGGAAAAAACGGAGAGAGTAGGAGAGATGAAAAAGGAGAGAGAAAGGATAAATGATTGAAAAGGGAAGAGAGAGTGGAAGAGAGGGGAAAGAAGAGAGAACGAGGGTAAATCAGGAAGAAGGGATGAACAGAGTGAAAGAGTGAGGAAAGCGAGTGTGTATTGTGGAGAAAAAGATAGATAGTTAGGATGAACAATAGGATAATAGAAAGAGAGAGAGTGGAGAGAGAAAGATGGCTCTATCAGATCTCTCACTCTAGGCACACGTTCTGTCTCTTCTGTCTACTTATCTATCTTCATTTATCTCTCTGTCTCTCATTCCTGTTCTTTACCTCTCTGTCTGTACGTCACCCTCCCTCTCTCTCTCTGTCTCTCTCTCCCTCTCCCTCCCCCCTCTCTCTCCCTCACTCTCTCTCTCCCTCTCTCTCCCCCCTCCCTCCCTCTCTCTCTCTGTCTCTCTCTGTCTCTCCCTCTTCCTCTTTCTCTCTCCCCCTTTCTCTCTCTGTCTCTCCCTCCCCCCCTCTCTCTGTAATAGTATTGTACTCTCAGTTGGTCTGTGGTTATTTTGGGCTGTTTTGTGGTTGCGTCACGTGACTCCCACCTCAGTGTGTGTGTGTGTGTGTGTGTGTGAGAGAGAGAGAGAGAGAGAGAGAGAGAGAGCTTTGGTTAAACAGTGTGTGTATCAGCTGAGGGCTCTGCAGTGTGTGACCCGACTTTGTCCCTCTCTGACCTCAGTTCAGCAGACACAGCACAAACACAACACAGCAACCCACTGCTAGTATGAAGCCATTAGCATGGGGGGCTCCTCTCTGTGATTAGGGTCAGCACGGGGGAATCTGTGTGGTTCAGCGGTCTCTATTTCCCCAGATCGATGTGTTCAGTTTTTGGTGGAGAATGAAGGTGTTTTCGAGAAGAATGATGGTGTTTCTGTGAAGAAGGATGGTGTTTTGGTGGAGAAGATAGTGTTTTGGTGGAGAAGGATGTTGTTTTGGTGGAGAAGGATGGTGTTTTGGTGAAGAAGGATGGTGTTTTGTTGGAGAAGATGGTGTTTTGGTGGAAAAGATGGTGTTTTGTTTGAGAGAAAAGTGTTTTGGTGAAGAAGTATGGTGTTTTGCTGGAGGAGTATGGTGTTTGTTGGAGAAGGATGGTGTTTCTGTGGAGAATGACGGTGTTTTGGTGAAGAAGTATGATGTTTTGGTGGAGAAGGATGGTGTTTTTGTGGAGAAGGATGGTGTTTTGGTAAAGAAGTATGGTGTTTTGGTGAAGAAGACAATGTTTTGGTAGAGAAGATGGTGTTTTGGTGAAGAAGTATGGTGTTTTGGTGGAGAATGATGGTGTTTTGGTGAAGAAGGATGGTGCTTTGTTGGAGACTATGGTGTTTTGGTGGAGAAGGATGGTGTTTTGGTGAAAAAGAATAGTGTTTTGGTGAAGAAGGATGGTGTTTTGGTGAAGAAGACGCTGTTTTGGTGGAGAAGGATGGTGTTTTGGTGAAGTAGGATGGTGTTTTGATGAAGAAGACGATGTTTTGGTGGAGAAGGATAGTGTCTGTGGACGATTATGGTGTTTTAAAGGAGCCTGGTGGTGTTTGGTGGAGTACTATGATGGTGTGTATTACAGAACAGTGGTGTGAATGAGGAGTGGAGGTGTTGTGGGTTCAGTCGCCTGTTTTCAGAGACCTGTTTTCATGCCTGCTGATCTTGTCTCCTTGTGTCTCCTTGGCCTTTTCTCAGGTCACGTTCCGCACGCGGATCTACCACTGCAACATTAACAGTCAGGGAGTGATCTGTCTGGACATCTTGAAGGACAACTGGAGCCCAGCGCTCACCATCTCCAAGGTCCTCCTGTCCATCTGCTCTCTGCTGACAGACTGCAACCCGGGTAAGTTCGGCATCGAATCACTGCAGCTAACGTGCTTAACGCTATCAAACAGCTCAGGTCTACATACAGCTCCCTGATCTAAACTGGGGCAGCAACACAGTACAGTATTGCAGTCATATTGCTGCATATTGCAATACGCTGTGCTGTATATTAGAAAAAGCCTTTGATGTGACATGATTGGACCAGCCTGCTTTATTTTGATCAAAGTTACATATGATCACAGAAATTGTTCTGGAATGTCTGTGATTGGTCAGCGTGCTCACAGCACCCAATAACATTTATAATGATGTAATGTAATGAGAGAGCTCATGTGAGACAGTCTTATATGGTTTTCAGTCCACGAAACAGGCCTTAATACAGCTTATTGATTATAACATGGGTCAGTTAAAGAGAAATTTCACTGATCTGCCATCAGTTCTGTGTAATTCAGTGGTTGTGATGTAAACAGAGTCATTCAGAGTGAGTTTGGTGTGAAATGATTGATTGTAGAAACATTCTTTACAGTGGTGGTGATAGGATCCAGGGGTCTCCATATCTACAACACAAATGTATTTTATTTATTATCAAACCCACCAGTGAGCCTACAAACACCTTCTGAGTGTTAATATGGAAAGATAATGATAAAATAGTGAAACGTCTGAAACAGATTGTATACATTTTTTATAAGGGGGAGACAACTCTCCACCATGAATGCAATTTTAGAATGAAACAAAATCAATAATAATAATAATAACAATAACAGAGATGATGATGACAATGATCATGAAGGTTACAACTTTATATGTGGCACTTTAATACGTGAAATACAGCCTGAGCTGCTTTACAGTCAAATAGAAAATGAAGGCTACTGGAAATAATTACAGTAAAAAAAATTAATAAGTATAAAATATTAAATAATAATAAATTGGCACGATGTATTTTAGCACATGTGAATTATATAGGAATGAAATAAGCAGTTTCCTTGTATTATTATTTATGGTACTATTTTGCCATAGAACAAATTTTATATAGCAAAGAAAACTTCCATCCATCCGCTTTATCCTGGGGGGTAACGGGGAGGTGGCTGGAGTCAATCCCAGCATCATCGGGCGAAGGCCGCACCATAGTCAGGTCGCCAGTCCATCGCATAACCAACACACACTCACAGCTATGGGCAGTTTAGAGTGAGTGATCAACCTGACATGCATGTGTTTGGACTGTGGGAGGAAACGGGAGTACCCCGGAGGAAACCCACTCAAGCACGGGGAGAATAACTTTCGGCCTGGACCAGGAATCGAACCCGTGAGGCGACGGTGCTAACCACCTAGCAAAGAAAACTTTACATTTTAACATTTTGTTTTGCTATATAACAAATCTAAATACAAGGAATACAGTCATGTCTCAGACATCAGGCAGCATATTCCTAAATATTTCATGTGATAACTGTCTGTGAAGGAGCTTTTAGAGGTGGACGTCTGGTTCCATTCACCACCACTGTGAACACTTCAGTATCAGTATCTGCCACACCTGTAGCCTGTGGTCACTGACTGTGGACAATCTAAACAAGTTTCCCTGTACACTGTTCTGAGAACAGAACTTTTGAAACATTTATAATAGAAGATGATTCTTCTGCTCCATGGTATTCGACTGTGTGCACATGTGTGGATGCACATGTGATCATTAAGATCTACTGTCATCTTTGTAATGTAGAAGCTTGTAAACGGAATGACTGTCACAGGCTTAATGAATGTTTGCAGTGAGTGAAGTTCCTGAAGTTAAACAAGGTGTTTCCTTCAACGCCCTGTCCCACAGTGAAGGGTGTGAGCTCCTCTCCCATTCCAACGATGACACAATCTGTTTGGACTAAAAATAGCCATGGGATCCTTTAGGGCTGTTTTTTATTTGTTACATGTGTTAGCTTAGCAGTTTTTACTACAATACACTTCTAAAAATAAACAAATGAGTGTATGTGTATATATATATATATATATATATATATATATATATATATATATATATATATATATATATATATATATATATATACATACACTGACCAGCCTTGTTATGCATGCATTGTCCATTTCATCAGCTCCACTTATCATATGGGAGCACTTTGTAGTTTTACACTTACAGACTGTAGTTACACTGTATACTCTGTTCTTCAATGAACAAGACCCCCACAGGACCACCACAGGTTAGGTACTATACTACAGTGACAGAGTGTGCTGTACTGTGTGAGTGGATCAGACACAGCAGTGCTGCTGGAGTGTTTAAACATTGTGTCCACTCACTGTCCACTCTGTTAGACCTTGTTGGTCCACAGTGTTGATGTAAAGTCAGACAACACAAAAAATCTATGCTCTCTTGAACTTAACGTATGTGAGAACTAGCAATATCATGAATATCATGAAATATATCGATATCGATGTCAGTCGATATATATCATGATATAAATCAAATCACTATTGCCTTTTTATCTTGTGAGAAGTGAAGATATTAATTTTTTTTAAATTACATTTGTCTGTCAGTAGATAGACAAATGTACTATAGAGCATTACACAACTGTATTTCCAATCAATTATACACATTATATATCTATCTCTTTGGTCAACCTCAAATAAATCAAAGTCGATTATGAAATTACCTGAATTAGCATAACGTGCGTTGATACATTACAACATCCGTCATTTCCGAAACTGACGTCAACAAACAAGCCTCAGTTGTTGTTACTGTGCTGACCTGCAGTGACGAAGGAAAGAAGAGAAAAGAGTGAACGTGGATGAGAAGATGGATAAAGACTCTGGCAGCCATTGTTTACTGTGGTGTACTCCTCCTCCACTGTCATGTCGCCTACAGCCACAGAGAGATCGCTTGCATCAACTGTGACGTGGTTCTCTGTCTTAACACGATCCCATTGGCTGTAGCTAGACGCTGCTGTTGACCTCCAGTCGCCGACTGACCTGGATATTTAACGTGCTAGACGTTTGCCAGGCGTCTGCTATGTTGGAGCGTGAGGGGTTAAGTGGAAGCCTGTGAGTCTGTGTCTCCCCCTATAGGGACTGTGATGCTTCCGCAGAATGTTGGTGATTGGTGGTCCCGCTGTTCATGTACAGAGGGGGCCAGGTAGTTATAATTCAGCGCCATACCAATTTCAAATGACAGTAAAACTGACCAATCATATCTTCCCTCTGAGTGGGCGGGGCTTAACTGTATGATCATTTCCACGCGCTGGAGAAACAGCTAGCTAGCGCTAGGATACCACCACTAGCTAGTTCGGTGAGTCACGATGGAAGCCGAAGCTAGCACTACCGCTACAGAGGAGGACACCGCTGCAGGTGCCATCAGCCAATAGCGTTTACTGCAGTTAAGTTAAGGGAGAGGGCTGAGGCTTAAGGGTCACGGTTCGCTACTGGTAGCACGTCTACGGCCGGAAATACACACACATAACCGCCTCATTAAAAATATTAATGTTCACTATAAGCTATTCATTTTCATGTGCCTGACTTTAAATCTGCGAAACATTGATATCGGTCGATGCCGATATATATAAAACAATGGCCAATATCGGCCCAATATATCAGCAGACCGATATATCGGTCAATCTCTAATGGTGAGCGCACAGATCTTATGGTCTGAAGTCTGAAAATCAGTGTGGAGCATTAAAACTGTGACTCAAACACATACTTACTGCAGTTAAGTGTTGTAATAAGAAGCCAGTCATGCACCGGCCAGCATGTTAGAGCCCAGTCGCCACCGAAACAGTCATAACTGAAACATTTGTTGAAATGCTATTACTGTTTTGTTGGTGACAGAATGAAATGTTCTGTCATCAGTTTGAATAAAATACAGATAATTAAAGTTTAGAGTCACCCAGATAACCTTAGTCTGAAGATTAGTCTAAAACCTGGCTTTGAAGCTCAGTAGAGTGAGTCAGAAAGCACAGTCTGGGTAGCGTGTGCACTACTAGGATGGAAAAGAAGTGGTTTAAATATGCAGCGCACTCCATTCCCGGGATTTTGGGAGTCCTTTGCTGTGCGCCAGGCCTAACTAAAAGCAGCTCTACAGATTCTTAGCATGGCTAAGGCCTTCAGGCTCCAGTTTCAGATCCTCCATTAAAGCCTGTGTGTGTGTGCTGTGCTGCTCTCACTGTGTGTGCATGTGCGCGTGCAGCTCTGTATGTGTGTGTGTGGCTGAGTGATGAGCTGAGTCAGCTTTGAGGGCTCTGAAACTCAGCTGTCTGATCTGCAGTCACTCTCAGCTCCACGTCATCCCTCATGACTGCGGAGCTGATTCCACCCAGGCCTGCGTACGAGCACAGGCACCACTGATAAAGTAGATCCTTCAGAACTCGCTCTAAAGCTCGCCCGGAGCTGGATTAGTCTTACCCGGTGAGCTTCTGCAGTGTAAAGGGCTCATTGCCAACAGTTTGCCTACTTGTGATATAACTATATAACTAGGAATGCATGTATATATTTTACTTTCAGACAGAGTATGTTTTCAGTAGAGATGGAAAGATCGATCAACTATGTATCGGTATCGGACGATTTTTAATTAAAATATGTGGTCAGTGATCAGCCGATATTTCTCCAATTTAGCCGATCCCAAGAGCCGATCGATGGCGTTAAAACAATGAGCCTAATTTCTGTATTTCCAGCTAGCGTTTCGTTGAAACCCCCTCTGGCCAGCTCCCTGCAATTCCTATCTGAACCACTAGGTGGAAATACATACCCTTTCATTTTCCACAGACTGACTAAAGCAGCGGCCTCGCAAGAACAGTTTCCATTTGCGTTGCTTCCGTCTGGCAGTGTTTACGGTATGTGACGCAGAATCATCCAGAGCATTTTTAAAATCTGTAAAATTAAACGTGTCTCAATGAGAAACCAAGACAAAGACATTTAACACTATCAATCTGATACAGTTTTTAGAGAACACCACGCAGCTGAATACAGTGAGTATCAGCAAACAGCAGAGCTAGCACAAAACAAATAACCCAGAACACCATACAGACCAGATCTGACCGGTACTAACAGAACAGCAGCAACAATTCAAGATCTACATTTAATGATTACAGATTTTTGTTTAAAATAACAGAGTCTGTGTTTAATGACTGAGGTTTTGACTGAATTTATTTAATTAGCTTTTTTAGTTTTAAATTAAGGGTCTAAATGTAATGATTACAGTATTTGGGGATATTTGTTTGATTTACTTTGTTTATTTACTGTTAACTTAGTTTAAAATATTATGCTGTTTCACATGAACTTCTTTAAAATGGTAATAAACCAGTTTAGACCATGTTTCATGACTTGCTTGCGCATATAGCCCCGCCCTCTATCGGTATTGTCTATCAGCCTCAAAAACGCTGATCGGTCCATCTCTAGTTTTCTTTTTCTCTCTCTCTCTCTCCCTAGTTTTCAGTACTCTCTGATATCCAGGCCCAGTAGTGCAGTAATGAATGACTTCAAATGGAGTAGTTGTTGGTGTAACTGAGTGTAATGTACTGAAACAGTTAAGTAGTTTGAGTCTAACTGGTTTGTGTGAGTAGCGCTGCAGTGGGGGGGGGGGCAGGACAGTCCGGTCTCTCCACAGGAAAGTATGGTCTGTCTACAGGACAGTCCGTTCTATCTACAGGACAGTCTAGTTTCTCTACAGGACAGTCTAGTCTCTCTACAGGACAGGACAGTCTCTTTAGAGGACAGTCTAGTCTCTCTACAGGGCAGTCCGGTCTCTCCACAGGACAGTACAGTCTCTTTACAGGACAGTCTAGTCTCTCTACAGGGCAGTCCGGTCTCTCCACAGGACAGTACAGTCTCCTTACAGGAAAGTCCGGTCTCTCCACAGGACAGTCCGGTCTCTCCACAGGACAGTACAGTCTCTTTACAGGAAAGTATAGTCTGTCTTCAGGATGGTCGGTTCTATCTACAGGACAGTTCAGTCTTGCTACAGGACAGTCCGGTCTCGCTACAGGACAGTCCGGTTGCTCTATAAGGCAGTATGGTCTCTTTACAGGACAGTCTAGTCTTTCTACAGGACAGCGTAGTCTCTCTACAGGACAGTACGGTCTCTTTACAGGACAATATGGCCTCTTTACAGGACAGTCCAGTCTCTCTACAGAACAAAATGATATCCCTACAGGACAATATGGTATCACTATAGGACAGATTGGTCTCTTTGCAGGACAGTATAGTATTGCTACAGGACAGTATGATCTCTGTACAGGATGGCACGGTTTCGCTACAGGACCGTACGGTCTTTTTAAAAGACAGTCCAATCTCTCTATAGGACAGCATGTTATCGCTACAGGACAGTATGGTCTCACTACAAGATAGTCCGGTCTCTCTACAGGACAGTATAGTATTGCTACAGGACAGTATGATCTCTGTACAGGATGGCACGGTTTCGCTACAGGACCGTACAGTCTTTTTAAAAGACAGTCCAAACCTTTTCACCAGCACAACACACACTAACACACTGCCATCACATTAGTGTCATTGCAGTGCTGAGAATAATCCACCTCCCTAATAATACCTGTTGTGTGGTGGTCCTGTGGTGGTCCTTACTATAGAAGAACAGGGTAATAAAGTATACAGTGATTCAGATGAACTACAGTCTGTAAGTGTAGAAGTACAAAGTGCTCCTATACGGTCAGAGAATGTGGATCCAGCGGTTCCTATGATGAAGTGGAGCAGATGGAGTGGACAGTGAGTGTAAGTAGGTTTGTCTTAAGAGAATAAAATCTGATTCATAAACATGTCTGTAGGTGGAGTGTCCAGAACTGATCATCCTGCATCAGTGTCTGACCTCACGAGTGCTCTTTTGAATGCTGAATGCAGTCAAACTCTCACAGCAATGTTCCAGCTTCTGTAGTGTGAAGCTTTCTCAGAGCCCTTTCAGGACTGTCACAGCGCTGCACTCTGCTCAGAGAGCTGCACTCTCACTGCTGGGTATTTTAAAATGTGACCTCACATCTCTCTCCTTCTCTGTCATTCTTTCCTGCTCTCTCTGCCTTCGTTCACTTGTTCACTCTCTGTTCTCTCTGTTCACTCTCTGTTCACTCTCTGTTCACTCTGTCTTCTCTCTGTGTTCTCTCTCTGTTCTCTGTTCTCTCTCTCTGTTCTCTGTGTTCTCTCTGTTCTCTCACTGTGCTCTCTCTGTTCTCTCTGTGTTCCCTTGTTCACTCTGTGTTCACTCTGTGTTCTCTCTGTGTTTACTTGTTCACTCTGTGTTCTCTCTGTGTTCACTCTGTGCTCTCTCTTGTTTACTCTCTGTTCGCTCTCTGTTCTCTCTGTGTTCACTCTGTGCTCTCTCTCTGTTCACTCTGTGCTCTCACTATGCTCTCTCTGGGTTCTCTCTGCTCTCTCTGTGTTCTCTCTTGTTCTCTCTGTTCACTCTCTGTTCACTCTCTGTTCACTCTGTGGTCTCTCTGTGTTCACTCTGTGTTCTCTCTGTTCACTGTGTTCACTCTGTGTTCTCTCTCTGTTCTCTCTGTGTTTGCTCTCTGTTCTCTCTCTGTTCTCTTTGTGTTTCTCTCTGTTCTCTCTGTGTTCTCTCTGTGTTCTCTCTGTGCTCTCTCTCTCTGTTCTCTCTGTATTCACTCTGTGTTCTCTCTATATTCACTCTGTGTTCTCTCTGTATTCACTCTGTGTTCTCTCTGTTCTCTCTGTGTTCTCTCTGTATTCACTCTGTGTTCTCTCTGTTCTCTCTGTGTTCTCTCTGTATTCACTGTGTTCTCTCTGTGTTCTCTCTCTGTTCTCTCTGTATTCACTCTGTGTTCTCTCTGTATTCACTCTGTGTTCTCTCTGTATTCACTCTGTGTTCTCTCTGTGTTCTCTCTGTATTCACTCTGTGTTCTCTCTGTTCTCTCTGTGTTCTCTCTGTATTCACTGTGTTCTCTCTGTGTTCTCTCTCTGTTCTCTCTGTATTCACTCTGTGTTCTCTCTGTATTCACTCTGTGTTCTCTCTGTATTCACTCTGTGTTCTCTCTGTATTCACTCTGTGTTCTCTCTGTATTCACTCTGTGTTCTCTCTCTGTTCTCTGTGTTCTCTCTGTATTCACTCTGTGTTCTCTCTGTGTTCTCTCTGTGTTCTCTCTGTGTTCTCTCTGTGTTTCTCTCTGTATTCACTCTGTGTTCTCTCTGTATTCACTCTGTGTTCTCTCTGTATTCTCTCTGTGTTCTCTCTGTGTTCACTCTGTGTTCTCGCTGTGTTCTCTCTCTGTTCTTTCTGTATTCACTCTGTGTTCTCTCTGTATTCACTCTGTGTTCTCTCTGTGTTCTCTCTGTGTTCTCTCTGTATTCACTCTGTGTTCTCTCTGTGTTCTCTCTGTGTTCTCTCTGTGTTCTCTCTGTATTCACTCTGTGTTCTCTCTGTATTCACTCTGTGTTCTCTCTGTGTTCTCTCTCTGTTCTCTCTGTATTCACTCTGTGTTCTCTCTGTATTCACTCTGTGTTCTCTCTGTGTTCTCTCTGTATTCACTCTGTGTTCTCTCTGTTCTCTCTGTGTTCTCTCTGTATTCACTCTGTGTTCTCTCTCTGTTCTCTGTGTTCTCTCTGTATTCACTCTGTGTTCTCTCTGTGTTCTCTCTATATTCACTCTGTGTTCTCTCTGTGTTCTCTCTGTGTTTCTCTCTGTATTCACTCTGTGTTCTCTCTGTATTCTCTCTGTGTTCTCTCTGTGTTCTCTCTGTGTTCTCTCTGTGTTCACTCTGTGTTCACTCTGTGTTCCCTCTGTATTCACTCTGTGTTCTCTCTGTATTCACTATGTGTTCTCTCTGTATTCTCTCTGTGTTCTCTCTGTGTTCTCTCTGTGTTTCTCTCTGTATTCACTCTGTGTTCTCTCTGTATTCACTCTGTTCTCTCTGTATTCTCTCTGTGTTCTCTCTGTGTTCACTCTGTGTTCTCGCTGTGTTCTCTCTCTGTTCTTTCTGTATTCACTCTGTGTTCTCTCTGTATTCACTCTGTGTTCTCTCTGTGTTCTCTCTGTATTCACTCTGTGTTCTCTCTGTGTTCTCTCTGTGTTCTCTCTGTGTTCTCTCTGTATTCACTCTGTGTTCTCTCTGTATTCACTCTGTGTTCTCTCTGTATTCACTCTGTATTCACTCTGTGTTCTCTCTCTGTTCACTGTGTTCACTCTGTGTTCTCTCTCTGTATTCACTCTGTGTTTGCTCTGTGTTCTCTCTGTGTTCTCTCTGTGTTCTCTCTGTGTTCTCTCTCTGTTCTCTCTGTATTCACTCTGTGTTCTCTCTGTATTCACTCTGTGTTCTCTCTGTTCTCTCTGTGTTCTCTCTGTATTCACTGTGTTCTCTCTGTGTTCTCTCTCTGTTCTCTCTGTATTCACTCTGTGTTCTCTCTGTATTCACTCTGTGTTCTCTCTGTGTTCTCTCTGTATTCACTCTGTGTTCTCTCTGTTCTCTCTGTGTTCTCTCTGTATTCACTGTGTTCTCTCTGTGTTCTCTCTCTGTTCTCTCTGTATTCACTCTGTGTTCTCTCTGTATTCACTCTGTGTTCTCTCTGTATTCACTCTGTGTTCTCTCTCTGTTCTCTGTGTTCTCTCTGTATTCACTCTGTGTTCTCTCTGTGTTCTCTCTATATTCACTCTGTGTTCTCTCTGTGTTCTCTCTGTGTTCTCTCTGTGTTTCTCTCTGTATTCACTCTGTGTTCTCTCTGTATTCTCTCTGTATTCTCTCTGTGTTCTCTCTGTGTTCTCTCTGTGTTCTCTCTGTGTTCTCTCTGTGTTCACTCTGTGTTCACTCTGTGTTCACTCTGTGTTCTCTCTGTATTCACTCTGTGTTCTCTCTGTATTCACTATGTGTTCTCTTGTATTCACTCTGTGTTCTCTCTGTGTTCTCTCTGTGTTTCTCTCTGTATTCACTCTGTGTTCTCTCTGTATTCACTCTGTGTTCTCTCTGTGTTCTCTCTGTATTCACTCTGTGTTCTCTCTGTATTCACTCTGCTCTCTCTGTATTCACTCTGTGTTTCTCTCTGTATTCACTCTGTGTTCTCTCTGTGTTCTCTCTGTGTTCTCTCTTTATTCTCTCTGTGTTTCTCTCTGTGTTCACTCTGTGTTTCTCTCTGTATTCACTCTGCTCTCTCTGTATTCACTCTGTGTTTCTCTCTGTATTCACTCTGCTCTCTCTGTATTCACTCTGTGTTTCTCTCTGTATTCTCTCTGTGTTCTCTCTGTGTTTCTCTCTGTGTTTCTCTCTGTATTCACTCTGTGTTCTCTCTGTATTCACTCTGTGTTCTCTCTGTATTCACTCTGCTCTCTCTGTATTCACTCTGTGTTCTCTCTGTATTCACTCTGTGTTTCTCTCTGTATTCACTCTGTGTTCTCTCTGTATTCACTCTGTGTTCTCTCTGTGTTCTCTCTGTGTTCTCTGTCCTGTTTGGTTCTGAGAGCCTGATTGAGACAGTATAAGGACAACCCTGTATTTTCTGTTTTTCTGGGTTACACAGGTTTTTATTAATGTCAATCTAAAATTACACCCCCCTCTCTCTCCCCCTCCCTCTTCTCTTTCTCTCCCCCTTCTCTTTCTCTCCCTCTTTTTCTCTCCACCAACTCTCTTTTCCTTTCTCTCTCCTTCTCTCTCAATCTTTCTTTTTCTCTTTATCTTTCGCACTCTCGCCCCTCTCTCTCTCCCTCTTTCTCTCTTTGCCCTTTACTCTCTCTTCTCCTCTTTCCCTTTTTTCTCTCTCCCTCTTTTTTTTGTCCTCTCTTTATCTCTCTCTCTCTCCCCCTTTGTCTCTTTATTCTTTCATCTTCTTCACTACTCTTTTCTTTGTCTCTCTCCTCTCTCTCATTCACTCCTGCCTTTTTTTCAATTTCACAAACTCTCATCCTCTTCCCATTTTCTTTTTCTCTTTTCTCTATTTCCACTTTTTCTCTATACTCTTCTTCACCTCGTTCCTTTCTCTCGCTCTCTCTTGCCCCTTTCTTGTTTCTCTCTTACACATTTCTTTTCATTTTCTTTTTTCTGTTTATCTTTATTTCTCTTCCTGTCACTCTCTCCCTCCCTCTCTCTTTCCCCTTTTTCTCTTTTCTATCTCCTACTCTCACTACTCTCCCTGTCTGCCTCTCTCTCTCTCTCTCTCCCTCTCTGCCTCTCTCTCTCTCTCTCTCTCTGTCTCTCTCTCTCTCTCTCTCTCTCTAGCGGATCCTCTGGTCGGAAGTATAGCCACTCAGTATTTGACCAACAGAGCGGAACATGACAGGATAGCCCGACAGTGGACCAAGAGATACGCCACATAGACGCTGGAGTGGACGTCCACCTCCCCCACCCCCCCGACACCCCCTCCAGAACACCCCACTGAACCCTCCAGACCCCCACCCAGCACCCCCACCGACTCCCGCAGGGGTGAGCGGATCCAGGAGAAGACAACAACCTTACAGCAGACCTTTCTAGCTTTTACCATACGGACTGGTGTGTATACGTCAAAGCCCCCCTGAACGGACTTGGGGAACGCCCGCGCAGCTGAACGCTCCCGGTGTAGAGGTTTCTCTTTCGTTTTGTTTGTTTGGTTTTTTTTTTATTTGTTTTGTTTTTGTAGCTGTAGATTTAGTTCTGTTTAAAATGCCTACTTGCAAGTCTCGCTTCTTTGGGATATTAAAAAAAAAATAAAAAAAGCAAAAAAACAAATGTATTTTGTGATGTAATAAGGAAACTGTTCCTAAAAGTCAACCAAATATTATGGTGCATTTTAGCCGAATCCATTATCTGTATGAAGTTAAAAACAAAAAAAAAGTGTTAAAAAAAAAAGCATCTAGCTGTAGAATATTAGAAATGATGTCATTTCTATGCGCCCCACGTGCTACATGATATGATGATGATGACGATGTTGTGAATCTGTCCCTCTTTTTGTCACTTTGTAATGAAGAGATCATTTGAACGTTTTGTAGCTCAGCTGAAATGAGCCACCGATGTAATATCCCCTCATACACAATAAAAACAACAGTAACCTGTCCAATCGGCGGTGGAGTGTGTGTATGTGTATGTGTGTGCACTCGGGATGTGTGTTTATGATGTGTTTTAACTTTAATTTTAGGTTTAAAATCAGTTTTAGTCACATTTTACTCCTTTTTTGTTAGTTTTAATCTAGTTTTAGCCCAGTTTTAGTCATGCTCCACTGCAGCTCTGGTACATATTTAAATTAAAATCATTTACAGGCTTACACTAGCCTAGACTGACCTTACATATGAGGAAAAGAGGAGATTCCACTAGAAAGTCTTTCTGGCTGAAAACACTGACAGCAAAAAAAATAGTTTTAGTCACCTTTTAATCACTTAATTATTGTTAGTTTTAGTCTAGTTTAATTTAGTTTTAATCTGGTTTTAGTCTGCACAAACAAACATTTGGGCTTAGTTCTAGACAATCAAAACAAAAATTAAAATGATTTAGTATCATTTTAGTCGTGCTTCTAGTCAAGCTCCAGTATATATTTAGTTTATGTTTTTAGTTTTAGTCACATTTTAGTCATTTATTTATTGTTAGTTTTAGCCTAGTTTTAGTCTAATGTTAGTCTGTTCTCTAGTTGTGCTCCACTGCAGCTCTGGAACATATTTAAATTAAAATGATTTACAGGTTTACAGAAACCTAGACTGACCTTACATAAGAGGAAAAGAGAGTTCACTAGAAAGTCTTTGTGGCTGAAAGTCTTTCTGAAAGTCTTTCTG
This sequence comes from Megaleporinus macrocephalus, assembly GCA_021613375.1. Classification (NCBI taxonomy): domain Eukaryota; kingdom Metazoa; phylum Chordata; class Actinopteri; order Characiformes; family Anostomidae; genus Megaleporinus; species Megaleporinus macrocephalus. The sequence continues at coordinate 10,479,663 of CM038709.1, forward strand.
ACAGCAAAAAAAAAAAAAAAATTTTAGTCACCTTTTAGTTATTTAATTGTTCTTAGTTTTAGTCTAGTTTAATTTAGTTTTAGTTGACAAAAACTGAAAACGTTTGGGTTTAGTTCTAAACAATTAAAACTAGTTATTTATTGTTAGTTTTAGCCAAATTTAGCCAAATTTTAGTCTAGTCATGCTCCACTGCAGCTCGGGTCCATATTTAAATTACATTGATTTACAGGTTTACAGAAACCTAGACTGACCTTACGTAAGAGAAAAAGAGGAGATTCCTCTAGAACGACTTCGTGGCTGAAAAACCGTGACAGCTAACTAAAATGTTTAACTGTTTATTAGTTTTAGTCACAGTTTAATCATTGAATTATTTAATTTAAGCCTAGTTTTAATTAAAATGTAGTCGACAAAAACTAAAAACATTTTGGTTTTAGACAGTTGAACATTTTAAATTTTTTGTCTAATTCTATTCATGCTACACAGCAGCTCCAGTATGTACTTAAAAGTATGTATTAAAATGATTTACTGGTTACAGAAGCTTAGTATGACCTTACCTAAGTGAAGGCTGAAAACAGTGACAGCAAAAAAAAAAAATCACCTTTAGTTATTGTTAGTTTTAGCCTAATTTTAATCTAATGTTAGTCTAATTTTAGTCATGCTCCACTGCAGCTCTGGTACATATTTAAATTAAATTAAAACATGATTTACAGGTTTACAGAAACCTACATAAGAGGAAAAGAGGAGATTCTACTAGAAAGTCTTTGTGGCTGAAAACACTGACAGCAAACGTTCAACTAAAATGTGGATTAGTTTTAATCTAGTTTTAGCTCAGTTTTAGTCATTTAAACCCCTAAAACTTCATGGAATTTTAGTAGTACTACACTGTTACTCCAGTATATACTTAAAGTAAAATGATTTACAGGCTTAGCTACTACCCTTACCTGAGAGCAAAAAAGAAAATCCTGGAGGCAAACGTCTCCTGTGTGCTGTCAGCGGTGCTGCTGGGTTAACGCTAACTTGCATGTAAACTGGTTTCACACCGTGTTTGTCTTTAAGTTTCTTTAAATGAATAACTGCAGGATTTGAAATGCTGAATGCTAAAAGTGAAGGAATGCTGTTTCAGTCCTGGTGACCTGAAGTCCTAAGCTAATGATAATAGACTACACACAAAACACTTAACAGCACTAAACAACACTAAAAACTAAACATCAAACATATCAAACTAAAGTTCAAATCTTAGTAATCTCTTAAGGTATCAGATAATAGTGCTATTAGGATAAATGCAGTGCCAGCCCTATTCTATTTACACACAGCTTCATATCAAATTTATATGATCTAGTCAATGACTTTACTGATTAGATTAAGTACTGCTTATAGTATATATATATATATATTTACACACTACCGCTTAAAAGTTTGGGATCACAGTGAAATGTTCTTGTTTTTAATGGAGTATCTTCTTCCTTAACACAACAATGGACTGACGGGTCTCTAAAGAAAGTTGTTTCTTTCTGGCCATTTTGAGTCGGTCAGCAAGCCATCAACTGCTGATCTTCAGATACTAAACTAACCTAGAATGTTGTTCTCCCTTTTATACTCACTTATTAGTAGAATGTTTTTCAGCTGTGCATCACAATTGAGCAAGAGTGTCCTAACAACCAATTAGCCCAATAACATCCTTAACTTGGATTGGTGGTCGTACCAGGAGATTTAGACAGAGGACTGAGAATTACTGATAATAGACTATATTCAAAATAAGCCTCTATACAAAAATAGACTTTAATACAAACATTTTTATTTTTTAAAAATCATCTGATACACTTACATTAATTGTGAAATGGACAGTGTTGTTTGTGAATTGCATGAAAATTGCATGAAATGAAATTCTAAAGTGATCCTAAATATCATGATATGCATCATATCACCAGGTTTTGAGATGAACTGACTAAAAATATTTTTGTTTTAATCCATACTCCGGGTACACACTCTGTCTTTACCTGGAAGGGAAAGAAAAACTAATCTGGGCAACAGTCTGTTAGTTACAGCGTAGAACATTTTCAGTTCTGATGGCTTTACTTGACTCCTGTGTGGTGATATGTTGTATCTGTTCAGTTCTCAGCGGCAAAATCTCAGTCTTACACCACGTGCAGTCTGAAATACAAATAATAGTCATAAATAATAAATAATAAATTGGAAAACAATACAGTGTTACAAAATCATTAATGATAAAAAAAATATATATTTTTATTGCTAGTCAGAGGAGCCTGACTTTGTCACTCAGGGTCACTTCTTTTGGCCCATTCATCATGTAATTTACACAGAATGTAAACAGGCGTTTTCAAGTGATGTAAAACACGGACAAACGACAAAAGTAGAGAAACAATTCATATTTTTCAGTCATTTTTAATGCATTTTTGCAAAAGTACATATCAGTAACATGGGACAGGTTTCTGCAGAGCACTGCACATTAATCATTCAGTGCTGAGTGCTGTTCCACGCTGTAGTATCTGTATGTTTAATAAGTAAAAGCTGCTGCTGTGAGAAACTATAAGTTTTGTTTACCAACCCAGAATTCATGTTTAACCCGTGTGCCCGGGCCCAGCAGTGGCGGTGATGATGAGTTGTAATGATGTAGTAAGACTGTAGAGAGGTAAACGTAACGTTAAGCTGTTGTTCAGCTAAAGTTACTGGTACCAGTTCATAGTGTCAGTTTAACTCATACCAAACCAACCACTCACTCACTCACTATACCTGATCTGGGTACATGGTTAATTAATCAGCTACTATAAAATAAAATAAACCTCTAAACTGAACTGACTAAACGATCTCCATCTGCAGGAATGGTATAGTCCTATCCAGACTCTAACACTACAGGCTGGAGCTCCTCTCCAGGTTATGAATGATTAACAGAGACAGAGCTTAATAATAAGATCTAATAAGAGAAAAGAATAAAAAGAGAGGAGAATTGAAAGAATATATATATATATATAGTTTTTCTTTCAATTCTTCTCTTTTCTCTTTCTCTCTATTCTTATCTCCTCTCTCTCCCTTCTCTCCTATCTCTCTCATCCTTTTTCATCTCTCCTCTTTCCCCCTATTCTTTTCTCTTCTCTCCCTCTCCTGTCTCTTTTATCCTTTCTCATCAATCCTCTTTCTCTCTATTCTTATCTCTTCTCTCTCTCCCTTCTCTTCTATCTTTCTTATCCTTTCTCTTCTCTCCTCTCTTTCTCTCTATTCCTATCTCCTCTCTCTCCCTTCTCTCCTATCTCTCTTATTCTTTCCTATCTCTCCTCTCTTTCTCTCTATTCTTTTCTCCTCTCTCTCTCCTCTCCTGTCTCTCTTATCCTTTCTCATCTCTTTTCTCTTTCTCTCTATTTTTTCTCCTCTCTCTATCTCTCTCCCCCTCTCTCTTTCTCCTTCTCTCTCTCTCACTCTCACTCTCCCGTCCACTCTCTCTCTCTCTCTTTCCATCTCTTGCTCTCTTTCTCTATCTCTCTCTTTTACTCTCCCGTCCACTCTCTTTCTCCTTCTCTCTCTCTCGCTCTTCCATTCACTTGCTCTCTCTCTCTCCTTTTCTCTCTCTCTCTCTCTCTTTCCTTTTCTCTCTCTCTCTCTCTCTCTCTCCCTCTCTCTCTCTCTCTCTCTCTCTCTCTCTCTCTCTCTCTCTGTCTGGTGTTTGTGTACAGAGTGAGATTAATTCTGACTGGCGGTCTGTCACATGTACGCCCTGCAGGAGAACTGAATTGGGGGGGGTGAAGTCTGCAGCCCCCTGGTGGCTACTGGTTTAATGACGCTCTCAGAGCAGAGGCAGAGGAGCTGTTTACTCTTTGAAGGGACATTTTAAGAAAAAAACAAATTCATCACATTCTGGAGTGCTTTGATATATTATTGACCTCCTGTTGAGATTTATGAGCAGATTTGGTGTGGGGGCCGTCGCCGCAGAGCAGGAGACCCTGTTGATAAAACACTGATAATACCTTAAAGAACGGGTCACACTGCATTATACGCTTATTTCCAACAAACAAACAAACAAACAAGGTGAGGGCAGCAGAGACCAGTTCTTATTCTCATAACAAAACCGCCAGACTCTCCGACCCAATGATTTAATGTACTGTTTAAGGGTTCTTCAGCAAAGAAAATGGTTCTATATAGAACTCTTGTGTTCTAGCACACTTTAATGATTCTTTGTATAGTGAAATGGTTCTTCAGTTTAATAGAGAATGCATTGTTTATAGTTCTATATGGTTCTATTATATAGGGTTCTTCTGTTTTTACTATATCAAGAAGGACCCTATACAATAGAACCAAAAAGAACTATGAGTTCTATCATGCTTTAATGGTTCTTTGCATGGTGAAATGATTCTTCAGTTTAATAGAGAATGTATTGTATATGGTTCTATTATATAAGTTTCTTCCTTTTTTAATATATCAAGCTTGTCATGACAGAAGGTCCCTATACAATAGAACCATATAGAACCCTGAGTGCTATCGCACTTTAATGGTTCTTTGCATAATGAAATGGTTCTTCAGTTTAATAGAGAACGTATTGTTTATAGTTCTATATGGTTCTATTATATAAGGTTCTTCTATTTTTTACTACATCAAGCTTGCTATGACAGAAGGACCCTATACAAGAGAACCATATAGAACCCTGAGTGCTATTGCGCTTTAGTGGTTCTTTGCATAGTGAAATGGTTCTTCAGTTTAATAGAGAATGTATATAGTTCTTTATGGTTCTACTATATAAGGTTTTTACTATATCAAGCTAACCATGACAAAAAGACCCCATACAGAACCAATAGAAACATACAGAACCCTGGGTTCTTTCATGCTTTGATGGTTCTTTGCATAGTGAAATGGTTCTTCTTTCTTTTCTTCTTGGACATGCTACCTATAGATGATGTCATTAGAAAACATGATATCATTTTTATAGCTATACTGATTATACACACAATTACACATTTACATTCCTTCTGATTACCAGCTGTGTGTGACAGATATATCAGCAGATGTTCTGCTACTAAATAAAGAGAAAACAGAGATAACTAAAACTCAGAACATGATTTATAACAGCTCAGTTCTTTAGCTCTGTATGCCTCCCAATAAGACACCCGAGTGTGATCTTAGACTCTTAGTTCTGGTTTATCCCGCATGTATACACAGTCACTAAAGTAGCTTGACTTGTCAATGCGTTTGTTACAGCAGAGATGATCACTGTAATGTTCAGAGTTGATCACTGTAATTGTCAGAGTTGATGACTGTAATGGTCAGAGTTGATGACTGTAATTGTCAGAGTTGATGACTGTAATGGTCAGAGTTGATGACTGTAATTGTCAGAGTTGATGACTGTAATGGTCAGAGTTGATCACTGTAATTGTCAGAGTTGATGACTGTAATGGTCAGAGTTGATGACTGTAATGGTCAGAGTTGATGACTGTAATGGTCAGAGTTGATCACTGTAATTGTCAGAGTTGATGACTGTAATGGTCAGAGTTGATGACTGTAATGGTCAGAGTTGATGACTGTAATGGTCAGAGTTGATCACTGTAATTGTCAGAGTTGATGACTGTAATGGTCAGAGTTGATCACTGTAATTGTCAGAGTTGATCACTGTAATGATCAGAGTTGTTCACTGTAATGGTCAGAGTTGATCACTGTAATGATCAGAGTTGTTCACTGTAAGGGTCAGAGTTGTTCACTGTAATTGTCAGAGTTGATCACTGTAATTGTCAGAGTTGATCACTGTAATGGTCAGAGTTGATCACTGTAATGGTCAGAGTTGATCACTGTAATTGTCAGAGTTGATCACTGTAATGATCAGAGTTGTTCACTGTAAGGGTCAGAGTTGTTCACTGTAATGGTCAGAGTTGATCACTGTAATGGTCAGAGTTGTTCACTGTAAGGGTCAGAGTTGTTCACTGTAATGGTCAGAGTTATTCACTGTAATGATCAGAGTTGATCACTGTAATGGTCAGAGTTGATCACTGTAATGGTCAAAGTTGATCACTGTAATGGTCAGAGTTGATCACTGCAATGATCAGAGTTGATCACTTTAATGGTCAGAGTTGATCACTGTAATTGTCAGAGTTGATCACTGTAATGGTCAGAGTTGATCTCTGCAATGGTCAGAGTTGATCACTGTAATGGTCAGAGTTGATCACTGTAATGGTCAGAGTTGATGACTGTAATGGTCAGAGTTGATGACTGTAATTGTCAGAGTTGATCACTGTAATGGTCAGAGTTGATCACTATAATGGTCAGAGTTGATGACTGTAATGGTCAGAGTTGATCACTGTAATGGTCAGAGTTGATCACTGTAATGTTCAGAGTTGATGACTGTAATGGTCAGAGTTGATCACTGTAATTGTCAGAGTTGATCACTGTAATGGTCAGAGTTGATGACTGTAATGGTCAGAGTTGATCACTGTAATTGTCAGAGTTGGTCACTGTAATGGTCAGAGTTGATCACTATAATGGTCAGAGTTGATCACTGTAATGGTCAGAGTTGATCACTGTAATGGTCAGAGTTGATCACGGTAATGGTCAGAGTTGATCACTGTAATGTTCAGAGTTGATCACCGTAATGGTCAGAGTTGATCACTGTAATGGTCAGAGTTGATCACCGTAATGGTCAGAGTTGATGACTGTAATGGTCAGAGTTGATCACTGTAATGGTCAGAGTTGATCACTGTAATGTTCAGAGTTGATCACTGTAATGGTCAGAGTTGATCACTGTAATGTTCAGAGTTGATCACTGTAATGGTCAGAGTTGATCACTGTAATGTTCAGAGTTGATCACTGTAATGGTCAGAGTTGATCACTGTAATGGTCAGAGTTGATCACTGTAATGTTCAGAGTTGATCACTGTAATGGTCAGAGTTGGTCACTGTAATGGTCAGAGTTGATCACTGTAATGTTCAGAGTTGATCACCGTAATGGTCAGAGTTGATCACTGTAATGGTCAGAGTTGATCACTGTAATGGTCAGAGTTGATCACTGTAATGGTCAGAGTCTATCAGACATGAACCAACCTTATTTTTAGTTTTGGAGTGTTTGGAGTATCTCACACATACCTAGTTAGTACCTAGAACTTGTCTGGACAAACATGACCAACTACTAAAAACAGTAGTTACACTAATCTTATAGAGTAACTGTCCAACAGTACATCATTAAGAAAGCAGTTTGAGCAGTATAAACTAAACTATATGCTCAATGACTTGGTTCCATAACCTGAGAACAGATTTAGACGAGTGTGGGGTGATGTATGAGTTCATTTAGCACTACACTAATTGGTGAGTAACTTCCATTTGTATTCCATTCATTCTATTACATTAGTTTGTGGCTCCAGTGCAAAACTAAAGAAGGGTCTCGGCTGATGAACCAAATTCGGGGTAAGTTTTGTTATTTATTTGATGTTATTTTCTTTGCTGATCTCTTCCTTTGAAGTGTGAGAACCAGCCTAGTTAGCATGCAGTGTGCATCACCACATGAGGGAGACAAAGCATTAACTGTAGCTGCTCGACAGGAATAAAGCTCTGCTCTGCTGTTACTTCCAACTTCTTTTATTTATATTTTTTTCTCACCTTGTCTGAGATCATCAGGGACTGCTGTTATGAAAGTGGCTCATAGGGCGTTGGGGACGTGTACTAAGACCTTTGGAACGTGTCTATATAATCAGTGTTATGGCTGTTGATGAAAGGAGGGCAGTGACTGATGAAATTCGTATAAAGAAAATAGAGAGAATCTAACTCAGGCTTGAAGATGATGCCACACGTTGCTGCCTCTACTCCAGCTGTGTTCCAGTTCAGGAAAGCGTCAGGATCCAGCTCGGTTTCTCTGCGGAATCTGCTTCAGAACTGATTAATGTTGTTTTGTATTAGGATCCGGAGAGGCATGACTGACAGCTCAGTTAAACTCATGCTGCAGAGCTTCTTCTCTAATTAGCGCAGCTTTTTGCTCAGCTATTACACTCAGAGAGGCAACGTTGGCTGCGTTCTGCCAAAAACGGATGTGGGAGATGTGGGCGGGTCTGTCATTTTGCAGCTTTCTCAGGTGCATTCGGTCACCTTTGTTACACTTCTGTCTTTTCTCCAGAAAAGGAGTTCGGGTAAGAGGGGCTGAGAAGGGGTTGGTGGGGGTTTGGATCATGTGTGTGCAGAAACTTTCTATATGAATGAAAATCAACTCACTTTATTGGAAACACCTCCTTTTTACTTCAACTTTTATTTCTGCTTCACCTCCTTTTCCTTTCCTTCTCTTCTTTTCTTGTTCCTCAAATATAATAATAGTGGTATACACTATACTGTATACTGCACTATACCTTATACTGTGTCGTATACTGTACTATACTGTATACTACAGTATATCGTACTGTATACTGTAATATACAGTATATTGTACTGTATACTGTAATATACTGTACAGTATATTGTACTGTATTCTGTCATATACAGTATATTGTACTGTATTCTGTAATATACTGTACAGTATATTGTACTGTATTCTGTCATATACAGTATATTGTACTGTATTCTGTAATATACTGTACAGTATATTGTACTGTAAACTGTTCTGTGTACTTTACTGTATATTATAATATACTGTATGTTGTACTGTATATTGTGCTATACTGCATATAATACTGATACTGTACTGTATACTGTACTATACTGTATACAGTACTATAAACTACTATACAGATACTCTACGGTATACTGTACTGTATATTGTGTTATACTGATACTGCACTATACTGTATACTATACTGTACTGTATACTGTACTATACTGTATACAGTACTATACACTACTATACAGATACTCTACGGTATACTGTACTGTATATTGTGTTATACTGATACTGCACTATACTGTATACTATACTGTACTGTATACTGACTGTGCTGTGTGTACTGTTTACTATACTATACTATTCTGTACTGTATACTGTTCTGTATACTGACTGTGCTGTGTGTACTGTTTACTATACTATACTATTCTGTACTGTATACTGTTCTGTATACTGACTGTGCTGTGTGTACTGTTTACTATACTATACTATTCTGTACTGTATACTGTTCTGTATACTGACTGTGCTGTGTGTACTGTTTACTATACTATACTATTCTGTACTGTATACTGTTCTGTATACTGACTGTGCTGTGTGTACTGTTTACTATACTATACTATTCTGTACTGTATACTGTACTGTATACTGACAGTGATGTGTGTACTGTTTACTATACTATACTATTCTGTACTGTATGCTGTACTGGCTGTACTGGAAGTAATTATCTATAGTCTTAACAGCTTTAACCTGTCTTCACTAAACGAGTGGTTCTGACCGTTAACCTTGTTTTCCTCTTTTTCTTGCCTTCTATCAGACGGGACAATAGCCGGTTGCTCAGCGTGTGGAGTGTGTGGGTGTGACCCCTGTGGGATCGGGCAGAGCGGATCTGTACCCTGCACAGTTAAAGCTGTTACAAGTGACCGGCACAATAGCTAATTGAGATGAAGTGAGCGGCGGATTAGCGTGTGTGCGTGAGCAGCCTGATCCGCACTGGACAATACAGCCTCCACCAGAGCTTTTGTTTATCAGCACTAGTAATGTTAATCCAGCCATCAACACAGCGGCCATTCAGCAGCACAGCGCTGTCACTGGGACCTCAGATCACTGCTTTATTTGTTTGTTTAAATCATAAAGAAAGTATTGCTTCCTCTCTCTCTCTCTCTTTCTCTCACTCATTCTGTTTCTCTCTCTCTTTTCTCTCTCGCTCCCTTTATTATTATTATTATTATTATTATTCTTGTTTTTCTTCCATTTCATCTGACATGTCTTCTTGTTTTTTTATTCTTTTTGATTTTCTTTTTCCTCTTTTTCCCTTTCTTCATCTCTATTCATTTTCTTTAAACAATCATTACTATTATTTTTCTTGTTTTTTGTTTTTTTTCATGTTTTTCTCCTCCATTGTAGTCTTTCATACGTTTCTTTGTTTCTGTTCTCTTCTGTACATTTTTTCTTCATCTTTTTTCTTTATCTGCATCTTTCTTATATTTTATTTTTCTCTTTCCTCTTCCTCTATTTGTATCTTCTTCTTTTCTTCCTCCTCCGGGATCGTTTTCTTCTTCCCCGTTTCCCATGTTTTTTACTTCTTCTGCTTTCTTATTGCTTTTCTTTGTCTTGTTTGTTCTTTTTTCTCTGACCTTTTTCTTGCTCTTTGTTTTTTCTCATTTCTACTATTGTTCTTCTGCTCCTTCTGTTTCATTCTCTTTTTATTATTGTTCTCTACTTGTTTCTTCTTTTTTGTGCTGTTCTTCTTTGGTATCCTTAAATAAGCGGACAGGTACTATGTACTCATCCACCGAGTTCTCATCCATTTTTTATTATATATTCTTCAGTTCATCTTCAAATGCATTTATGTTTTCAGGCTCTACAGACTGGACCCTTTAAAGTTACACTATACATCAACTAAAGCTTTCCGTCCCTCCGTCCTGACATATTCACTGATAGAAATACACAAAGTGTAAATTATTATTATTTTTAATTCTCATGTGACACATCAGGACACTAGTTATTTCTTCTGCGTGCAGGCATAACATGATCATTATATAGTCTTTGAAATGATCACTGTTAGCATGCAGCAATCAAGGCAGAGCAATCATTTGTACAGAACCTTTTATTGGCCCATAAAACATGGAATTTCCGTTCCATAAATAAAGCCCTCGACCACTGACTGTAACCAGCCCTGAAACATTCCAAGATGTTTTTCAGATGCAGAAATTAGGCCATGTAACAGGGCAAGCAAATACACAACCATTATTCTACTGACCCTGTGACCAATAGCCATGCTTTGTGTTAACTGGACCGTTAAAATGATCAAATTCTTGGGCCACAGTCTAGTTTGGCTGCATCGATACAGTGTTGAGTTTGGGTCATTCTGTAGCCACAATGCAGATGCACTACAATGTCTGTGACAGAATTTTGCTGGGTTACAGTCGCTTTAGACAGAATTTTGTTGGGTTACAGTTGATTCAGACAGAAATTTGCTGGGTTACAGTCGGTTTAGACAAAATTTGGTTAGGTTACAGTCAGTTCAGACAAAATTTTGTTGGGTTATAGTTGATTCAAACAGAATTTTGTTGGGTTACAGTCAGTTCAGACAAAATTTTGTTGGGTTATAGTTGATTTAAACAGAATTTTGTTGGGTTGCAGTCAGTTCAGTTAGAACTTTGTTGGGTTATAGTTGATTCAAACAGAATTTTGTTGGGTTGCAGTCAGTTCAGTTAGAACTTTGTTGGGTTATAGTTGATTCAAACAAAATTTTGTTGGGTTGCAGTCAGTTCAGTTAGAACTTCGTTGGGTTATAGTTGATTCAGACAGAATTTTGCTGGGTTACAGTCGGTTCAGATAGAACTTTGTTGTGTTATAGTTGATTCAGACAGAATTTTGTTGTGTTACATTCTGTTCAGATAAAATTTTGGTGACAGTCGGTTTTTGACAGAATTTTTCTTGGGTGACAGTTGGATTAAGGCAGAATTTTGTTATGTTAATGTCGATTTACATAGAATTTTGTTGGGCTACGGTCTGTTCAGATAGAACTTTTATGGGATACATTGGGTTCAGACAGACTTTTGTTGGGCTACAGTCAGGTTCAGGCAGAAATTTGCTGGTTTACAGTCAGTTCAGACAGAATTTTGCTGGGTTACAGTCAGTTCAGACTGAATTTTGCTGGGTTACAGTCGGTTCAGACGGAATTTTGCTGGGTTACAGTCGGTTCAGACGGAATTTTGCTGGGTTACAGTCGGTTCAGACGGAATTTTGCTGGGTTACAGTCAGTTCAGACGGAATTTTGCTGGGTTACAGTCAGTTCAGACTGAATTTTGCTGGGTTACAGTCGGTTCAGACTGAATTTTGCTGGGTTACAGTCGGTTCAGACTGAATTTTGCTGGGTTACAGTCAGTTCAGACTGAATTTTGCTGGGTTACAGTCAGTTCAGACAGAATTTTGCTGGGTTACAGTCAGTTCAGACTGAATTTTGCTGGGTTACAGTCAGTTCAGACTGAATTTTGCTGGGTTACAGTCAGTTCAGACTGAATTTTGCTGGGTTACAGTCGGTTCAGACTGAATTTTGCTGGGTTACAGTCGGTTCAGACGGAATTTTGCTGGGTTACAGTCGGTTCAGACGGAATTTTGCTGGGTTACAGTCAGTTCAGACTGAATTTTGCTGGGTTAGTCGGTTCAGACAGAATTTTGCTGGGTTAGTCGGTTCAGACTGAATTTTGCTGGGTTACAGTCGGTTCAGACAGAATTTTGCTGGGTTACATTGGGTTCAGACTGAATTTTGCTGGGTTACAGTCGGTTCAGACTGAATTTTGCTGGGTTACATTGGGTTCAGACTGAATTTTGCTGGGTTACAGTCGGTTCAGACTGAATTTTGCTGGGTTACAGTCGGTTCAGACGGAATTTTGCTGGGTTACAGTCGGTTCAGACGGAATTTTGCTGGGTTACAGTCAGTTCAGACTGAATTTTGCTGGGTTAGTCGGTTCAGACAGAATTTTGCTGGGTTACAGTCGGTTCAGACAGAATTTTGCTGGGTTAGTCGGTTCAGACTGAATTTTGCTGGGTTGCAGTCGGTTCAGACTGAATTTTGCTGGGTTACAGTTAATTCAGACAGAATTTTGCTGGGTTACAGTCGGTTCAGACAGAATTTTGCTGGGTTAGTCGGTTCAGACTGAATTTTGCTGGGTTGCAGTCAGTTCAGACTGAATTTTGCTGGGTTAGTCGGTTCAGACAGAATTTTGCTGGGTTAGTCGGTTCAGACTGAATTTTGCTGGGTTACAGTCGGTTCAGACAGAATTTTGCTGGGTTACAGTCGGTTCAGACTGAATTTTGCTGGGTTACATTGGGTTCAGACTGAATTTTGCTGGGTTACAGTCGGTTCAGACTGAATTTTGCTGGGTTACAGTCGGTTCAGACGGAATTTTGCTGGGTTACAGTCGGTTCAGATGGAATTTTGCTGGGTTACAGTCAGTTCAGACTGAATTTTGCTGGGTTAGTCGGTTCAGACAGAATTTTGCTGGGTTAGTCGGTTCAGACTGAATTTTGCTGGGTTACAGTCGGTTCAGACTGAATTTTGCTGGGTTACATTGGGTTCAGACTGAATTTTGCTGGGTTACAGTCGGTTCAGACGGAATTTTGCTGGGTTACAGTCGGTTCAGACGGAATTTTGCTGGGTTACAGTCAGTTCAGACTGAATTTTGCTGGGTTAGTCGGTTCAGACAGAATTTTGCTGGGTTACAGTCGGTTCAGACAGAATTTTGCTGGGTTAGTCGGTTCAGACTGAATTTTGCTGGGTTGCAGTCGGTTCAGACTGAATTTTGCTGGGTTACAGTTAATTCAGACAGAATTTTGTTGTTACATTCTGTTCAGATAAAATTTTGGTGACAGTCGGTTTTTGACAGAATTTTTCTTGGGTGACAGTTGGATTAAGGCAGAATTTTGTTATGTTAATGTCGATTTACATAAAATTTTGTTGGGCTACGGTCTGTTCAGATAGAACTTTCACATTGGCTACATTGGGTTCAGACAGAATTTTGTTGGCTATAGTTGGGTTCAGGCAGAAATTTGCTGGTTTACAGTCAGTTCAGATAGAATTTTGTTGGGCTACAGTCGGTTTCAACAGAATTTTATTGGGTCACATTCGGTTCAGAAAGAATTTTGTTGTGCTACAGTCAGTTCAGACAGAATTTTGTTTGTTGAGATAAGAATTTCAGTCAAAATTTTGTTGGACTACAGTCGAGTTTTGTTGGGCTACAGCCAGACTTGTGCATAATTTTTTAATTCAGATTTTTAGAGACAGTCGGGTCTATTCACAAGCAATCTTTAACTCTAACACACATTTAAATGTAAACTTTTAAAATCATGGGTTATTTGGATCTGACATGTCATAGCAGAAAAAATACCACAATGTGCAGAACAGGACCCAAACTGAGAATTATTAGTGTACGAATTCTCTCTCCAGTCAGTTTTATCAACTAACTCTGTTAGCCACAGCCTGCAGATGGCGCTGTCTCCACATGTGTTGCGGGCTTGGCATCCCAAATGGCAGAGGCTTTGTCTTAATGATGAAGCTCAGATGGCTTGCTAAGTGTCTCCTCTGGGATGCTATTGTAATGGCAGTTTAGCCGTCATACCCCCAACATGAAATGCTTCCACAGAGCACAGCTGCTGCTGGGAGTGCAGCCTGCTTTAACCTGTCAGCTTTAAGCAGAGTCTGTAACCCCCCCCACCCAAGCTCGAAATATCATCAGCCTCAGTCCATTTTCCTAGATAACAGCATGCGGAGTGTTGGTGATGATTTACAAAAAATCTGGCCAGAACAGACACAGCACCATGAATGGATTTCCATGACACGTCATTATTACGGAGGTTAGAAAAAGGTTCAAAAAGCTTCCATGGGTTTTGGCATGACATTACCTGACCATGTTGCCATCATTCCATAAATTAAAAAAAAGGATTTCTGTGGAAATTTATTTTTGACAGAGCAGGTTCATTACACATACTACATACGCCGTTTGTATATATATATTATGGCAAGCTGTTTAGGAAATAATTATAAATATATAATGACTGAAAACTCTGAATATATAGAATGAACCTTGAGAACATATATGGAATTAAACTTGAGAATATAGAATACAACTTGAGAATATTGAGTGAAAGTTGAATATAGAATGAAAATCTGAATTTATGGATAATATATATATATATATATATATATATATATATATATATATATATATATATATATATATATATATATATATATATATATATATATATATATAGGGGATTGTACTGGGCGCCTCACAGCAAGATGATCTGGGTTGGATTCCTGGTCCGGGTCGTTCTGTGTGGAGTGTGTATGTTCTGCTTGGATCATAAAAATGTGTTTTAGGCAGCTGGAAGCTTACTTTTAACAATTTCTTGTAGTAACTTTCTATGTGGGAGCTTGACTGTCTGGTTCCCTTCACCACCACTGTAAACAATTCTGACTCAGTAAGCTTCTCTAGAACCCAGCATTTTAGCACTCTAGAACTACATTGCTGAATTTCCAGCCATTGATTCTCTGATGGGAAACAAATTAAGATGAGTAGTTGGAAGCATTGAAAGTTTATGACCCCTGGTCCCTATCACCAGCACTGTTTCACATCAAATCATTTGGAATTACTTTGTTTACATCTCAACTACTGAATTATGCAGACATTGAAAGAAACAAACCTCAGATTTTCCTTTTAATATATTCCAGTATATATAGTATATTTGAATAGAACATATTGCTGCTTGACTGTCTCAATGATAATCTCGTTATTTTAGTCACTAACACAAACCAAGCTTCTCTCGTTCTCAGTTCTGGCCCGTGCATCCTTCCTTTCTTATCCAAAGTTTGGACGTGTATATATTTCAGATTAGTTCTGCAGGATTTCGGTGGAAAACTTCCCCGACAATACAGCTTTGTGGCGGCTCATCTGGGCTTCAAAACACAGAATCAGCCGGCAGACGGATTCGCCTAATTATTTTAGCTCCTAATTAGTGTCCAGACCGCCAGCATAGCCTCCCTCTCTCCCTCTCTCTCTCTGTCTTTCTCTTTCCCTCTCTCTCTCTCTCTCTCTCTGGCGTCTAATGTTACAGGAGTTCTAGGCTTGGATGTCCCTCGTGCAAGTTGTTGGTAATTTTGTCCTCCAGATGATTCCACTCCAGGCTATGCTGTCCGAAACAGGTGTGACCAATCACGAACGACTGTGTGCAGGTCTTACTGATGGATCAACACGCAGAAAACATCTCGCTGTTATGCAAAGTAGTGAGTTTATCTTTCTAAATAGACACAAAATGGTCATTTATAAGGGATAAATACATGTGTTTGTATGAAAATGACAGAGCTGAGGAAGAACCAGGCCTAAAGAAAAAATTATGAAGGTTCTCAGTTGATGGAGGTCCTCAAGTCCATTCAAGCCATTAGATGTAAAGAGGACTGGAGTTCCTAAAATAACCCCTTTTGGACGTATATGTTCTTGCAGGAACCTCAGAGATGATGCTTCAGGCCATACTCCAATGACAAGAACTAGTTCTAGGTTTGTGCAAGAGCTTGTGGACCACCACGGGTGCAGTCTTATACCAATCAGCCGTAACATTAAAACCACCCCATTGTTTCTACTCCCATTATTCATTTCATCAGTTTCACTTATTATATAGGAGCATGTTATAGTTCTACATTTACTGTAGTCCATCTGATTCTGTGTATACTTTATTACCCTGTTCTTCAGTGGTCAGGACCCCCACAGGACCACCACAGAGCAGGCACTATCTGGATGGTGGATAATTTCAGCACTGCAGTGACAAAATGGTGGAGCGTTGGTGTGTGTTATACTGGTGTGAGTGGATCAGTGCTGCTGCTGGAGTGTTTAAACACCTCAGTGTCACTGCTGGACTGAGAATAGTCCCCCAACCAAAACTATCCAGACAACAGCGTCCTGTGGGCAGCATCCTGTGACCACTGATGAAGGACTAGAGAACACAAACAAAGGGCAAATGAGCTACTGTCTCTGACTTAGATCTACATAATTCGGGTCATTCAGATGTTAACCAGTGGGGTTAGTGGTAATCAGTAGTGGTCTGAAAGCTTCTTCTGATCTTCAGAAGTGACCCCAGCACCAGTTATTTCCCCTCCCGGTTTAGTTACGAGCACCGAAAGCAGATTTCTGCTAAACGTGTGAAGCAGAATGAAATTAAGGACGAGCCATCTGACTGTTTGGATACTTTCCTATAAACTTGATTTCCAGTAAATGTGATTGAGTACGCAGCTCCTTCCCCCGAAGGCGTCCAGATGTTGAAGTAGGGACAGACCTAATTAGAGAGATCTAGCAATGCATCAACATGAAGATAAACATTTTTGGCACACGGTAACGTGTTGATGGTGATGTTTATCCTTTTACATATTTATTTATAATTATTAAGATATCGTCACTGTTATAAAAGAGCCTCGAACTGAAAAGCTGGCTTAAAATTTCACTTCGAGTAGTTTTGTGTCGTTTCTATTGGTCCGTTCCTCAAGAAATGTGAAGGGCAGGCAGTCTGTTTTAAATATTTGAGTTACAGGGGTCTGATATGAGAGTGCTGGTGTGTTTCGCTGCTCTAAGCACTAAAATATTCATAGAGTTTAGCAAAAAGGCAAAGTATGTTGAAACTCTCTTGATGAACTTTTCCAAAAGGACAAACGCTGACCATCACTCACTACTGGACTTTTCACTGCCGTTTCTGGAAGCAGATTTTCGTAACGGCCTCTGCCGGCAGAGCTCTGGTTCACTTTATAAAAATGTGAGCAGGACAGGATAAACAAACAGCACAACTGAACTCTGTGGGAGGACGAACAGACACACTGGTGCAGAGAGGGGGTTCGGATGACCACTTTTGGTCAAACTGAAGGCTTGGAGCCGACATCACACACATTCCACTTCCACAGTCACTCTGCAGTTCCTCAGCCACTACTACATGTGTGTGTTTGCGTGTGTGTGTCTGTGTATTTGATTGTTTGTGTGTGTCTGTATATATATGTGAGTGTGTCTATGTATATCTATATGTACATATGTGTGTGTGCTTGTCTGTGTATACACATATATATATATATATATATATATATATATATATATATATATATATATATATATATATATATATATATATATATATATGTGTGTGTGTGTGTGTGTCTGTATGTGTGTATATATATATATATATATAAATATATATATATGTGTGTATATGTGTGTGTGTGTGTGTCTCTATGTATATACATACAGACACACACATTATATACATATATATACATAGACAAGCACACACACACACATATATATATAAAGTGTGTGTGTGTATGTATATCATGTATATCTATGTGTGTGTGTAGTTATAACTATGAATATGTGTATATGCATATCTAAGTGTGTGTGTGCACATATCTGTGTGTGTACACACATATATATATGTGTGTGTGTGTGTGTGTGTGTGTGTGGTTATAACTATGAATGTGTGTATATGCATATCTAAGTGTGTGTGTGTGTGTGTATATATATATATATATATATATATATATATATATATATATATATATATATATATATATATATATATATATATATATATGTGTGTGTGTGTGTGTGTGTGTATATGTTTTATATGTGCAAGTGTGGTCTGTGTGTTATTGTGTGTGTGTGTATTAAATATTTGTGTGCTTTTTGTGTAAAAGGTGGATTTTATGAACATTTTACACAAAAAAGAAAAAAAGTATATTTTTACTTTTTGTTTCCTCAGTTTAAAGTTAGGACTGGGTTTATACACATATGGGGAATGTTATTATTACATATAAGTACACATAAATATATATACTACGTGTGTGTGTGTGTGTGTGTGTGTGTGTGTGTGTGTGTGTGTGTGTGAGCCCACACGTCTGCCGCCCCCGCAGTGATTACATTTCTCTCTGTGTGAAATCCTGAGAATTCACTATTACGAATGCTGGATCGGAGCTCTGCAGGAAGAAGGATCGTCTTTGCGTCCATATAAGGGCAGAAGCGTGTGTTCCTCGCATTGATGTTCGAACCTGGGGGGTGGTAGGGTGGGGGGCTTCCCTCACCGCAGCCACTGCCAAACTGTGGAGACTTTTGAAACACATTAAACGAGTGTGTGACACAGGGAAATGAACTCAGCCTGAATGAAAGCAGATGTGTTCTGACGCCTCGTTGCGATGTCTCACTGACACTAGAGAGGCCCGCGCTGACCGGCCCCCACTGTCTGATTTGCGTGTTGCAGATGTTGGCAATATATTTTAAGGCTAACGTTTAAAAGTATTTGCCAGGCATCAGGTTTTCGTTGACAATATTACAAAAGTCTGAGTGGGTCCTTGTGAAACACTGTGTTCTAGTGAAACTCTCCGAGTTAGAATTGTTCACAGTGGTGGTGATGGGAACCAGACGTCCGAAGAATTTGTAGGTTCCTTCGAATGTATTTATTCAGGATTTTGCAATGTTCTCTGATGTTCTACATAGAAGGTATGAATCTTTGGTCACCAGATGTGGTTTTATATGCCCATTTACAGCCAATGGTTTGGTCCTAAAATGAACAGTTCTCCCTTGTTTGGGGAGCTCATGAATAATTTAATGAGCTCTACTCTGATTGGCTGGTTTACAGTGAGAAACAGCCATGATCACACAAGCAACATGTTGAAATAGACACAGACATTCCATCTGGACATCAACGCAAAGTAGATTAAAGTTGTCACAGTGAAACTTTGAGTTTAAGATGATCTGCTTCAACCAGCACACAGTGATACACTCACACAGCATGGCTGCTACTTACAGGTGACTGTTGGGGTTGTGATGCTAATAAAGGTGGAGCTGCTCGTCTCTTCAGTCTCTCCAGTGTTGAACGCTGAGCTGAGGCTGCTCTGTGTGGAGAAACTGTGTGGAGTGAAATGTACAGCCTGCAGAATTAGTCAAGTCAAGTCAAGTCAATTTTATTTATATAGCGCTTTTTACAACGATGTTGTCTCAAAGCAGCTTTACAGAGTTTTGAAAACAGTTATAACATATATCCCCCAGTGAGCAAGCCAGAGGCAACAGTGGCAAGGAAAAACTCCCTCAACTGGAGGAAGAAACCTTGGGAGGAACCAGACTCACAAGGGGAGACCCATCCTCCTCTGGTCAAACAGTATTTACAGTTTGAACTAAATACCAAAGAAATGAGTCTCTGTTTGAAATCTGGATAGCAAAGCTTTAGAAGCTGCACAGATAGAGGCAGTGTATGACTGAGGCAGTCTCTGGCTGAGGCAGTCTATGACAGTCTTTATGTAAAGTGGGCGTGAGCTGAAACAGTCCCATCCTATCTCAGTGCTGGTGCATCTGGATGGCACAGTGATGTAACTGAGGGTGTAGCAGTAAATGGACAGGTGAGCTGGCTGGTGATGGTGGGGTGATGGCCCGATGATCAGTCCTTCAACAGCCTTCAACAGACAGGAGGACAGTCATTTCCTCAGGAAGAGTAAAGAGAAAGAGTTAGTTGGGCTCAGGAGTAAGACTGTAGAGAATATGAATTTTCAGAATTTTAGAGTGTGGTTGGTGACTCCGGCAGATCTAACTATAACAGCCTAAACTAAAAGGAGAGAACCAGAAGGTAACATGGACATGAGAGTACCCTGAGACACTGGGGTCCCCCCACTCCACCATCAACAAACCTGTGTGATCGCGTGAAGTGGTGGAACAACAGCACCAACATCTCAGTTTACCATAAACCTCTGTGTCCAAGAACCCCCAGATCTCCTGCCTTTATCTAAAAGAGAAGCTTAATTACAAAAAGCTACACTAAACAAGTATGTTTTTAGTCTAGACTTAAATATTGAGACTGTGTCAGAGTCCCGAACATTAACTGGGAGATTATTCCACAATTTTGGGGCTTTGTAGGAAAAAGCTCTTCCCCCCATTGTAGTCTTCTGAATTTTAGGAACTATTAGAAAACCAGCATCCTGTGATCTGAGTGAACGTGGCGGTTCATAATAGGAAATTAGATCTTGCAGGTACTCCGGTGTGAGACCGTGCAGGGCTTTATACGTCAGTAATAGAATTTTATAGTCGATACGGAATTTAACAGGAAGCCAGTGTAGCGCTGATAAAACTGGACTGATGTGATCAAATTTCCTGGTTTTAGTTAGTACTCTAGCTGCAGCGTTCTGAACTAACTGAAGTTTATTCAGGTTCCTGCTGGAGCATCCTGACAATAATGCATTACAGTAATCTAGCCTTGAGGTTATAAAGGCATGTATCAACTTTTCAGCATCAGACACAGATAATGCATTTCTTAACTTTGAAATGTTTCGTAGGTGAAGAAACGCTGTTCTTGTAATATTACCTACGTGTTGATTAAATGTCAGATCTGAGTCAATTGTTACACCAAGATTTTTGGCTACTGAACCAGGAACTACAGAGAAGTCAGCAAGATTTAACATTAAATCTGAACATGTAGTCCGAGCAGCCTTTGGGCCGAGGAGGAGAACTTCCGTTTTATCTGGGTTTAAAAGAAGGAAGTTCTGTAGCATCCAAAGTCTAATATCTCTTACACAATCTTCTATCTTATTTAATCTGGATTTGTCATCTGGTTTGGCTGATATGTACAGTTGTGTATCATCGGCATAACAGTGGAAACTAATTCCATGTCTATTTATAACTGAGCCTAATGGTAGCATATATAGTGTAAATAACAGAGGACCTAAAACAGAACCTTGTGGAACTCCATATTTCACTTTTGTAGTGTTAGACGATACATTATTTATCTTTACAAACTGAAAGCGATCACTAAGGTAAGATGTGAACCAGGATAACGCTGTTCCTGTGATTCCAACTATATTTTCTAGCCTGTCCAAAAGAATAGTGTGATCTATAGTGTCAAAAGCTGCACTTAGATCTAGTAACACCAGTAGAGATACGTGGCCCTGATCAGAGGCAAGAAGAAGATCATTTGTTATCTTAACTAAAGCTGTCTCTGTGCTGTGATGTGGCCTAAAACCAGATTGGAATTTTTCATATATGTTGTTCTTATGTAGATGAGAACAGAGTTGTCGAGCTACAGCCTTTTCTAAAATCTTAGAGATAAAAGGTAAATTGGAAATGGGTCTATAACTGGACAGTTCTCTGGGGTCAAGATTTGGCTTCTTTATCAAGGGTTTTATCACAGCTAGTTTAAAAGACTTAGGTACATGACCCAGACTAAGAGAAGAGTTGATGATAGTTAAGATAGGTTTAATAATAGCTGGTAATACTTGTTTCAATAGGCTTGTTGGAATCATATCAAGTGTGCATGTAGCAGAAGTTGAGGAAGAGATAAGTTTTTCTAGTTCTGTCTGCTGTAGTGGAGAAAATGTTTCTAGTCTTTCTTCTAAAATCACATTTTGTGCTGTTTGAGCCAAACCGGATGAAGGATAGGTTACTCGTATTGGTAGAACTTTTTGTCTAATATTCTCGATTTTGCTATTGAAAAAGTCCATGAAATCATTGCTGCTGTGGTTGGCGGGTATTTGAGGTTCAGATCCTGCCTGATTTTTGGTAAGTTTTGCGATGGTGCTAAATAAAACTCTAGGATTGTTTTTGTTGTGTTCGATGAGTGTGGACAGGTATGCTGAGCGTGTTTTAATAAGTGCCTTTCTGTAACTGCTAAGGCTGTCCTTCCAAGCAGAGTGAAATACCTCTAGCTTGGTCACTCTCCATTTGCGTTCTAATTTCCGTACTGTCTGTCTTAAGGTGCGTACTTCATTGTTGTACCACGGAGCGAGCTTTTTTTGTTGCATCTTTTTAATTTTTATAGGTGCAACGTTGTCTAAAGTTAGTCGGAGCGTATTTTCTACGCAGTCAGTTATTCTGTCTAGCTCGGTTGGGTCTGATGATGGAAAAATTATGGTTGATAAATCTGGAAGAGTTTCAATAAAGTTCTGAGATGTATTTGGCATTATTGAACGTTTCATGCAATTAAATTAAAGTTGGTCATGATGCTGTTAAAGATGTGGGAGCTGAAGTTTGCTTAAGATTCGGCAGATTGTTCTGCAAATTTCCCATTCCCCCTTAAAATAGTGCCGCCGTTACGTTCTAGTGTTGTACAAACTGCAGCATTTAAGGTGGAACAGAACATTAGATTAAGAAGCTGCGAACAGGACTTTCTGCCTCATTTAAAGATGAACATCAGCCACATAGCGCTGACAGTTGGGTTAGTTGGGAAGGAATGAAAAGTGTTGACATTCCCTTCTGAGCCTAGAACCATAGACTTCTATATTTAGACCAATATTTTGTTGGTTTTGTTGTGGTCGTATGTAAATGTTGGGGGTGTAAATATGAGTGTGTTTGTTATGTAACAGTTTCTAATGTTGGAATTTTTTTTTACCATTTTACCATATCTCTTTGGTAAATGCAGGATCTGTATTTGAATGAGTTTGTCAGTTCTCTGCACTGAACTGTCCTTATTCAACTACAACAGTGTAAATATAGGGTCTGTCTCAAAACCTAGTGAGCTCCTACATAGACAGCATTTTACATTCCCGACATGTAGGCTGTCCCAATTCTTACATACCTTAATCATGCTGTCTTCTGAGGAACCTTATTTAGACCTGATTTTAAGGAAGCATCGAACGCTTCCTCAGCCGCTAAGACAATCCCATGATGCAACACAGGCTAATCTACGAGCAGTGAAGTAGTTTTAAAATGTGAGTTATTTTGATTCTCTCTGGAGTTTTAATGTGTTTCTGGTCATATAATCACACAAAACAGTTTTTTATTATCAACTCTGTAACGAGTCCTTCACCATTTACACTTTTATACTCGAGCCATTAGCATTCATGCTAGCGGATTTTTAAGCCTTGGCCTATTGATTTGGATTGCGGCCGATAGCTTAGCAGCCAGCTAAACCACCGGTGGTGTGCTGCAGTGGGCGGGAACAAGCCATGAACTAGAGCGTCTCAGTAATCTGTTTTATGAGGAGAGATGAGGAGAGAACACTGCTACTTACACAGCTGCTACCTAGACAGCCTACTTACACACTCACTAGGTTTTGAGACAGACCCGTAGTGTTCCTTACTATACATACTTATAAAGACAGTAATTTTGAGTAGGTTTAAGCCTAAAACACCCCAAGCAGTATTTTTAAACTCCATTCATGGCGCATGTAGTTTTATTATCAATATTTTATATAAACTTAGAGGACGCATGTAGGTTCACTGGTGTTTGGATAGGCTTGTGTTGGAGACATGGCAACGCCTGGTTCCCATCACCACGTCTGTAAATAGTCTCTACAATCAACCACTCTGAACAACTCATTTCAACATTTCAGCTATTGAATTTTAAATAATTAGTGGATTTCCCCTTACATAAACCCACACAAATGTGGAACAACTGTGTGATATGTGTCCTTTAAGTGGTAAATACAATGTACGTGATCTGTTTCTCAGTAATCTATGGTTTTGGACGCTGGTTTAAAGGAAGCGTTTGAGTGTGACTCGTGCTGTAAACGAGTGGTCAGCTCTCAGGTGCCTTTAAACACTCTCTTTAAAACCCAGTGAGTCACTGAGCTCAGAATAGAGGCGGGCTATGAGGATAATAACAGGGGGACTCGCCGGTGAGTCTGACCGACCTGCTGGCTACAGAACAGACTACAGCTGTAACGATGGTATCAGCTGGTGACTCAGGTGCAGCTGTAGGATCAGGACTGTAATGAAAGACCCTCAGTGATGGTTCTGATGGTGAACTGGGTGCAGCGATGAGGTCACAACCACGACACAGGAGTATTAAATCATACTGTTACTGTTCACGCCACAATAGAGAGAGAGAGAGAGAGAGAGAGAGAGAGAGAGAGTGTTTAGGCTATCAAAGAATATATATATATATATATATATATATATATATATATATATATATATATGTGTGTGTGTGTGTGTGTGTGTGTGTGTGTGTGTGTGTGTGTGTGTGTGTGTGTGTCTTAAACTTTTTCTTTCCCTCCTCCCTTTTTTCCTTCTCTCATCTCTCCTCTCTCTCTCTGCCCCGTGTCACCCTTGTTCTCCCCTCTCTTCACTTTTTCCCCACTCTCTTTTTTCACTCCATTATTCTCTCCTTTTCTCTGCACCATCTTATCTCACTGTTTTCAACATTGGTTTTACTTTCTCTTTCTCTGTAATTACTCTTTCATTCATCTTTATTTTTTTTCTCTTTCTCTCCTCCTCTTTGCTTTTCTTTTATCGTCTCTTCACTCTCTCCATCCATTTCTCTGTACCCTGTATCCTTTTGTCCATCTTCTCCCTTGTTCTCTCCCTCTCTCTCTTCACTCTTCGTTTCCTTCTCTCTTTTTTCTCTCTATTATTTTCTCCTTTTCTCTGCATCATTTTTTCTTTCTTTGACACTGTTTTTGTTCTCTCTTTCTCTCTCTCTCTCTCTTTATCTTTCTTTCTATCCGCTTTTATTTATTCTATTGCTTTTCTCTTTGGTTCTTATTGATATTCTTTTGTCTGTCACTGGTCTCTTTCACTCAATTTCTATTTTCTTCACTTCACTCTCTCTTTCTCTTTTATCTTTTTTCTCTTTTCTCTGTTTTTATTGTGATTCTCTCTCTGCATTATCTTTCTTCTCTCCCACTTCTCTTTCTTTCCTTCTCAGAGATGATCCTCTGATTTGTACCTGATGTCACTGATGCTCCATCAAATCCTCACAGCAACTTTCTAAACCCTTCCCAGAAGTGCAGTGGAAACAGTTACTCCAGCAAAGGAGGACCAAACTCCCCATTAATACCTTCATTTAGAGGAAACCCAGAAGAAGCAGGTGTCCACGGGCATGTGGACAGGTGGTGTGTTTTAGAGCAGCTGAAGCCGGCTTAGTTCTGATGATGGTTCTCGTCTTTATGATGCAGAATTAAACCAACAAACATGAGAGACGGAAACTATATTCTCAATACTAGCATCATAGAAGATCAGATCTAACCCCAAGCAATGAAGACCCTTGTAGAAATAAGCTTCCCCAGGCATACAGCTGTAAAGAACTTGAACTGGACCTTGACCAGAACTGTAGAATATCGTCTGACCTCGTCAGCAACGCTGGAGCACAATGGAAAAGCCTGTATGTATACAGGGAGAACAATAAGAGCATTAACAAGCTCCTATTGAGGAAAGGAGAACAATCGCAAGGCAGAAGACCAACAGGAAGCTGCCATTCTTAAGCGCTTTCTCCGTCCAAACCAGGCCGGCTTTGGCCTGCAGGGTTACAGCCACGCTGGCAAACTGTGCTGAACTGACTTTGACATCTAATATCAGAGAAACTCTCAGAGAGAAGAAAGCCGTTTATTAGAGAGTGGTTGATGGATACCATCTGGATTTCAGCGCTCCTGTTTTATTTCTTCACTAACTCATGGTATTAATAAAAGTCAAGTCTCCTTCATCAAGACTTTTCTACTTATAGCGCATGTAGAACAGTGTCTGACAGTATTATATTTACAAAGATGTGTGAAAAATAAGTGTGTTTCTTTTACAAAAGAAGTAGCACGATGTTGGAAAACATCTAGTTAATGAACCCATGCACTTTCTAACCGCTCTTCATTCTCCTGAACCTGCTCTGTTTGATGTCCTCATTAACTCTGTGGATTACTGGGGTTCTTTTGGGGTTAAACCAAAGGTTGAGCTTAGGCAAACGTCATACAGCTTTCATTTTGATCCGATTTAAAGGGCAAAACCTCAGAGATCTCTGGATCTGTAGCTGAGTAAAGCCCCCTGCACCAACACCACCAGTGCTGTGAGCATGTGAACTCCTCTACACAGCCCATGAACTGGTACAGTGTTGTAGTAATGCTGGGATAGGAACGACTGAGCTAATAACCCATCATTGTGTAAACATTGCTTGTTTCTTGTATTAGTTTGATGCTTTTGTATTATATGATGCTGATGTCTGAAATCAGTGGTCTCGGTATTAAGACCTTCTTAATTCAGTTTTTGTCAACGACTTCAATGAATGCTACAATTGCAAATCCAATGAAGGCAGCCTGCCAATTGCTTTACCGTGATACTGGAAAAAGGGAACATTTCACACACAGACAGACAGCAGTGTCCAAATTATTAGAAACACATATAGTACCTTGTAAATCCATTAACTGACCACTTTATTAGAAACACCCACCTTGTATTTCCACTAGCTGGCCACTTTATTAGAAACACCCATCTTGTACTTCCACGAACTGACCACTTTATTAAAAACACATACCTTGTATTTCTACTAGCTGGCCACTTTATTAGAAACACCCACCTTGTACTTCCACCAACTGACCACTTCATAAAAAACACCTACCTTGTACTTGCACTCACTTGCCACTTTATTAGAAACATCTACCCTGTACTTCCACTCACTGGCCACTTTATTAAAAACACCTACCTTGTATTTCCACTAGCTGGCCACTTTATTAGAAACACCTACCTTGTATTTCCACTAACTGGCCACTTTATTAGAAACACCCACCTTGTACTTCCACTAACTGACCACTTCATAAAAAACACCTACCTTGTACTTGCACTCACTGGCCACTTTATTAAAAACACCTACCTTGTATTTCCACTAGCTGGTCATTTTATTAGAAACACTCACCTTGTATTTCCACTAGCTGGCCACTTTATTAGAAACACCCACCTTGTATTTCCACTAAGTGACCACTTTATTAAAAACACCCACCTTGTATTTCCACTAGCTGGCCACTTTATTAAAAACACCTACCTTGTATTTCCACTAGCTGGCCACTTTATTAGAAACACCCACCTTGTATTTCCACTAGCTGGCCACTTTATTAGAAACACCCACCTTGTACTTCCACTCACTGGCCACTTTATTAAAAACACCTACCTTGTACTTCCACTCACTGGCCACTTTATTAGAAACACCCACCTTGTATTTCCACTAGCTGGCCACTTTATTAGAAACACCCACATTGTGTTTACCAATTCTTACATACCTTAAACATGCTGTCTACTGAGGAACCTTATTAAGACCTGATTGTAAGGAAGTATTGAACGCTTCCTCAGCCTCTAAGACAATCCCATGATGCAACACAGGCTAATCTAGGAGCAGTGAAGTGGTTTTAAAATGTGAGTTATTTTGATTCTCTCTGGAGTTTTAATGTGTTTCTGGTCATATAATCACACAAAACAGTATTTTATTATCAACTCTGTAACGAGTTGTTAATCATTTTGCAGTTTTATACTTGAACCATTAGCATTTATGCTAGCAGATTTTTAAGCCTCGGCCTATTGTTTTGGATGCATGGTCGGTAACTTAGCAACCAGCTAAACCACCGGTGGCGTGCTGCAGTGGGCGGGAACAAGCCGTGACGCAGTCTCTCTCTAACTAGAGCGTCTCAGTAATCTGTTTTATGAGGAGAGATGAGGAGAGAACACAGCTACTTACACAGCTGCTACCTAGACAGCCTACTTAGACACTCACTAGGTTTTGAGACAGAAACAATATTATTTCATTATATTAACCAAACGTATCAGAGTTGATGTTTTGCTGATGGAATGGCCACTAGGGGACCTTAAGAAAGCAGCTAAATCATACTGACCAGGGCATTTCTTAGCGTAGTGCTATCTCTACCAGCTATACTGAGCTGTGGTTATAAAATGGCTTAAAGGGCTGTTTGGACAGGAGCTGTTTTACATTATGTCTCACTTCTACTGACTGGCTGCTCTCACGTGCTGGTGTTCTCCGTGTCTAAAATCAGGCTGATATGTACTGACTTACTCAAGTGTACAGCAGAGAACATAAAACAGAAGAAATGAGTAAAAGTTTGATTTATGTGGTGAAGTTGACTGTTGGCTGATTTCCCAAGCTAATAACAATCCTAATCACACAGTGCAGTCACTTAAGACAGGACAGATGGTTAGGGTAGACGGAATAATGGCTAAATTAAATGTTTTGACGTGTTTTCTGCTTTTTCTGGAGGTACAGAAATTGAGTAGCCTTCCCATCTCTGTCGTTTCGACTGAGATTTCTTATCCCATGTGAATTAGTCATGAACATTACAGACGTCCTGCTGTACACTGCCATTACTCCACCTCCCCACGTCAAACTCACTCCATCCAGCGCTTTAATCTCAGCAGTAAAACTCCTAATGTTAAAATGATGATTCAGTAATCAGATTAAACAGTTCATAATGCTGCTAAAATGAATAAAGAAAAAATAAAGATGATTATTTACCTTTCTGTCTCTGTTATCAGGCATGTTTCTTATTTTAAGCTAACAGTGGGATGAAAAAGAAAAGATAAAGAAAGATAAAAGGTACAGTTATTTCCTTAAAAAACACCTACCTTGTTCATTTACTTATTGGCCAATTTATTAGAAACAGCTACTTTGTACTTCCACTCACTGGCCACTTTATACCTTATACTACCACTCACTTGCCACTTTATTAGAAACAGCTACTTTGCTTGTCCACTCACTTGCCACTTTATTAGAAACAGCTACTTTGCTTGTCCACTCACTGGACACTTTATTAGAAACAGCTACTTTGCTTGTCCACTCACTGGACACTTTATTAGAAACAGCTACTTTGCTTGTCCACTTACTGGACACTTTATTAGAAACAGCTACTTTGCTTGTCCACTTACTGGACACTTTATTAGAAACAGCTACTTTGCTTGTCCACTCAATGGCCAATTTATTAGAAACATCTACCTCATACTTTCACTAGCTGGCCACTTTATTAGAAACATCTACTTTGTACCTACACCCACTGGCCACTTTATTAGAAACACCTACCTTGTACTTCCACTAACTGGCCACTTTATTAGAAAACACCTCCTTTATACTTCCACTAACTGGCCACTTTATTAGAAAAATCTAACTTATACTTCCACTAACTGGCCACTTTATTAGAAACACCTACTTTGTACTTCCACTCACTGGCCACTTTATTAGAAACACATACTTTGTGCTTCCACCCTCTGGCCTCTTTATTAGAAACATCTAACTTATACTTCCACTAACTGGCCACTTTATTAGAAACACATACCTTGTACTTTCACTCACTGGCCACTTCGTTGCTCCCCTGTATCAGTGTACAGTCTCTAGCTCATCTCTTGCTGCCACTATTGTCCAGATATTACGTTGGTGGTGGATCATTCTCAGCACTTCTCTGAGATGCTGCTGTGTGTAGTGCTTGCACGAGTGTATCAGACACAGCGGTGTTTCTGACTCAGTTGTCGGAATCTGATCACTGATGAAAAGCTGAAGGATTGCTCACACAAACTGCTCTGCTAACAGTGGGCCGCAGTCTCTCACTGTAGCCCAGCAAGTGGCTATTGGCCAGTCAGCGTAATGAGGCACAGCTGGAACCTGTTAGACTTTAAGGTTTGGGGAGTTTAGGATTGTTATTGTGCAGCTAATTCTGTCCAAGTTGCTCACACTGGATAGTTTCCCTTACTCTGACGTTGTGTGGCTAAACATTTAATGTAGCCTACTCATTCACATTCCTTAAGTGTGCGTGCCCATCACTACTTCTGAGTTCTGAGCCCACTTGGGTTTTTTTGTATTGCGCTGGAGGCACTTCCTTTGAGAACTCCTGCTGGAGTCTTTTCCCATTGTTCACACTTTCCCGGTGGTATAAGTCATACTCGCTATACTCTAACAGTATACACGCCATGCTTCACTACGCAGTGACAGGGGTCTTTTAGGGTAATATCGGCTCAACACACACTTTTTGTTCACACTTTTTGGTAAGGTAAGTCTCAGGTGTGAATGAATAGCTCCTGAAGATCTTCCATATTAATATCTAAAATAAATAAATGAATGAATATGTTTCTAAAAGGATGCTGATGAACGCTGAACATTTTTCAACTCTTTATTTAAGCACTAACTGTTTAAGGACTTACTGTAGAAGACGTTTTAGAGACTTGGGGACATAATTATATTTAAAAAGACTCAACAAAACACTTTATTTATTAAATATTAAACAGTATTAATAGAGTAAGTAGTGCTTTTACATACGTCAGTGTGTTTATTTCACCCTTTCCAAGCTTCTCCTTCTATAAACAACCCAGTATTATTATCAGTTCTCATCTAATACCTGCTTTGCCTGCTCAGTACTTCATTAAACTAAATCAAGATTTGCTGCTGAAGGAACTGAACACATTCATACAATGTCTGGGGCGTCCAGGAGAAATCTGGAACCTAACTTTGTTCTTCAAACTGGAACTCAAGATCTGATCTACTTCTCTCACAATAAGATATTCATGATGTTATTCTTCTCCTCCAATGACCATTACTGCTGTTCCTCTCCTCCACTGACCATCAATGCTGTTCCTCTCCTTCACTGACCCTCACTGCTGTTCCTTTTGTCCACGGACCATCACTGCTGTCCCTCTCCTCCACTGACTCTCACTGCTGTTCCTCTCCTCCACTGACCGCCACTGATGTTCCTCTCCTCCACTGACCGTCACTACTGTTCCTCTCCTCCACTGACCATCACTGCTGTTCCTTTTGTCCACTGACCATCACTACTGTTCCTCTCCTCCACTGACCATCACTGCTGTTCCTTTTGTCCACTGACCATCACTGCTGTTCCTCTCCTCCACTGACCATCACTGCTGTTCCTTTCCTCCACTGACCGTCACTACTGTTCCTCTCCTCCACTGACCATCACTGCTGTTCCTTTTGTCCACTGACCATCACTGCTGTTCCTCTCCTCCACTGACCGTCACTGCTGTTCCTCTCCTCCACTGACCGTCACTGCTGTTCCTCTCCTCCACTGACCGTCACTGTTGTTCCTCTCCTCCACTGACCGTCACTGCTGTTCCTCTCCTCCACTGACCGTCACTGCTGTTCCTCTCCCCCACTGACCATCACTGCTGTTCCTCTCCTCCACTGACCATAACTGCTGTTCCTTTTGTCCACTGACCATCACTGCTGTTTCTCTCCTCCACTGACCATCACTTCTGTTCCTCTCCTCCACTGACCATCACTGCTGTTCCTTTCCTCCACTGACCGTCACTACTGTTCCTCTCCTCCACTGACCATCACTGCTGTTCCTTTTGTCCACTGACCATCACTGCTGTTCCTCTCCTCCACTGACCATCACTGCTGTTCCTTTGCTCCACTGACCGTCACTGCTGTTCCTCTCCTCCACTGACCATCACTGCTGTTCCTTTCCTCCACTGACCATCACTGCTGTTCCTTTCCTCCACTGACCGTCACTGCTGTTCCTCTCCTCCACTGACCATCACTGCTGTTCCTTTTGTCCACTGACCATCACTGCTGTTCCTCTCCTCCACTGACCATCACTGCTGTTCCTTTCCTCCACTGACCGTCACTACTGTTCCTCTCCTCCACTGACCATCACTGCTGTTCCTTTTGTCCACTGACCATCACTGCTGTTCCTCTCCTCCACTGACCATCACTGCTGTTCCTCTCCTCCACTGACCGTCACTGCTGTTCCTCTCCTCCACTGACCGTCACTGTTGTTCCTCTCCTCCACTGACCGTCACTGCTGTTCCTCTCCTCCACTGACCGTCACTGCTGTTCCTCTCCCCCACTGACCATCACTGCTGTTCCTCTCCTCCACTGACCATAACTGCTGTTCCTTTTGTCCACTGACCATCACTGCTGTTTCTCTCCTCCACTGACCATCACTTCTGTTCCTCTCCTCCACTGACCATCACTGCTGTTCCTCTCCTCCACTGACCGTCACTACTGTTCCTCTCCTCCACTGACCATCACTGCTGTTCCTTTTGTCCACTGACCATCACTGCTGTTCCTCTCCTCCACTGACCATCACTGCTGTTCCTTTGCTCCACTGACCGTCACTGCTGTTCCTCTCCTCCACTGACCATCACTGCTGTTCCTTTCCTCCACTGACCATCACTGCTGTTCCTCTCCTCCACTGTCACTGCTGTTCCTCTCCTCCACTGTCACTGCTGCTCCTCTCCTTCACTGTCTCTGCTGTTCCTCTCCTCCACTGTCTCTGCTGTTCCTCTCCTCCACTGTCTCTGCTGTTCCTCTCCTCCACTGTCACTGCTGCTCCTGTCCTCCAATGTCACTGCTGTTCCTCTCCTTCACTGTCACTGCTATTCCTCTCCTCCACTGTCTCTGCTGTTCCTCTCCTTCACTGTCTCTGCTGTTCCTTTCCTCCACTGACCGTCACTGCTGTTCCTCTCCTCCACTGTCACTGCTGCTCCTCTCCTTCACTGTCACTGCTGTTCCTCTCCTCCACTGTCACTGCTGTTCCTCTCCTCCACTGTCACTGCTGCTCCTCTCCTTCACTGTCTCTGCTGTTCCTCTCCTTCACTGTCTCTGCTGTTCCTCTCCTCCACTGTCTCTGCTGTTCCTCTCCTCCACTGTCACTGCTGCTCCTGTCCTCCAATGTCACTGCTGTTCCTCTCCTTCACTGTCACTGCTATTCCTCTCCTCCACTGTCTCTGCTGTTCCTCTCCTTCACTGTCTCTGCTGTTCCTCTCCTCCACTGTCTCTGCTGTTCCTCTCCTCCACTGTCTCTGCTGTTCCTCTCCTCCACTGTCTCTGCTGTTCCTCTCCTTCACTGTCTCTGCTGTTCCTGTCCTCCACTGTCACTGCTGCTCCTGTCCTCCACTGTCACTGCTGTTCCTCTCCTTCACTGTCTCTGCTGTTCCTCTCCTTCACTGTCTCTGTTCCTCTCATTCACTGTCTCTGCTGTTCCTCTCCTTCACTGTCACTGCTGCTCCTGTCCTCCACTGTCACTGCTGTTCCTCTCCTTCACTGTCTCTGCTGTTCCTCTCCTTCACTGTCTCTGCTGTTCCTCTCCTTCACTGTCACTGCTGTTCCTCTC
Organism: Megaleporinus macrocephalus; assembly: GCA_021613375.1. Lineage (NCBI taxonomy): Eukaryota > Metazoa > Chordata > Actinopteri > Characiformes > Anostomidae > Megaleporinus > Megaleporinus macrocephalus. The sequence goes on from CM038709.1 coordinate 10,513,062, forward strand.
CTTCACTGTCTCTGCTGTTCCTCTCCTTCACTGTCTCTGCTGTTCCTCTCCTTCACTGTCTCTGCTGTTCCTCTCCTCCACTGTCACTGCTGTTCCTCTCCTTCACTGTCTCTGCTGTTCCTCTCCTTCACTGTCTCTGCTGTTCCTCTCCTCCACTGTCACTGCTGCTCCTCTCCTCCACTGTCTCTGCTGTTCCTCTCCTTCACTGTCTCTGCTGTTCCTCTCCTTCACTGTCTCTGCTGTTCCTCTCCTCCACTGTCACTGCTGTTCCTCTCCTTCACTGTCTCTGCTGTTCCTCTCCTTCACTGTCTCTGCTGTTCCTCTCCTCCACTGTCTCTGCTGTTCCTGTCCTTCACTGTCTCTGCTGTTCCTCTCCTCCACTGTCTCTGCTGTTTCTCTCCCCCACTGTCTCTGCTGTTCCTCTCCTTCACTGTCACTGCTGCTCCTGTCCTCCACTGTCTCTGCTGTTCCTCTCCTCCACTGTCTCTGCTGCTCCTGTCCTCCACTGTCTCTGCTGTTCCTCTCCTCCACTGTCTCTGCTGTTCCTCTCCTTCACTGTCACTGCTGTTCCTGTCCTCCACTGTCTCTGCTGTTCCTCTCCTTCACTGTCTCTGCTGTTCCTGTCCTCCACTGTCTCTGCTGTTCCTCTCCTTCACTGTCTCTGCTGTTCCTCTCCTCCACTGTCTCTGCTGTTCCTGTCCTTCACTGACTCTGCTGTTCCTCTCCTTCACTGTCTCTGCTGTTCCTCTCCTTCACTGTCTCTGCTGTTCCTCTCCTCCACTGTCTCTGCTGTTCCTGTCCTTCACTGTCTCTGCTGTCCCTGTCCTCCACTGACTGACACATGAAACCAGATGCATTTATATTCATGTTGCATACTCATTAACCAGGTATGTATCTAATCTAGGACCACATGTGAAAGTGATTTAAATCTGAATAAAATAGATCAGATTTGTTGCGTTCACACAGAGATCTGCGTCATATTAAGACAACAAATCTGATTTGAGTCTCTTCAGCCTGCTAGTGTGACCGTAGCCCCGGTAGCCAGTGTGAACGCTCCATATGCAGCTAGTGCACTGCATCACTACAGAGGGGCTTTGAGCTAGAGGATTTCTTCCCGCTAGTTCTCCAGATCCGGCCGCCCGGGGCGTATAATGCGCTCCTTTGTGTAATTAACAAAGAACGCTCTCCGTCAGAGCCGGAATCCATTTGCTCGCGCCAGCCGACGCGTGTAAAATGACTGATGGAGAAATTCACTCCACACATTACGGTATAAATAACTGCACTGGTACATTAATTACCACCTCCGACTGGATCTCGCCCCGATCACACCCCCGGCTAATGGCGGAGCGTCGGCGGGAAACCTTGACACCTTCCCGCGAAAATAACGTGACAAGAGCAAAAGCGGGCGAGCGACGGGAGGCTTGCGCTGAAAAGTGCCAGAGCCGTCTCCATCTCTCTCTCTCGCTCTCTTCCTCTTCCTTCCCTTCGCCACGAGGAGACGAGATGAAATGAGGTGTAAACCTTGGCACCTTTTCTGGAGGGTGGGTTTCGACAAGTTAGCTTGAGTCTGCCGTCACATCTCACCCCTTCGTTTCCAAGCTTTCCAGCGCAGCAGCACCTGTCTAGCCAATCAATACGCTGTCGTACGTTCACCCAGGGCTCCTAATGTACCACTCAGACGTCCCTCTGGTGATAAAGGTACCGGAGGAAGCCGTTTATGGATGTGCGGTGACATATCTTCAGTTTTGTCACCTTGTCGGGTTTGTGAGTGTGTCATCGCTGTGGAAGTGAGAGAGAGAGAGAGAGAGAGAGAGAGAGAAAGAAGAGAGGTAGGAGAGAAAGAGAAGAGGGAGGGGGGTGTTAGAACGTCTTATTTTATTTAATATTTAATATACCAAAACTTTATAACTCAAGATTTCAGTACTTGTTCCTAAAGTTAAGCAGCACAAACTGAACTGAACTGAATTGAACTGAACAGAGAGAGAGAGAGAGAAACAGAACAAGGAAATGGAAACGAGAGAGGCAGGTGAGAGAGAAAGGAAGAAAGACTAACGTGTCGATAAGAAAGCTGGAGGAAAAGACAAGGGGAGAGGAGAAAATGGTGGGAGAGGGAGAGACAAAGGGGGAGACAAAGCAAGAGAAATAGAGAGAACATTAGAAAAACAAAAAAATAGATGATGAGCAGGAAAAAGAGAAGGGGATGAGAGAAAAAGGCAATGAAAAGAGAGACTGGAAAAAGAGAGAAATGAAAGAAAGTGTGTCGGAGAAATATGGAGGGAAAGGATGAGAGAGAGAGAGAGACAGAGAGAGAGAGAGAGAGAGAGAAGGAGAGTAAAAGAATATGTACCAGGGAAAGAATGAGAAACAGAAAATGATAGAGGATTGGGGAGAGAAAAAAGTTAGTGTAGTGTTAGTGTTAGTGTGATGTTAGTGTGATGTTAGTGCAGTGTTAGTGTGATGTTAGTGCAGTGTTAGTGTGATGTTAGTGTGATGTTTATGTAGTGTTAGTGTGATGTTAATGCAGTGTTAGTGTGATGTTAGTGCAGTGTTAGTGTGATGTTAGTGCAGTGTTAGTGTGATGTTAGTGTGATGTTTATGTAGTGTTAGTGTGATGTTAGTGTAGTATTAGTGTGATGTTAGTGTAGTGTTAGTGTGATGTTTATGTAGTGTTAGTGTGATGTTAGTGCAGTGTTAGTGTGATGTTAGTGTAGTGTTAGTGTGATGTTGATGTAGTGTTAGTGTGATGTTACTGCAGTTAGTGTGATGTTAGGGCAGTGTTAGTGTGATGTTAATGTAGTGTTAGTGTGATGTTAATGTAGTGTTAGTGTGATGTTACTGCAGTTAGTGTGATGTTAGTGCAGTGTTAGTGTGATGTTAGTGTAGTGTTAGTGTGATGTTAATGTAGTGTTAGTGCAGTGTTAGTGTGATGTTAGTGTGATGTTGGTGCAGTGTTAGTGCGATGTTAGTGTGATGTTAGTGCAGTGTTAGTGTGATGTTAGTGTAGTGTTAATGTGATGTTAATGCAGTGTTAGTGTGATGTTAGTGTAGTGTTAGTGTGATGTTAATGTAGTGTTAGTGTAGTGTTAGTATGATGTCAGTGCAGTGTTAGTGTAATGTTAGTGCAGTGTTAGTGTAGTGTTCGTGTGATGTTAGTGCAGTGTTAGTGCGATGTTAGTGTGATGTTAGTGTGATGTTAGTGTGATGTTAGTGTAGTGTTAGTGTGATGTTAGTGCAGTGTTAGTGTGATGTTAGTGTAGTGTTAGTGTGATGTGAATGTAGTATTAGTGTGATGTGAATGTAGTATTAGTGTGATGTGAATGTAGTATTAGTGTGATGTTAGTGTAGTGTTAGTGTGATGTTAATGTAGTCTTAGTGTGATGTTAATGTAGTGTTAGTGTGATGTTAATGTAGTATTAGTGTGATGTTAATGTAGTATTAGTGTGATGTTAGTGTAGTATTAGTGTGATGTTAGTGTAGTATTAGTGTGATGTTAGTGTAGTGTTAGTGTGATGTTAGTGTAGTATTAGTGTGATGTTAGTGTAGTGTTAGTGTGATGTTAATGCAGTGTTAGTGTGATGTTAATGTAGTGTTAGTGTGATGTAAGTGCAGTGTTAGTGTGATGTTAGTGTAGTGTTAGTGTGATGTTAGTGTAGTATTAGTGTGATGTTAGTGTAGTGTTAGTGTGATGTTAGTGTAGTATTAGTGTGATGTTAGTGTAGTGTTAGTGTGATGTTAGTGTAGTATTAGTGTGATGTTAATGTAGTGTTAGTGTGATGTAAGTGCAGTGTTAGTGTGATGTTAGTGTAGTGTTAGTGTGATGTTAGTGTAGTGTTAGTGTGATGTTAGTGTATTGTTAGTGTGATGTTAATGTAGTGTTAGTGTGATGTAAGTGCAGTGTTAGTGTGATGTTAGTGTAGTGTTAGTGTGATGTTAATGTAGTATTAGTGTGATGTTAGTGCAGTGTTAGTGTGATGTTAATGCAGTGTGAGTGTGATGTTAATGTAGTATTAGTGTGATGTTAGTGTAGTGTTAGTGAGATGTTAGTGTAGTATTAGTGTGATGTTAATGCAGTGTTAGTGTGATGTTAATGTAGTGTTATTGTGATGTAAGTGCGGTGTTAGTGTGATGTTAGTGTAGTGTTAGTGTGATGTTAGTGTAGTATTAGTATGATGTTAGTGTAGTGTTAGTGTGATGTTAATGCAGTGTTAGTGTGATGTTAATGTAGTATTAGTGTGATGTTAGTGTAGTGTTAGTGTGATGTTAGTGTAGTGTTAGTGTGATGTTAGTGCAGTGTTAGTGTGATGTTAATGTAGTATTAGTGTGATGTTAGTGTGATGTTAGTGTAGTGTTAGTGTGATGTTAATGTAGTATTAGTGTGATGTTAGTGTGATGTTAGTGTAGTGTTAGTGTGATGTTAGTGTAGTGTTAGTGTGATGTTAGTGTAGTGTTAGTGTGATGTTAGTGTAGTGTTAGTGTGATGTTAGTGTAGTGTTAGTGTGATGTTAATGCAGTGTTAGTGTGATGTTAATGTAGTGTTATTGTGATGTAAGTGCAGTGTTAGTGTGATGTTAGTGTAGTGTTAGTGTGATGTTAGTGTAGTATTAGTGTGATGTTAGTGTAGTGTTAGTGTGATGTTAATGCAGTGTTAGTGTGATGTTAGTGTAGTGTTAGTGTGATGTTAGTGTAGTGTTAGTGTGATGTTAGTGCAGTGTTAGTGTGATGTTAATGTAGTGTTAGTGTGATGTCAATGTAGTGTTAGTGTGCTGTTAATGTAGTATTAGTGTGATGTTAGTGTAGTGTTAGTGTGATGTTAGTGTAGTGTTAGTGTTGGGTGTTTTCTGTTTATTTGCCACATATTAGGGATAAAACCTGAAATATAGGCCACATTTCATGCTTGACCTTTTTCCTCTGGTATGTTAAGTTCAGTAAATAAACAGTGATTGTGTATTAAATTGTGTAGAGCTGTGTTCTCTGTAGAGAAGGTGTAACTTATTTACACGTAGATAATCAACAACACGTGACACTCGACCAGGAGTGCCCAAACTTTTGCATAGGACTGATAATTGACCTGATTTAGATGCTTTCGCTGACCAGTACATAACATCTTGCTGTGCGGACCACTCTACACAGCTCTGATCTCTCTGTGTTTTATGACCCTCTGGACAGAGCTGCTGGTGTTCAGGTCAGGTCAGTCCTCTCTGATCACCATGACTCATACCAGCATTCCTCCACTGTGGCGTCCATCCACACAGGAAGTGCCCGGAGTCAGCGGTCACTGCAGTCCGCTGACCCTCGCGCTCCACGCCTTGACTCCAGCTGGGTCAGATCCCGCTGCCTTCCCTTCACCATCCAACACCAGAGGCGCTTTCAGAGGACTGAAACAACAGCCGGCCAAAGCTGAGAAAACATGGCTCTCTTTAACTCTCAATAGCAGTGTCTCTCAGCACCCCCACACCCCTCATTCTCCACCGCTTGGGGCTTTATCTCTTCACACCTGACTCACTCAACTGCCCTGCAGTGATAGTCTGGCAGAAAATCAACACAAGCTCCCCTCTAAACCCCAGCCCTCTAAATGTAGTCAATTAGCTTAAACATCTGGAGTTTACTTCTGTAGTTCTCAGCTGCAGCTCTGAGAATAATGTAGTGCAGCATTGCCGTGGAGTAAGAAGTGCTTTAGGTGGAAGCTCTTTTATTGAACATGGCAGCAGTGGTGTCAGAAGTGGGATTACCTCCTAGTGTACTGCAGGAAAGGAGAAAACTAAGAGATGATCCAGCAGAGAGAACTGAGTCTGGCCCAGAACCTCCAGGATCAGCCCAATAAAGACAGGCTACTGCAGTCGAGGCGGCATGGAGATGCTCTAGCAGCAGTTTCTGAAACAGTCATACTTTACTGAGCCCAAAGGGAAATTCAAGACATCCAGTAGCTATTCCACAAGTGCACAACAGGACAGTTACAACAAAAAAATTAAATAGAATATAAAATAAATAGAATATAGTATATTGTCGCTGTCCAATGAAAAATAAGTATCTCCAAAATTGCAACTTTACAGGAGAGATCAAAAACATACTTTACTTTCAATGGAGGTCAATGGAACCAGAATTCTATCCAAGGTATTTTGGAGCACCTCTATTGGTCCATTCATCATGAAATTTTCACACAATGTAAATGACCATTGGTGTGTTCAAATAATGTAGAAAACTCAAAATTGCCAAAAATGGGGATACCTGTTTTTCATTGGACAGTGATGATATAAAAAAATATAAATAGAAAAAGTCTTACATGATGAAAAATATTTCAATACTTCATTTCTTGGTTTCAGTCTCGTTCCAACTGTGATTTGTTGCCATCTTGTGATTGTTGTGTTACGTGCTGCTGCTGTTACTGTACGAATGTACCGAAATGTGATATACTGAGAAGTCTGAGTATGGGGTTTAAATCCAGCTCTTTTTAATAGACTACTGAAACCGATCTAACAAACTGGAGTATGCTGTTTACATGACAACTTGAATAATCAGACAACTGCAAAAATCAGATTATGACTGGTTTATTAGGTGCATGTAGACACACTCGCTGTTGCTCTCGACTGATTCACAGTGTTTACAGTATTTTTATATAGTCGCTGTGTGGTGATGCTTCGCCGACCTCCTGCGAAAGAGTCACAAAGTCACCAGTTAAGATGAGGCATAGTGGAAGAGAGGGTGGATTGTGGAAAAATACTGAGACTCCAGGGGATAGGGTGTAATTTATTAGAAAACCATAAAAATATATAAACAAAAAAAAAACTGTAATGAAAAAGAAATAAATAGAATTTAAAAATAAGAAAATCCTGAATTCTGTCAAGGTAAATTAAGTTCAAGACCTTGGAACTACCACATTTGACAAGCTTTTCTACAGAACCTCAGCTCCCTCTCAGCTCAAGGTGAGTCCTCTCCAAATAGTCTCCCCACAGTACTAGTTTCTCTTCATCTTGTAGGACAGGCCCTGCCCTTGGTTGTAACCACTGCAGCCTACAGGGGGTGACCTCCCTACAAGGATGGGTTTCACGTTAAAAAGAAAAATAACAACAACAACAATGAAACACAACAGAATATAAGGCCTTAATGCATCAGCATACACTTCACTTACCATAGACACCCCCGTCCCTTAAGCTGGCCCTGGGCCCTATGACACACCTTAAGAGTGATCACAAACTGTAGTGTCTTCCTTTGCTGGTTCTGCTTGGGTATCTCCATGCAGCAGCTGTAAAAACTCCATGATGATTGGACAAAAATGATTGGAAAAAAAATTGGTTCCATTGACCCACATTAAAAGTGAAGAACATTTTTGGCCTCTCCTGTAAAGTTGCCATTTTGCAGATGCTTGCTTTTCATTGGACAGTGACGATAGTCAGGTTGATGTTGAATTATTAAGGGTAATAAATACATTCTGATCTTGGTTTGTCCACACAACAGCTTTTGAATGGAAAACATCTCTCAACTAATATGAACAATTGAAATGAATTGATTTTAATAATTTGACAGCCAGTCTGACTGAACAACAGCATTTAAACCTATAACATCTAGCAACGTTGTGATGCCGTTGGTTGGGATGAGATCACACGTATGTGTCCTTCATTCCTGGGCAGGACTGCCTGCGGTGGTTGCCTTGTGGTGGATCTGCTGCGGCTATTTCCTCAGTTGTAAACGAATCAGTTAGGTTTATGTAGAGCTCGGCCTCAAGGGTGCTTTAATATTTCATATCTTAGCCTGGCCATAAATAATGTTCCTGCAGTCCTGTTCTACTGTACCATAACAGAGGACACACATACACACACTTTTGTTTTCATACCTTGTTAGGACATGGGGGTCATACTTATGGTCCTGTTTGCATTACAAAAAAGGACTGAGCAGAAATACTAACGTTATTCTGATATATATATATATTTAACAGAGGCCTCAGCAGCTAAATATAATACGGGGCTGTATGGGCCACGTTTGGTTTGGGGCAGTCTTGAGTTGGAGGTTAGGGAACCAGCCTTGTGACTGAAAGGTCGCCGGTTCAATCCCATGAATCGATAGGACCCAACTGCTCCCTGGGCACTGTGGTAGAGCTGCCCATTGCTCTGGGCAAGTGTGCTCACTGCCCCCTAGTGTGTGTGTTCACTAGTGTGAGTGTTTCACTGCATAGATGGGTTAATTGCAGAGATCTTGAATTTCCCTCTGGGATCAATAAAGTACCCATCCATCTAATATCAGATGTTTGTGCGTTTATAGTGTCCACTCTACTTTTGTTACAGCTACCACCCTTTCAGGAGACTCACTTTCAGTTTCTCAAAGGAAGTTCGGTCTTTGAAGTTGGTTTAGCATTTTCTGCTTCTTCAGCATCCAAATTACCCCAAACACATTAAGTGATGTTGAGGTTCTGGACACTAAGGTGGTCAATCCACTGTTCTGAGAACAGCAGCAGCTTCTTTGTTTGAAGTGTCTGCGTCTTCTTTTCTCAGTGAGGAGCTTCTTGAATGGTTCCAATTCCTTTTATCCTCTGTACTAACCCAAACCAGAACTAACTCTGTCTCTTTTCTCTTTCTGAGGTAATAACCGCCCACTGGTCCCTGAATACTGTTAAAGGACTGACCACCAGGGCCCCCCTGTCACCTGGCACCAACCAGCTTTCCTCTCCATTCGTGCCATTTACTCTATACTTGACTGCATCGCTGCATCATCCAGATGTAGCACCTGTACAGCTTCTAAAGCTCTTACCTTCAGACTCAGCTTTAGTTTAATAAACTGTAAATACTGTTTGACCAGAGGAGGATCTCTGCTTGTGAGTCTGGTTCCTTCCAAGGTTTCCTTCTCCAGTTGAGGGAGTTTTTCTTGCCCTCTTCGTCTTCGGTTTGCTTACAGTGGATAAAGTGTTGTGACTTCATGTTGTAATGCTATTAAACTCCTGTAAAGCTGCAAATAAACTTGACTTGACCTGACTTACAAATCCTTTCAGACCCATAGCGCTGAGGTGTCTTCTCACAGTGTAAGGATGGACAGAAACACCTGTAGATGTTCTCAGATCTGAACTGGACCTGGATGTTCTCCTAGATCTCAAAGAAGAAAGTACTGTTCATTTGATGGGGACAGTGTTGGTCTTCCAAAAAGCATTGACATTTGATTAGAATGGATGGTCATTTAGATGATGTAAATGACTTTAATTACAAGTTTAAAGCTCAAACAAATCATAAATAGTACATTATTATACACGTACTGAACGTTTTATTTAAACCAAATCCTTGTATCTACACATATTGTCCATATTTACAGCTCCACTGACCATATAGGAGCTACACTTACAGACTGTAGTCCATCTGATTCTCTGTGTACTTAGTTACCCTGTTCTTCAGTGATCAGGACCCCTACAAGACCACCACAGAGCAAGTATTATTTGGGTGGTGGATCATTCTCAGCACTTCAGTGACACTGATGTGGTGGTGGCATGTTAGTGTGGGTTGTGCTGGTGTGAGTGGATCAGACACAGCAGTGCTGCTGGTGTCACTGCTGGAGAATAGTCCACCAACCAAAACTATCCAGACAACAGTGCGCTAGGTGAGCTGTCGACTTTACATCTACAAGGAAGACCAACAAAGTAGAACTGTCTGAAGAAGTGGACAGTGAGTGGACACAGTGTGTTAGTGGAGCTGATAAAATGGACAGTGCATGTAGAAACAAGGTGTTCCTAATAAAGTGCTCAGTATAAATTTAGACAGTTCATCATATTATTATTACGTTATTGGTTTTGATTAAGTATTAGACTATTGGTTATTTGCATTATTGGTTGCTGTATCTGAGAATGAGCACTGTCTTTATTTATTTATTTATTTATATAGTCTTTTATGGCATTGCTCTTTATCAGCCTACACATTTTTGCAATGTCCCAGAGCAAGCTCAGCAGTGCACATTAGCCTCTCAGATTAGACAGAGGGTCTATTTTCATCCTTATTAAAGAAACAAAACAAAAAAGCCTCCAGTGAGAAAGTTTATCCAGTGCAGGGGACAGGAAGTGGGTTGTGGAGCCTAAACACGACCCCCTTCTCTTTTGGGCCATTACATAAACGTCTACCAACCCGTCTACCAGTCCGGAAACTCATATTTCACAAGTTCTCCTTCACCTCAGCGTTTACACGGGCGTGTGTGAGCCTGAGATCGCCTCTGTTTGGGTGTGTTAGTGTGTGATTGGTTGAATGGGGGCCAAACACTGCGTGTCCCAGACTCAGATAAGAATAGACACAGAAGAGTGAGCAGTGAGGGGTGATTTATTGCTGGTAAATTTGAGCCTGTATCTGGAAACAGTTTCTGTCTGCAGCTCTGCTGGAATATTTAGCCGTGCTTTTTTTAAACACTGCCACTGTTTTGGAAGTAACAATGTTAACAAAGTAGTTTTTCTCTTAAACACACTGACCTGAATACGTTCTAGAGGAAAAAGTCAGTAGCTCATTCTTCCAAACGTAGGTTAAAAGCACAAATTGAAACACCTGAAAGCTTTGAGTGCTGATGACCTCACAGTGAGGGGATTATATCATTTACCCACTCGGTATCCCATCCTTGCTGAAACGTCACACACTCATGGCTGTATTCCCATCACAGAAAGCCCCTTTACTCACATTCCCACCGCTCTGAAGCCCTGTGGCTAAAAGTGGGGCGTCTTGTATGAGGGTCCATTCTCTCAGGACCCCAGCCACATCAGTTTTTTTCTTTTTGTTGATCTTAGAGTTTAATGTGGGTTTTTCTCAGTGACACGCTGCTGCTTTATGGCAACCCAAGCTTTTTACAGTGTCCTGTATTTACTGCAGACCAGCTTTTAGAGGCAGTAAAGTTAGCAATCATTTTGTACAAACAAACTTGGAAATGTAGCTCCAGTACAGAAGGACAGTAGTTAATTTAATCTTCACTGAATACATTTTAGTGGATTATTATTACAAGCAAAAACAAACAAACTTTGTTTTAGCATCTACTGTTAGGGAACTGTTTAGACTAAAGTTAAGACAGAGTTAACTGTAATACAGTGAGGGTTCTAACTGGGTGATCATTTCAGAAGTCATCGTTCTAACTGTGTAATATTCCAGAAGTTGTAGTTCTAACTGTTTGATTTTCAGAAGTCATAATTCTAACTGTGTAATGTTTCAGAAATCATAATTCTAACTGTGTAATATTTCATAAGTTGTAGTTCTAACTGTGTGATATTTCAGAAATCATAATTCTAACTGTAATATTTCAGAAGTTGTTGTTTTAACTGTGTGATATTTCAGAAATCATAATTCTAACTGTGTAATTTTCAGAAGTTGTTGTTTTAACTGTGTAATGTTTCAGAAATCATAATTCTAACTGTGTAATTTTCAGAAGTTGTAGTTCTAACTGTGTGATAATTCAGAAGTCATAATTCTAACTGTGTAATTTTCAGAAGTTGTAGTTCTAACTGTGTGATATTTCAGAAATCATAATTCTAACTGTAATATTTCATAAGTTGTAGTTCTAACTGTGTAATATTTCAGAAATCATAATTCTACCTGTAATATTTCAGAAGTTGTTGTTTTAACTGTGTGATTATTTCAGAAGTCATCATGCTAACTGTGTAATATTTCAGAAGTTGTAGTTCTAACTGTGTAATAATTCAGAAGTCATAATTCTTACTGTAATATTTCATAAGTTGTAGTTCTAACTGTGTAATATTTCAGAAGTCATAATTCTAACTGTAATATTTCAGAAGTTGTTGTTTTAACTGTGTGATTATTTCAGAAGTCATCATGCTAACTGTGTAATATTTCAGAAGTTGTAGTTCTAACTGTGTAATAATTCAGAAGTCATAATTCTTACTGTAATATTTCATAAGTTGTAGTTCTAACTGTGTAATATTTCAGAAGTCATAATTCTAACTGTAATATTTCAGAAGTTGTTGTTTTAACTGTGTGATTATTTCAGAAGTCATCATGCTAACTGTGTAATATTTCAGAAGTTGTAGTTCTAACTGTGTGATAATTCAGGTCATAATTCTAACTGTAATATTTCATAAGTTGTAGTTCTAACTGTGTAATATTTCAGAAGTCATAATTCTAACTGTAATATTTCAGAAGTTGTTGTTTTAACTGTGTGGTTATTTCAGAAGTCATCATGCTAACTGTGTAATATTTCAGAAGTTGTAGTTCTAACTGTGTGATAATTCAGAAGTCATAATTCTAACTGTAATATTTCAGAAGTTGTAGTTCTAACTGTGTGATTATTTCAGAAGTCATAGTTCTAACTGGTTAATATTTCAGAAGTTATATTTCTAACTGTGTGATGTTTCAGAAGTTATAATTCTGTGTGATTATTTCAAAAGTCATAATTCTAACTGTGTAATATTTCATAAGTCATTCTAACTGTAATATTTTATAGGTTATAATTCTAATTTTGTGATATTTCAGAAGTCAGTTCTGTGTGATATTTCAGAAGCCATAGTTCTAACTGTGTAATATTTCATAAGTCATAATCCTAACTGTGTGATATTTCAGAAGTCATAGTTCTAACTGTGTAATATTTCAGAAGTCATAGTTCTGTGTGATATTTCAGAAGTCATAGTTCTAACTGTGATTATTTCAGAAGTCATAGTTCTAACTGTGATATTTCAGAAGTCATAATTCTGTGTAAAATTTCAGAAGTTCTGACAGTGTTAATTTCAGAAGCTATAGTTCTAACTGTGATAATTTCAGACGTAATAATTCTAACTGAAAACACTTAAAATGAAAACATGGCACTAAAAATTACTCTTTCATTTACATCTTTTATAGTTTCAAAATAAGAAAAAAAGGAAAAGGACACAAAGTAAAAGTTTGGGCTCTGCAAGGTGAGTACTTAGTAATATTACCTTTTTCGCAGCTGCTAAGAGTCTTTCAGTTCTCATTTGGGTGATTTTTGTCCATTCTTTTTAACAAACGGCTTCTAGTTCTGCAAGGTTCTTGGACCTTGGGGCAAGGGTCTTGCTGTTTTAAGGTCTATTCACAGCTTTTGATGAAAATCTGCAGCTTGCACCTCTTATGTTAGTCCTTTTAGATAATCTATTAGCATTTTGAGGTGTGTTTAGGATCATTAGCCTCTTTTTACCTTCAGCCTTTATATAGCCCAGTGGATGTTGCTTCCAGAATTTTCTGGTATTTAATTGAATCTATTCGAGCATCTGCCAGTGCAGTGTTCCCTGTGCCATTGGCTGCAACACAAACCCAAAGCATGATGGATCCATTCCTTGTGTTTTTCAGGAAAGTTTCCACCATTTTTTGTCAAATATAACTTCATCGTTCATCGTAGCCTAAAGGTTCTAATCTAATTTATTGGCCCACAGAAGTTCTTTTTAAAAAAATTTAAAAATCACACTTATTTAGTCACATCACACTTCTGATGCTGTTTTTTGTTTTTCTTCTGATGACTCTTCCATGAAGGTCTTATTTGTGCAGGTGTCCAGTAGATCAGTGCAGCACCAGTCCAGAGTCTGATAAATCTTCCTGAAGGTCTTTTTAAGTCAGACCAAGGTTTTGATTGCCTTTCTAGCAAACATACGAGCAGATGAGTGTTGAACGTCCGGACCTCTGTTAAATGCTGTTTCTTAATTATTTTACAAACTGAAGGAACAAGTACCTGAAAATGCTTTGATACTGTTTATAGCTTCTCCTGCTTCAGAAAGCTTGGGGAGTTTGAAGAGTATTTAGAAAGCTGTGCAAATGCCTGTGTGTGAATAAGAGCACAGCCCTAACAATCTAAATAAGGTCTGAGATCTTGGTACAAGTTATCTGAGAGGTACCCAAACTTCTGCATGGTGCTTCTTTCTTTTTCTTAAACTAAAATAGTAACAAAATGAACCAAAAAAACACAAATCTGGCTTAAAAAAAATAAAAAATAATGTTTCATTCCTAATTTCATGTCTTGTGGACATCAGTTCATCTCCTACTCGCTTATTATTTACAGTTACACAAATAATAAGCTTTTGCAGACTTTCGCAAGCCACTGTTCTTCATTTCATCTGCGTATGTCAAGTACATTTACTCTTCTGACTATGTTCTACCAGAAGAAGCAGCGATGACCAAAACAGAAGGAAGAGGAGATGCTGCTGGTTTTAACATTTTGAATTAACAGAACCTGCAGAGCTGCAATAAACCTTCACAGCCTCCTATCCTCTCTCCTTCAACAGTAGCCCAGTAAACATGCACCAGCTTTTCACCACTCCTCCATTCCAAACTAAAAAAATATTTACTCCAATGTTTTAAGAGGAGGCGACCACCGAGGGTCATCTGAGAAGCTTCAGTCGAATTTATTTCTGTCTCTCGAGCCAGCGTTCAACTTTGAGCCAAGACAAAGCTCTTTCAAACAGTTTTCTGTGGACGGAACAACCTCCGCTCACATTTACAAGATAAATAAATGAATTTTTTAAAAATAGAAAATAGGAGAAAAAACAAGCTGGCGAAAGTGTGAGCACAAACAAACTCATTAGCACACTGTCAGTCAGAAAGCGTGGCCTGAATCTTTAAATAAATCTTCATATGCTGACGCAAACCATGTGTCCATAACACTCAACTCAACTTTGTTAATAAACATCTTGTAGAAAGACAGAAAAGGATTGAAATGGTGTTGTGTTTTACTCACACATATGTACACGTGAATATACAATATTGTATATACTCTTGTATAATATTGTATATACAGATTTCAAGTCAGAAGTATGTAGGATATGAAAGTATGAGCTCTGAATGATGAACAGAGCTCATACTTTCATATCCTACATAATTCTGACTTGAAATCTGTATATACAATATTATACAAGAAGATATACAATATTGTATATCTGCAAAAGCTTATTATTTGTGTAACTGTAAATAATAAGCGAGTAGGAGATGAACTGATGTCCACAAGACATGAAATTAGGAATGAAAAAAATTAAGCCAGATTTGTGTTTTTTTGGTTCATTTTGTTACTATTTTAGTTTAAGAAAAGGAAAGAATCACCATCAACCAGAAGTCTGGGTACCTCTCAGAAAACTTGTACCAAGATCTCAGACCTTATTTAGATTGTTAGGGCTGTGCTCTTATTCACACACAGGCATTTGCACAGCTTTCTAAATACTCTTCAAACTCCCCAAGCTTTCTGAAGCAGGAGAAGCAGGAGAAAAATTATAGTAATTTTCTGATCACCTTGTGTTTGAAGGGTTGGCAGATGAATCTTAAAGCAGACTTATTAAAAAATGACAGTGAATTTATTATTTAGTAAATACATTGTTGATATCAAAGATAAAGAAATATGTATTAAATAGAGGAACACATACAGTCATATACAAAAGTTTGATCATCCCAATCCATGTTCATGTTTCATTTGTAAGTGTTTATAAGTAAAAGTAATATAACACATGAGTATAATATATAACACATGCTCTTCAAAGAATACACTTAAATTGATCATTTTCTGTTCATTTAAGTGCACAAAAACCAAAGTTTCACATATTTCTGTGATGTAATTCTGGACCTTTAGTTGTTCTTTACATTGTGTGACAGTTATGTGATAAATGGACCAATAGAAATGCTCCAAAGTAGCAATATATTTTGCTGTGCAAAATATAACTATATACTAAGCTCTGACTTCTGAGGGTCATGATCTCTGAAGATGATGTTTCACAGAACACGTATAAATATGGTCTTTATTTTAGTTACGAGTTACAGTTTGGTCTATTTTAATGGCAAATTAATTTTAGAGACTATTGTAAACTGTGTAAAAGCTAAGGCAGAGTGTGTAATTACATCAGGAGTCTCAAATTAAACTGTGGCTGTGCTAGATTTATTTGAAACGAGCAGTGAGGAGTGAGAGTTCTGAGTCCTACACTGCGGTTCTTCTGCAGTTAACCACTTACAGAAGCATTGTTTTACAGGAAGAGCCCCAGCTGTGATATACTGCAGAGCAATGAGCACTACACACAAGTATAGAAAGTATATAAAATTTTGCCCCATATGTATGAATGTATTATATATATATATATATATATATATATATATATATATATATATATATATATATATATATATATATATATTGAAAACATTGAAGAAAAAGTTGCAGGATATGTAGAAAAGTTTCTGTGAGCTAAGTTTGCCTCTGAGCCAATTATGCTTAAACATTGACTCCAAGCTTTTCAACTTTCAGTCATTGGCCGAAGATCGAGGATTTTGAAATTAACTTCCCATCACTGGCACAGTCAACAAACCCAGCCTGGAGAACAAGGGCGTAGATTGGCTCTTAACATTGGTGGGGACATATGAATAAGACCCCCCCGCCCATTAACACATTGGTCAGTTTTATTGTTATTTGAAATTTGTATTGGTTCCCCACTGCATTAATGTTATTATGATGTTATTATTATTACTAATGACTCATTTAATTAGTAAACTTGACTTAAACATTTCTTTGAAAAACAGCTCCTTATGTCCACCCTTCTTTTGTTGCTGCCATCCTCACTCGTTTTTCACACCCATGTGTCTCCCACGTTGCACCTGAGTCTTGCACAGTGAGTCTCGTATATGACTGGAAATCTCCCAGTGTTGGCGTTCTACACTCTTGCTGGAGAATGATATTTGTATATTTTGTAAAATTGTCACTACAGTCAGTTGGGGAATATTTATTTATTCAGGGGTCATATTTTTTTTCTAAGTTTAGTAGTGAAATTATGAAGCTTTACTTGTGCACACAGCTTGTACTTGTATAATCTTTGTTGAAAAAGCATTGATATAGAAGTGGGACCATATAACCATATAAAACCAAGCATCATCAGCATTGGGCAGTGGAACTGTGTTCTCTGGACTAATGGATCTCCACCCAATACCTTTGGGATGAGCTGGACTGTCCAGAACTGATGATCCAACATCAGTACCTGACTTACCTGACTTATGCTCTTATGAATGCTGCATGCAATGAAATCCTCACACCAGTGTTCCAACATCTAAGGTAAAGCCTTCCCAGAAGAGTAGAGGCTGTTACTGCAGGGACAAACCCCCACTTTTAGAAGAAATGCTAAAGGAGAAAGCGTTTATATAGACTTCATTCGCTTATATACTCACATACTTCCATAGCACTAGTAACCCCCGTAGGTGGGGTATAAACTTCTATTACAGGTGAGCTGTATAAGCCTTGCCACTCTAGTGGAAACCTGAAGACATCACACATAACTTGGAAACACACTCTGGTGAAAAGGTGTAATTCCAGAAGAATGTAATAGTAAAGGCAGTAAAAGTTTACATAACTGGAACAAGTTTGAAGATTTGGGGCACAAAGTGCTCAGCAACTAATCTACTCCTAAACATGTGAGGACTGTGGAAAAACATATGCATACTTTATACCTGGAACAATACTGTCAGACAAGTACGGTTCTCCTGGCAACTGCCAAACCCAGACTCATCCATCGGATTGCCAGATGAAGAAGCGTGATTGATCACTCTAGAGAACACGTCTCTATTGCTCTAGAGTCCAGTGGTGACATGCTTTACACCACTGCATCTGATGCTTTGCATTGTACTTGGTGATGTAAGGCTTGGATGCAGCTGCTCAGCCATGGAAACCCATTTCATGAAGCTCTCTATGCACGGTTCTTAAACTGGTCTGAAGGCCACATAAAGTTTGGAGGTCTGTAGTGATTGACTCTGCAGAAAGTTGGTGACCTCATATATATCATTTTACGAGACTACCACTTCGTGGCTGAGTTGCTGTTGTTCCCAATCACTTCATTACACTTTGTTATACACTGACAGTCGACTGTGAAATATTTACTAGTGAGGAAACTTCACGACTGGACTTGTTGTACAGGTGGCATCTAGGTGCTTGGTTTTATATGCCATGGAAGTGATTGAAACACCTGAATTTAATGGTTTGGACGGATGAGTGAATACTTCTGGCAATATATGTATATAAATTCTAAAGCTGCACTATGTACGTTTTGGAGATTTGGAGACCTCTCTGGTGGAAAGGTGTAATTGCAGAAGAATGTATTAGTAAAAGCAGTAAGGGTTTATATTATGAGCATATAACTGAAACATATTTAAAGATTTGATACACAAATTACTCCGCAATTGATCTACTCCTAAGCATGTGAGAACTGTGGAAAAACACATGCGATGCGATGAAATCCTCACAGCAATGTTTCAATTTATGACGTAATGCCTTCCCAGTACGCTGAGGCTGTCACCGCAGCCAAATGGTAGCAAGCTCACTATGAATGCCCTTCATTACAGAAGAAACGCTGGAGGAGCAGGTGTCTACAAACTCTTGTACATATAGAATTCTTTCGCCTACACTATACTATACTACTATAGCACACATAACCCCGTACCCACCACCCCCTCCTCCCCGCTTTCCGCCTACTCATGGTCAGTGTTGATGAATTGCCCGCTGCACAGGATCCTCACGCAGCTATGTTGAGTTCAGGTCTCTTGTTTTTCACCTCCTGCCTTTAGGAGCGCTCTGCTTCTTCTCTTTCGCTTACTCATCTATCTCTCACCTGGCCCTACATTAATAAACCCGAACAAACAAACACATTATTGCTGTCGTTACCTGACAGTGGCAGCCATCCTGCGTTTGATCAGCGTGATTAATGCCCCGATCGTAGGTGCTCGGGCCATTTGCTTTAGATTACTCTTGCGTTAGTGTCGCTGACAGCGTGAAAGCGCTGCGTGCATGCGATCGCATTGTTTTGTTATGTCCCCACGGTCCGTTTGTTTAAAGAACAGGACAGGATAATAGAGGGCTGCTGTCACCGCTGCTGCTCTTTGCGTTTTTTTTTTCTTCGGGAGGTCAGACCTGCAGGCCTATTTATTCACACTCTGCAGTGCAGGGGGTCAGAGAGAGAGAGAAACTGCAAAACTCTGCTTTTCCATACAAGGACCGCGCTGTCCACGCTGCACCTGCACGCGCACACTCAGACGGGGAGAAAAACTCGGATAGCACTCTTTTTAACTGTGCAACGTTTTTATAAACAACAGCACAGGGGAACCCTCAGGGCCTTAAAGCTGCACTACGTAAGTGTTTTTATTTTTTCAAAGTGATTGAAGAGTCATTACTGAGTCAGAACTGTAGAAAGACTGTAAAGTCACCCTGTAAAACCTGAGGTGTCGAGTCAGGGGGCTTTTCACACCACGTCATACGTTGTTACGTATTAGTGTCACACGTATGTAGCAGATAACTCACTCACATCCTCAGAAGACAAGTCCTTCACCAAGTTCTATTTGAACCCGTCTGCCCTGGAAAGGAAGCTAAAGCACAACCCAGGTAAGCTTTAGAATTATATATATATATATATATATATATATATATATATATATATATATATATATATATATATATATATATATATATATGTTGCATTGGTAAAAGTATTCAGTCATCCATCCAAACCACTGAATTCAGGTGTTCCAAACACTTCTATGGCCACAGCGGTATAAAACTAACCAAGTGCTGTAAAGCACACCGCCACTGGACTCTAGAGCAGTGGAGACGTGTTCTCCGGAGTGATGTATCACGCATCTCAGGAGCAGCCTTCCACTCACTACAGAACATTTACCACACCAGGGTCACCAGGAGGGCCCACAACATAATCACATAAAAACTTGCACTTTATGGCTGCTGCTCTTCATACTTGCACATAAAAGCACACGTAACTTTTATTTTTTTTTAAACTATATATAAAATAATTACTTTTATTTGCTTCAACTTATATTATTATACTTTATATATTTTGTATATATTTTTATTATTTCTTTTTTGTTATCTTATCTATTGGTGAATGGAGGAACAGCAAAGTAAGAATTTCATTGTACAGTGTAACCGCCTGTTCTGCTGTGCACATGACAATAAAACTCTTGAATCTCTTCTCCGTCTGGCAATACGATGGACGAGTCTGGGTTTCGTGGTTGCCAGGAGAACGGTATTTGTCTGACTGCATTGTACCAAGTGTAAAATTTGGTTGAGGGGGTATAATGATGTGGGATTGTTTATCAGTTGGGCTCGGCCCCTTAGTTCAAGTGAAAGGAAATCTTTGTACAATTTTATGCTCCCATCTGGGAACAGTCTTGGTTTCAACATGACTGTGTGCACAAAGAAAGGTCCATAAAGACATGGATGAGCGAGTTTGGTATGGAAGAACTTGACTGGCCCCAGTCCTGAGCTTGCTTTATAAAAAAAAAAAGTATGCTATAATTTTTATTTGAGAGTATAATCATGCTTGTTGTATTTAAAGATGAATTACACTGATTTCGATAGAAGTATATCATTAAGACATAGTTATTCATGATGGTTTGATGTGAAATGCCAGATGTGTTCTCAGTGGTGGGGAATGGAACCAGACATCCACCTCTAAAAGCTCCCTCACATGGAATTATTACATAAAATGGTTATGAATGCACTACCTGATGCCTTAAGGTCGCCTGATGATTCGACTTAATGCTACAGTGACTCACTATCGCCTCCTTAGGTGCAGAGTAGTATTACGAGACAGGACCGATCGGGGCTAGCTGGTTATCATACTGACTTCAGTAGATATCTCTGCAACACAATACATAGAATGTGATGGTTTAGGTGTGTGGTTAGCATATTGCTATTTGTTAGGGTATAAGCTTCCATTACATGTTAGCTGCACAAGCCTTGCCACACTAGTGCCAAACTAAAGACATCACACAAGACTTGGGGACAGTTTTGGGGCAAAACTGTTGCTTTAGGACAAAAATTATACAAAACAAACAGTAGTAAAAGTTCACATTCAGAGCAAATAACTGGAACATATTTAAATATTTGGGACAAAAACTGCTCAGCAACTGATGCACAATACTCTTAAGCATGTCAGCACTGTGGAAAACACATGATGAATGAGAGATGAATTAATTAATGGAAAATGTGATGCAAACACAATCCCCCAAAACAGGGCGGCTGCCCCCGAGTGAAGCACCACCGCTTTCATTTGAATTAGAGTAAATGTTAAGTGAATTTCTCACACTGTGGCCCCCTGTAGGGGTTCATTATGCGCTCCCTCAGTCACCGGGGCGCAGATAAAGCCTTCTCCAGGACATAAACCACACTGTCAACACAATCCAACATCACTGAGCTGGAGCTTCAGTTAAGCTCCTCGGTGTGGTTTCAGCCTCAAACCATGTTCAGCTCTTTAACACATTCAGCAGCTCAAGATCTCTGGTCAACCCGCAGTATCTCCTTTATGCTTTACATAAGAGTTTTAAAGTTATAGATTGGTTAAAAAAAAAAAAAAAAAAAAAAATTCTAGCTTCAGTGAGCCAAGATGGGCTGCTGTCTGAAGTTTGCTTTTTGTAACTTTGTATTATTTAATGAATGTAATTATTGAGTAAATAACATAAATAATTCAGTAACCACTATGATTTACTTAGTCTTTAATGTTATTATTTACTAACTACTATGAATTATTTAGTATATACTATAAATTAATCAGTAAATAAAATAAATTATTGAGCAAATAACATTAATTATTCAGTAACCACTATGATTTATTCAGTCTCTAAAGTTATTATTTATTAAATACTTAAAATAAAATAAATTATTGAGCAAATAAAAAAGATTCAAGATTCAAGAGTTTTATTGTCAGAATAAAGCAAATAACATAAATAATTCAGTAACCACTATGATTTATTCAGTCTCTAAATCTATTATTCATTAAACACTTAAAATAAAATAAATTATTGAGCAAATAAAAAATATTGAGCAAATAACATAAATTATTGAGCAAATGCCATAAATTATTCAGTACCCACTATGATTTAATCATTGTCTTATTGAGTATTGTATAATTCAATAACTATAACACATTCAGTAACTACTATAAATGATTCAGTATCTACAGTAAATTATTCAGTATGTACTATAAATTATTCAGTATTTACTATAAATTATTCAGTATCTACTATGAATTATTCCGTACCTACTATGAATTATTCAGTATTTACTTTAAATGATTCATTATCTACTATGAATTATTCAGTATCTTCTGTAAATTATGAAGTATCTACTATAAATTATTAAGTATCTCATATGAATTACTCAGTATCTTATGTAAATTATTCAATATTTATTATAAATTATTAAGTATCTACAATGAATTATTCAGTATCTTCTGTAAATTATTATCTACTATATATTATTCAGTATCTTCTGTAAATTATTCAGTATTTATTATAAATTATTCAGTATCTATGATGAATTATTCAGTATCTCCTGTAAATTATTATCTACTATAAATTATTCAGTATCTACTATGGATTATTTACTAAATAATAAAACCACTGTACACAATTCTGTAAATAACATCAATTATTTAGTAGACACTATGATTTTTTCAGCATCTGCTTTGCATTATTCAGCAACTACTATATATTTAGATATTTACTATCTACTATGAGTTATTCAGTATCTGTTAGAAAATATATAGTAGATGACAAAATATTAAGTAACCATTATGAACTATTCAGTATCTAGTATGAATGATTAAGTATAGACTGTAAATGATTCAGTAACTACTATAAATTGCTCACTATTTGTATCAAGAGTTGGCTGTGCATTATCCAGTATATACTATTAATTATTCAGAAACTACTATGAATTATTCAATATCTACTATGTTATTCAACATCATTTCCAATATTCATTATGAATTAAATAGTGTCTTCTATTTATTATTAAGTGCCCACTATGAACTATTCAGTAAATGATATAAAATATCCAGTAACCTCTATGAATGCTGTAGTATAGAAGTACAGCTATGAAGCTAGTGCAGATCTGTAGTAAGGAGAGAGTGGAACTGAAGTGTGGACCCACATAAAGACTGAGGTGCAGAAGCTGAAGCGTTAAGCAGTTTATACCGGCGGGCAGCGTGCAGCTCTTTAGAGCCGTTTGAGTTTCTGATTGAGTCTGTGGGGAGCGTCAGACTGAAGTGCGTTGTTTGCTCAGTCATGGTGAATTTCAGACTCCCCCGTCTGTCTCTCTGAAGTAGCCCCCCCACAGCCCTGCCGGAGCTCTGCGGGGCTCAAAGGACAGAGACGGCCGTCCGCTGAGAGACGAGAGGAGAGCGGCTCGCGTTTCCTCCAGCTCAGAGGCCTTTACCCACCCGGCCTCCAAACAGAGAGGGTCTGTGGTGGCTTAATCACATGGAGAGAGAGGTAATTAGGAGTGAAAAGACTGCTCTTTCAGTCCGCCGTATCTCATTAGCCCTGTCTGAGTCTCGCGTGGGAGATATGTGCTGAGTGCTGGAGAAGGTTGTGGCTGTACAGAGCTCAGAGATGTGCAGCAGTTGACTCCACTGTGGACGACCTTCTATAACTCACCATGAACTTGATCATGAAATGACTCATTTTCATTACTGAGCACATGTGGCTGTGAGTGGCTGCAGTGCTTCTTGTATTGCTGTACGTCTCGTACTGAAGGGAAATAAAATGCTCTGCTGTTGCTGTTGCTGTTGTTGGTTTGCTGCTTGTTGATTCGTTGGTAACACTTTCTTCACAGTTCCCTCAATTCTGACTATTACTTGAGTCTGTCTAATATCTTCCAAAGTCTAATGTCTGATTTCACTGTATTTCTCTCCTCTCCATGTAAACTGGGAGGTCCTCATCTCAGGTAACGCTTCAGTAATCATTCCCCTGACCAATCACCAGGCTGACATCTCTCTGGCTCCGCCCACTCAAACCAGTTTCAGAGTTAGAGAAACTTGGAGAGCTAAAGCTAACCAGCATCACCAAAAGATAACAAGCTCAACGTCCTGTAGCTGCTACTTCATTCCTTTATCGCCAACATTGTTCCTTCATCGCTTCATTTCTTTATTATCACCAACACTGTTCCTTCATTCCCTCATTCTTTTATCCATCACCAACATTGTTCCTTCATTCCTTCATTCTTTTATCCATCACCAACATTGTTCCTTCATTCCTTCATTCTTTTATCCATCACCAACACTGTTCCTTCATTCCTTCATTCTTTTATCCATCACCAACATTGTTCCTTCATTCCTTCATTCTTTTATCCATCACCAACACTGTTCCTTCATTCCTTCATTTCTTTATCACCAACACTGTTCCTTCATTCCTTCATTCTTTTATCCATCACCAACATTGTTCCTTCATTCCTTCATTTCTTTATTATCACCAACACTGTTCCTTCATTCCTTCATTTCTTTATTATCACCAACATTGTTCCTTCATTCCTTCATTCTTTTATCCATCACCAACATTGTTCCATCATCATTTCATTCCTTTATTATCACCAACATTGTTCCTTCATTCCTTCATTCTTTTATCCATCACCAACATTGTTCCTTCATTCCTGCATTCTTTTATCTCTACCACCAACATTGTTCCTTCATTCCTTCATTCTTTTATCATCACCAACATTGTTCCTTCATTCCTTCATTCTTTTATCCATCACCAACATTGTTCCATCATCATTTCATTCCTTTATCATCACCAACATTGTTCCATCCTCAGTTCATTCCTTTATCACCAACATTGTTCCATCATCAGTTCATTCCTTTATCACCAACATTGTTCAATCATCAGTTCATTCTTTTATCTATAGCCAACATTGTTCCATTATCCCTTTATCATCCCCAACATTGTTCCATCATCATTTCATTCCTTTATCATCACCAACATTTTTCCATCATCAGTTCATTCCTTTATCATCACCAACATTTTTCCATCATCAGTTCATTCCTTTATCATCACCAACATTGTTCCATTATCAGTTTATTCTTTTATCCATAGCAAACATTGTTTTATTATCCCTTTATCATCCCCAACATTGTTCCATCATCAGTTCATTCCTTTATCACCAACATTGTTCCATCATCAGTTCATTCTTTTATCCATAGCCAACATTGTTCCATCATCAGTTCATTCTTTTATCCATAGCCAACATTGTTTTATTATCCCTTTATCATCCCCAACATTGTTCCATCATCAGTTCATTCTTTTATCCATAGCCAACATTGTTTTATTATCCCTTTATCATCCCCAACATTGTTCCATCATCAGTTCATTCCTTTATTTTCCCCAACATTGTTCCATCATCAGTTCATTCTTTTATCCATAGCCAACATTGTTCCATCATCAGTTCATTCCTTTATAATCCCCAACATTGTTCCATCATCAGTTCATTCCTTTATAATCCCCAACATTGTTCCATCATCAGTTCATTCCTTTATAATCCCCAACATTGTTCCATCATCAGTTCATTCTTTTATCCATAGCCAACATTGTTGCATCATCCCTTTATCATCACCAACATTGGCCTGTTTGTCCATCTGCACATCTGGTTGTCCCATCCTTTGTCTGTCCATCTGCATGTTTGTTTGTGTGTTCCTGTAGTGCTCTCTATGTGGGGCGGAGCAGGCTAAGAGTGATAGATAGCTGTCAATCACGCTGCTTATTAGCCACACCCACACAGTTCTCTAATTGGATCTGCTGTCATGTTTAAATATATTTATATCATTTTCATTCAAACTTTGCTGAGTGACATACTTTTTCAGTATTTTACTGTTTTAGTCAGTTGCCAGCTTAAAATCTGCATTTATCCTAAAACGGTCAAAACAATGTTGGAAATATAGTTATGATCATTTTGTTTTATTTTCTGTTTCTCTGAATCACCTCATCAATGTCCAAAAAAACCAAGTTTCTCCAAAATAGTAACTTTACAGAAGAGGCCAAAACAGTCTTTATTTTCAATGTAATTTTTTTTCCAATTGATTTTGTTGCTTTTTGATTGGTCCAATCTTCAGGATCTAAATAGCAGCTGTCTGGTAATATAAAATTAATATAGAAAAAATAGACTAAAATGAAGATATATGTTGTTCTTTGGACAGCGACGATATAATTCACCTCCAGCATGTAGTCTCTCAGCGTGTGTTGAAATTACTGTAAAGGAAGAGAATGAGCTTAGAACTAACTGTAATTTTCAGTTTGGCTAGATTCATTAGGAATCGTGTAGAGTGAGAAAGAGTAGATGTTCCAAGCTCTGGCCAGGAAACATCTCTGTTGCTGAAACCCGTGAAATCAGAAGAGCTCCAGCAGAGACGGCGCTGTTACTGCAGCGTGAATCGATTTCTGCGGATAGCAGTGGAACACAAACATGAGCTGTCGGTGCGCTGCCCAGATACATGATTCTGGAATTTGATGGAAAACGGTGAATCAGTCCAATTTCACGCTGAATTTCAAAACCACGCCAGAAATTTACAGATCTGTTAGCATGAGTTGGGAGGGGCTTAAGACCAACAGAGACCTACAATACTACAAAAAAACGTCTCTTTCTATCTCTCTCTCTCTCTCTTTCTCTCTCTTTTTCATTCTCTCTCTTTCTTTTTCTCTCTTTCTTTCTCTCTCTTTCTCTCTCTATCTTTCTCTCTCTATCTTTCTCTCTCTATCTTTCTCTCTCTGTCTCTCTGTCTTTCTCTCTCTTTTTCTTTCTCTCTTTCTTTCTCTCTCTTTCTTTTTCTCTCTTTCTATCCCTCTCTCTCTCTCTCTTTCACTCTCTTTTTCATTCTCTCTCTATCTTTCTCTCTCTGTCTCTCTGTCTTTCTCTCTCTTTTTCTTTCTCTCTTTCTTTCTCTCTCTTTCTTTTTCTCTCTTTCTATCCCTCTCTCTCTCTCTCTTTCACTCTCTTTTTCATTCTCTCTCTATCTTTCTCTCTCTGTCTCTCTGTCTTTCTCTCTCTTTTTCTTTCTCTCTTTCTTTCTCTCTCTTTCTCTCTCTTTTTCTTTCTCTCTTTCTTTCTCTCTCTTTCTCTCTCTCTCTATCTTTCTCTTTATCTGTCTCTCTTTCTCTCTCTCTTTCTTTCTCTCTGTCTCTCTCTCTTTCTTTCTCTCTCCCTCTCTCTCTCCATCTTTCTCTCTCTGTTTCCTTCTGAAAAAGTATTAAGAGAAAGTTTGTTTTCTTCGTCCTTTGCTGCATTAACATTTTGCTTTACATTAGACGTTGGAACATTGCTGTGGGGATTTGATTGCATTCAGCCTTTACAGGAGCATTAGTGTAGTCCCTATGTTAGATGATTAGTTCTGGACAGTCCAGCTCATCCCACAGGTACTGAACGGATCTCCATCACTACACAGAACACAGTGCTACTGTTCAACGGCCCAATGCTGGGGGGCTTTATACCCCACTAGTTGCCCCTTGGCATCGGGCATGATGACCTAAGGTTCATGTGGACATTTCTGTGGACATTATTCAAGCCGTGTGTATATCTGAACACCTGTGTCAGCACTGGGTGACCTTTAAGTAGCTGAGTACAGTGATTAGAAAGGCTGTCTGGATACTTTTGGGCAGATAGTGTATGTGTGTATGTACTCAGCTTTGGCCCCTGAGGCTGATGACCTCCAGCTGTCAGTGCAGTGATCGCTTCAAGGCTTTTAGAGGGACACAGCGGACAACGACCAGTTCCATATGTTCACCCCCCCACCCTTCTCCTCTCTCTCTCTCTCTCTCTCTCTCTGTCTGTCCACCTCCCCTTCTCTCTCACTCTCTCTCTCTAGCGATTTTCTATCCACTGACTTTTGATAAATTTGAAAATGTGCAATAAAAATCCTGAACAGAAAAGCCTGAAATTTAATTAAAAAATATTGCAAATAGAATTTTTAAGCTAGGACGAGGTGGAAAAGTTAAAATATCACTGATTTGAATAAATGGTGGCCTTAAGTCGTAACGCCAGACGATTTAGTTACGCCTGGTCTTTTTGTTTAGCATACAGTGTATGTTGTTGTACTGCTGTTACTTGTACATCCCAGAATTCAGGAAGTCTTATGTCTCTCAGGCCATCAGACTGTTTAACCCATCCCAGCACAGTAAAACAGTAACACTGTAATACTCAGCACCCCTATATCAGCTATCAGTCATCAGACTGTTTCATATTATATATTATATATTTATATGTTTACACTGTTTAGCTGCACTACTGTGATCACTCTCACATACACACTGTGAGACTGTTTCTATCTCTATTTTGTATATACTATATTTTATTTATTTTATATTTTATCTTTATTTTTTGTTGGAACTGTCCTGTTTTCACTAGTGAACACACACACTTGCCTGGACTGGTGGGCAGTCCTATCCACAGCGCCCGGGGAGCAGTTGGGGGTTAGGTGTCTTGCTCAAGTGCACTCCAGTCATGTCCTATTGGTCTAAGACCAGATCCCTAACCTTCAGCCCACAACTGCCTCCCTAAGGATCACGGAAGCTACACCATCTAAAGTTTTTTCACAACTGCAGTGAATCGAATATGTACTTAATTAACATTTTCATCTCACTATATAACAACACTATATTGTAAACAACAAACTACTCTCTCTCTCTCTTTTTCTCTCTCTCTCTCTCTCTCTCTCTCTCTCTTTTTCTCTCTCTCTCTCTCTCTCTCTCTCTCGATTCTACAGGGCTTAATTGCATGACATACAATATTATTGTTTTCAAGAAAAACTATTAAAAAATACATAAATATACGGGAAAGAAAGATAAATAGATATAGAATAGCTGGAAATATGAATAATATTTGGAAACATTTGGATGGAAACCTGGATTGTCTCTCTCTCTCTCTCTCTCTCTCTCTCTCTCTCTCCGTAGCAGGTTTTCCATCCCAAGTTTTCTAATTCTGATTGAAAAGACTGACAATCAGACAGTCTGAGGAGTTAAAGTACTGCTAAAGCCTAAATGAGAAGAAGATTGATAGAAAAGTGTTTTTTTAAATGAATGATGATAGATGAAGCTGCAAATCATAGATTTCCTTCCACTTGGTCTTACTGCTTTGGCACATATACATAGAACTGCTGTTACACTGACTCTGAACATTCCAGCTCCATGTGACCAGCTCGCATAACACAATAACAACATATTGGTCATTTTCTCATGAGTCGGCACGAATGGTCAGTGACTGGACCAGCTGACTCGACAGATGATCCGCTCATAACGCGCAGCTTTTGAAAATGGTGTGAAACTTAGCTCTGCACACTGTGCTCCCAGGATTGTCTGGTGTGTTTGTGCTCATAGATGTAAGGTAGTACAGAGATTACAGCCCTCAATAAGGTATCACTGCTCATCCTGTCCAGCGTGTTTAAAGATAATTCTCTTAAAAGCAGAAGGAAACACAGAATGGTTGCACATAAACGACAAATAGAGGAGTGTGGGTCAGCATGTCTGTGGATTAGTGCTTGGGGATCTGCCCTGATTGAGTACATGCAATTTGGAGGCTGTATGTTAAACGAAACCATGATGTTTGGCTGCAGTCGAAAATGAATGGTACCCTATGGGGAAAAACGAGAGATGAATAAAACGACAAACAGACGAGTGCAGGTCAAACCAATACTACAGTCGTGGTTGGGGCTCCGCCCTGAATCAGTGTATGTGAAATGTTGTCTGTCGGTCGAGCAGAAGTACCTTAGTTAGGTGTGCATTTTTTGCTTCCTATTCATTTTCTATGGGGAAAAAGTCTGGGAAATTCCGTTCCTATCCGGAATCCATGCATCTGTGTACAAGTCCATATCACACAATAATAATAATAATAATAATGTTTCAATGCCCAATAATAATAATAATAATAATAATAATAATAACATACATACATATATACACACCATTCATATAAAGCTTTTCTACGACCCAAGGACAATTAGTCAATTGTATTAAATATTAAATAAAATTAAATATTGTGGCTGTCCAAAGAAAAGCATGTATCTCTATTTTTGCCCATTCCTATTATTCATTATTTGAAAGGCACAGCTGCTGTTTACAATATTAAAATTTAATCACAAACGGACCAATAGAAATGCTCCAAAATAGCTTTTTCTGGTTCCATTGATGTACATTAAAAGTGAGGAAAGTTTTTAATCCACTCCTGTAAAGTTACTATTTTTTAGATACATGTTTTTCTTTGAACAGTGACAATATGTAAACCAATCAATAAGGGAAAGAAAGAAAAGAGAAATAGATCAGCAAAGAATGCTAATAATTTACAGAAAAGTTTTATTTCAGGATTAATGATGATGAGTATTTAAAAAAGGCGATGGGTAAAATAAAAAACACAACTTTTAAGTAAGTAACAACTTCCAAATAAGTCTCTCTTTCTCTCTCTCTCTCTCTCTCTTTCTCTCTCTCTCTCTCTCTCTCTCTCTCTCTCTCTCTCTCTCTCTTTGTACGTTTGTGTTATTGCTGGACAGATTCATCTGTAATACAGAGACAGACCAGAGCTGGGTTTGCGATACTTTTCGCTTTTTAAATAAACAAAACTAATGTACACAGACGCATCGCTCATTTCTGTAGCGGTCACTGTCTCCGACTGGAATGCTGTGAATTTCAGAAACTTACATGCATCTAACAGCCTAACATATTTCAGTGAAGTAGCACTGACCTGTGGGTCTGCAGCTAATGCTTACTTCTATAGTTCATTAACCCTTACACCGTCTTCATATCAACCATGAACGAGTTCAGAACATCCTTACTGTGCAGTTTAATGTCTGTAGGTCTTGAAAATTAGGCTCTCACTATTATATTCATTCCCTAAGATGAAGGAATGTGTGCTTGAATGTGTTTATGATCATATCACATCCACATAGAGCATCTCTGAGCATGTTTTCAGTTCATTGCATTATACCTATATTAATTGTCAACAAATCCATTTTAAAAAAGCTCACAAATATGATGTGATTGTGATGTTATGTCATTTTTTAGGTTTCTTCATGCAAATACTCTTCTTCTAAAGATCTGGGCTGCATGTGGACTGAGTATAGCCATCAGGGTATGTGCCCCTTTAGTTTTCTGTACACCGTTACCTAGTTTTGAGAATGGGAATGCACCAGATTTTCAAGTTCTTTGGAGAAACCACCATGCTACATTGGTGTCAGAAGTGGGATAGTCTCACCAGAGGACTGAAGGAATGCCACTTCAGTGAACTCAGGTGAACAGCTGATAAGACTAAAGAAAGATGAAGAAGAAGCAGTGCAACAATGCTTGGCAGCACTAGAGGCAGTGGCTGGAGACCCCATGGACTCTGCTGGGACTCTGTTGTGATCAATGGGCTGGCAAATAAGGGCCTATGTAGTGTCATGCCACTTGTTTGCAAGAGCTGTTGGAGCACGGGAGGTGTGGCCATGCAGAGCAGCCATGTGTGGAGGCTCTCAGGGGTGCCGTCTTTGGGACGGGAGAGACTTTTACTGTAAATAGGTTGTTTTTCTAGAATGTGTGCACATGTCGAGTGCGTTTCTCTGTGATGAGCTCTGGGGTCGTTTGAGTGGGGTTGCTGTCTACCGTGTACACAAGATGTGTGGCTGGAAATGACCTGCCTGTTTCACAGTGGTTGCCAGCTGTTGTGTTGTTCAGTAAAACAACATCTGTAAACAGTGTTTTCCAGAGTCGTCTTCTTCAGCAATGCAAAAAATGTACATAACCTTTGACAGTGAAGAGTGTTTTTAATTGTGGATGTTGGTGTAGTTAATATAGTTTACAGATATACACCTTACTTGTGGCCTGTATGCAGCAGTACATTAATATTGTGGTGTATTGTATAACGCAGGGGTTTCCAACCTTTTGCAACCCAAGGCCCACTTAACCCACGCCAAAACTTTCCACGGCCCCCCAGGATATTTTTTATTGATGTTTAAAACCAAATACAGTTCAACCATCCACGTGACCTGTGAAACTGACTGCATAATCACACAACAAAAGAAACAAACCATTTACAGCACTTTTAGTCACTCACCTAATGAGATGGCTACTGTTGTTTGCCAGCTACCAAGTGGTGGATGTCAGGTTGAAGTGCAGAAAGTTGCAAACGGAGGTCTGGCTCAACATTAAGCCTATTCCTGTATTTGGTCCAGCCTTTGCTATAAGCTGCGCAACATGGTAGGAAGCCTCAACAGCTTTAGTATTATCAGTTCCAGAGCAAGACAATTTAAGATTCTGTTTCCTGCTTTGGTATTCTTTAAGTTTAGATGAATACTTACTGTGTTTAGTCTCCAAATGTGGAAGTAATTTGGTTGGCTTCAACGCTTCATTTGCCCAGACCTCCGAAAACAACGCAGAGTGGTAGCGGCTCGTTTTCTGTTCCTGTGCTTGTGAAGCCTAGTGCTAGATACTCACTGCTGTGTTTTCTTCTTTTCGATTTATGCTTGCTTTTCTCGGTTCTCTCAGTAAGAGATACAGTGGCTTCACTTGTAGATGGTCCAGCTTCAGGGTCTTTTGTTGTCAAAGACCCTGTTTTTAACCATTTATCCATGATGCGTACACAAGACAACAGCTTCACTCAGACTGAAGTAGCTAACTAACTGGCTAGTTAATCCATTAGCTAGCGCTGCGTGTCATGTGACTGTACTACGCCAAACCAATCAAAGAACTCAAACTAAACACGTTTTGTTTTGCTAATAAAAAAACTAAATATGCTGAACTATCTATTTATTGGAGAAAAAATACTTAGCAAAAAAAAGATGCTTTGCCTACGGCCCCCTTGCAGTACGTCTGCGGCCCACTGGGAACAGTAGCAGAAAAGCATATACAAAGCATTGAACTCAAGGAGAGATCACATCTAACCCCAGTCTTCACACTTCCCCTCACCTCCCCTCACCTCCGCCCCCACACACAGAATAAACCCTGCACATACCTTAACCCAATAAAGAACAATCAGTCCAATAAGCGTTGCTCAGAACACACCTCACAGGCGTCTAGAGGCCAGCGCCAGGTCACTATAATATTATGACCACTTACTTGCCATGTAATTGATTTCACACATCTCATTTACACAATGTATGTGTATGTGCTTTACTGCAAGTATGCCCAGCAATATTTCATTTTTTTCATGTATAAAAATAACAAATAAAATATAATATAAAATAAAACCAACAAAAAAACTTTTGCACAGGCCACATTCTTCATTTTTAATTTCTCTCATACATAAAATCCAGTAAATAAACAATAACTGTGCATTAAAGGGTGTTCTCTACAGAGGGTGAGTGACTTATTTAATATATACAACATAGAATTGATTTAAGGGGCGCCCAAACATTTGCACGCGACTCTATTATATTTCTGGGGGGCTTTTGTTGTTCAGTGAACGGCGGGCCTACTTGCTGTTGTTGACGACTCCTGTTGCAGTCTTATTGTACAGAAAACTCCGAAGTAAAACACTTCTACAGAAACTCCCACACGTGCGAGAAAAGCAGATAACTCATCTTCCCCCACCGCGGGGACGAAATTCACAGCTCTGGAGTTTTGCGCCTGGAACGCGGTGATTTATGTGTGTGTACGCGCGTGCCCACGTTCTCTGTTATGAGAGGAGAACAGAAATAGCAGCTCTTTTTCTCTAGTCGACACCCAAGAGTCCAATCAAAGCCCACTTAGTGCTGCAGCCTCAACCTGTGCCCACATAATACAGCTTCATTCAACATAGTACAGCTTAATGCCGCCAATTCAGGCACTTAATCCAGCCAATTCTCCAAGTGGCGGTAAGACAGAAGCTCTGTAGCTGAAAGATTCAGGGTCAGATCCAATATACCGCCCTGTTAGACTGCGTCTCCGTTTCCTGTGTACAAAGAATGGTGGTCTATAGCTGAGCCAGAAAAACACTCGCTGAGTGGAATGTCTCTAGTTTTAATTAGAATAAAAATAGCACTTCACAAAGAAGACAGTGGAGAACATGCGAGACAATGTAATGTAGTGCTGTTATCTAATATTCTCTAATGTTATTATAATAGAATAATTGTAATGATTTAAATAATATATTATTCTATTTTATATTAATACTGGGGGCACGGTGGTGTAGTGGTTAGTATGGTGGTGTAGTGGTTAGTATGGTGGTGTAGTGGTTAGTACGGTGGTGTAGTGGTCAGTACGGTGGTGTAGTGGTTAGTATGGTGGTGTAGTGGTTAGTACGGTGGTGTAGTGGTTAGTACGGTGGTGTAGTGGTTAGTAAGGTGGTGTAGTGGTTAGTATGGTGGTGTAGTGGTTAGTATGGTGGTGTAGTGGTTAGTATGGTGGTGTAGTGGTCAGTATGGTGGTGTAGTGGTTAGTATGGTGGTGTAGTGGTTAGTATGGTGGTGTAGTGGTTAGTATGGTAGTGTAGTGGTCAGTACAGTGGTGTAGTGGTTAGTATGGTGGTGTAGTGGTTAGTATGGTGGTGTAGTGGTTAGTATGGTGGTGTAGTGGTTATTATGGTAGTGTAGTGGTTAGTATGGTGGTGTAGTGGTTAGTATGGTGGTGTAGTGGTTAGTATGGTGGTGTAGTGGTCAGTACGGTGGTGTAGTGGTTAGTATGGTAGTGTAGTGGTTAGTATGGTGGTGTAGTGGTTAGTACGGTGGTGTAGTGGTCAGTACGGTGGTGTAGTGGTTAGAATGGTAGTGTAGTGGTCAGTATGGTGGTGTAGTGGTCAGTATGGTGGTGTAGTGGTTAGTATGGTGGTGTAGTGGTTAGTATGGTAGTGTAGTGGTCAGTACAGTGGTGTAGTGGTTAGTATGGTGGTGTAGTGGTTAGTATGGTGGTGTAGTGGTTATTATGGTAGTGTAGTGGTCAGTACGGTGGTGTAGTGGTTAGTATGGTGGTGTAGTGGTTAGTATGGTGGTGTAGTGGTCAGTACGGTGGTGTAGTGGTTAGTATGGTAGTGTAGTGGTTAGTATGGTGGTGTAGTGGTTAGTATGGTGGTGTAGTGGTTAGTATGGTGGTGTAGTGGTCAGTACGGTGGTGTAGTGGTTAGTATGGTAGTGTAGTGGTCAGTATGGTGGTGTAGTGGTTAGTAGGGTAGTGTAGTGGTTAGTATGGTGGTGTAGTGGTTAGTACGGTGGTGTAGTGGTTAGTATGGTGGTGTAGTGGTTAGCATGGTGGTGTAGTGGTTAGTATGGTGGTGTAGTGGTTAGTATGGTAGTGTAGTGGTCAGTACGGTGGTGTAGTGGTTAGTATAGTGGTGTAGTGGTTAGTATGGTGGTGTAGTGGTTAGTATGGTGGTGTAGTGGTTAGTACAGTGGTGTAGTGGTTAGTATGGTGGTGTAGTGGTTAGTCTGGTGGTGTAGTGGTTAGTATAGTGGTGTAGTGGTTAGTATGGTGGTGTAGTGGTTAGTATGGTGGTGTAGTGGTTAGTACAGTGGTGTAGTGGTTAGTATGGTGGTGTAGTGGTTAGTCTGGTGGTGTAGTGGTTAGTACGATGGTGTAGTGGTTAGTATGGTAGTGTTGGTGATGGCATGCTATGGACTGGCGATCTGTTCCTGGTATACCCCACCTTCGCCCAATGATGTTGGGATTGGCTCCAGCCCCCCTGTGACCTTGACTAGTGGGAAAAAGTGGAAGATAATGGATGGATGGATGAATATTAACACTAATGACAATCATAAAAATTACACATTTTCACAACAAAATCCCTCAAACGTTTCTCAACTTTTCCCTTTATATCAAAAACCTTATAGAAAGCTGTTCCACAGCAATTACTCCTACCTGCACAGGAATGACATATTGACTGGATTTAGGCCTCATCGTAGTACAGAAACAGCACTAGTAAATATTGTTAGTGATCTTTTATGATTCAGCAACCAAGGAAACAAATCCATACTAGTCTTGCTTGATCTCAGTGCAGCGTTTAACATGATAGACCACTGTGATACACTCCTAACCGCAGTCACTGGTTTCGCTGGCAATTTGAATCTGATAGGAAATGAAGTTATGAAATAACTTCAGTTTGGGAGAAGGACCACGCCCAACTCCTCCCCTCTACCATTACACATTCCATAAAAAACAATCCTCTGCCCTCACCTTCACGTGACGAAGATTTGCACCCCAGCACCTTTTCCGGCTCCTCCCTCTTCTTCTAACCTTTTCCTCAATATTTGCTTGGCAAAAAGTCTGGGCCCGGCTTCAATCTCAGCAGCTGAAGCCACCCAGAACTCCATAAGTGGTCTGAACTCACAAATCAGTCATTGGGTATCACTGGTTAACTAAAAAACTTCTCTGTTTTGTTTCTTTTCTCTATGTTTAATGTACATTAATTGTAATATTGTATCCTTTTCATATTCCTTTGTTCTGTGTCCTGCTATCCGGTGTTGACCAGAGGAGGATGTGTTTTAGTTTCTCTCAAGGCTTCTTTTTCTTGCTCTGAAAGGGTTTTTCTTTTCCACTGCCACCCTTGCTCATTTGCCAGCTTCTGGTCCTAATTTTGGTGTTCCACCAACTGTTGCACTGTTTAAGGTGGAATGGAAAAGCATTGAACAAGAAACTGGCAGATGAAAAGCCAGAGGTCGACCGATATATCAGGCCGATATTTGGTATTTTTAATATATCTGTGTTTGGTAGTGTTTGGTATGGTGCTGTTTCTGTTTCTCTCTCTCTCTCTCTTTCTCTCTCTCTTTCTCTCTCTCTCTCTCTCTCTCTCTCTCTCTCTCTCTCTCTCTCTCTCCGAGCGCCTCATCCTCCTTAAAGAACTGCAGTTTAACTACAACGCGATGCACTTCTTAATAACTTGTTAGTTATTGGCATGAAGAGATGTATGTTACACTCTTTCAGCAGTAATATGGTCTACATAGATACAAATATTCAGTGTTCAACAAATGATGTTAAGTTCAGAAATGTTGTGCCTCCACTTGTTATTGTTGTTATTATTTGACATTTTAGCAGCAAATAAAGTGGAAAACTTGTAGATATCGGCCCTAAAAATCAGCAAAATCGGCAGCACACATCGGCTGACCCTGACCTCTAAACATCAGCATCGGCTACAGGAAAACTCATATCGGTCAATCTCTAGTTTCAACACCAGAATGTTACTGCTGGGCCATCTAGGGTGGAATAGAAAAGCATTAAACAAGAAGATTATTTTTCTTTATGTCTTCCAGCTGATGCTATAGCACCAAATTCAAGCACTCTCTATAGCCAGTGTTTGGTTTGACCATTCTGGGCTACTGAATAAACATCGCGGCTCTACATAGCAGCCTGTGTTGGAGGACAAGCTGCTCCTATGATGATATGAAGACTCATTCTAAAAACACAATGATTGGTGATTTAACACAAATGATTAGATTAGACTCAACTTTATGAAATGCAGTTACCATTCAACCAGAAGTGCAAAATACATTATTACTTACATAAAGTGCAAAACAGAAATGACTTACAATTTGAGGTTATTATACATCTGGTGGTATATAAATAAATATATAGAATGTAGGTGTACACAGAATGTGAGATAAGGGGGTGGTATATAAAATAGAATATAAATTACTATACAGATATACAGTAAGGAGTGAAATGTAAAGATTGCACAGAGCAGCATATGTTGAACAAGTTGTAACAGTGTAAGCAATAACTAAAGATATAAACAGAATTGTGATTATAAATAGAACTATACAGGTATGAAATTACAAAGATAGATAGTAGTGCTAAAGTAATAGGACAGTGCAGTGCAGTGAGTGAGGCTAAAGTAAGGGTGTAGAGTTCAGCAGGGTCACAGTCTCAGGGAAGAAGCTCTTTCTGAGTCTGTTGGTGTGGGAGAGAAGGCTCCTGTAACGCCTGCCGAATGGAAGGAGGGTAAAAGGTTCGTGGTTAGGGTGAGAAGGGTCCTTGATGATGCTTCTCTCCCTGCTCAGGCAGCGCTTCTGAAAACATAGAACCAGTCAAAATATGACAGATAATATATATATGAGAGATATGATATTGCTTTTGTATTAACTATTGGTCTGGATGTGCTTTAATGTTACTTTTAGCTTTGCACTGGCAGTTATGACCTACAGGGCAGTGAAAGTGGCAGATCAGTAGTGTAATTGTGAGGTGCTTTATATAGATAACCCCTGTTCTTCATCACTCAGCGACCACCGCTGCTCTATAACTGTCTTATCTGATGCCTCCACACCTGGCCTCGCTCCAGCTGGGCAGTTTCATAAAGGAGAATGTGTGAGTGCAGATCTAAACCCCTGAGTGAGGTTTCAGGCCTGGCAGAGCTCCAGACTGCTGCAGCTCACACTCAGGCTGACCTGCAGTACGTTACTCTGTGGATTATGTGGTCTTTATTTGATGAGCTGCAGCAACAGTAGAAGAACGAGGCTGTAATGATGATGTACATCATAAAGCACTGGGCCT
This sequence comes from Megaleporinus macrocephalus, assembly GCA_021613375.1. Classification (NCBI taxonomy): domain Eukaryota; kingdom Metazoa; phylum Chordata; class Actinopteri; order Characiformes; family Anostomidae; genus Megaleporinus; species Megaleporinus macrocephalus. The sequence continues at coordinate 10,551,158 of CM038709.1, forward strand.
GTATACTGACTGAACATCACAGCCACTCCCTTTTTAAACATGCAGGCGGGACAAGCTTTATTGCTGAGTAAAAAAAACTCTTTGGGAATTGTAAGAGGGTCTTTATGGATCTTTATGGTAAATAGATCGGTAGAGGATCATTGAGTTTCACAGGCCGTAGCGACACACAGTAATCTCCTGTCTGAATAGAATGTATTGCTGCTACTATATCTAGCTGCTATATAGAGCATAGGCATTCTGAGTGAGAGAGTCTGATAAATATTGTGAATGTCAGTGTAAATGTTGTTATTGTAGGTATGGATGATATACCATTGATTTATATAAGAATTGACTGATGGTTGTTTTAGGTTGTGCTGCTGAAATTTTATACCAAAAGGCCAAACACATGGTAACCACCTGCTTAATATGCTGCTGGTCCACCACATACCACAAAAACAGCTCCTACCCACTGAGGCATGGACCTTAGAAGACCCTGTGAAGGCCCTATGGTATCTGACAGCACGATATTAGCAGCAGATCCACAGATGCTTCATTGGATTGGGACCTGCTTATTTTGGAGGACAGGGCAACACCTTGAACTTTTCATTATGTTCCTCAAACCCAAGGCTGTTTCTAAGCATAGGAAGAGCATTCCTGGGTTCCAATCAAATGCAAGAATAGAAGAAGAGTAAAAACGTTTAAGAACAAGAAAAACTCTAACAGCCATAAGTTAAATCTTAGAACACTGATATCTGGAAACAGAGCTGATCGAAGCATTCTTGAATAATGAGTGCAGTGTGCTAGGTCGCATTATTCTGCTGAAAGAGTCCACTGTCATTGGGGAGCACCATCGCCATGAAGGGGTGTACCTGGTCTGCAACACCAGTTAGGTAGGATCAATCTGATGTCCAGATCACAACATTGCTAAGAGCTTCACATTCCATATGCTTATATTCTTCCCACACTACATCCAGATGCCATCACTTCCTCAGGTAAACACAGTCATCCATGTAATGGAAAAGAATGCAGACTTCTTCCATTGTTGCAAATCCAGTTCTGATGAATGCCTATCACAGGTGCTTTGACAATAGCCATAGACTCTATTACTTGTTCTGCAGCTATGCAGTCCCACACACAGCAGGGTGTGTTGTGTGTTGTAAAGTATTCCTCCTATAACCAGCAACTTTACAAAAACTTTACTTTTAATGGAAGTCAATGGAACCAGAATGTTTTAGTTATTTTAAGCCATTTCTATTGGTCAATACAATATAAACAGCAGCTGTTGTGTTTCAATGATGCAGAAAAATAAAAATCGACAAAAATGGATTAACATGTTTTTCTTTGGACGGCAACAATACATATCTTTATTGCTACTCTCTGACAATCTCTAGGTTTTATCCCTGGTTATCTTTCCCCTCGTTTCCCCTTGTTGCTAGAGCTGAAGTGTGCTCGTTTTGTTTACTTTCACAAAGTAGAGTCAGACTTTTTAGCACTTCCTACTACTGCTATAGAGGACCAATCAAAAACAAGAACCTGGTCCTGGCAGAGAGCTGGGTCTCTACTGATGGACCTTATAGTAACTGTGGATTTTTATATATTAAATCGTATATGAATGAAAATGTGTTTATAAATTAACTTTATTAATCCCAGAGGAAAAGTCAGGTATCACAGCAGCACAGAAGTACAGTAAAGAGCAAGCAGTAGCAAAATAACCTCCTGTACATGTACAGATACATAAATAAAGAAACAAATGATAAGAATATAACAAAACAACTAAAGTGTAACATGGGTAAGGTAGGTACGTACGTAAGTATGGCACATAAATATTATGCAGATAAGTGACTGTGCAATGTGGTGCATGTATACAGTAGCAGTGCATATAGATAAAACAGATGTAGTAATAAATGTCCAGCTGGTGCTCAGAGATGGTGTTCAGCTGGTACTCAGTGAGCTGCCCTGATATGACTCAGTATTTAATAATGTCCCTGCACAGTAATGAGGTGCTGTACAGTGTGATTGCTGTTGGTATAAACGATCTTCTGTAACGCTCCTCACTGCAGCAGAGCTGAATAAGTCTTTGGGGCCGTCGTGGGCTGGAGGTTAGGGAACCAGCCATGTGACCGGAAGGTCGCCAGTCAATCCCATGAACTGACAGAACAAGACTGAAGTGCTCTTGAGCAAGGCATCTAACCCCTGATTGCTCCGTAGGTGCTGTGGTAGGGGTGCCCACTGCCCCTTGTGTCTGTTCACTAGTGTGTGTATATATGTGCACGGATGGGTTCAATGCAGAGATCTTGAATTTCCCTCTGGGATCAATAAAGTATCTAATCTAATCTGAAAGTGCTCTGTTGTTCAGTATAGCAGTGAGTTCACTAAGAGATCTCCTTCTTTTCACCACCACCTCAAAACTTTCAAGTGAGCATCCCAAAACTGAACCAGCCTTCTTGATTAGTTTGTTGAGCTTTTTTGTGTCTTCTCCTTTGCTGCTACCTCCCCAACAGACAGCTGCGAAGAAGGTGGCACCTCTTCCTTCTAAAGTCAACTGCCATTTATTGGTTTTGGTCACATTGGGAAGCAGATGGTTCCTTGCACACCACTCAACAAAGCTGTTCACCAGGTCTCTGTATTCTCCTTCCTGCCCATCCCTGATGCATCCGACCACCACAGAATCATCAGAAAACTTCTGAAGGTGGCAGCGGTCTGACCTATACTAGAGGTTAATAGTATACAGGGTAAAGGAATGGGGAGAGCACAGTTCCCTGAGATGTTCCAGTGCTACTGACTAAACAGTCAGACCGACAGGTTCCCAGCTGCACATACTGGGGTCTTTCAGACAGAGAGTTCAAGACCCAGAAAATCATGGGCTCGCCCACCTTCATACTATCCATCTTCTGGACTGTATTGAACACGCTTGAGAAGTAAAAGTGATTCTCACAATGGTGCTGCAGGGGGTCCAGGTAGGGACTGTCCTGAGGTCTAAGATGTGGCAACACTAACCTTTCTAAGACTTTCATGATGTGGGATGTGAGGGCCACTGGTCTATAGTCATTGAGAGAGGAGACAAAGGACTTTGGAACTGGAATAAGACAAGATGTTTTCCACAACACTGGCACCCGTCCCTGTTTTAGGCTCAGGTTGAAGAGATGTTGAAGAATTCCACAAAGTTGAGTGGCACAAACCTTCAGCGATCTTAGGCTAAGCCCATCCGGTGCAACGGCTTTGCCCAGGTTCAGCTTCTCCAGCTGTCTCTTCACCTGGTTAGCTTGACACATTTAGAGGTGTATGTCCTGAGGAGTCCTCAGACAATGACTATAGGGGTTGTGAATGGGAGTGTGGAAGGAGTGGAAGAGGTGAGGGAGCAGGGGAGGTGCTACAGTTGATGGAGGAGGGCTGGTGTTGTGCTGAACCCATTAAGGAACACATTCATCTGGTTGACTATATCCAAACTGCTCCCCTCAATTTGTTGTTTTTCCTTAAATCCAGTCATTTTTTTCATACCACCTCTTTAGAACAATTCTGCTGAAGTTGTCCTTCCATCTTCCCTCTCTAGGACTCCTTGTTCTCCCTAAGTCTAAGCTTCAGTTCCTTCTGCACACTCCTTAGAGGATCCTTGTCCTTAAGTCTGAAAGCCTGCTTCTTCTCATTTAGCAGTTGTTTCAGGTCCTTGGTAATCCATGGTTTATTGTTGGTGAACCCACACACCTGCCTGACTGGAACAATAGTGTCCATGCAGAAACTGATGTAATCCGTAAAGCATTCTGTCTTTGAGTCAATACCCTCACCAGCTGACTCACACATGTGGTCTGTGGCTTCCAAGCAGACCTGAAGAACTCCCTCTGCCTCTGGTGACCACCTTCTGATCATCTTCTTCGTCACTGGTTACCACAGGATAGGCCGGTATGTAGGAGTCAATAGAACTGGACTGTGGTCTGATCTAAGCAGTGGAGGAAGAGCAGATGAACCGCACGTGTCCTTAACATTTGAATAACATCTGCCTGGTTGCATAGTTAACATAATTTTCGCTCCTTGAAAACACATGAAACAACACTGCGCTGCTTTGGGGCTTGGAAATAGCCTTCATCAGGGGTGTTTAATTAGAATTCAGTAAGGTCCACCTAGGGGAGAGTTCCTCGGGCCAAGGTCTGGACCATCATCATTTCTAACGTGTGTTCTGATTCAGTGGTGTATCCTGTTTACTGAAGTAGTCTAGTATCAGCATCTTATACCATCAGCAACTGAAACACCAACACATCACACATACCGTTCAGTATATTTCAGTATATTTACTGTTTAAATACTGAACTGAAATGCTGAACTTGGCACTCAGATGATGGAAGGAACTTCCACTGGCTGTCCGAACAGCAAACTCTCTCGCGGTCTTCAAACGTAGACTGAAGACCTCCATCTCTTTGTAAAGCACTTAAAAGCACTACTTTACTGAAGCATTAGCATAAACTGTAATTGCACTTTTTCTTTTAGGAACACTGGATAAGTACTGCACTTATACTGTATGTAGTCTTGTATTTATTCTCTACTCTGTAGGTGTTCCAGTCTTGTTAGGTATTGCACTGTGCCTATTTTTATTCTTTTCTCTCTGGGTATCAGCACTGGCACTTGTTTATGGCAGTGTTTGACTATAAGAGTAGTTTGGACTTAAATCTGTAAGTCGCTCTAGATAAGAGCGCCAGCTAAATGCCGGAAATGTAAGTGTAAATGTAAATTAACTTAATAAATGCTTTTTTCATCACTTTAAGTAAAAACAAGGGCTCAATTTAAAATGCTTTAGAAAAAAAAGGGCATCATAAAGTGCTTAAATATAATAACAATATACAAATAAAATTCTTATTAACTGAGTTTTATATCTTAACAGTTTATCCCTCTCTTGTATTCCTCCACACTTTCTCTTTATTAGTGAGAGGAGTGAGATCTTGGTGGTCCAGCCAGGACTTTAAATCTGGGGTGAAATTGTGTTAGGACCATTCTCACACACATATGAGATATCCAGAACGTTCTGTGTGGAGTGTGTATGTTCTCCCTGTGCTTGAGTGGGTTTCCTCCCACAGTCCAAACAAATGCCTTTTAGGTTGATCGGTTATTCTATACTATATACCACATAGGATTACCTTAGTGCTCTGATACTCTTAGGAAAACAGGCTCCGACTGTGATATAAGCCTGTGCCATTGTAGTTATAGGCCTTCTCCCTGTATCCTTTGAATACAGGCTTTGAAACTGATAACTAAGCACCCTGAGAGTAGTTTCCGTAGACCTGTCATTAGCATAACAGCACATAACTATGCTAAAGCAACCATCAGAAAGTAGTTAGTCACTTTGAAAGCTGTTTATTTTCTTGAGAGTCATTACAGCAAGTGCGTAATAAGATCTAGCATCGGGAGCCCTCGTCTAACGAGAGTCATGCAGGGACAACTGACAAAAAAAATGGCAAGCAGATGCTTTCCTAGCGAAGATTAATAGCCTAAATAATGCTAATAGCAGCCATAAGAGCAGCTAACATGATATGCACTTGGCAGAACGTGACCACAGGCTACCTCGCTGTGAGGAGAGGAAGATATAAACAGGTTTTCGGAAGATAAACCTCGGGGAAATGGAGTTTACAGTTGCTTGGTTGTTCCGGAGGCAGTATCATTTATAGTGAAGCGCGCAGTACGTTTATGTCAGCCTTCACTATTTTTGTTTTCACTGAGACGGTTTGCCTGAACGGTATTTGGCCTGATTAAAATGGTGGTGTTGATGTTGCTAATGGGGTGTGACATTGCTGTACTGGTCATTTCTCTCTCTCTCTCTCACCTCGGCTAAGTAACCAGACTGTGTGGGCTGTGGGAAATTTGCCCTGGCCCTCAATCTAGCTCAGACAAACCTTATTAGGAACTCTAGTGGAAGTGCAGAGCGAGGAGAAAAGAGGAAGAGGAGGTGAAGCACCGGGACCGTGCTTGCTGGTGGATTCAGAGCCAAGACATTTAATTATTTAAAGTTGTTAAAAGGGGAAGTATGGAGCTACATTGGGTCACAATTACATATTTGTGCATACATTCATACATATGTAGTGATATATTTAGGTATTTACAATAAAAAGTTAATGACTGTTGTCAGAAAAACATCTTTTATCTCCATATTTCTTGTTTTTCAGTGTTTGGCATAATTTGAAAATGCCAGTTATCAATTACATTGTGTGTACATGTTTATTTTGGAGAGGTTTTGTTCCAACAGTTTAAGTAGAAAGAAGTTAAAAATATTCTTTGTTTCATTTTACACTGATTTGAATGTGGCTGGATGTTGTAATAAGAAAAAAACACAATAAATGAATGTGTACAGGAACTTATGGGCAAGTGAAAACTCTCCTGGCTTAGATCATTAAGAGCACCAAATGACCAATTTCAGCAAGTGAGTGCATGTCATTGCTGTCCAATGAAAAACAAGTATTTCCAAGAGCAACTTTACAGGAGCAAGCAAAAACTGTCCTTACTTTTAATGTAAGTCAATGTAACCAGAATTATTTCCAAGTTATTTTGGAGCATTTCTATTGGTCCATTCATCATAAAATTTTCAAACAATGTGAACAGCAGCTGCTCCATTCAAATGGAGAGGAAAAATGAAAATAAAAAAAAATTGGCCATACATGTTTTTCTTTGGACAGCGACAAAATTAAATCTAGCCATTATCCAATGATGCTCGCTGAGGCATTGCTGTTGGATGATTTTTTTCAACTACTTGTAAGTCATTTAAGTAATTAGCAGATCGTTTTTCAGCATTTCAAGAAATGATGCATCTAATTTTATTGATTTTATTATATCCATCCATCCATACATTATCTACTGCTTGTCACATCCTGTCTGTGTTCCTGTTTACCTTGTCCTGTCTTTACCATGTGTCTTTGTTTACGTTCCCCTGCCCCAAGCCACGTGTATCTGTTATTGTCATGTGCTCCTTGTGTCTCCGCCCCTCACCTGCGCCGTATTCGTGATTCCCCCCGTTTCAGCTCTTCCTGGTTGCCCTTGTATATTTAAACCCTCCTCTCTTTGTCTGATATCGTTCCTGTGTGCGTGTACTGTGAATGTTGTGGTTGTGCGAGCGTTTGGTGTTATGCTTTTGTCACGTGTGGAACAGGAGAAACAGAACCTTTCCTGTTGACTTGATGACACTTACCCTGAAGTCCCTGATGTTTTTCATCCTTGAATGATCGAGTTATATCTACCTTGTCATATCTAAGCATATCTTAATTTCTGCCAGTTTGCTGAAATCACTTAATCCACTCAAGTAGTTTATACCATATCATTTCACTGTACTTATTTTAATGAGTAGAACAAACTCAGAATTAAGAAACAAGCACTAAGAGCAATAAGACAATACATATGGAGTTACCCAAAACATTTCTAGCTTATATTTTTATACCAGATGTTTACTGCAGATCAACAACACATTCATATATTATATAAGTTTGCATGAACTTAACATGTTTTAGGCTTCCTAACCATATAACTGTGTTGTCAGTTTGGTTGGACAACTTAAAGTGTAATTTTAACATCTACTCAAAAGCTGGTGTTGGAGTATGAAGCTCTGAAGACTCTTTATGCAAAAGCTGTACAACTCAGTTTGTGACCATTACAGTAATTTCAATATTGTGGAAATTAAATAGATAAAAAACTGCTGTAGTTACTTAAAAGCTCAAGTTTCAGCCGTGGTATAGTTTTTTTTTGCATGGTATGTACTTCGTATGTTTTGTTAAATTTAAAAGTTTGGGTGTATCTTCATGTATAATTTTGGAGAACTTAAAAAACTCAGGGTTAAAACTTTTGTTTGAGGCAGTGAGTTACCTCTAATATGTTGAGTAGACTAATAGGGTTTACAGTGTAGTAGTGATAATGAGTATTACATTTCAAAATATTGCATCGGTATAGTAACAAAAGTCATCAAAGTATCAAAACGGCCGGTGCTAACACATCTTCATCTCTCTGGAAGTGATGAAAGCTGATTGGGGTTGAATTCCCAGCGTGGCCGTGACGTTCTGACGCTGCTGATGTGCCGTCGGCTGGCGTCTGCAAAAGCGTGCGCGCTGGCACTCATAATGGAGTCAGAGAGTGTGAAGGATGCTGATGTGTGCGGCTGATGTGCGAGTGTGTCGTGGAGCAGAAGCGAGGGTGTGTGGTGGTGGGTTTGTGATTAGCAGGCCTTTGCAGCTGGTTGGGATGGGTACAGGGGGGGATCCGAACAACAAAGCCCAGGGAGAGGCACCTGGTGGCCCGGGACTCAGACGGCCACGTCGTTTCTGCTTTCACGCTCCGCCGCACTCCTCCGGAGCACAAAGCTGAGCTCCAACAACATCAGCAGAGCCAACAGCTGCACCACTCACGCCCATCAGCATCCTCCCAGACTCCACTGCTGCCTCCTCCAGCACTCCAGGCTACGGCACGCATCGCTACACACATGCGCACACATACAGATACAAATGCCACATCCTCCCGTCCCAGCAGGCAGCGTAAGCAGTGCCATAAAACAACACTGCTGAAGGTGTGTGGGGTGCACAGGCACCAGAGGGGAACCCCCAGGGCTTTCTAGGCCTCCAGTCCGGAAAAGGCCTAATGATTTCTGGGAAGTAATAAAGGCACGTGTGTCAGTTTAAGTAAATTTTTTAAAAATTGTGCTTATATTTAAACTTGTCGTTACAAAACTGGTCTTTGGATGTTTTGGATGTAACAAGAGGGTTACATTCTTGAAATTGGCCATTGAAAATTTGGCCAATCACGATTAGCTTTTTGATCTATAATCTAGTCAGACCCAGCCATGCAAGCGCTCGCATTGGTTAGGTGTTTTGGATGTCTGATATCTCAGTCAGAGGCTAGCTGGCTTAGGCTAGCTATCTTCACTTTAGCTTGGCAGCACAGCAAAGGGCTAACAAACACAAATATATTGGTTCATAGCAAGAAACACCCTATAAAACCCATAGTCTGTATCAAGGGGGTCCACAAAGGGCTGGTTCTGGCTTTTGGCTTATATTACTATAACTTATATAACTTTCAATATTTGCTTCTGACCTGTAGCCTTGTCAGACCCAGCCAAGCAAGCTCTCTCATAGCAAGAAACACCCTATAAACCCCATAGTCTGTATCAAGGGGGTCCATGAAGGGACTCATATAACTATAACTTACATAACATTTAACCTTCTGATTGCAAGTAAAGGGTAAAAATAACTGAGCAGTTTTTATTCACATCTATTCAAACAACAAGGACCACAGCACTGAAAGAAGACTAGAGTTGACATAATTTAGACCCTTTATGTCTCTTAAGGATGATGCCTCACTAAACAAGTTATCATGAAAAGGTTATTTTTATAATATGGCATTTTTATAATATGAGAATTATTCGAAACATTGAGAGGAACCACTTGAGGTGATTCGGACATCTGGTTAGGATGTCTACTGGAAGCCTTCCTCTGGAGGTGTTCCAGACATATCCGACTGGGAGGAGAACCCAGGGGAAGACCTAGGAAACTAGGAGGGATTATGTCTCTCAGCTGGCCAGGGAACACCTCGGTTTTCCCCCTTCAGGAGCTGGAGGAGATGGCTGGGGAGAGGGAAGTCTGGGTTTCTATGCTTAGACTGCTACCCCTGCAACCCAGAGCCCTGGAAATGTGATAAATAATGGATGGATGGATGGATGGATGGGAAATGTTCACTAAAGTTTTATTTATGCATTGGTTACAACAAAGTTGATCACGGTAGTTTTCTTCTTACTGGAGACAACATCACCAGAGAGCTCATATCAGTCCTGTGTAGGACCTGCGCTGACTGCCTGTATCTGGGTTTTAAAGATCTGCTAGCAGCTGTAATTGACCTTAAAGCTCCCACATCCATCACAGAATGTCTCTCCATTTATGTTCCATCTGCAGATACAGGCCTTCTGCAAACACCTTCCGTAAAATACAGTAAACATGGAGAGATTCCATCAGTTATTATACTTCTGAACTGTGGAATTCAGCTGTCAAGCTCAGCGCTCGATTTTAATAAACATTTACGAACATGTCTCTTTAACACAGCGCCTAATTAAAACCCTACATCCTGCTTTAGAGTTTATCTCTCTCTCTCTCTCTCTCTCTCTCTCTCTCTCTCTCTCTCTCAATTTTCCCTTTATCACTGCCCTCACTTCCCATCCATTCTCTCTCTCTCTCTCTCTCTCTCTCTCTCTCTCTCTCTTAATTTTCCCTTTATCACTGCCCTCACTTCCCATCCATTCTCTCTCTCTCTCTCTCTCTCTCTCTCTCTTAA
>CM038709.1:10563914-10741414 GCA_021613375.1 Megaleporinus macrocephalus
TTTTCCCTTTATCACTCTCCTCTCTTCCCATCCATTCTCTCTTACTTTCTCTCTTTCTCTCAGTTTTTCCCTTTATCACTCTCCTCTTTTCCCATCTCTCTCACCCTCTATGCTCTCCCTTTATCTCTCTCCTTTTTTACCAATCCGAAATATTTTTTACTTCCTTTCTACTCCAACTCTCCCTTTTTCTCTCACGCTTTCTTTCTCTCTCCCTTTCTGATCTCTCTCCTTTTTTCTCTCTTTACCTCACTCTCTCCCCATTTTCTTCAAACAATTCCTTAAACATTTCTCTCTTTCTCTTTCCATCCTCTCACACTTTCTTCTCAATCTCTCCTTTTCTCCCTTGTTCTCCATTTTCCTCCACCTCTCTATCTCTTTGTTATATTTTTGTCTTTTTTCTTGCTCTCTTTCATTTGGTTCCATTTTTATCTCCCCTCATTCTTTCTCTTTGTTCTTTATCTGTCTCTTTATTGTGGTTTCTCTATTGTCTCTCCTCCTTTTTCTCTCTCTCATTTACTCTTTTAATACTTTCTCACTGCTCTCTCTCTCAGTCTTTCCACTTTGCCTGCATTCCCATACTCCTCTACCATAATGTTTCTAGTCTCTCTCTCTCTCTCTCTCTCTCTCTCTCTCTCTCTCTCTCTCTCTCTGTAAATAAACAGATGTATAAATGTTTTAAAGGATAGTTCATGAATGGTGGACTCGTGTTGTTCATGTCTGGTGAATCATGTGAAGCTCTGACTCGCTGAGGACCGTGAGATCCTCCACTATCAGAGATCAGAGTGGGCCGATTTAACTCTGAGGCTGGAGCTACAGCTCATTTATCAGCCCTGATAGCAGCAGCAGGGTGTTTCCCATGAACACCAGGGTATGACCGAATAGAAGGAGGGGTCAAACTGAAGTGACCAATCTCTGTCAGTATCAAACTACACTTACATTGAATGAGCTTCACTTGTAGATGTTAGTTAATAATCACACATGGCCTTGTGGAGGTCACGAGCGTCCTAAGTCACTTTCTCTAGTGCAGCAGCCACCAACCCTGGAGATCCGCCTCCCTGCAGAGTCTGGTTCCAACCACAGACTGGGCCAGCTAATTAAACTTCTGAAGAAGTAATTAATTGACTGGATAAGTTTTGTTAATGTGGGTTTGGCATGTTAGATGCAGGTTGGAACTAAACTCCACAGGAAAGCACATCACCTGGAGGACACTGGTGAGCACTGCTGTAGTATACAGAATATGAATTACAGTATTTAAAGAGAGTGATGATGTTATTAAGGGTGGAGCCCAGATACCTACCACTGTAACTGTACAGTCACAGGTTTAAAGGTGCCATAGGGCATTCAATAGTTTAAATTGGTCTCTGATGTTCTACATAGAAGGTATATGACTTTGGTTGGAGTGGAAAAGGTCCAGATATGGTTTTACATGATCATTTACACTCTTTGATTTGATCCTAGTATGAAACTAAATGTTTTTTTGGAGGGGTGGGAGCTCATGAGTAATTTGATGAGCTCTACTCTGATTGGCTGCTTTATAGTTAAACACTTTGATGATCACACAGAAGCAACATGTCCTCATAGAGTTTAGATAGTTACTTGAAGCTGCTCGCATCTAACGTTTCCTGTACTAGCTACTCGTTTTCCATCTCAACATCAAACACAAAGTAGATTAAAGTTGTCACTGTGAAGCTTTCAGTTTAAGATGATCTGCTTCAACCAGCACACAGTGATACACTCACAGCATGGCTGCTACTTACAGGTCACTGTTGAGGGTTGTGGTGCTAATAAAGGTGGAGCTGCTCATCTCTTCAGTCTCTTCAGTGTTAAATGCTAAGCTGAGCTGAAGCTGCTCCATATTGTCCAAGGATTGAGAAACTGTCCAAAGTGAAATGTCCAGACTCTGAATTTAACTTGTTTGGGTTCCTGTTAAAGATGTGGGAGCTGAAGTTTAACAGCTTGTTTTGCATTTTTTTTTTATTTCCACCTTAAATGGTGCTGCAGTTACATTCTAAAACCTATACAAGCTGCAGCATTTAAGGTGGAACAGAATATTAGTTGAAGAATCTGGCGAATAGGAACCTCGTTTAAAGATGAATATCAGCCATGTAGCTTTGACAGGTTGGTTCGTTGGGAAGGAATGAAAAGTGCTGACCTCCTTTTCTCAGCCTGGAACGATAGACTTCTTTCCACCAGTTTGGTTGCTGTTGTGGTTGTATCAAGGGCGTAGATTTGCTCTTGACATTGGTGGGGACCTATGAATCTACCCTAAACCCTGCCCCTCATCCCTGTTGTTTTTTTGTTGTTGTTTCCTTATTGCTCTGTGATAAAACAATAAAGGACTGATGTACAGCATATGCTACTCTAAATGCTTTAAACTATTTTAAATAACAATTCATAATTTAATTAAAAAAAGAACATAATGTTAATTAACGTTAAACTAATGACTGACAAAAAAGTAGTTTAGACTACTTTTTTAAGTTTAATTTTCAAACCATTTATTCACAGCTACAGACGATGTTAGCCTGCTGTATGCTGTGCGTCAAAGCCTAACATCACCATTAACGCTATTATGATAGACTCAATTCATTAGTGAACTAGACTTTAAGTGACTTACACGTTTCTTTGAGAAATAGCTCATGTCTTTTTTCTGCTGCCATACTCACTCGCTTTTCACACCCATGTGTCTCGCACGCTGCACCTAAGTCTTTCACAGAGAGTCTCTCACTCTCGGTTTTGGCGCTGCTAACAACCAAATGTAGCTACAGAGTCTTACGTGACAGCAGCGAAAGGCTCAGCCAATCACACTGGCCATATAACTCGAGTAGAGAACATGATTTAACCCTTTCTGCACCTCTAGGTCAGAGGACCCAAACCTGTCTTGACGGTATACGGGCTTTGCGGCGCAGTAACCTCACAGACCAATCGTGTGCTTGAAAGACCACCAAAAGCGCTCAGCCAATCAGATCTGTGCAGATTTGGGCCATACACACACAAGCGAGGTACAAATCGAGAAGCAGCAGTCAGAAAGTAAAGTGAGTCGGAGAGTAAAGTGAGTTGGAGAGTAAAGAGATTTGGAGAGTAAAGTGAGTAGGAGAGTAAAGTGAGTCAGAGAGTAAAGTGAGTAGGAGAGTAAAGTGAGTTGGAGAGTAAAGAGATTTGGAGAGTAAAGTGAGTAGGAGAGTAAAGTGAGTCAGAGAGTAAAGTGAGTTGGAGAGTAAAGTGAGTAGGAGAGTAAAGTGAGTAGGAGAGTAAAGTGAGTCGGAGAGTAAAGTGAGTTGGAGAGTAAAGTGAGTTGGAGAGTAAAGCGAGTAGGAGAGTAAAGTGAGTTGGAGAGTAAAGCGAGTAGGAGAGTAAAGCGAGTAGGAGAGTAAAGTGAGTTGGAGAGTAAAGCGAGTAGGAGAGTAAAGTGAGTTGGAGAGTAAAGTGAGTTGGAGAGTAAAGCGAGTAGGAGAGTAAAGTGAGTTGGAGAGTAAAGTGAGTTGGAGAGTAAAGCGAGTCGGAGAGTAAAGTGAGTTGGAGAGTAAAGCGAGTCGGAGAGTAAAGTGAGTAGGAGAGTAAAGTGAGTCAGAGAGTAAAGTGAGTAGGAGAGTAAAGTGAGTCGGAGAGTAAAGTGAGTTGGAGAGTAAAGCGAGTAGGAGAGTAAAGTGAGTCAGAGAGTAAAGTGAGTAGGAGAGTAAAGTGAGTCGGAGAGTAAAGAGAGTTGGAGAGTAAAGCGAGTTGGAGAGTAAAGTGAGTTGGAGAGTAAAGTGAGTTAGAGAGTAAAGCGAGTAGGAGAGTAAAGTGAGTTGGAGAGTAAAGCGAGTAGGAGAGTAAAGTGAGTTGGAGAGTAAAGTGAGTTGGAGAGTAAAGCGAGTCGGAGAGTAAAGTGAGTCGGAGAGTAAAGTGAGTTGGAGAGTAAAGCGAGTTGGAGAGTAAAGTGAGTTGGAGAGTAAAGTGAGTTGGAGAGTAAAGTGAGTTGGAGAGTAAAGCGAGTAGGAGAGTAAAGTGAGTAGGAGAGTAAAATGAGTAGGAGAGTAAAGAGAGTCGGAGAGTAAAGCGAGTAGGAGAGTAAAGTGTGTTGGAGAGTAAAGTGAGTCGGAGAGTAAAGTGAGTCGGAGAGTAAAGTGAGTTGGAGAGTAAAGTGAGTTGGAGAGTAAAGTGCGTTGGAGAGTAAAGTGAGTCGGAGAGTAAAGTGAGTCGGAGAGTAAAGTGAGTTGGAGAGTAAAGTGAGTTGGAGAGTAAAGCTGGCGGCTGTTTAACCAGGAATGGAGTGAGACTTCTGTTTATTCTTCTCACAGGCGGCTCCAAACCAACCGGTCAAGCTATGAAACTGAGTTAACCAGAAGACGCTGCTTTATTTACTTTTTCTATAAATAAACACTTTTTTATGTAGCCTTTGTTTTTACTTGAAGTAAAAAAAAACATTTAGACTAAGTTTTAAAATAATTAATTGAGTTCAGTATTTAAATAGTAAATATACTGAAATATACTGAACGGTATGTGTGGTGTGTTGGTGTTTCAGTAGCTGATGGTATAAGATGCTGATACTAGACTACTTCAGTAAACAGGACACACCACTGAATCAGAACACACGTTAGAGATGATGGTCCGGAAATCTCCTCTAACTGGACCTCACTGACTCTTATTAAACACCCCTGCTCTAGATTAATCAGACATTGACACTTCTGTCATAATTCTACGTCCCTGGGTTGTATGTCAATTTTAATGAGTCTGTTATGTAACAGTTTAAGATTTTGAGCTCAGCCTGTTTGTTAATCCCTCTTTTGTAGATGCAGGATTTGTATTTGAAGTGTTTAAGGTTCACTGTATGTCAGCTCTATGTACTGAACCATGTACAGAACATGTACTGAATTATTAAACAGAGATATCATACATACAGTTTTACATTCAATGCTTTAAATAAGTAGCATATTTTGGACATTTGTAGGACAAGCTTTTAATTTTTTTTAAATTTTTCAAAGTTTTCAAAATATTAACATAATGTTAACACAGAACGCATAAGTATAAACATCATTAAAAAACAAAATATAAATATAATTTGTAAACAGGCCACATTTTTCTAATCAGTATTATGCTTTAAAGTGGGCACTTAAATCTTTGCATACAACTGTGTATATGTCCAAGCTTATAGGGAGCCCTGTTTTAGCCCAGACTGCTATGCACATGACTGGCAGCCAATCAGAACACAGCTCATGTATATGGTCACAAAACCAGCTTGTTTAATTCTAATTCTAGTTTTTGCTTTGAATTGACTTGATTTGAATCTGCTCACTGGTTCCAAATGGATCAGCACAACTCTTACACTGGAAGTAAGCAGCATTTGTGTTAATTTCATATATTAAATTCATGTAGCAGCATTAAAGAAGGCCGTTTAAAAGAAAACTCAAGCTTGTGTTGTTTAATTCTGTTAAGTCTGGATTCATCCTCGCTCTGATCTGCCATTCAGATCTCTTGGCTGCACACTGGAGCTTTAATAGGTTCTAAAAGGCTCATTAGTTAAGTTATTTCAGAGCGTCCAGCCTGGGACGCAGTCAGAGCCTGACAATGCTGCGTCTGTCTGTTCAGGAATATCAGCGGTTCGGTGGATCTGAGCACAGTTGTTGGAGATCAGTCTGGTACACAGGTTAGAGAAGCTAATTAAATGCTGGACTAACATACGTCCAGCTGTATCAATACAGAACGTTCTCAATGTAAACTGTCTGACCTGTGAGCTAAATACGTTCTGCCAATGATTGTCAAACAGGTTCTACTATTAACTATGTTCTTAAAGTAGATGGTTCCTCCAGGGTTCAGTAGTAAAGACAGTGGTTCTATATGGAAACATGAACACTCATAGATTCATGTAAGAATACTGATCAAGGCTCTCAGACTGTATGCAGGTCCAGATAGAACCTTTCTGAAAACCTATCTAGTCCACATATCTATGTATCTGCACCCGCCTTGTGTCTTAGATCCAGTCTCTGCGTCTTTGCCTTTGGCCAGAACAGCTGTTATAGTTGTGGGGAATTATGGGTAAGTGGTGCTGGGGCACTGCTGCCAGTCATGCTCATCCTGAGCGCAGCTGCCACTCCGAGACGCACGGAACACATTAAACATACAGACCAGACAATAACAGAGACTGAACTTCCAGACAAACTCCACTACACACACAAACACACAACACCACACGCAAACTCCACTACACAACACAACACACACAAACACACAACACAACACACACAAACTCCGCTACACAACACAACACACACAAACACAACACACACAAACTCCGCTACACAACACAACACACACAAACACACAACACAACACACACAAACTCCGCTACACAACACAACACACACAAACACAACACACACTAACTCCGCTACACAACACAACACAACACACACAAACTCCACTACACAACACACACAAACACACAACACACACAAACTCCGCTACACAACACAACAGAACACACACAAACACACAACACAACACACACAAACTCCACTACACAACACACACAAACACACAACACAACACACACAAACACACAACACAACACACACAAGCTCCGCTACACAACACAACACACACAAACACACAACACCACACGCAAACTCCACTACACAACACAACACACACAAACACACAACACAACACACACAAACTCCGCTACACAACACAACAGAACACACACAAACACACAACACAACACACACAAACTCCACTACACAACACAACACACACAAACTCCACTACACAACACACACAAACACACAACACAACACACACAAGCTCCGCTACACAACACAACACACACAAACACACAACACCACACGCAAACTCCACTACACAACACAACACACACAAACACACAACACAACACACACAAACTCCGCTACACAACACAACAGAACACACACAAACACACAACACAACACACACAAACTCCACTACACAACACAACACAACACACACAAACTCCACTACACAACACACACAAACACACAACACAACACACACAAGCTCCGCTACACAACACAACACACACAAACACACAACACCACACGCAAACTCCACTACACAACACAACACACACAAACACACAACACAACACACACAAACTCCGCTACACAACACAACAGAACACACACAAACACACAACACAACACACACAAACTCCACTACACAACACAACACAACACACACAAACTCCACTACACAACACACACAAACACACAACACAACACACACAAACTCCGCTACACAACACAACACACACAAACACAACACAACACACACAAACTTCGCTACACAACACAACACAACACACACAAACACACAACACAACACACAAACTCCACTACACAACACACACACACAAACACACAACACACACACACAAACTCCACTACACAACACACACAGATTCGACTACACAACACACACACACACAAACACACAACACAACACACACAAACTCCACTACACAACACACACACAAACTCCACTACACAACACACACAAACTACAGAAACCCACATAAACACAACATACACGAACAACCCACACAAGCAAAACCTACACAAACACAACCCAAACAAACACAACCTACATAAACACAGCCTACATAAACAACCCACTACATCCCACCGAAACACATCCTACACAAACATAACCTACACAAACTACAGAAACCCACACAACACATCAACAACCCCACAAACACAACCTAGATAAACAACCCACAGTAATGTTCTCAATATAATTTCCTGAAAAATGAACGGCTCGTCCTTTCTGTCTGTGCTGTCTGGAAACTGAACAGATGAAAGGTGGTCTCTGACTTTGCGCAGCTCTGTTAGACTCTTGTGTTCATGTATCTGTGTATGAATGTTTGTGTTTGTCTGTGTTTCTTGCGTGCTTGTGTGTGTGTTTAGACTGGAGGTAAAACACACCTCCCACACTTCCATCTTTCTCCTCTTCCTCATGGAACAAGAAGACCAGAACCTTGTGAGAAGCACTGCGAGTGAGTGTGTCTGGGTTGGACTCTTAGTTACTGGAAGCAGACGCAGCCTTTGTTCCCCCCACACGCAAACCAGGACAAAAGATTTCCTCTGCTTCTCCTCAGCTGTGATGGATTTTGGTGAACAGCATTCTCACACAGCTCCGTACAAAAACAGCAGAGTGTAGCGGAAGTCCAGAGCAGTCCAACATGAGGAACTGCATTTCCTCCAGTCTGTGACTCTCGGAGTCATCCGGCTGAAACCCTTAGAGGTCCAAACTGTGTTTAGGCAATGCATTCACTGTACAGTACAGTACAGTACAGTAATGACCAGCATATCAACACACACAAACATTGTACCATCAGTCTTTAGGTCCATCTGGGAACATGAAAGGACATTTAAAGGTTCTCTAGGTTCCCTGTCCCAGAGGAACGCTGCATATTTGTACATTTTCATGATGTTTTAATAAAAATAAATTAATAAATAAATAAAGCTTGGGAAGTGACTGCAACTTATAGCAGTCCTAACTGCTATTTTGCTGTACTATTTCAATGTAATTACATGTTTAAGTACACAGTTACACAATGAATTACACTCAAATCAAAATATATCAATGTATATCGTCGCTGTCCAATGAAAAACAAGTATCTTGTAAAAGGCAACTTCACAGGAGAGACCAAAAATTCCAATGGCTTTCAATGTAAGTCAATTCTTCCAAGCTATTTTGGAACATTTCTATTGGTCCATCAATCATAAACATCTCACACACCATAAACATCAACTGCTGAGTTTAATTGATGTAGAAAAACAGAGATGCATGCTTTTCATTGGACAGCAATGATATTTTGTATGAACAGGTTTGCTTTAGTTTTTT
Source organism: Megaleporinus macrocephalus (assembly GCA_021613375.1). Lineage (NCBI taxonomy): Eukaryota > Metazoa > Chordata > Actinopteri > Characiformes > Anostomidae > Megaleporinus > Megaleporinus macrocephalus. The sequence continues at coordinate 10,572,777 of CM038709.1, forward strand.
TCAATACAAGATAAGCAACAATATTTATATCATGAATGGTTTAATTCCAAAATGCTGTGTATTTATTGTGTAACAATTAAAGATGATGCTAATTATATTAATAATAATAATGATATTAATGTGTATACATAAAAACTGGCACAACAATTAGGCTTATATATATTTTCTGCACTAGGTCTGCACAAAGTGTAGTTCCAGATTTCTCCTGGACGCCCCAGACATTGTATGAATGTGTTCAGTTCCTTCAGCAGCAATCTTGATTTAGCTTAATGAAGTACTGAGCAGTCAAAGCAGGTATTAGATGAGAACTGTAAATACTACTGGGTTAAATAAACACACTAACGTATGTAAAAGCACTACTTACTCTATTAATACTGTTTAATATTTAAATAATAAAGTGTTTTAGTGTTTTACTGAGTAAATAAAAGCTAAAAATATATAATAATGTGCCCGAGTGCCTAAAACCTGCACAGTGCTGTATGTAATATAACCATGTAATACAACTCATGGGAGTAAAAAGCACATCTCTCTCTTTAGGTTTACGACATAATTATGTTATTGTTTAAGTTACCATAGAAATGAAAATGATTTCGTTTATTTCAGCTTTTTGTGAAATTGTAATAAAGCACATTTACAGACGTCCAGCTGCACTGATGTACTGTAACTCCTCCCTTTGCTCAGTCTGCAGTGACCGTACGTGGAATCCGAGCAGAACTGTTTAGGCGTGACTGTGTGTGAGGGACTGAAAGAGGAACTGAGGAAGTGAGAAACTGGAGTACACACACACACACACATATATGGAAACATCCCTTTTCCTCAACTCAGCATGACATCAGCGGATGAGTCATGGGTGTAACTCCAGCCCTTTCACCTCCACTCTTTTCCAGAGTATCATGAGTAATTAATCAGGGGGGGTTGGGGGGTATAACTGGAATGGACCCCTCTTTCTTTATTCAGATTGTGTTATAGAGGGGACAGTGCTTCATTTACTAATTAGTGGGAAAAACAGATCAATAGATCAATAAATAAGTTTGGACACTCCTTCATTATCAATGCGTGCCAGCACACACCAGCTGCTTGAACCAAACAGCATCCATTCACTTGGATCAGCGAAGCTATAGTTACCGAGATGATGCAGCTGAACACAAGTTCTCATCGAGTAACTTAGTATTTCTGATGTTTTATTAAAGAGACGACTGTTAAGACTTGTATGCCTGGAAACAGTCTACATGCATTATTAAACATTGGTAAAATATGTCCATCTAGACCAGATTGTTCTGGTTATCAGAAACATAACAAATATGCAAATATCTCTACTAGAAGGCTGTAATTGTATTTGAGTGATTGAGTATGTGATGTGGCGGCAGTGGAGTTGTTGAGTGATATCTCGGTTTCACTAAAGCTGGACGGCCTGAATGCTACATTAGAGTTCAATAGTTGTGTTAACAATGCATTTACTCATAGAAGCAACTATTCAAGCATTTTATTTCATTGCTTCGAAACTTGCTGGTCACTGGGAGCTGGTCACAAGTCGAAAGACAAACTGCAACCCATTTCTTGGTACTGGCTTGGTGAACTTGACCATTTCCATTGTTCACTGTGTAAATAAAACACACTCATAGTGTTTCCTTGTTTCAGTTTAATATAATTTCAACACTTCCTTGTTCAAGTTTAGTATTATTTTGTTCAATCAGTCATTCATGCTGTTGGCTAGGTCAGAGTGAACTAGCCAACTAGCAAAAAGCACACGATGGCAGACAATGCTAATATTGTTGGCCTGATTTTTGGCAAAGCTATTTGATTGTCCTCCTTACGAGGAGAAAGTTAGAAGTAAACAGCCAAGTAGATCAACACCTGAGATTGATTTGGTGCCAAAACCAAACAGCATCCATTCGCTTGGATCAGCGAAGCTAGTTACCGAGACGATGCAGTTGAACACAAGTTCTAATTAAGTAACTTAGTATTTCTGATGTTTTATTAAAGAGACGACTGACTGTTAAGACTTGGATGCCTGGAAACAGTGTACATGCATTATTAAACATTGTTAAAATATGTCCATCTTGACCAAATAGTTCTGGTTATCATATCAGAAACATAACAAATATGCAAAATATCTCTACTAGAAGGGCGTAATTGTATTTGAGTGATTGAGTATGTGATGTGGCGGCAGTGGAGTTGTTGCGTGATATCACGGATATCACCTGCGACTGATTTGGTGCCAAAAGGAGGTAACAGGTCTTTTCAGCTCTCCTGGTATGACAGAGTTGGCCAGCTGATTGGAAATGCACTGGCCATTTTCTTGAACAGGAACAGAATTTATGTATAAATAAATTTTTTGATGTAAGCCAACGAGCTTCCCCTCTTTGAAAGACCAGCCGTCGCCACTGGATTATAGTAATGCTTTACTTTGTAATGTGTTACCCCCAACACTGGTTACTACCTACTTTCAGATTAGGTGGTTTGGGCAAGTAACATATTCTACTTATTGTTGTTGTCCTACGAAAAACATTAATCTCCATTTTTCTCATTTTGTCATTTTTCTGTATTATTTAAACACGACAGCTGCTCTTTACATCCTGTGAAAGTTTCATGATAAATAAACCAATAGAAATGTTCCAAGATCACCTCTTTACATTAACGTACATTGACAGTAAGCAAAGTTTTGGGTGTCTCCTGTAAAATTACTTTTATGGAAATATTCTTTTGGACAGTTTGGCTGAGTTTTACTGATGATACTACTTTCTGATGAGGTCTATTAAAAATCTTATATCTGCTAGTTTAAATAAGTTTTGACATTTATGAGATTGAAAGCCAAGCTGAAGTAGTCATGGTTGACCACAGTAAACTATTGGTGCTCATTAGAAATTCCTCATGGAGGGAAATTATAGTGGCACCAAAATCACTTGAATTCCATTCTAGAAGAAAAAAAGAAAAGAAATTAGCCACAAAACACCCTCCAAGGCACATAGGGATCAATTTCAGGCACGCTCATTGCGACGCCGGGGCCGGAAAGATAATGCAGTAGGAAGGACGCTGAGTGTTGAACTGGAGGAAAGGAATCAGACCTACATCAGACAAAGTTCAACCTGAGCAGGAAGCTTTTCCTGTATCAGGACATGCAGTGCAATGCGTGACCCGCTGGTGACAGATCTAAAGCTGCATAGATTCCTTTGACCTTAGAGAGTGTGGCGTCTCTTCCTGATGGGAAGGAGCAGAGACAGTGGATGAAGCCAAAGGCCATGGCCATGTGGGACATGTTTTGAAAAGACTGTCGAGGCGGAAGCTTTGTGGATATTTAAGGGATTTAACACTTGGCCCCCAAGTTTTTATGTCCAAGGACTCCAGGTGCCAGCGTGTAGCAGCTTTGTAGAGCAAATGAAATGAAATTTTATAGGAGAACACAAACAGTGTTCCTGTTTCTATTGTACATTGAAATTCAATTAAATGTTCTTCCATCCAATAGAACCATTGGCCCAGTTCTGTTAGACACTATGGAAAAACAGGGAAGCTACATATAATCATGTTGAAGAACCACTGAGATAAATGAAGATTCTTTTGAGGACCTTGGTGCCATTCAGGGAATTAATGTACATTTGCATCAGTTTTTATTGGAACCAAGAAATGTCAAAGGATACGACACCAACAGAGGGCGCTGCCAAGCAGAACTAAACAGTAGTTACACGACAGTGGAACGTTACCATTGAATGTTGATCACAAAGAGTTATGAGAGCATCTAGAAGAACCATCTAGAAGAGCTCCAGACTCAAAATGAGACACTTTGTAAAGAATGAGGAAGAACCAATATTCAAACGAAAAAACTCTCTAAGAACAGTAGAGAAACCGCCAAGAGGAACCAAGACTCAAAATGATAAACTACGATTAAGGAGAAACAATGAGAGGAACCAAGACTCTAAAGGAGAAGCTCTCTATGAAGACGATTAAGAATCACTGAGAGGAACAAAAACTCGAAGGAAGAAGCTACCCAAGAGCATGATGAAGAACCACTGAGAGGAACCATGACTCAAAAGAAGAAACTCTATAACAACATGAGAAAGAATTACTGAGAGGAACCAAGAATCAAAATGATAAACTACCAAAAATCTTTAAGGAGAACCAGTGACAGCAACCAAAAACCAAAAGGAGAAGCTACCTAAGTGCATGATGGTGAACCACTGAGAGGAATCAAGACTCAAATGGAGAACCTACTGAAGAGCATGAAGTGAGAGGAACCAGTGCAGTAGACATAAGTCATAGTGAAAATAGTGAAACATGAAAAGAAGTAAAATATTAATATTCAAAATGCTTTTTGTAAAATCAGACAATTTGTCAAGAAATGTTCCCTCCACGTCTTTCTTTCCCAACATTCACAAGAGCTACATGCTTGACGAGGATTCCAGCATTGTAATGTTTGTTCCCACTTTGATGCTCACATCAGTACATGCCCACATGATGTGTAAAAAACACCCCACCCTGACAAATCTCCCCAGAGCTGGCGGGCTCTGTGAAAAAGACACTGGGAGAAAATGGGAGATGGTTTTTCATCTCCCGTCATAAATATTTCATCAATCAGCACTTTGGTCATATTGGTCTTTTAACTGAAACAAGGGCCGCCATTATACTCCATGATTTCTCATTCAGTGCCAACAGATGTAGAAGACAAAACGCTATATGTGTCCCATCTGGTCTAAACCAAGTCCGTATGGGAGGCTGTAATATGCTCATGTGTATTAAACCATACAAAACCAATATCTCGTGAACAAGGAGAAGCTCTCTGAGAACATTAGGAAGAACCACTAGGAGAAAACAAGACTCCAAAAGAAAAGCTTTGTAAGAACACCGGGAAGAACCACTGAGAGGAGCCATGACTGAAACAAAGAAGTTCTATAAGAATGTGAGGAGGAACCACTGAGAGGAACCATGACTCCTAAGGAGATACTCTCTAAGAACACATGGAAGAATCACAGAGAGGAACCAAGAATCCAAAGGAGAAGCTCTGTAAGAACATGATAAGAAACCATTGAGAGAAAAACAAGACTCCAAAGGAGAAGGGAGAGAGGAACCATGACTCAAACAACTCCATGATTTTTCATTATGTGTCAACAGATGTAGAAGACAAAACGCTATATGTGTCCCATCTGGTCTAAACCCAGTACGTATGGGAGGCTGTAATATGCTCATGTGTATTAAACCATACAAAACCAATATCTTGTGAACATGTGTCGCTGTAGATTGCAGTGATGATGCAACTCATTGTGTCAGAAATGTTCGTTATTCTGTAAGAAATGTTTCCAGATGTGTTTAATTGATGAGTAGCTCTTCGGGTAGGTCTAAACATTTAAGGGAAAAAACTAGCAAGCTCAACATTTTGTACTGAATGTTTTCTCAGTGATGTTAATCCAGTCATTATTGCTCATAACCACAGACTGTAAACTCATGAAGGCCGCAGATCTGTCTTTTCGGTTTGTATCTAAACTGACGTCTAAGCTGACATTCACTCTGACAGATTTCTTTCAAGCAACAGTTCGGATGAAAGGAAAAATCTAGTTAATCAACCAAGACATGCTTCTTTAGTTTGGTGTGGAGCTACAAGTGAGGCTAATGTAGCTAACAAGTAACGGAGACTTATACCTCACCAATTAGAGTCGTTCGGACTACAAGTCAACAATAGAAGAATCACTGTGAGTAACCAAAAATCAAAATGATAAACTACAAAAAAGCATCAAGAAGAACCAGTGAGATGAACCAAGACTCCAAAGCAGAACCTCTCTAAGAACATGAGGAAGAACCACTAAGAGGAACCAAGAATCCAAAGGAGAAGCTCTCTAAGAATATGAGGAAGAACCACTTGGAGGAACCAAGAATCCAAAGGAGAAGCATCTGTAAGAACATGAGAAAGAACCACTGAGAGGAACCATGAGTCAAACAAGGAAGATCTGTAAGAACATGATGAAGAACCACTGAGAGTAACAAGCATCCAAAGAAGAAGCTCTGTAAGAACATAAGGAAGAACCAGGACTCCAAAGGAGAAGTTCTCTAAGAACATGAGGAAGAACCAATTCGAGTCATTCTGACTACTAGTCGGTATTGCCGTAGTGTTTAAAGTGAGACTAGCAAAATCTCCTTCTGATGATGTACCTTGAAGGTTGGAAGAATTTGTGAGAAGCCACAAACACTCTTGGCTGAATTTGCGAATGCCAAGCAAGCCAACTGTCTTCAAATCACTTTTGCGTTGGAGAGAGTGGATCAATCAATCAACAGGAGTGACTTGTTAGATGAGCAGCACAGTTTGCATAGTAGCTATCGGTTTATTCAGTTCTGGAAAAAATAGACATTTGGTAATAAAATCAAGAATCTTTGATTCATTACAACTGACAGAAGTACATAGAACTTATTTTGATGTTTTGGCTTATTTTCTAAACATATACCTTTATTTGCATCACAACAGTAACTTGTAGCAGCCATGCTGTCAGAGTTTATCACTGTTTGCTGGTTGATCCACAACAGATCCACAATACAGTAACAGCATCCAAAAATGATAGACTATGTATGGCCCTTTTCATTCCCTTCCCAACAAACCAAACAGCCAGAGCTACATGGTTGATGTTCATCTATAAACGAGGCTGAAGTTTCTATTCACCAGCTTCTAAACCTAATATTGTGTTCCACTTTAAATGCTACAGTATGTACAGAATGTAACTGCAGCACCATTTAAGGTGGAATAGAAAATTTGCAAAACAAGCTGCTGAACTTCAGGTCCCACATCTTTAACAGCATCCTGAACAACTTTAATTCAGAGAATATCAGATGTTTCTGAAACTGTTATCTATACAACATAGACAACAGTAAAGAACACAACTGAAGTTTTAACATACTTTAGACTGTTTATAGATAACAGTGCATCACACAGTGTCAGAAATTATGTAATCAAGTAAGATGGGTTACGTATTTGACTTTATATGGCGCTAATTCGTGAAATCTAATTATTATTATTATTATTATTATTATTATTATTATTATTATTATTTGGTAGCTCCAGTGGTGAAATAAAGAAGAAAACTTTAGGCACCAAACATGTCGACAACAGTTGGACTAGGAAGGACACTTTTAATTACATGCATACAGCCAGAACAAAATTCACCCTTAAGCCAGAACATTAAACTCACACTTGAGGAGATCTTGCTCTCTGATCTCACTATGACCCCAGAGGCACCCAGTGTGCTTCACCAAGATCCAGAAAAGGGCATTTAAGCAAATTTTAAACTTGATCTGATTTCCTGTTTACCTTTGAATCTGTCTCATAAACACTCACTGACCCTGCTGACCCTTCAGAGAGCCTTTCTCTGTGATCCTCTACCATCAATAACTAAAGCGCTCTCAACCACATATTGTGAATACTGTGTAAGAGAGAGAGAGAGCAGTACAGTGAGTGAGGGAGAGTGAGAGCAGTACAGTCAGTGAGAGAGAGAGAGAGCAGTACAGTCAGTGAGGGAGAGTGAGAGCAGTACAGTCAGTGAGAGAGAGAGAGAGCAGTACAGTCAGTGAGAGAGAGAGAGAGCAGTACAGTCAGTAAGAGAGAGGGAGCAGTACAGTCAGTGAGAGAGAGAGAGCAGTACAGTCAGTAAGAGAGAGAGATAGTACAGTCAGTGAGGGAGAGAGAGCAGTACAGTCAGTGAGGGAGAGAGAGCAGTACAGTCAGTGAGGGAGAGAGAACAGTACAGTCAGTGAGAGAGAGAGAGAGAGCAGTACAGTCAGTGAAAATGAGAGCAGTACAGTCAGTGAGGGAGAGAGAGCAGTACAGTCAGTGAGAGAGTGAGAGCAGTACAGTCAGTAAGAGAGAGAGAGCAGTACAGTCAGTGAGAGAGAGAGAGCAGTACAGTCAGTGAGAGAGTGAGAGCAGTACAGTCAGTGAGGGAGAGTGAGAGCAGTACAGTCAGTGAGGGAGAGAGAGAGAGCAGTACAGTCAGTGAGAGAGAGAGAGAGCAGTACAGTCAGTGAGAGAGAGAGAGAGCAGTACAGTCAGTAAGAGAGAGGGAGCAGTACAGTCAGTGAGAGAGAGAGAGCAGTACAGTCAGTAAGAGAGAGAGATAGTACAGTCAGTGAGAGAGAGAGAGAGATTACAGTCAGTGAGAAGGAGAGCAGTACAGTCAGTGAGAGAGAGAGAGAGAGCAGTACAGTCAGTGAGGGAGAGAGAGAGCAGTACAGTCAGTAAGAGAGAGAGAGCAGTACAGTCAGTGAGGGAGAGAGAGCAGTACAGTCAGTGAGGGAGAGTGAGAGCAGTACAGTCAGTGAGGGAGAGAGAGCAGTACAGTCAGTGAAAAGGAGAGCAGTACAGTCAGTGAGGGAGAGAGAGAGCAGTACAGTCAGTGAGGGAGAGAGAGAGCAGTACAGTCAGTGAGAGAGAGAGAGAGCAGTACAGTCAGTAATAGAGAGAGAGCAGTACAGTCAGTAAGAGAGAGAGAGCAGTACAGTCAGTAAGAGAGAGAGAGCAGTACAGTCAGTAAGAGAGAGAGAGCAGTACAGTCAGAAAGAGAGAGAGATAGTACAGTCAGTGAGGGAGAGAGAGAGCAGTACAGTCAGTGAGGGAGAGAGAGCAGTACAGTCAGTGAGAGAGAGAGCAGTACAACAGTAAGAGAGAGAGATAGTACAGTCAGTGAGAGAGAGAGAGAGAGCAGTACAGTCAGTGAGAAGGAGAGCAGTACAGTCAGTGAGGGAGAGAGAGAGCAGTACAGTCAGTGAGGGAGAGAGAGCAGTACAGTCAGTGAGGGAGAGAGAGCAGTACAGTCAGTGAGAGAGAGAGAGCAGTACAGTCAGTGAGAGAGAGAGAGCAATACAGTCAGTGAGGGAGAGAGTGCAGTACAGTCAGTGAGGGAGAGAGAGAGCAGTACAGTCAGTGAGGGAGAGTGAGAGCAGTACAGTCAGTGAGGGAGAGTGAGAGCAGTACAGTCAGTAAGAGAGAGAGAGAGCAGTACAGTCAGTGAGAGAGAGAGTAGTCAGTGAGAGAGAGAGAGCAGTACAGTCAGTAAGAGAGAGAGATAGTACAGTCAGTGAGAGAGAGAGAGCAGTACAGTCAGTGAGGGAGAGTGAGAGCAGTACAGTCAGTGAGAGAGAGAGAGAGAGAGAGAGCAGTACAGTCAGTGAGAGATAGAGAGAGCAGTACAGTCAGTAAGAGAGAGAGAGCAGTACAGTCTGTGAGAGAGAGAGAGCAGTACAGTCAGTAATAGAGAGAGAGCAGTACAGTCAGTAAGAGAGAGAGAGCAGTACAGTCAGTAAGAGAGAGAGAGAGCAGTACAGTCAGTAAGAGAGAGAGAGCAGTACAGTCAGTAAGAGAGAGAGATAGTACAGTCAGTGAGGGAGAGAGAGAGCAGTACAGTCAGTGAGGGAGAGAGAGAGCAGTACAGTCAGTGAGGGAGAGAGAGCAGTACAGTCAGTGAATGAGAGAGCGAGCAGTACAGTCAGTGAGAGAGAGAGAGAGTACAGTCAGTGAAAATGAGAGCAGTACAGTCAGAAAGAGAGAGAGATAGTACAGTCAGGAAGAGAGAGAGAGCAGTACAGTCAGTGAGGGAGAGAGAGATTACAGTCAGTGAGAAGGAGAGCAGTACAGTCAGTGAGAGAGAGAGAGAGAGAGAGAGAGCAGTACAGTCAGTGAGGGAGAGAGAGCAGTACAGTCAGTGAGGGAGAGATAGAGCAGTACAGTCAGTGAGAGAGAGAGAGAGCAGTACAGTCAGTGAGAGAGAGAGAAAGCAGTACAGTCAGTGAGGGAGAGTGAGAGCAGTACAGTCAGTGAGAGAGATAGAGCAGTACAGTCAGCGAGAGAGAGAGAAAGCAGTACAGTCAGTGAGGGAGAGAGAGCAGTACAGTCAGTGAGAGAGATAGAGCAGTACAGTCAGTGAGAGAGAGAGAGAGCAGTACAGTCAGTGAGGGAGAGAGAGAGCAGTACAGTCAGTGAGAGAGATAGAGCAGTACAGTCAGTGAGAGAGATAGAGCAGTACAGTCAGTGAGGGAGAGAGATAGCAGTACAGTCAGTGAGGGAGAGAGAGCAGTACAGTCAGTGAGAAGGAGAGCAGTACAGTCAGTGAGGGAGAGTGAGAGCAGTACAGTCAGTGAGGGAGAGAGAGCAGTACAGTCAGTGAGGGAGAGAGAGCAGTACAGTCAGTGAGAGAGAGAGAGCAGTACAGTCAGTGAGAGAGAGAGAGAGAGAGAGAGAGTACAGTCAGTGAGAAGGAGAGCAGTACAGTCAGTGAGGGAGAGTGAGAGCAGTACAGTCAGTGAGAGAGAGAGAGAGAGAGAGAGCAGTACAGTCAGTGAGAGATAGAGAGAGCAGTACAGTCAGTAAGAGAGAGAGAGCAGTACAGTCTGTGAGAGAGAGAGAGCAGTACAGTCAGTAATAGAGAGAGAGCAGTACAGTCAGTAAGAGAGAGAGAGCAGTACAGTCAGTAAGAGAGAGAGAGAGCAGTACAGTCAGTAAGAGAGAGAGAGCAGTACAGTCAGTAAGAGAGAGAGATAGTACAGTCAGTGAGGGAGAGAGAGAGCAGTACAGTCAGTGAGGGAGAGAGAGAGCAGTACAGTCAGTGAGGGAGAGAGAGCAGTACAGTCAGTGAATGAGAGAGCGAGCAGTACAGTCAGTGAGAGAGAGAGATAGTACAGTCAGTGAGAGAGAGAGAGAGAGCAGTACAATCAGTAAGAGAGAAAGAGCAGTACAGTCAGGAAGAGAGAGAGAGCAGTACAGTCAGTGAGGGAGAGAGAGATTACAGTCAGTGAGAAGGAGAGCAGTACAGTCAGTGAGAGAGAGAGAGAGAGAGAGAGAGAGCAGTACAGTCAGTGAGGGAGAGAGAGCAGTACAGTCAGTGAGGGAGAGTGAGAGCAGTACAGTCAGTGAGGGAGAGAGAGAGAGCAGTACAGTCAGTGAGAGAGATAGAGCAGTACAGTCAGTGAGAGAGAGAGAAAGCAGTACAGTCAGTGAGGGAGAGTGAGAGCAGTACAGTCAGTGAGAGAGATAGAGCAGTACAGTCAGCGAGAGAGAGAGAAAGCAGTACAGTCAGTGAGGGAGAGAGAGCAGTACAGTCAGTGAGAGAGATAGAGCAGTACAGTCAGTGAGAGAGAGAGAGAGCAGTACAGTCAGTGAGGGAGAGAGAGAGCAGTACAGTCAGTGAGAGAGATAGAGCAGTACAGTCAGTGAGAGAGATAGAGCAGTACAGTCAGTGAGGGAGAGAGATAGCAGTACAGTCAGTGAGGGAGAGAGAGCAGTACAGTCAGTGAGAAGGAGAGCAGTACAGTCAGTGAGGGAGAGTGAGAGCAGTACAGTCAGTGAGGGAGAGAGAGCAGTACAGTCAGTGAGGGAGAGAGAGCAGTACAGTCAGTGAGAGAGAGAGAGCAGTACAGTCAGTGAGAGAGAGAGAGAGAGAGAGTACAGTCAGTGAGAAGGAGAGCAGTACAGTCAGTGAGGGAGAGAGAGAGCAGTACAGTCAGTGAGGGAGAGAGAGCAGTACCGTCAGTGAGAGAGAGAGAGCAGTACAGTCAGTGAGAGAGAGAGAGCAGTACAGTCAGTGAGGGAGAGAGTGCAGTACAGTCAGTGAGGGAGAGAGAGAGCAGTACAGTCAGTGAGGGAGAGTGAGAGCAGTACAGTCAGTGAGGGAGGGTGAGAGCAGTACAGTCAGTAAGAGAGAGAGATAGTACAGTCAGTGAGAGAGAGAGAGAGCAGTACAGTCAGTGAGAGAGAGAGCAGTACAGTCAGTAAGAGAGAGATAGTACAGTCAGTGAGAGAGAGAGAGAGCAGTACAGTCAGTGAGAGATAGAGAGAGCAGTACAGTCAGTAAGAGAGAGAGAGCAGTACAGTCTGTGAGAGAGAGAGAGAGCAGTACAGTCAGTAATAGAGAGAGAGCAGTACAGTCAGTGAGAGAGAGAGAGCAGTACAGTCAGTGAGGGAGAGTGAAAGCAGTACAGTCAGTAAGAGAGAGAGAGCAGTACAGTCAGTGAGAGAGAGAGAGAGCAGTACAGTCAGTGAGAGAGAGAGAGCAATACAGTCAGTGAGGGAGAGTGAAAGCAGTACAGTCAGTAAGAGAGAGAGATAGTACAGTCAGTAAGGGAGAGAGAGCAGTACATTCAGTGAGGGAGAGAGAGTAGTCAGTGAGAGAGAGAGAGAGAGAGCAGTACAGTCAGTGAGAGAGAGAGCCGTACAGTCAGTGAGAGATAGAAAATATATTTTTAGTTTTCATTGTTTGTATATGCCTCTGATTACATTGATTGTTTTGAACAGAGACTCTAATTCTCTAATGAGTTTAATGTTTATTCTTAATTAACTAGAGCAACATTGATGATGCAACACACACTTACTTTGGCATTTTTCAGCTTAACAATTAAAAGCACACTGAAATATAACCTTGTTGATTATTATATTGCAGCGGATTTTAGTGGGGACCAAATCTTGGTGCTTGGTCCAATGGGTGTGATCATTAAAATGCTGTACAGTGAAGATGAATTGCATTTAAGAGGTTCTTAGGTAAAGACTTTGGTTCTACATAGAACTACAACAGTGCAAAGAACCCTTTGAGTGATTAAAGTTGGAACTGCAAAACAAAAAGCCAAACGAATAAGAAGCTGACGTGCCAGACACAATGTGGTCAGGGTACACGTACAGGGTTTTACCTGAATGTTGCTCAGGTGCCATAACAGATCAGTTCCTGTTATTAGCTTCTCGGCTTGATTGTGTCACATTACAGAACCTCCAGCAGTAGAGTGATGTGTTATTCCAAATAGCCCTGTACAGCTAACCTGCGCTTAGGAAGCTTTTATTTTCTAAATATTAAACAGTATTAATGCAGTAAGTAGTGCTTTTACATACGTCAGTGTGTTTATTTAACCCTTTCCAAGCTTCTCCTTGTGGAAACAACCCAGTATTATTAACAGTTCTCATCTAATACCTGCTTTGACTGCTCAGTACTTCATTAAGCTAAATCAAGATTGCTGCTGAAGGAACTGAATACATTCATACAATGTCTGGGGCGTCCAGGAGAAATCTGGAACTACACTTTGTTCTTCAAACTGGAGCTCAAGATCTGATCTACTTCTCTCACAATAAGATATTCATGATACTTTGAATTGTATGTATGATTATTTACATCTGTTCTAATCAGATCTGGTGGTCCTACTGGTGTAAATACACTTATTGATCAGATAAAGGCTTTTAAACAATCAGCTTAGGTGCCTCAGACTTTTGCACAGTAGTGAACATCATGGTTTCAGTTAACCAACATACCGGCTCATTGCGGATGACCTCATGCTTCGTGGCTGTTCTGATGCTTTGCCCCTTCGGAGCTCTGGCGCTGACGTATGCAGTGTTGGTCGCTCTGATGTGCAGCGTTGCCATGACTGTGTCACAGCGCTGCGTCGCAGGAAAGAAAACATGTGTTGTAATTACAGGATGGAAATGTGGAAATCCAAAGTGAGAGAGAGAGAGAGAAGTGGGTGAGAGTGGTTTGGTATCAGAGAAAGCTTTCGTCTGCTGACTCCACAGACTTTTCTGCTCTAGCAGCTGCTCCATAGCAGTGACCACATTTGTTTGAGAGCTGTTGTACACTGTAAGCTCCAGAGTGGTCGGAGTGGAGATAAATCAGGTCGCTGAAGGGCTGTGGCTGACCCACTTCCTGTAGAGATGCTCTCACTGGGCCAGCATCAAAGACCACTTCACAGATGCTTATCCATTCACAACTGCCCTTCCCTCGGCCCACTGCCTCACCCAGTACGGAGCGAGGGAGTGCGTGTGCTCCTTCATGTACAAATGTAATTCCCCAAAATAAAGTTTCCAAGAACAGAGAAAGTAGGTATAAAGCAAATCCACACAGAAAGCAACGATTCGTAAATCTATATTGATCTGTATTTTAATGTAAACAGTACAAAGACAATATATATAATGTATTAGCTTATCCACCAGAAGCTGCAGCTTTAGGTTTACGTATTTATATCAATCAGTCAACCTTGATTTGCCCTCGGTAATACATTGAGGGTAACCCTCAACTTAAAGGGACAGAAAATACATAAAAATTTGAATCAAAATTTAATCAAGAAAGCTAAAAACAGGCAAACAATATAAGAATTTAATTAAGAAATAAATAATTCAAAATAAAAGTTTAAATGGATAAGCTAAAAATATAAAACAATGAAAAAAAGATGTTAAAAAAATGAAGTAAATTAAATACAAATAAATATGAAGAAAGTAAATGATGAAATTAAAACAAAATGTAAAACCGAAATTGGATAAATAAAAGGACAGAAAAAAACAAGAGTCAAAAGAAAAACTCAATTAAAACAGGTACAGGCTGTCTGAAGGTGGTTAGAAACTAAAAGTTTAAAATGATTTAGTGACACCAGCGAGCTGAGTTTTACAGTTTCTTGCCGTGAAGTCCAGCTCACTGGTGCACTGTAGCTAAAGGCAGATTTTCCCAGCTCAGTAAAAACTCTAGGAACCTGACAGGTAATCCAATCAGCAGAGCGAAGAAATTAAGGAGGAAATATAAGATGGCAAATCTATTCACCTCCTTGTATCTGGGTGATTCTTCAATTAGGGTCAATACTTCTGCTGGGACAATTAGGGTCAATACTTCTGCTGGGAATTATTTAAAGGTAGCACTTGTTTATGTTGTAACCACGGAAACAAAGACTCACAAAGGAGCAAATGAGTAAAGAGTGACATGTTAATGTCTGGAAATGGGAGTAACTAAATCATGTATTGCTCCTGATCATAGAGTACATTATCATTACCGTTTACATCAGTACGGCAGTACTTTACAACTAAACATTACATTCACACATTATTTATTTATTCATGTGTATTTAAAGTGCAGCTTGTACTAGCTTTTAACTAATTTTAGCAAATGGCCTAGCCAGTTTTTTGCTTAAAAAAATGGTCATTACTGCAACACATCATTACCAACACATCACCTGTTGAGATGATAATGACATTTGTTAATGGTAATGAAAGGTTTTCAATTTCCCCATCAGTATCTTTTAAAATATTTAAAAAATAAATATAACTAAGTCTAACATTGTGAATTTATAATGACATTCAAGTGCAGTGCAGTACTTTATTAAACTAAATTAAGATGGCAAAAAGAGCCCACAATTGAAGAATCACCCATCTACACTTATTGTCCAGTTTATCAGCTCCACTGACCATTAAGGGGCTCTTTGTAGTTCTACACTTACAGACTGTAGTCCATCTGATTCTCTGTATACTTTATTACACTGTTCTTCTATAATCAGGACTCCTGCAGGACCACCACAGACCTGATATTTTTTGTGTGGTGACAGCGAGACAGCAGTGTTGCTGGAGTGTTTAAACACTGTGTCCACTCACTGTCCACTCTATTAGACATGCTACTATGCTTGCTGGTCCACCCTGTAGATGTAAAGTCAGAGACAGTAGCTCATCTGCTGCTGCACAGTATGTGTTCTCTAGTTCTTCATCAGTGGACACAGGACGCTGCCTACAAGACGCGGTTGTCTGGATAGGTTTGGTTGGTGGACTGTTCTGAGGTGTCCAGCAGCACTGCTGTGTCTGATCCACTCACACCAGCACAACATACACTACTACACCATCACCACCTGCAGTGTTGAGAATGTGATCCCCAAATAATACCTGCTCTGTGGTGGTCCTGTGGGGGTCCTGACCATTGAAGAACAGGGTAGCAAAGTATATAAAGAATCAGATGGACTACAGTCTGTAAGTGTAGAACTACAAAGTGCTCCTATATGGTCAGTGGAGCTGATTAAATGAAGAATGAGTATATATAATCATGATTGGGAGCATCCAGGAAAGGAGTCCCAAGCGAGGATGGTCCAGGATCAACAGTTTTGAAAATATAGCTTTTCAACTGTGTGGCGTCCACCCTCTACTGTGTGTTATATCACCAAAAATATTCCGGAAATCTGGAGTGACCTGTGTGTGTGAGAGAGTGTGTGCGCAAGAAAAGGCTCCCACAATCTGACAGAATGTTTTTAATCTGCTCAGCTGAATCGCTGCCTTTAAAAAGTGGACAGCCCCTGTGTTTATTCCCCATCAGTCAACTCGATCTCTCTCGCTATCACTTTTAACAGCCGCCGCTGTGAAGGCTGCGAAAAGTGCTGCCTCGACATCTTTGTCCTCGTTCTCTCTCTTTAATGTTGTATGATGCACATGGTGCTTGGCCCCCGGCTCCGTAACTCCCCGCGGTAATGACAGGCGTGCCAGAGTGCGTCTGAGTCACTGCGATAAAGCGGGTAATTGCTGAGTCGTTGGCAATCTAGATTTGAGATTCTGTTTGAAAAGTGGGACGGCTTGTCTTGCAGAAAGGAAGGCTGTTCCAGCAATGCTCTCTTTGATGTGCCGCTTGTAATACATGGACTACACACAAACACACACACACACACACTGTGTAATTGCCAGGCAAAGCCTCCTTTACCACCAATGTACCAGCAATGCTTTCTTTTATAGTCGTCTAAGTTGTATTACTCGGGTCAGTCAGAGGTGCCAGTACAAGGTGATAGTAGCTAAGCTATACTAGGTACCAGCACTGAAATAGACTCAGTTTCAATTAGTATGAAATGAAATACAGTTTCCTGCAGCTCTGTTTTATAGGCTAACTGGGACACAATTGTGAAATGTTATTCTTCGTTGAGCTGCTAGAGAGCAATAGTGAGTGGTGAAAAGTGATGGGATAAGAACCTCCTGCTGTGAAAAACCATTAACACCATTCACACCAGCCTCAAGTCACAATGCAATTCAGTGCACTGTGATACCATGTACTGTTACAGAAATATGTTGGTGCTGAGGCCTGATGACCAAACACATCACTGAACTTTAGTATTAAAAGATATTATGGCTAAAAACATCATACATGCACAGCTCCTCATCACATTTTGGTATCTGTCTAAAATTGCATTGATATGCTTTGGTTTGTTGAGTAAATTCGTGGAGGAAGATTAACTGGGGGACTTTAAGTGTTAAAGCTCACAAGCCAAATGTGCTGTTATGTTTTGTTGGAATCAAAGAGTAAAAATAACAGGAATCAGAAAACTTTCCCATTTTCTCTTTACTATATAGGCCGGTTCAACCAAACAGGCTTTTCATTAGTTAGGACTTCACTGAAATTTGGTATCAAAAGATATTATGGCTAAACATTTTATACCTAATGCACAGCTCCTCATCACATTTTGGTATCTGTCTAAAAATACATTAATATGCTTTGGTTTGTTGAGTAAATTCATGGATTAATGGGGGGGGTATTGTGGGTGTAGATTCAGTGCATTTGTGGGTGGAGAGTAACATGAACTTTAAGCGTTAAAGATCATAAGCCAAATCTGGTGGATGCTATTTTGTTTTGCAGAATAATAATAATAATACTAATACAATAATAATAATAAAAGAGCCAAACAGTCCCTGTCCTACTGTGTAAGACCCTCAGCGCTTTCTAGGCCCTCAAAAGTTAATTCCCTATTATTTTTTAGCATTAACATCATACTTACGTTTTTAAACTCCAATGTTGTAGTGAAACTGTCATTTCTTGTTATGTTTTGCTGGAATCAAGGAGTAAAAACAACAGGGATCAGAAAACTTTCTGGCTTCCCATTGGTTATGACTTCACTGAAATTTGGTATTAAAAGTTATTATGGCTAAAAACATCATACCTAATGCACAACTCCTCATCACATTCTGGAATCTGTCTAAAATTGCATTGATATGCTTTGTTTTTTTGAGTAAATTTGTAGGTGAAGATTAATGGGTGGATATTGTGAGAGTAGATTCAATCCATTTGTGGGTGGAGATTGAGATGTTGGAATCAAGGAGTAAAAACAACAGGAATCCGAAAACCTTCCCATTTTCTCTGTACTATCAAGTTCAACCAAGCAAACTTTCCATTGGTTAAAACTTCTAGAGCAAGGCCTTCAAGTTACATTAACTGCTGTTATACTGTACTTACAAAGTGACAGTGTAATCAGCTGACTATAGTTGGTGGGAATATTGTAAGAAAAACTTTTAAAGTATAAACGCGACTGCACTTGTTAGAAGCTAATGTCTTATACAAGCCTCAAATGTTTGTTTAATCTAGTACAGCTGAAAAGCTCCATGTGTGCAGATATTCAACTAGTGTTCTTGTTCATGTCTTGGTTAATGACTGAATGTTTGACATTTTTTGCCCAAACTGAAGGCCTACCTTTACTGGCTCCCCATTGTTCTTCACAGCTGGATAGTAGTGCTTTAGAATTAAGCTCCTAGCAGCAATTAAGAACTGCAAGGAAGGAGGCAGCGGTTGAGGCAGAGCGACAAGGCTTTTCAGTGGAGGAGTAAAGAGTCGGTTGGCAAGGACACCTGGTCATGAGGAGCTGTTCTTGATAGCGTAGTGAGTTGTGGAAAGTGACTAAGTGAGTGCTACTGCTGCTACAGCCACCCCCACCTTAGTGATCCCCAGCAGTGTGTGAGGAGTTCTGCCGTGTATTGTGGTAGGGGGAGTTGAGCAGCACTCAGTCTCTCTGCTTTATTGTCCAGAGAGAGGGGACTCGGCCCTGGAGGGCTGGGGAGTGTACGCCCTGTGGCATGTTCATGCATGCTTGGTGCGGGTGGGGAGGGGTGGGTGGGTGTGCTCCACATGTGTCCAGTGGTTCTGCATGGACTTGTGCGGTCACTGAAACAGCTATGCAGTGTTCTGCTACTGGTTCGTTCAATCATGTATGCATGGGAGGTGTGGCCATGTGGGGAACCTGGACACGTGTAGCAGTGCCTGACTCGCAGTAAGACAAAAATGTATATATACATTATGGGTCTGTCTCAAAACCTAGTGACATGTCAAGAGCACGCATACTATGACGTAAAATGTAGACAGTCACAATTACATCATAGTATGCGTTCCCGACATGTAGGCTGTGCCAATTCTTACATACCTTAAACATGCTTCTACTGAGAAACCTTATTTGATGCAATCTTCAAATCTACGAGCAGTGAAGTGGTTTTAAAATGTGAGTTATTTTGATTCTCTCTGGAGTTTTAATGTGTTTCTTGTCATATAATCACACAAAACAGTTTTTTATTATCAACTCTGTAACGAGTCCTTCACCATTTAGCAGTTTTCTACTTGAGCCATTAGCATTTATTCTCGTGGATTTTTAAGCCTCCGGCTATTGTTTTGAATGCCGGCTGGTAGCTTAGCAACCAGCTAAACCACCGGTCGCGTGCTGCAGTGAGCGGGAACAAGCCGTGACTCAGTCTCTCTCTAACTAGAGCGTCTCAGTAATCTGTTTTATGAGGAGAGATGAGGAGAGAACACTGATACTTAAACAACTGCCTACCTAGACAGCCTACTTAGACACTCACTAGGATTTGAGACAGACCCAATGTATGTATATATATTTCCTCTCTGTCCAAAGGAAAACAAATATCTCCAAACTAATAACTTTACAGGAGAGAACAAAAACATACTTTCCTTTTAATGTAAGTTAATGTAAATGTACTTATTATATTTGAGGTGATTTTGGAGCATTTCTGTTGGTCTATTGATCATGAAACTTTAACAGCATATAAAAAGCAACTGTTACATTGAAATTCTATTAAAAATGCTAATCAACAAAAATGCGATGATGTTACATAAATGTATATATATGTTGTTGTTATGGACGTTAGATAGATAGCAGCTGCACTATTAATATATATATATATATATATATATATATATATATATATATATATATATATATATATATATATATATATATATATATATACTGTATACATGATGTATAATATAATAGTACTGTTTATGTATATAGACTGTATACATTGTGTATAATATAATAGTACTGTTTATATATATAGACTGTATACAAGGTGTATAATATAATAGTACTGTTTATATATATAGACTGTATACAAGGTGTATAATATAATAGTACTATTTATATATATAGACTGTATACATGATGTATAATATAATAGTCATAGTGTAATAATAGCAGTATCTACCAGTAGTTAACAGTATAGTCATTATTATATATAGTTAACAGTAAAGTTATATATATCATACAGTTATACAGATAAATCTGTGAAATACATATGTAATCTGATACTGTCTGATAACTGATGACTGATATAGGGGTCTAAAGTGTATGCACATGCTGTGTGTTATTGCAGTCTTAGTAGTTTGTGTGGGTTTGGAATTTACCATGTGTGAAATATGTGGCTAGATGTGGCCCGCCTGCGTTTTCCCAGCCTTCTCAGGAGCACAGAGTGGTGGTTCTCCCGCTTTTGACTTTCAGCATTCCTGCAAGCAGCTTCACGAAGAGCCCCCTGGGATGCTTTTCCAACAGAACTGAAGACGACACACACAGACTCACACGAAGCTGGCTACTGAAAACTGCCTGGAATTTAGAACATTGAACATTCTTGCTTTGGACTATATTGATACACTGGCATCGATTACTAATTATATGTGCCTTAGACGCAAATGTAAAGCTTTAAAGTAGAAGATGTTAGGTCCAAATACCTTTAAGATTAAGAAAAACAAACTGTATATCAGAGCGTTGTGACATTTCCATCCCCAACACCACCACGAGACTCAGCCCAGCCGGGTGTGAGACCAGCTAATTGGGTTTTGATGTTAAATTTAACATTTTACGCTGCTTAATTGCGCTTATGCTGTTTTAGTAGGTCAGTGCATATTAATATGCATGTTTTCTTTTGAAAAAAGGCACCGCTCCTTTCCATCCGCTGTGAAAGACTGCAAAAACTGTAAATGGATCCATAATACATGAACTTGCCTGTTCGAAAGGAAACGGTTATGTGAGAAAAAAAAAAAAACGACTAATTACACTTCAGTAAACAAACTCACAAACAGTCCACTCTCCGCTAAAACAAATCATTAAAGCTGTTCAATCGCGGGGTTGTGACTGTGGTTAAAACACAGCGCTGAACAGTTACTTGAAGATTAGTGGACTGTTATCTCAAACACACCTAGATTAATAGGACCTAATCAGGTAGCGGCTCATTAAGAAGCTAAGCAGCAGCACTTCTGTTTGATTTGAGTTTCTCAGTGAGTTTCCAATCTCAAGGCCCTTTTCATAAAGTAAGTAAGTAAAGAAGAAACTTGATTCCCTTAATTGTAATAATTAAGCTGGCAATTAGAATTAGAGCCTAACCAATATAATGGTCATACATTAGGGTCCGGGGCAGCACGGTGGTGTAATGGTCAGCACGGTGGTGTAGTGGTTAGTATGGTGGTGTAGTGGTCAGTATGGTGGTGTAGTGGTTAGTATGGTGGTGTAGTGGTTAGTACGATGGTGTAGTGGTCAGCACGGTGGTGTAGTGGTCAGTACGCTGGTGTTGTAGTTAGTACGGTGGTGTAGTGGTTAGTATGGTGGTGAAGTAGTTAGTATGGTGGTGTAGTGGCTAGTACGGTGGTGTAGTGGTTAGTACGGTGGTGTAGTGGTCAGCACGGTGGTGTAGTGGTCAGTACGCTGGTGTTGTAGTTAGTACGGTGGTGAAGTAGTTAGTACGCTGGTGTAGTGGTCAGTACGGTGGTGTTGTAGTTAGTACGGTGATGTAGTGGTTAGTACGGTGGTGTAGTGGTTAGTGTGGTGGTGTTGTAGTTAGTATGGTGGTGTAGTGGTTAGTACGGTGGTGTAGTGGTTAGTATGGTGGTGTAGTGGTTAGTACGGTGGTGTAGTGGTTAGTACGGTGGTGTAGTGGTTAGTGTGGTGGTGTTGTAGTTAGTATGGTGGTGTAGTGGTTAGTATGGTGGTGTAGTGGTTAGTATGGTGGTGTAGTGGTTAGTACGGTGGTGTAGTGGTTAGTATGGTGGTGTAGTGGTTAGTACGGTGGTGTAGTGGTTAGTATGGTGGTGTAGTGGTTAGTATGGTGATGTAGTGGTTAGTACGGTGGTGTAGTGGTTAGTGTGGTGGTGTTGTAGTTAGTATGGTGGTGTAGTGGTTAGTATGGTGGTGTAGTGGTTAGTATGGTGGTGTAGTGGTTAGTATGGTGATGTAGTGGTTAGTATAGTGGTGTAGTGGTTAGTGTGGTGGTGTTGTAGTTAGTATGGTGGTGTAGTGGTCAGTACGGTGGTGTAGTGGTCAGTATGGTGGTGTAGTGGTTAGTATGGTGGTGTAGTGGTCAGTATGGTGGTGTAGTGGTTAGTATGGTGGTGTAGTGGTCAGTATGATGGTGTAGTGGTTAGTACGGTGGTGTAGTGGTTAGTATGGTGGTGTAGTGGTCAGTATGGTGGTGTAGTGGTTAGTATGGTGGTGTAGTGGTCAGTATGGTGGTGTAGTGGTCAGTATGGTGGTGTAGTGGTTAGTATGGTGGTGTAGTGGTCAGTATGGTGGTGTAGTGGTTAGTATGGTGGTGTAGTGGTTAGTATGGTGGTGTAGTGGTCAGTATGGTGGTGTAGTGGTCAGCACTGTCTCCTCACAGTAAGACGATCTGGGTTAGATTCCCGGTCCGGGTGGTTCTGTGTTGTGTCTGTATGTTCTCCCCGTGATTGAGTGGGTTTTCTCCGGGTACTCCGGTTTCCTCTAAAAGTCCAAACACATGCATGTTAGGTTGATCAGTCACTCGAAATTGCCTGTAAGCGTGAGTGAATGTTGGCCATGTGATGGACTGGCTAACTGTCCATGGTGTACCCTGCCTTCGCCCTATGATGCTGGGATTGTCTCCAGCTGCCCCGTGACCCCGACTAGCGGGATAAAGCAGGACATAATGGATGGATAACATTAGGGTCCTTCTGAATCTGACCAAGATGTTAAATCATGCACATTCTTAATCAATGTACCTGTACACCACTGAACAGCCAGTAGCAGTAGTATCGGTCATGGGGCCCGGTCAGTACACTTCTTACTTCCTACATCATCCTCTTGATGAACTCTATGGACAATCCATACCACATACACACCTCAATACAGACTCACTCTGCAACTTCAGTCTAGCACATCTACACCTGCACATGTAGACTGACTTCTTTACACCTTTTACATCCTACATCTCATATAATCTGGAATATATAAAATAACGTTCTATCTTCTGTACAAGCTGCACTTGTACACACAAACACTGAAAAGTTAAAAAAGCTCCAACAGCACTGCTGTGTCTGATCCACTTATACCAGCACAACACACACTAACTGCATTGCTATTGTGCCAAGTGCAGGTGGAGGGCAGGAAGTTATTTACCACATAGGGAACTCTATCACATCCTCAACAACTTAAAAACCACAAAGAGCTTTCTTTGAATACCAAAAGAAGTTGTTTCCAAGACTTAAAACAGCTTTGTTTAAGGTGGAAACAGAAAAACTGGTGATTAAAAAGCTGACCAGATGGTGCAGTCAGTAGGAGTGAGTATTGTTTTGTGTACAATACCTGTGGCTGCACTGGTGATAGATTTAAAACCATTAGGGCAAGTAAACAGCCAAAAAGCTAATGTTTTATTGAACCCACAGGACAGTAAAAGAAAACCAAACAACAGAAACAGTGGAGCTGTTTACTCCTAAGCTCAACCCAACTGCTAACAAACAAGCTGTGTGTCTTAATACTTGTGTAAATACTTGCATAGTATAGGCTCACCTCCATATTGTCCATACAGTTTTCACCTCCTGCCCTCTATCTGGAATTTGAATGCTGTCTGAATTACTTTCCTGAAAAAAAAGTTACTAATAGGATCTAAAGGTTCTTCAGGAAACTAGTTGTTTCTACTGGAAAGCACAAAGTCAGTTCTCATTAGAATCAGGTGAAGATAAAAACTGGCATTGTCACTTTCATTTTTTAAATATTTTACTCATTATTATATTATATTAATTATTATAATATCATTACAAATCATTTATTGGTAACATTCTCTTTTATATTCTAGGTATTAACTAGGTAAGCGTGAGGTACGAACCCCACACAACTGTTTTATTATTTTTGGGGAATTCTTGCTCATAACTTCTAAATATATATTTGTTTATATAACATGTAATAATATATAAACAAATATATATTATCTAAAGAAATAACTGAATATTATATAAACAAATATTCTTGTTTTATTGATTTTCTTTTGTTTGGTCACTCATTGTGTCTTCCTTGTTTCTCCACAAAGAGAGGAAACTACCCCAATGATGTCACTGTGTAATCCCAATTTGCAGGGGTCAGATGAACAGAGGCTCTTTATGTCTCTTCATTTAAGGGCTCCTCACTCTCTTCATCCCAACAGCTCTTACTTTCTCAATAGCTCCATAGTGTCGTGTGCCTCAGCGCCTCATTAGCAAAGCTAAAGTGCAGCCTTTGGCCCTTTTAGTTCAGCCCGGACCAGCGATCGCTTAAAAGCAACAGCTATGAATGAGAGAAAAGGTGAGTGGTGTTACTATTGACTGCATGTTAAAGCCTGAATGCTATTAGAAAGACATTTTCAGAAATTACATGAACAAGTTATTATAAGCTCTTATTTAATGGACCAAGTTCACTTTCAGATTTCACACAACCTTAATAAACAGTTCTACTAGAATAGAAGATATTAGTATGTTAAGTATCTTAAGTATTACTATCATGAACAAGAATGGTGATATTAATCCAAAAACAACATCAATATTACAATTATATATATATATATATATATATATATATATATATATATATGTCATTTTCTGCATTGGGAAAATAATCATTTTATTTCTCATTAATGTACACTTAGCACCCCATCTTGACAGAAAAAATGTAGAAATTAAAAAAGAAAAACTTAAATATCCCATGGTCATAAGTATTCAGACCCTTTGCTGTCACACTCATAATTAACTCACATGCTGTCCATTTCTTCTGATCCTTCTTGAGATGATTCTACTCCTGCATTGGAGTCCAGCTGTGTTTAATTAAACTGATTGGACTTGATTAGGAAAGGCACACACCTGTCTATATAAGACCTCACAGCTCGCAGTGCATGTCAGAGCAAATGAGAATCATGAGATCCCATGAACTGCCCAAAGAGCTCAGAGCTTAGAAACAGAATTGTGGCAAGGCACAGATCTGGCCAAGGTTACAAAAGAATTTCTGCAGCACTCAAGGTTCCTAAGAGCACAGTTTGGGATGATCAGAACTCTTCCTAGACCTGGCCGTCCAGCCAAACTAAGAGCCTTGGTGAAAGAGGTAAAGAAGAATCCAAAGATCACTGTGGCTGAGTTCCAGAGATGCAGTAGGGAGATGGGAGAAAGTTCCACAAAGTCAACTATCACTGCAGCCCTCCACCAGTCAGGGCTTTATGGCAGAGTGACCAAGACATATGAAAGCCTGCATAGACTCACAAACTATGAGAATTACGATTCTCTGGTTTGATTAGACGAAAATTAAACTTTTGGGCGTTAATTCTAAGCAGTATGTGTGGAAAAAACCAGGCACTGCTCGACACCTGCCCAATACAATCCCAACAGTGAATCATGGTGGTGGCAGCATCATGCTTTGGGATTGTTTTTCAGCTGCAGGAACAGGACGACTAGTTGCAATTGAAGGAAAGATGAATGCGGCCAAGTATAGAGATATCCTGGAGGAAAACCTCTTCCAGAGTGCTTAGGACCTCAGACTGGGCCGAAGGTTCGTCTTCCAACAAGACAATGATCCTAAGCACACAGCTAAAATAACAAAGTAGTAATTTTGGAACAACTCTGTGACCATTCTTGACTGGCCCAGCCAGAGCCCTAGACTAAACACAACTGAGCATCTCTGGAGAGACCTGAAAATGGCTGTCCACCAATGTTCACCATCCAACCTGATGGAACTGGAGAGGATCTGCAAGGAAGAATGGCAGAGGATCTCCAAATCTAGGTGTGAAAAATGCATCTTTGCCCAAAAGACTCTTGGCTGTACTAGCTTAAAAGGGCGCTTCTACTTAATACTGAGCAAAGGGACTGAATACTTATGACAATGTGATATTTCAGTATTTTTGTTAATAAATTTGCAAAAATTTTACAATTCTGTTTTTTTTCTGTCAAAATGGGATGCTATGTGTATATTAATGAGAAATAAAATAAAATGACTGCAATGAAAGTGAAAAATGTAATATATATATATATATATATATATATATATATATATATATATATATATATATATATATATATATATATATATATATACACATACATAAGCAACCTCAATACATGCTCCTATACATTAAAATAGGAGATGCCAGTCTATAAGCAACCTTAGTAAATGTTCCTATACATTAAAATAAGAAATATCAAGATAACAATCTATTACAACCTCAATAAACAATTCAATAAACAACCTAATAACAACTTTAATAAACCGTCTTATACACTAAATTTGGATGCATTTGTCAATAAACACTTCTACACACTGGAAAAGGTTCTGAACAACCTTAGGTAGCAGGCCTATAGACTAGTAGGCTTATATAAGTTTACGCAAAACATCACTAAACATACACTATAATAGAAGATGAACAATCTCAAATTCATATAGATTCAAGATTCAAGATTCAAGAGTTTTATTGTCATATGCACAGCATAAACTGACAGTTACACTGTACAATGAAATTCTTACTTTACTGTTCCTCCATTCACCAAACAAAAAAAGAAATAATAAAAAATATAATTTATTATCATATTTTATATATTTTCTATATAAGTTGAATAAAATAAAATTTAAGTAAACTTAAAAAATAAAAGTTTCATGTACTTTTATGTGCAAGTATAAGGAGCAGCAGCCACAAAGTGCAAATTGCAAGTAACAAATGTAAACAATAGTGTTTTTGTGCAAGTAGTGAATGTAAACAGTATTCTGACAGCAGCAGTACAGTGAGTGTAGGGTGGAGTTAAAATCGGTTTAAAAACCAGTTAAAAACCAGTTAAAAACCAGTTTAATATATACCAGAGTATGAGAAATTTGTCTATAAACAAATAAACAATAAACACTCAAATGCACCAGAATGGGAAATATTAGTCCATAAACAACCTCAATAAAAATACTACACACTACAATAAGAGATTAGTTCATCAGCTAATTTTTTTTATAAGCATTTCTACAAACTAGATGGTGACATCAGTCCATAACCATCTTTGACAAACAATCACAAACACTTGGAAAATGAACTACAATAACTACTAGTACACACTAGAACAGATTATATCAGTCCATAAACAAGCTCAAAAACCAGTCTCATACACTAGAATACATTTCTGATATAAAGTGCATATTGAGCTAAATATGAGGCAATAATGTGACGAGTTGGACATGCAGTCAGAACCATGCTAATTGGCTAATTGGTGGGGTTTAAGCTTACCTGTTGACTATATTAGTCTTGTGGCTTCAGTGCTAAACTAAAGAATCTAGCTTCGGGTACTATATGTGTTGACTTATCATCTGCAATTGAGGCAAAGCAGGAAAGTCTAGATCTACAGTGGTGGTTGTTAATGAGGTCATGGCCAGTAATACATATGCAACTCACTTGGACAGGGTTTGGACAGTACTTTTTGGGGGGGCAAAAAAAATTGTAGTAAGTTATAAAATGGTCCACTTAGGCTTACTCTTGAATGAGTCTGATTATAAAATAAGTCTTTGAAATGCTTCACGCTCTGTACATCCTCCTTTGCTTCTGGTTGAGTCCTTATTATACTAAAACAATGATGTAAAAAGGTGCAGACAGTTAATAAAACGGTTTGAACAAAATAGCTTTCCATGCTTAGATTTGTGCTCCATTTAACCTGTTTTGTAAGTCTTCTTAATAGAGTTAGAGAATGTCATCACAGAGTATCAAGAGGGCGCCAGTCTTGTCAAAATTGTGACAAGCAAACAGAGCCAGGAATATGAGGCGCGATGCTGTGGTGAAGAATTTGACGATGTTTCTGTGCAGCGCCGATGATCCGAGGAGCCACGGCTGCGAATGATCTAAAGTCCTGTTAGGCTGGCCCTGTTAGGTTCGCCACCGCGAGCTGTTATGAGAGGTGTCATGTTGCGGAGCTGACGGACCGTCAGGCTCTGACAGGGTTCAGGCGCTGCGTTCTCCTCGGTAACAGCTAGCTGTCTGACAGGGGCCGTGACAGGCCGTTAGAAAGAAAGACGTCGGGGGGGAGGAGGGATGGTGAAAGTGAATCAGCACCGCACATCTGTCACTGGAGCAACAACAAGTGAACACGGCCACAAATCAGCTGTCAAACAGAAACAGAACACTCTACCGCTCCATGCAAACCACTCACACTTGTGCGAAGAGCAAGGACTTGCCATCTTTACAAAAGCGCAAAGGGGGGCATGTCAAAGTCCAAACGGAGAATCATCAAACTCCTAAAACCCCCTGTCAGAGAAGTGCCCTCTAACTGCAGGCTGTTATTTATCACAGATGCTGTAATTAAGGGACGTGAAGATGTTTGTAGCCTCTATGTATAAGCTTTCATTTAATTTAACAATATAATTAGAGAATTAGAGGCAACGTCCGCTTGCATGGCAGCTTCGCAGAAATCCAAAATGGGTGTTGGTCTTTCAGGATACACAGTAATTCCCCTGTCAGAGCTGTGAGATGAAGCAGGCGCTGATGTTGTGAAGCAACAATCTGCGGAATTCATGTAAGAGAAGCTGATGGGATGCAGGACTGTCATAAGATACAAGGTTTGCTTGCACTAACGCACCAAACTCAATGTTCATGGGCAATGATGAGCAAAGTTCTTGTAGAGCAGGGACCAAAGCAAACAGCACTGTTGTTAGTGTTGTGGCAGGTTCTGTGCAAAAGTTTTAAAGAGTTTACCAGAAGCTACTGAGAAAAACAACCACTTTCTTCAGCCAAAAATATGTGGACACTAATTATCAATGTACGACGTACGACGTACGATTAGCCACATGTGTTTACACACAGCGGAATTTGACCTCCGCATTTAACCCATCCGTGCAGTGAAACACCCACATATACACACACTAGTGAACATACACACTAGGGGGCGGTGAGCACACGTGCCCGGAGCGGTGGGCAGCCCTTATCCACGGCGCCCGGGGAGCTGTTGGGGTTAGGTGCCTTGCCCAAGGGCACTACAGTCATGACTTGCCGGTCCCAGGGATCGAACCCACGACTGCCCCCTAGTAGTTACTAATCCTACTAATTATTGAATTCTTCTGATTCAGCCATACATGGGTATAAAATCACATTGCCCTTAAATCACATAGCCATGCAACCTCCATAGACAAACACTGGCAGTAGAATGGGTCATACTGAAGGCACCAACCAGTCCTTCTCTCCTTTGTTGCCATTTGCTCCATCCTTGACTGCATCGCTGTATCATCCACCTGATGCAGCACCTATGCAGTTTCTGAAGCTTTTACCTTCAGACTCAGCTTTAGTTTAATAAACTGTAACTACCTAAACTGTGACCAAAGAAGGATGGGTCTCCCCTTGTGAGCTTGGTTCCTCCCAAGGTTTCTTCCTCCAGTTGAGGGAGTTGTTCTTGCCACCGTTGCCTCTGGCTTGCTCACAGGGGATAAAGTGTTGTGATTTCATGTTTTAATGCTTTTAAGCTCCTGTAAAATTGCTTTGAGATAACATCGTTGTAAAAAGCGCTATACAAATAAACTTGACTTTAAATGTGGCACTTTTCTAGGATACCACCTGGATGTCCTGACCAATTGTAAATGGTATTATCGTGAAATGGAAGCCTCTAGGAGCAAAAGTAGCTCAGCCATGAAGTGGTAGACCATGCAAACTCACATAGGAGGAATCACTTACTATAGAGCTCCAAACTGCCTCTGGAAGCTATATCAACACAATAACTGTGCACCAGGAGCTTCATGATCGGCCTCCATGCCAAACAGCTACACACAAGCCTAAATTAACTATATACAATGCCAGCCTTTGACTGGATTGATGTCAAGAACACCATAACTGTGATTCTGGAGCAGTGAAAATGTGTTCATCATGTTTTTCTATGTGGATGTGTGTTTTGGAGAACACGTGGAGATCACTACCCACCAGAATGCACAGTGACAGCAGTAAAGCTTGGTGGAGGAGGGATAATGGTCTGGGGCTGTTTTTCTGGATCTGGTCTAGATATTTCAGATTTGGACAGAAAGTTATCAGATTGCGCTAAGACCAACATTTCAGGTCCAATTTAAATACTACTCAGCTTGGTGGTCAATAATAATGGTTGGAGCTTTTTAATGATTTGGCAAAGCCACCCAAAGTTATATGCTTCCAACGTTGTATCTGCAGTTTGTGGAAGATCCTGTCTTGACCTCAAACCCCACTGAGCCAGGCCTCCTCGTCCAACATCAGTGCCAGACCTCACAAATGCTCTTTTGTCAGTCACACAAATTTTCTCAGACAAGCTCCAAAGTCTTTTGAAAAGCCTTCCCAGAAGAATCAACCTGTTATATACCTGTGTTGGCAATAGAGAGTATATTGCAGTAAAAAATTATTTTACACATGAAAATATTTTTATTTAAATATTACGTCTCCTTATGGCAGACATGTATGAGTTGTAGTTAATATATGCTGCTTCATTAATTTAAATCATGTTTGCTAGTGAAGGAATGTAATACATTCATGTCATGGATATGGATGTTATTATATGCAATGTGTTCTATCTATGGTAAAGCTAATATATTAGAATATCCAGCATTGCTTGATGAACAAATTAATTAAAGCAGAATTGAAATAGAATTTTGATCCTGCTGATTATTTTGTAATGATATATATTGTATAGTTATTTATATTATATGTCTATTTATATAGACAGTTATCATACTGCAATAGGACCAAATGTTCAGGCCTAATTAAAGCTCTACTCAGCTTGGTGGTCAATAATAATAGATTGGAGCTGCACTCAGACACTTTCCACTATTGTTTATATATTGCTGCTATGGACAATATCACTCACTTTTAATATAGATATTTTCTCAGATTAACCTTGCCTATACATATGTCCTTCCTGTATATTTTGTTATTATTTTCAGTATATTCTTTTATATTATTATATTTCAGTTATATATATATATATATATAACCTCAAGCATTTCAATGTATATATGTCCTGACAATAATAAATTTGAAACCTGAGACTAAAGCCGCCCAACTCTGCAAGATATCAGCACTGTTAATACACTGCATCCAGTTTAAGAATATGTATTCTATAAGCACTTTTAGGTTTGAATAGGTTCTCTTTTGTTTTTTTTAGGATAGAAATAGTAGCACAACCGTGGGAGAATATTGCTGTCCTGCATTATTGGTAAAATTATCATTTCTATTAGTAATCTAGTTTCTATGCCCCATATTTCTCTGAAAGTGGTCATTAAAATATATTGTTTAATAAACATTGTTTTGAGAACTGGCAAAACACCTCGTTTACAAAGTGTTAAGCAAATGAATTCCCAACCAAAAAGTTTGTACTTTGTTCAAAAAACAGAAGTGAAACTTTAACCCCGAATTGTGCAGCTAATGAGTAATCTCCAGTCGGGAGCCCGTTTAATTATCTTCAAAGGCATTTTCGAAGATATGCGCAGGTATTAGCCTCGCTGTGCGTGTGGAGTGCCTTGCGGTAGGCTAATCAAACCCTCTTAACTCCTCAATTATTTTCCATTACAGGGGAGCGATAGCTGTGTTTTGCCTGCTCAGTTTATTGGTAATGGAAGGCTTCATACTGAGGAGTGTTAATTGGTAGGTGTCGGAGCCGGAGGGTCATGGGTTATGTTTGGAACATCTTCATTAGCACTTAACTCCTTCAGTGAGACTCCGCGGCGAGTGTGTGTATGTGCAGTTGTGTGTTTGTTTAGAGCTCTTTGTGGGGACCAGATGTCTCCAGATTGATGGACATTATGGAGGGGTCATTTAGTTGCTTCCTTCTTTTCCCCAAAAAGTAAAGCTAGAATACTTGCGGTCAGCGCTGAACTTCCGGCTGCTGATGTAAAGGTTAGGGTGGGTGCAAAGGAACTTGGTCTCCATTGTAATCAGTCATTACAGAAAAACAAGGGCTCTGACACTTTAGGAACCGGCCGTAATGAGATCAGTTCCTTATATATGTTTATCCTTATTATTCATTTTAACTGTTTCTTTAAAAAGCTGTTGTGAGGTATGGGTTTAGGTTTATTTTGAACACTTCTGAGCTGTAGCGGTTGTGTGGAAATCCCCAAAAAAGATACTGAAGATAGACATGCATGTATGTGTGTGTTAGGAGGAAATCAGTCTACACGTATCTCTTTCATCATGTCCCTCTCTGCAGGCTCTCTTTTCCGTTGCTTCAAAGCACAGCCCTGTGTGTTAGACCACCCGGTAGACCCCCAGCCTTTCAGATTCATGCTACATTATGCTTATTTCGTTCCTCATGTTTCCATTAGTGAAAAATGCACCCGTGGACAATTTATTGAATTTTGCTATTCTTAAGAATTTATGCTGATACAGCTCCGTCCAGCTGAAGTAGACTAAAGATGGTGCACAAGTTCGGGCACCCAGTCTAATCTGTGGATCATCTAAGTGTAAATGAGCCACACATTCAGCACAGAGAACACACTTCTATACAATTTAATATCCGATTACTGATTATTTACTGATATTAACATATTAGAGAACAAAATGAAGTTGCCAGTGTAAATGTTATGGAATGCTTATTTGTTTGTTTGTTTTATTTTTCCAACGTTATATAGAATTTTTGCAGAGGGAGTGGTTAGTATGGTTGTGTAGTGGTTAGTACGGTGGTGTAGTGGTTAGTATGGTGGTGTAGTGGTCAGTATGGTGGTGTAGTGGTCAGTACGGTGGTGTAATGGTTAGTACGGTGGTGTAGTGGTTAGTACGGTGGTGTAGTGGTTAGTATGGTGGTGTAGTGGTTAGTATGGTGATGTAGTGGTTAGTACGGTGGTGTAGTGGTTAGTATGGTGGTGTAGTAGTGGTTAGTACGGTGGTGTAGTGGTTAGTACGGTGGTGTAGTGGTCAGTACGGTGGTGTAGTGGTCAGTATGGTGGTGTAGTGGTTAGTACGGTGGTGTAATGGTTAGTACGGTGGTGTACTGGTTAGTACGGTGGTGTAGTGGTTAGTACGGTGGTGTAGTGGTTAGTAGGGTGGTGTAGTGGTTAGTATGGTGGTGTAGTGGTTAGTACGGTGGTGTAGTGGTTAGTACGGTGGTGTAGTGGTTAGTATGGTGGTGTACTGGTTAGTATGGTGGTGTACTGGTTAGTATGGTGGTGTAGTGGTTAGTACGGTGGTGTAGTGGTTAGTACGGTGGTGTAGTAGTTAGTATGGTGGTGTAGTGGTTAGTACGCTGGTGTAGTGGTTAGTACGGTGGTGTAGTGGTTAGTACGGTGGTGTACTGGTCAGTATGGTGGTGTAGTGGTCAGTACGGTGGTGTAGTGGTTAGTATGGTGGTGTAGTGGTTAGTAGGGTGGTGTAGTGGTTAGTACGGTGGTGTAGTGGTTAGTACGGTGGTGTAGTGGTTAGTACGGTGGTGTAGTAGTTAGTACGGTGGTGTAGTGGTTAGTACGCTGGTGTAGTGGTTAGTATGGTGGTGTAGTGGCTAGTACGCTGGTGTAGTGGTCAGTATGGTGGTGTAGTGGTCAGTACGGTGGTGTAGTGGTTAGTACGGTGGTGTAGTGTTTGGTACGCTGGTGTAGTGATTAGTATGGTGGTGTAGTGGTTAGTATGGTGGTGTAGTGGTTAGTACGGTGGTGTAGTGGTTAGTACGCTGGTGTAGTGGTTAGTATGGTGGTGTAGTGGTTAGTATGGTGGTGTAGTGGTTAGTACGGTGGTGTACTGGTTAGTACGGTGGTGTAGTGGTTAGTACGGTGGTGTAGTGGTTAGTATGGTGGTGTAGTGGTTAGTATGGTGGTGTAGTGGTTAGTACGGTGGTGTAGTGGTTAGTACGGTGGTGTAGTAGTTAGTATGGTGGTGTAGTGGTTAGTACGCTGGTGTAGTGGTTAGTACGCTGGTGTAGTGGTTAGTACGGTGGTGTAGTGGTTAGTACGGTGGTGTAGTGGTCAGTATGGTGGTGTAGTGGTTAGTACGGTGGTGTAGTGGTTAGTATGGTGGTGTAGTGGTTAGTATGGTGGTGTAGTGGTTAGTACGGTGGTGTAGTGGTTAGTACGCTGGTGTAGTGGTTAGTACGGTGGTGTAGTAGTTAGTACGGTGGTGTAGTAGTTAGTACGGTGGTGTAGTGGTTAGTACGCTGGTGTAGTGGTTAGTACGGTGGTGTAGTAGTTAGTACGGTGGTGTAGTGGTTAGTACGCTGGTGTAGTGGTTAGTATGGTGGTGTAGTGGTTAGTACGCTGGTGTAGTGGTCAGTACGGTGGTGTAGTGGTCAGTACGGTGGTGTAGTGGTTAGTACGGTGGTGTAGTGGTTAGTACGGTGGTGTAGTAGTTAGTACGGTGGTGTACTGGTTAGTACGCTGGTGTAGTGGTTAGTATGGTGGTGTAGTGGTTAGTACGCTGGTGTAGTGGTTAGTACGGTGGTGTAGTGGTCAGTACGGTGGTGTAGTGGTTAGTACGGTGGTGTAGTGTTTGGTACGCTGGTGTAGTGATTAGTATGGTGGTGTAGTGGTTAGTATGGTGGTGTAGTGGTTAGTACGGTGGTGTAGTGGTTAGTATGGTGGTGTAGTGGTTAGTACGGTGGTGTAGTGGTTAGTACGGTGGTGTAGTGGTCAGTACGGTGGTGTAGTGGTCAGTATGGTGGTGTAGTGGTTAGTACGGTGGTGTAGTGGTTAGTATGGTGGTGTAGTGGTTAGTAGGGTGGTGTAGTGGTTAGTATGGTGGTGTACTGGTTAGTACGGTGGTGTAGTGGTTAGTACGGTGGTGTAGTGGTTAGTATGGTGGTGTACTGGTTAGTATGGTGGTGTAGTGGTTAGTATGGTGGTGTAGTGGTTAGTACGGTGGTGTAGTGGTTAGTACGGTGGTGTAGTAGTTAGTATGGTGGTGTAGTGGTTAGTACGCTGGTGTAGTGGTTAGTACGGTGGTGTAGTGGTTAGTACGGTGGTGTAGTGGTTAGTACGGTGGTGTAGTGGTCAGTATGGTGGTGTAGTGGTCAGTACGGTGGTGTAGTGGTTAGTATGGTGGTGTACTGGTTAGTACGGTGGTGTACTGGTTAGTACGGTGGTGTAGTGGTTAGTACGGTGGTGTAGTGGTTAGTACGCTGGTGTAGTGGTTAGTACGGTGGTGTAGTAGTTAGTACGGTGGTGTAGTGGTTAGTACGGTGGTGTAGTGGTTAGTATGGTGGTGTAGTGGTTAGTACGCTGGTGTAGTGGTTAGTATGGTGGTGTAGTGGTCAGTACGGTGGTGTAGTGGTTAGTACGGTGGTGTAGTGTTTGGTACGCTGGTGTAGTGATTAGTATGGTGGTGTAGTGGTTAGTATGGTGGTGTAGTGGTTAGTACAGTGGTGTAGTGGTTAGTACGCTGGTGTAGTGGTTAGTATGGTGGTGTAGTGGTTAGTAAGGTGGTGTAGTGGTTAGTATGGTGGTGTAGTGGTTTGTACGGTGGTGTACTGGTTAGTACGGTGGTGTAGTGGTTAGTATGGTGGTGTAGTGGTTAGTATGGTGGTGTACTGGTTAGTATGGTGGTGTAGTGGTTAGTACGGTGGTGTACTGGTTAGTACGGTGGTGTACTGGTTAGTACGGTGGTGTAGTGGTTAGTACGGTGGTGTAGTGGTTAGTATGGTGGTGTACTGGTTAGTATGGTGGTGTAGTGGTTAGTACGCTGGTGTAGTGGTTAGTACGGTGGTGTAGTAGTTAGTACGGTGGTGTAGTGGTTAGTACGCTGGTGTAGTGGTTAGTATGGTGGTGTAGTGGTTAGTACGCTGGTGTAGTGGTTAGTACGGTGGTGTAGTGGTCAGTACGGTGGTGTAGTGGTTAGTACGGTGGTGTAGTGTTTGGTACGCTGGTGTAGTGATTAGTATGGTGGTGTAGTGGTTAGTACGGTGGTGTAGTGGTTAGTACGGTGGTGTAGTGGTTAGTACGCTGGTGTAGTGGTTAGTATGGTGGTGTAGTGGTTAGTATGGTGGTGTAGTGGTTAGTATGGTGGTGTAGTGGTTAGTACGGTGGTGTAGTGGTTAGTATGGTGGTGTAGTGGTTAGTATGGTGGTGTAGTGGTTAGTACGCTGGTGTAGTGGTTAGTACGCTGGTGTAGTGGTTAGTACGCTGGTGTAGTGGTTAGTATGGTGGTGTAGTGGTTAGTACGGTGGTGTAGTGGTTAGTATGGTGGTGTAGTGGTTAGTACGGTGGTGTAGTGGTTAGTATGGTGGTTTAGTGGTTAGTACGCTGGTGTAGTGGTTAGTATGGTGGTGTAGTGGTTAGTATGGTGGTGTAGTGGTCAGTATGGTGGTGTAGTGGTTAGTATGGTGGTGTAGTGGTTAGTATGGTGGTGTAGTGGTTAGTGTGGTGGTGTAGTGGTTAGTACGGTGGTGTGGTGGTTAGTATGGTGGTGTAGTGGTTAGTATGGTGATGTAGTGGTTAGTACGGTGGTGTAGTGGTTAGTATGGTGGTGTAGTGGTTAGTATGGTGGTGTAGTGGTTAGTGTGGTGGTGTAGTGGTTAGTACGGTGGTGTGGTGGTTAGTATGGTGGTGTAGTGGTTAGTATGGTGATGTAGTGGTTAGTATGGTGTTGTAGTGGTCAGTACGGTGGTGTAGTGGTTAGTACGGTGGTGTAGTGGTTAGTATGGTGGTGTAGTGGTTAGTACTCTGGTGTAGTGGTTAGTATGGTGATGTAGTGGTTAGTATGGTGGTGTAGTGGCCTGTAGGTGTGAGTGTGTGGGCGAGTGTGTGTTGTCCCAATCCCGGGTGCGTGGTGAGGGCTGTGTCAGGAAGGGCATCCAATGTAAATCACTTAGCCAAATCTAGTATGCGATTTCACTGTGGCGCCCCCTGTAGGAGGGAGTAAGCCGAAAAAAGAACCACCACCCTATCAAAAAAAGCTGTCCCATGTAAGTGTATTCCTTGATTAAGATGTGTTCATCTCTATTAACTCGACATAATATTTAGCTGAGTGTTTTCAAATCCAGACTGAAACCATATATGTTTAGGCTATCTTATGCCTAGTATTCTGGCTAATTTTCGTTTGTTTATTTATAGACAATAAAGTTTCTGTCCTCACAGTTTTACTTACTACTTTTTTTTACCCAAATTTAGTAACTAAAATGACAAAAACCTTATCTTCCATAGCTTTAAACTATTTTACTTTCTGTGTAAGATACGCAATTTTGCTCTTTAAAAATTCTTGATGTCCTTTAATAAAGTTTCTGGGTAAAGCACTTTGAAATTTAGTGACTAAAATGGTAAAAAACTTCCATCATAACTTCCAACATAAACTGTTTTTATTCCCAATGCAACATTACAGTTTTTGAAAATGCCTGTTGTTATTTATGTTGTGTGTAAATTTTATTGTGATTGATAAAAATGGTCTGAAATGACCTGGACAACAGTCGGATTACACTGAAAGAGTGTAAACAGTGTTTTTTCATTCTCCTGTAAATTTCGCATTTTTATGATTTGAGTTTTTTAAAATAGCGACAATACCCCCCAACACACACAAAAATGGAGAAGCTATAATTGTGGTTTTGAAGATATGTATCCATTTGCATTCTAATATTAAACACATTTCCTACAAGTGTCATACAGTTTAGGGGAAGTTGTAAAAATGAAGAAGTTTTGGAGCTGCTGTAACTGAGCTGTAGGTGAGCGCATGATAATTGAGAATCTGCAAACTTATGGCCACAATATCTTAGATCTGAAGACCCACAGCTAAATATCAGCAATTAAACAGCTGTTTATAGTGTTTTTGTTACAACCAATAAATTCCAATAAACATAAAAGTGTAGTTTTTGTGTGAAGTATATGTTTTTACCATGTCATAGCTGTATGTTGTTACCAGAATAGCATAATTTGTGTTTAAATTTAATTTTATTTAATTTTCAATTAATTTTCAATTTGCATTGTAGGAGTTATTACTAAATAACAATTATTGAGTAGTACAGCGTATATGCATCTTGCTGCTGTCTGGCAAAAAAAAAAAAAAAAATATATATATATATATATATATATATATATATATATATATATATATATATATATATATATATTATCTTTATATATATAAAGATCTATCTATCTGTGTATATATATATATATATATATATATATATATATATATATATAGAGATAGATAGATAGATTAAGATACAACAATCTTAATGGCTTTCTTTTTTGATGTCTTTAATGTGAATATTTTTTATTTTAGCCTTTATATCTATATCGGGCCTCTGGTGGATATTATCCTATACACTTGCTTGTTCATCCATAAGTTATTGAAGTATTTCATGTCAAATCAAGAAAGGACCCCATCAATGGAGCAAAAAGAAATCGATTTGACAGAAGCAACCAATTTGGTTGAGAGAGTGTGAAGAAAAAGCCCATTGGCCAGCTTTGTGTCTTATTGTGCGAGTGGTTTCATTAAACTTTAACTGCAGAGGCCTTCTGGCTCAAAATCTGTTTAGTTTCACCCCAAGCCCCCATCCCCCCCATATACACACACACATACACACACACACACACACGCAGCGTCTCTCGCACCACGCCGGCCTGATGGATCCCATTTAATCGCAGCCAAGTCACACGAACGCATTCGCCCCAGAGAAGTTTGCATCCTTTTGACAGACGACCCTTCTCCAACGCCTCCTTTTCATTAAGGATCGTAATTTGGACGCCTTCCAAATCGCCCCTCTATTCTTCAGGGCGAGAAGAGCGCTAATTACACCAGCGTCTACAGCAGGAGTGGAAACACACAATTACACACCTTCCTTCTGCTCTGTGTGTGTGTGTGCACCCTCACACGGGGCCTTTTGTAGGTCAGGAGGACGCCAGGACCAATTCATCTTACGTGTATGTGGATACAGTTGGGGTTTCACGACTTCAGATTTTTGTCGACAGTTGAGCAACGAAAGGAAGGAAACGCAGGATGGTTGTGCATAAACGACAAATAGAGTGCGGCTGGGTAGGTCTGTGGATTGGAGGTTGGGGATCTGCTCTGAGTGAGCACAGGCAGTTTGGAGGTTGTAGGTTTAACGAAACCGTAATTTTTGGATTTGGCCAAAAATGAATGGGACCCTATGGGAAGATTGACGGATGAATGAACGACAAATAGAGGAGTGTGGGACAGTATGTCTGTTGATTAGAGGTTGGGGATCTGCCCTGAGTGAGTACATGCAGTTTGGAGACTGTAGATTTAACAAAACCATGATATTTGGGTGTGTCTCCAAAAATGAATGGGACCTTATGGTAGGAATGAGGGATGAATAAATGACAAATAGAGGAGTGCGAATGGGTATGCCTGCGGATTTTTGTTTGGGGTTCTGCCCTCATTGAGTACATGCAGTTCGCTGGCTGTAGGTTAAAAGAAACCATGATGTTTGGGTGTACTCGAAAATGATTGGGACTCTATGGAGGAAATAAGAGAGAGAAATAAGAAAAAATCTACAAACAGACAATAATGATTCAAACAAACACTACAGTTATAGTCGGGGGTCAGCTGCTTATTCTTCTGGAGCTGAAAGTCATTTTTTTCTAATTGTGTTAACTAGTAAATTAAGCTTAC
This sequence comes from Megaleporinus macrocephalus, assembly GCA_021613375.1. NCBI lineage: Eukaryota > Metazoa > Chordata > Actinopteri > Characiformes > Anostomidae > Megaleporinus > Megaleporinus macrocephalus. Next base: position 10,612,306 of record CM038709.1, read on the forward strand.
ACTAAAGCATATAAAGATCACAGTAAAATCAGCTGAAAATGATTGTTTTTTTACTTAAATCAGCAAAACATGTCAAAACATGAAAGTGTCCAAACTTCTATATCTTCACTGTCCAAAGAAAAACATGCATCTCCATTTTTGTCTATTTTCATTTTTCTACTTCACCTGAATGCAGCAGCTACTGTTTGCCATGTTTGATCGTTTTACAGTTATTGGACCAATAGGAATGCTCCAAAATAACTTGGAAAAAATTTTGGTTCCATTAACTTCCATTAAACTTACACTGTAAGGTTGTCATTTTGGTTTTATATCGTCGCTGTCCAATGAAAAACATGTATCCCTATTTTTGTTGATTTCCATTTTTCTACATTAAATGCAGCAGTTGCTGTTAACATTGTGGGGGAATTTTATGATGAACAGACCAATAGAAATGCTTCAAAACAGTTTGGAAATAATTCCAGTTCCATTGATTTCCATTGTAAGTTTAGGCATTTTGAAGATATATCTTTTCGAAAATACACAACAGCGTACATTTAAATAAATAAATAAATAAATAAATATAAATATATATATATATATATATATATATATATATATATATATATATATATATATATATATATATATATATATATATATATATATATATATATATATATATGAGCTGTATTATTGTGTGAACATTTTATAACTGACCAAATCCAACATAGTTATATGTCTGTATCTCCTTTTCTCAGTGAGGAGCTTCTTGAACAGCTACACATCCTTTCAGACCCCCATAGCACTGAGATGTCTTCTCACAGTGGAAGGATGGACAGAAACACCTGTGGATGTTCTCAGATCTAAAGTTGTTCTCCTCACTCTTAAAGATCTGACAGTGCCTACAGCATAAGTATGAGATGAGACTGAGGGTCTGTCTCAAAACCTAGTGAGGGTCTACATAGGCAGCATTTTACATCATAGTATGCGCTCCTGACATGTAGACTGTCCCAATTCTTACATACCTTAAACATGCTGTCTACTGAGGAACCTTATTTAGACCTGATTTTAAGGAAGCATCGAACGCTTCCTCAGCCGCTAAGACAATCCCATGTTACAACACAGGCTAATCTCGGAGCAGTGAAGTGATTTTAAAATGTGAGTTATTTTGATTCTCTCTGGAGTTTTAATGTGTTTCTGGTCATATAATCACACAAAACAATCAACTCTGTAACGAGTCGTGCATCATTTTGCAGTTTTATACTCGAGACATTAGCATTTATGCTAGCAGATTTTTAAGCCTCGGCCTATTGTTTTGGATAGCTGTTCGGTAGCTTAGCAACCAGCTAAACCACCAGTCTCGTGCTGCAGTGGGCGGGAACAAGCCGTGACGTAGTTTCTCTCTAACTAGAGCGTCTCAGTAATCTGTTTTATGAGGAGAGATGAGGAGAGAACACTGCTACTAAAACAACTGCTACCTAGACAGCCCACTTACACACTCACTAGGATTTGAGAGCCTGAGACTTGAGACTGAGGGATGTGGGAACTTAGGCTGGAGTTCAGGACAGCTGCTGTCTTCTTATAACTATGGTGGGGCTGATATAGCACTGAGGAGCATGGAGGAGATGGAATGGTGGTGTTGGTTGCAAACACTTTGTCACAGGAAAAGGGAGGTAGTTATGCAGTTATTTCATAGCTCCTTTGATTTGACGGGGACAGTTTGAGGGTCTCCCAGGTCTTTCAGGTGGTTGCTAGGAGTCGTATTTTCTATATAGTGTTTAATGATTTTTTTCACTCTATTTCTGGAAACTTCTGTTTTTCACTCATTTTCATTTAACTTGCAAATGAATGGATCATATATGTAGTCTCCTGAGAAATAGTCCCTGAAAAAATGAGTAATGTGCACTTAATGGCTGTTTTTAATTGGAAATTAGATAAATGTAGGGTGGTCTGTGACTGTACTCTACGTATATGTATATTCACGTATAGGGATACATGTGTGTGAAGGGGGGGTGGTGTTATAGGTCTGGTGGACTCCAGACCCATTTCATTGAATTGTGGGCATGATCTGCATGGCTAATGTTGTAATTGTAATAATTAATACCACTTCATTCCCGCTGCAGCTAATTATGCACTCTCACGTCACAGGCCTTTCAATAGGCCCCCTGTGAAGGGAGGTTAAACATGCAAACAGCCATTCTTCGCCATCTCCATGGATTTGCATTAAAGAACACACAAAGCACAGTATGGCTTTTTAGTTTATTAGAAAAAGCCAGTTTTAATGCTTGTGTTCAGCAACAGCTTATAATAGCTAGCTTGGACCTTCATAGGTTTAAATACATTACCTTCCAACTCACTATCACTATTAATACATTTTGAGACATCTTACCTTCTTCTGTAATTAATATTTGACTTTTACTGTTTGATTTATATTCAGTAGGGCTGTGCCATATCATATCGTACACATTAATATCGCCAACATTTTTGAATATGGTAAACGATATTATACCCTAAAATATCGTGCCATATCACCCATCACTAATTATCACATCAGGGTACTGCTTTTTACTGTTTTTAGCTAAAGAAACATTCACACTTTTCTCATTTCCTATTATATATCTACTAGAGACAGATTTTATCTGTCCAGTATCATTTACTTTACTTCAGTCCTGGATATATGGAGATATTTGGAGTACATTATTTAGTATTGTGACATTCTGGATCATTGACTTCTGTTACAATCTGAAGAATTATTGTATTTTTTAATATCTCAGTTAGGGGTGTGCCATATCTTCTCATATACAATAATAACATTTAATTTTCAATTTGTTGCCGTAGTGTATTCTTGAAATATTTTTTTTTAATTCAATGTTTTATCATATCACCAAGAGTATCGTTATCGCAAAAATACCATAAAATATTGTGATATTATTGTAGGGCCATATCGCCCACCCCTAATATTCAGCTACACAATCAAGAAGTTATTCTGTTACCATAAATTCAGCTTTCATGGTTATTATTCCATCTTTTAAAAAACTTACTGCATAATTTAAATAATAATATGTAAGCTGAGTGATTCAGAGTGGGTTTGGTGTGAAATAGCTGTTTGTAGAGAGACAGATTTCTTTACAGTGATGATGGGAACCCCGGGGTCTCAAAGCCTACAACACAAATATAGATATTTTATTTACTGTTAAACTCACCAGTGAACCAGTGGAAATTTAGCTCAACTTAAAATTATATATTAACTTAAGTCAAATGAATTGGTGCAGTTAAACCCTGTTTCTGGTTATGTGTCTTATTTAGATAAACTAAACAGAATAAGCGTTTGGCTGGTTGCTGGGATTCTTTTCATCACACAGTTGCTCCACTTGGGCCTCCAGATATGGAATGTTGTAACATTGCTGGGAATCAAACTCCCAGTCTCCCGATGTTGGAATGATTTGTTAAATATTGACACCACATGTGACCAAATTTAAACCTACAATACTTTTTGCAGTGGGCACCAAATCTGAGATCTTCGGGTATTCGTGTAGAACGTAGGACTACGATTAGAACGTAGAACGTAGAACTACGATTAGCCACATGTGTTTACACACAGCGGAATTTGACCTCCGCATTTAACCCATCCGTGCAGTGAAACACCCACATATACACACACTAGTGAACATACACACTAGGGGGCGGTGAGCACACGTGCCCGGAGCGGTGGGCAGCCCTTATCCACGGCGCCCGGGGAGCAGTTGGGGTTAGGTGCCTTGCTCAAGGGCACTACAGTCATGACTTGCCGGTCCCGGGGATCGAACCGGTGACCTTCCGGTCACAAGGCCGGATCCCTAACCTTCAGGCCACGACTGCCCCTTGCTGAGTGGTTCAATGGAGGAAGCCGTTATCCAAACAGGATATTGTAGAGTTTGAACAATGCCACAGGCATCCAGAGGTGAGTACCCAGGAAGAGAAAACATTGAAACTGTGGAAATTCATTCCAATTTTCATTAGACTTAGACATTTTTAAGAAACCATTAAAAATGTATCTCAATAACTCAACGTTTTATTAAAACTTTAACATCACGGTACAGATAAACTTGACAATTGGCTTATTAAGACTCAATTTATGTTATTATATATGCAAACTATATACAGGCCAATAGAAATGCTGCACAATCACTTAGAATAAAATCTCTTTACATTCACTTACACCAAAAATAAAAAAATGTTTTTGGACGGCGATGTTATAGAGTTACTGATGTTGGAACTTTTTAATACCGCACCAGAAAAAATGAAAAATTATTAGTTACCTAGTTTTGTGTTCAGAGTGAATTGGTGAAAACTGGTTAATTCTAGTGACTCTGGTTAATTCTAGTGATTTCTTCATGAAGTGTGATGGTAACCAGGGGTCGCCATCTTTACAACACAAATATAGACATCTTATTTACTATCAAACCCAACAGTAAACCTACACACATCTTCTGAGTGTTTATATGCTGATGATGGTTTAATAGTCAATAGATAGATAGATAGATAGATATATTCAAACTGAGTTAACTCAACAGTAAGCCAAAATATTTGAAACAATTTATTAATTTATCAATTTAAACACTCTCTCGGACATCAAGCAGCATATTCATAACTGTTTAGGCATCTTCAGACGTCTGGTTCCTATCACCACCGCTGTATTCACTGAGAACATTTTGGCTCAAAGTTGGTTACAAGACCTGAAAGGTTTGTGTGCAGTTCAGTGTTGACATCACAACAACAAGTACATTGGTACAATAGACCCTCTGTCAGTGCTTCCTTCAGTTTTGCATGTTCCTTCACCAGCTTTTCTCCTGAATGTGTCCAGTAACCTGACAAAGAATCCTCATTTGTTTAAAACATTTTGAAAAGCTCAAGCTAGGTGACCTGAAATGGTGCCATAGAGATAAACAGAAAAGCCGTTGGAAAGGGAGGAGGTCTGTGGAGATAATAAACAAGACAGAGCTCCTAGAAGTCCAGCTGGGGTGGAGATACCAGGAGCCTGTGAAATAAGTAAACCAGCAAAAAGTGCCCTCCTCTACACCAGTTTCTCCTCCCGCTCGTCTCACATGAGGATAAACGCATGTCTGGCGTCTATCCTTCAGCAGGCCTTCCTTGATAACGCTCACACAAGCCTCCTTCATCTGCCTCTCACACTCCTCTGACCTCTTTCAGTATCTTTTAGTCTGAGGCCTCTGGCACCGGCTCAATGGCATTTGGATTTTACAGCACCAAATGATCCCCTAATTGCAGATAATGTTCTTGTTTTCCTCCGTTTTATTGCTCGGAGCTTCTAATTTATGATCCCTGATAAAAAAAAAATAACACCGCAGATGTTTTATAAATGCCCAACTTCTCTTCAGTTAACCTTCAAATAAATACATATTAAATGAGACTGAAACTTATGTTGAATGTAATTACAGTAGATCTGCAACCTTAAAGGGGAATTCCACAGATATTTCTGCAGAAATTCCTACATAATGCATACGTTGACATGTGTTTGGCGAAAACTGGTTAATTGTAGAGTCTCATATTTCTTTACAGTGGGTGTGATGGTAACCAGGAGTCTCCAAGTCTACAACACAAATATAGACATTTTATTTACTATTAAAACCCAACAGTAAACCTACACACATCTGAATGTTTATATGTTGATGATGGTTAAATAGTCATATATCCTACATAAATACTGCAAACATGAGATTTATAGAAAGTGAAAACATCTGAAAAGTACTCAACATATCCAACAAATTTCTAGACATCTTTACTTGTTTTTCCTACAACAATGTAATAATAAGATTTAAAACTTATTCAAACCTTAAACAAAGTCAGATTTTACATCTACGCTTGCTACGCTATCATTTTTTGAGATGTATATGTTGCCCTCTGCATGCCACTCCGCCATGCTGATGTTAAATATATGTTTAGGCCAAACTTTTAACTCAAAACTATTGTAAAACAATATCACAGCCATCAGGCAACATACTCCTAACTATTATATGTGATAGATTTCTGGATAGGAACATTTAGAGGCACATTGCTACACTGATGACACACAGCTGTATGTTTATGTATGTTTATGTTCCTTTTATTCCATCAGTAGATGTTTCCCAGCTTTTAGAATAGATTTTAAAGTTGGGTTACCAAACCCCTATACCCCTAACCGAACCCCTATACCCCTAGACGCCATACTTCAACTCCTAAACCGAACCCATGTACTCCTATACCACATTCCTCAACACCTAAACCGAACCCCTATACCCCTAGACGCCATACCTCAACACTTAAACCGAACCCCTATACCCCAGACCCCATACCTCAACACCTAAACCGAACCCCTATACCCCTATACCACATACCTTAACACCTAAACCAAACCCCTACACACCCAGACCCCATACCTCAACACCTAAACAGAACCCCTATACCTTTAAACCCTATACCTTAACACCTAAACCGAATCCCTATACCCCAGACCCCATACCTCAACACCTAAACCGAACCCCTATACGTCAAGACGCCATACCTAAACACCTAAACCAAATCCTTATACCCTAATACCGGTCCAGGCATTTCCTTGTCATTAAAGAGGTCACTCAGAGGTCGCTTGATGGTCCTTGAGATAACCTCGCTCTGTCTTTTAGTGCTTTGACGTCATCCGCATTACGTCATGCTCAAGCCTCTGGACGCCGGTTTGGGGTCGGTCTGCTGTGCTGCCCTGTCAGGTTCTGTCATTAGCACTTTAGTCCAAGTCGTTTTTTTTTCACACTGCTGCATTGTCTCAATATCACTCTGAGGCTTCCCTGCTCACACTGCGTATTTAATGTACCTATCTACCCAATTAAAGAGTGTCACAACGATGCAGTTCATTAACATGCAAATGGCGTCTTATGAAGAGATTAGTTAATTGCGGCTCATTTGCATAATTAATGAACACTCAAATGAATAATGCTTTGGCAAATTTGTGCTGCGCTGTTACGAAATAAATTATAAAAGACAGGCCGAGACCCATTGTGCGAAAGCCTTCTGCTTTGTGCGAAATAATGAAAAGCGTGTGGGAGTTGGGTGATGGCTGTTGTGTTGCGTACTACTAAAAAAATAAAAGGACATGGATCTACATGGATTCATTGGTGTTTGGGTGCTTTCAGGTGAAGTTCTATGTTGGAGCAATAGAGCTGAGTTTGGTTATTAATATCTACAACATCGGTAATCAGCTAAAATTATATACAAAAAATGGTTCCTAGGCTACACAGTCGTTTGCTGTGTATCAATCTTAAAGCCAGACACTATTTAATCTACGATCTAATAGTTATACCCCAAAATGAAGACCAGCACAACAAAGTCCAACAAAAGCCAAACACATTTACAGTGTAGTGTCCTGTAACTATGGCAGTACGGTGGTCAGGGACATTCTGTGTGGAGTGTGTATGTTCTCCCCGTGCTTAAGTGGGTTTCCTCCAGGTACTCCGGTTTCCTCCCACAGTCCAAACACATGCATGATAGGTTGATTGGTCACTCTGCCCGTAGTGTTGGCATTGCGATGGACTGGCAAACTGTCCACGGTGTACCCCGCCCTCGCTCGATGACGCTGGAATTGGCTCCAGCGCTCCCGTGACCCTGACTAGTGGGATCAAGCGATAGACAATGGATGGATGTCCTGTTACTGGCTGTGGGTCTCCTCAGCTGCCGTCTTCAATAAAAGAGCATTTGCTTGAAGCTCACATGTTTGGTGCATTACTTCTTCTGTTTTTGCCCATTTTTGACACAGGTCGCTGCCCACATTACCCTGTTGACTTGATAGTTTGGACTATTCTCAGTCTGGCGGTGGTACTGAGTTGTTTAAAACAACTTTTTTAATATATTACGCAAAATATTAGGAAATTAGGAGGTGTTAGCTTCACTGTGGGCTGAGGCCAAAACAACAAAGAAGAAAAATTAGAACTGAACGACTATTAAAAAGGCATCTAGCTTGAAAACAGGTGGTCAATTTTTAATTATTTGAAGTAGTTTGTTCAAATCAAGAACATTGATTTAATAGACAGTGACCAACATATTACTAGGCCATTACATTAAAAGAGAGCAAAGGTCCAAACATCTGCAACTGGCAATGTCTGTTGCCAGACTGGAGCACCTCAGTCGGTCAAGGTTTTTAAAACTTAGTCACGTCAGGCCAACGTCCCAAGTAGTGTGTGGGCCATCCCGAGACCAAAGCGAGTCAGCCTTTAACAAAACAATAGGGTTCTAAATTTCTTGTAGACATGCTTTTCATTGAACTACACTGGACCCTCTGAATAAGGAGACCACTAAGGAGCCAAAGAATATTGACATTGCTACATTTATGCTAGGAGCAAGCAACCTCTCCTGTACATGAAAGCAAGTCTACTGTTAATATTCAATAACACCAGCTACTGCTAATGTACTCTACTGCTGCCAAAGCCACTTAAAGACCATATTTGACAAAACCTGTAGGTTAGAGTGGGCTTGTGTAGCAGTGTTAGCTCAAATGAAGCAACACTTCCATCACTAGCTTGTTGCTTACAATACTCACTTTCATGGAATTCAGTGCATGGATGGAGAAATGATTAAGCTAAGATTACTTTGGGAAACTGTGGGTACATATTGCACCGCTTTAAGGCATATTTTGCCATGCGTCTTCTCACATGCATCTTTGTATGAGGTGGAGAACTGTATTTATTTAACATGAACATGGCACTAAACCAGTGGTGTAACTACTGTGGAGATTCTTGGACCTAACACACCAGCATGTGACCATCAGTACATCCAGTCTTACAGATAACAGTTAATACTGACATTGTTTATGTGAGGATTGACTCGTTCAGCATTTCTTCTGAAATCAAGGACATTAATACTGTTTGTTTCTCCTTTGCTGCAATAACAACATCTACTTCTCTTCTGTGAAGGCTTTACACACAATTTTGGAACATTGCTGCGAGGATTTGAGCATTAGTGAGGTCAGGTACTGATACTGGATGGTCAGTTGAGATCAACTCATCCCTCAAAGGTACTGGATGAGCTCCATCACTCCAGAGAATGCAGTTCTTCTGCTGCACAGCCCAGTGCTGTGGGAAGGATGGGGGGGAGTCTGAGTTCCTCAGTGTCCCATTCTATTGGTCATACAAGCTGTGTGCATACATGTGTAGGCAAATGGTGCATCTGGAAGTAGCTCAATTCACTCATTACAAGAGCTAGACACAGTCTACTCCAGTATGGATCCACCTTCTTCTTCTCTGAGGGATATCAGATCTAGTGACTGTGATCTACAGTGGTCAGGCATGGCAGCATGAGCAAATGACCATAGTCCACTGCCATGTGCCATCTGATAACCTCTTACCCTGGAATGCTTTAATGCTGTCCTCCGTACTCTTGTGTGGTCAATTCATAGCAGCTGGAGCTAATGAGGACCTCTCCCCTCTCTGCAGAGTCAAAGAAGGACCAAATTGAGTTGAGGCACTAAAACTGCTCTCCTCGAGCTACGGATGATCAGTTATCTGTAACCCATCACAATGTCTGACATGCAACAGCTTTAAATAGTTAAACAGAGGTCAAGCCTTCACTGCGGAGTCGAACTGTGGAAGTGAAGGAGGTTTTAGGTATATATATATATATATATATATATATATATATATATATATATATATATATATATATATATATATATATATATATATATATAGATAGATAGATAGAGAGATAGAGAGATAGACATAGGTTAATTTTATCATATTAAGTATGCTTCAGTATGTTAATGGTCCCATATATAGAAGTCTATATAGAAGGTATATGAATGATCAGGGTATAAAATGCCCAGATACGGTTTTACATGAACCTTTATACCCTGTGATGAGCTGTTTTTCTTTTTTCGCTGAGCTCAAGAATAATTTGATGAGCTCTGCTTTGACTGGCTGATTTACAGTGAGACACTAAATAATAAGCTTTGTCCTTATACTATACACTTTGTTAGATACTTGAAACTGCTAGTTTATAGCAGATACTCTCTTTCATCTGGACATCAAACACAAAGTAGATTAAAGTTGTCTCTGTGAAGCTTTCAGTTTAAGATGATCTGCTTCAACCAGCACACAGTGATACACTCACACAGCATGGCTGCTACTTACAGGTGACTGTTGACTCGTCTCTTCAGACTCTTCAGTGTTAAACGCTGAGAGAAGCCGCTTCAGCTCTTCTAAACTCTTACTGCTGTATACAGTATATCTGTACTTATTACTATAGCCACAGTCACTTTACATTTTATTCTTCTATTGTAATATAAGACTTATATATGTGTACATACTACAAATTTCTTTTATGTTGTAAATTATTAGTGTTTATTTCTCTATATAACCAGATGCTGCTATAAAAACTGCAATTTCCCCCTGGGATCAATAAAGTATTTCTGATTCTGATTCTGATATGATACAAAAGTGTAAGACGCTGTCCGGAGTTTAACGTATAGAGTTAAAGATAGATGGATAGATAGATTTAATGTTCCAAGTGTTCGTTAAAAATCAATTTTTTGATCTTAAATCATTATTTTAATTCTTATTTATTTACTTTATGAACAAAAATTGTGTTTGTAAATATGTTACTGACTGCACATGTTTACAAATATCAACAGTTTATATCAAACTCCATAGTAAACACATAAGGGTTCATTCTGAGCCATGTTGTGTGTTAGAACGCAGTGATACAAAAATGATTTTCATTAAAAAAGTAAATAATAAAACTAAAATCAGAATTTCTGATGATCAAAAACAAGTAAACTGAGGAATTTACAGAACTTTGAATGATTACATTTATTTATTGCAAAGATATATACAATAAAATCTCAGTCGGGTCACTTTTGACCCAGTTTACCCACAATAGACTGTAGCACTGTAGAAGCTGGAAACTAGTGTCCAGTGTAGAAAGTGAATGCCATCAGATCATCAGACACAATAAGCTCTAATAGAAATAAATCCAAGTTCTATAAAGCCAAACTCATCCACACGCCCAGACCCCGGTCTTCAAAGAGAGAGTGACTAAATGAAATCTAGTCAATTATTTTTGATTTACTTCCCTTTAATCTTTAATCTGCATTATCTCTGAAGATTGTCTCTGTGTTTTATTATTGTTTTCATTGCTCACACCTCCCACTGAGCCGCTGATGAACTGATATTCTTTCTCTTCAATATGTGTTCATTTCTTTCTGGCATGTTTTAAGGTCAGAGAAGTAACGCACTGGAAACTCTTGGAAACAACAAGGTTCTATATATAACCACATACAGCACATTCTCCATCACTCTGGAGAACCATTTCATCATGTACGTTACCAGTTTAAAGTGTACATTAAAACATATCACAACAATGTTTCTCACAACATTTCAAGCATTTTGTAAAAAATACATGTCAATGAACATATTTAACATATTTAAATCTTCATACTGGATATTAATATTAATATACACTAGATATTTAATGTATTTATATAATTTATATATAAACTATACTTAATTCTGCATATTAATGTAATTATAATTTCACTGTATATACTTTATATATATTTTTCAGAACTCTGAATGTAATTTGTAACTTTTTTATTGTTCTACAATTTAGTTATTATTGTAACTTCATTCCGGATGTTAATTTTATTAGAAATTAAATCTGAATGTTGATTTTATTAGAATGTATTTTTATTTGTTTTATTTATTATTTATTATATTTTTTTGTTATATTACTGTGGCTTCATTCCAAAAGTTAGCTTTATATATATATATATATATATATATATATATATATATATATATATATATATATATATATATATTTAAGTAATTATTATAGTAAAATAACGATAAAATAATAATTTAAAAATTGATCTTGTTTTGCTGAAACTGCTGATTTCAGCTCTTTGGACAGTAGTGTATGTAGGGCTCTGGTTTGGGGTCATGAGGAAGGAAGCTGGACTCTGCAGGGACCACAGCGGCTTTGGATCCTGTTGACTGTCCGTTTGTTTAGTAAGGACACAAGTAGGTCATTGATAAATCTCTAATTAGAGCTCTCTGCACATCCGTGCTGGTCATTGTGAAGCTGCGTACACGGCCTCAGTTTAAACTGCGTGTTCGGTTGAACTCACCCCCAACGACAGCAGCTGCTCTCTTATGGCAGGAGAAGACTTCCTGTCCTGTTTATTTATAAGCGCTGCGTGAGTAAACTCATAAAGGAAGCTCAGCATACAATCATTCTACTCTGTAATGTTGAGAAATAACAGTTAGGCTGAGATTCATAGCTGCTTTGATTACTTCTCAACAAAAATACACATGCCTTGTTTGAAATGTACAAGTAGATCAAGAATAAAACATGATCGAAACTGATTTAAACAAGATTCTGGCAGCCGTCCAATGTACAGTGTCCAATGTAAATGTACAGGGCTCGAAGTCTCGTCTCAGTGGAGCGTCTGTACAGAGAGATATAGACTCAGGGTTGTGACGGACAGGAGTCAGTAAATGTAGTAAATGTAACTTCTATTACACACAGTAGATAGATAGATAGATAGATAGATAGATAGATAGATAGATAGATAGATAGATAGATAGATAGATAGATAGATAGATAGATAGATAGATAGAGGAAAAGACAAATAGATAGATAGATAGATAGATAGATAGATAGATAGATAGATAGATAGACAAACAGATAGATAGATAGATAGATAGATAGATAGATAGATAGATAGATAGATAGATAGATAGATAGATAGAGGAAAAGACAAATAGATAGATAGATAGATAGATAGATAGATAGATAGATAGATAGATAGATAGACAGACAGATAGATAGATAGATAGATAGATAGATAGATAGATAGGCATACATTGGTACGTTGATATCTCTCTCTCTATCTCTCTGTCTCTCTCTCTCTCTCTCTCTCTCTCTCTCTCTCTCTCTCTCTCTCTCTCTCAGAATACCGTTACAGTTGATGCGGGAGATGCGGGCTGTGTTAATATGCGGAGACATCTGGTAACCAGCTTCTTTTCTGATTCATTAGCTGACGCTGCCACAGTGGCTGGAGGGGTTTACAGTGGGACACGAGGGGGGGCGTGTTTCTTTATAGTCATACAGCAACCAAACCATGTGCTTTAGTGCTCAGAGTCTCAGTGAGGGGGAAGAGGACAGAAGCTCATTGTCCTACAGTGGATGAGTTACACAAGACACAAACTGATCTAAAGGCATTTCCTATACTGATGTAAACATGTCATGTGTGTAGCATTATCAGCTTTAGAGTCAAATATAAGGCTCTTTTGTGTTCGGAGTGAAATTGAGACGTCAGCGGTTTACACACTTGCAACTTGCTAGAGGACATGATACTTTTACAAGTGGACACATTTATAATACAGTCATATATACAATATTTTACTGCGAATCTGGTACAAGATTCAGAAAATCTGTGTTTTATAATAAACAAATGAAGAAAAGTTCAGGGATAGCTTAGCGCTAACATATTATTAGAAATGACATAGGGGCGCTAGAAGAAATTAGCAACATGATGTTTTTTTCTTGCTTCTAAGCTAGTTTTGACAATTATAGGCCAAATTTAATAAACTAGCTTTAGTAATTATGTTCACTTTAGTAATATCTTCACTTGCTCCAGGCCTTCTGGAAGTTCTAGATACATCACGCATACATCACCAACTAGGTATACGAGTGGTGTCCTAACCAGGTTTCAGGTAGTTGTTAGGAATGGAAAATTCAGGCAGCAGCTCTATATCAAGACTCTAGAATAGTGTTGTTCACCAGTGATAGCTTAGAGCTAACATATTATAGGAAATTCCATAGGGCCGCTAGTAAAACTAGCATTGTAGTTTGATTTTTTATTTTTTATTTGTTTGTTTGTTTGTTGATGGAATTTTACATTCATGGCCAAAACTAAACTGAGGCCCAGCAGTAACAGACACATATACATGCAAACACAACTACGTGAACACAGAAATGCAATGTGTCCCCTTCTGCTCACCCTCACACACACACACACACACACACACACAGTGAGCATGACTGAGCAGGAGAAATGTGACTTGATGGTGCACACTGAGGGATGAAATGGACAATGAAGTTTCCATATGTTGTTTTTACACACTAATTAGAGTCTCTCTCTCCCTCCTTCTCTCTCTCTCTCTCATTCCTTCTCCTCTTTTCTTTCTGTTTTTCTTGCTGTTCAAGTTTCAAATCTGAGTTCCTTTACGTATGTGCATTTGTGTGTTTGTGATGTTCTTCTTCTTATCTGCTGTTTTAGATCTCCGTGAAATGTGATGACGGTCTCCAAAGGTTCTCAGAACCTCACTGAGGTGGCTTATGACATCTTAACAGTCTTATGACCACTTTGTGACCAGCTAAGCCCTCACTGTTCTCAAAATAAGCATAAGACACAGTAGAATCATAAAGGGGGAAGTGGCACATCAGCTGATTTGCTTTCCACCAGTGACAGAACATATACAGCCTTTGAAAAACAAGTGAGGAGGCCACTGTAATTCTGCAAACACTAGCAAGAAGTTTTATTTATTTTAGATTATTGTTTATGTTTGTTTATACTCTTATGTGAAAGTTTAATAGTCCTGGTCAGACTCATCGTCCTGTTGATATTTCAGAATATGCCATATTTCTGCTAATTTCAGTGGGACTTGTTTTCAGACCAGCCCACCCCAAACTCTGCAAACACACATAAACATATGTTTGGGACATTACACAGATTTCCATTTAACCCTAACCTAACTTTATCTTAATCTTAATCTTACCTTACATTTAACCCTAACCCTAACCCTAAACATAAGCCTAACCTTACCCTAACCCTGATCTTATTCTTAAACCTAACCATACTCTTACTCTAACTATAACCTTACTATACTCTTACCCTAAGCATAACCATACTCTAAGCTTAAACTAAACATAACCTTACCCCAAACATAACTTTACCCCAAACATAACCTTACCCTAAACATAACTTTACCCCAAACATAACCTTACTCTAAACATAACTTTACCCCAAACATAACCTTACCCTAAACATAACTTTACCCCAAACATAACCTTACTCTAACCATGAACTAACCATAAAATGACTCTAACCATACCTTTACTCTGACCTTAACCATACCCTAACCATAACCTTACTCAAACCATAACTTTACTCTATCCTTTACCATACCCTAACCATAACCTTACTCTAACCTTACCCTAACCATAATCTTACTCTAACCTTACCCTGACCATAACATTACTCTAACCTTACCCTGACCATAACATTACTCTAACCTTACCCTAACCATAACATTACTCTAACCTTACCCTAACCATAACATTACTCTAACCTTACCCTAACCATAACCTTAGTCCAACCTTATCCTAACCCTAACCTTACTCTACCCTTACCCTAATCATAACCTTCCTCTTACCTTACCCTAACCGTAACCTTCCTCTAACCTTACCCTAACCGTACCCTTACCCTACTATAACCTTACTCTAGGCATAATCCTTGCTCTTACTTTACCCTAACCAGACCCTTATCCTAACCTTACCCTAACCGTACCCTTACCCTACTATAACCTTACTCTAGGCATAACCTTACTCTTACCTTACCCTAACCAGACCCTTACCTTAACCTTACCCTAACCGTACCCTTACCCTACTATAACCTTACTCTAGGCATAACCTTACTCTTACCTTACCCTAACCAGACCCTTACCCTAACCTTACCCTAACCGTACCCTTACCCTAAGCATAACCTTACTCTTATAAACTACCCACTCTGCAGATTCATACTGGTATAAAATCACTCCACAATTATTACTGTCAGACTGTAAACACTACACAAACTGCAGATTCATACTGGAATAATACCACTCCACAATTATTACTGTCAGACTTAGAATGGCTAGTTCCTGTATGTGTTATGATTTGTGGACAGGCTGCTCGGGGACAGTGGCTGATGTAGAAAAATGTTTTTAAGTCAAATTTGAGTTTGGGAGCCTGAAGGAGTCTATGTGTGGGTCAGAGTGTTAAACCCACATCGATTTGGCTAGACGAGAATAAAGTCCCTCTGCACTCACTGCAGCCTGTGTTTACACTTGATTTACAGCGTTCGAGCTGTGTTTAATTAATTAGGAGGTATATTTTCTAAAAAAAGGAAATTAAATAAATAAAAGACATACACACCCAGAGAGAAGTAACACAACACCAAACTGGCTCATTTGTTGTGGGAGCACGTCTGCCATTCATCACCATGGCGACCCGGGAGAGAGCCGTGATGCGTCGCGCTCACAGATGTGACCGGTTTGTATTCATTGGATATGCAAATATGCAAATTTGTTGATCCGTGCTTATTGTTATGCGCCGCCCAGAGAGGAATAGGCCTCTCCATCTCACCGTCTTTCTCTTTTTTTAAATCTCTCTGTAAGCCTTCTCTGCATCTTTCTTTTTATCTATCTATCTATCTATCTATCTATCTATCTATCTATCTATCTATCTATCTATCTATCTATCTATCTATCTATCTATCTATCTATCTATCTATCTATCTATCTATCTATCTATCTATCTATCTATCTATCTATCTACATGCCCACAGGAAGTATGTTAATGTATATACATAAATGGGCAGATATGTAGATCGATAGATAGATAGACTGATGGACTGACGGACAGATAGATAGATAGATAGACAGATAGATAGATAGATAGATAGACGGATGGACTGACGGACAGATAGATAGATAGGTCATGGTAAGGTTAAGGTTTGGATAAGTCTCCATGAAATCAATGGAAGTCTATGTAATGGCCCCACAATTCCCGGATATAACTGTATGTGTGTGTATTTGACACAGTTCTGGCTTTGTGTGTGCCTAATCTAAGTCCCATAGAGGAAGCCACTGGGCCGTGAACCTGGCTGCGCCCTGATTGGCTGCTGCATTTTGTGTGTACGTGTGTGCGTGTGTTTAGCTTGAGGCCGCAGCTGTGTGCTGAGAGAGAGAGCGTGTGTCGGTATCTGTCGCACGTCCACGTGTGAAGCTCAGAAAAAGCTGAATCCCCGTTCTCAGGAGAGTCCTGCATATGTCAAGTATATTGTCCCATTATGCCAATCCATTTATCAACCCACTGAATGCCAATTAGATTCACAGGATGGTGCAGGTACATGGCGGGCAGCTTGGTGCCAACACTCTGCTGCAGCTGAGATTCTCTGGCTGCTCTCTCTACACACACACACACACACACACACACACACACACACACACACACTTGTTTTCATTTTCATTCATTTTTATTCAGTGTCATACATGTTTACATATATACCTACATACATACATACATACATCACCGCTGTATCTCCCAACTGATAACCTTTTAATGGAAGTCAATGTAATAAATGAAAGACTTTTTTAAAAGTAATTTTGAGCCTTTTCTTTTCCTCCAATCATCATTACATTTACACACAGTGTAAAGAATGTTATATAAGTACTTACACACACACAAAAGTAAGACCACCTACATACAATTTCCAAGTCAGCATCAGAAAAAAAGCAGTAAACATATATTTAACAGTAAATTAAAAAGAAAATACACAAAACACATAAACATCATGTTACATCATTTAGTAATTATTGTATCATCTCTTAGTTACTGTTACAGCTTCCATTCTTTTCATGAGACTCGCTTTCAGTTTCTCTAAGAAACCTGCAGCCACCCCTCTAAGGTTCAATGTTAGAAGTCGGTATAGGTCTGGACTCTGGGGTGGTCAGTCCATTGTTAAATGTTAATTCTGTTGGTTAGATCTGTTTTGCTCTGGTTTTACTGCAAATCCAGTATATCTGTGTCCTGAAAATAGATTTTTAACCTATTCAGACCCAAATTTTGTTCCAGTGATAGAAAGAAATATAAGATAGCTGTTTTCTGTCTGTAATGTCCTCAAAAACAAGACAATAAAAATCAAATATTCTATTTTTATACTCTAGGTATACTCTAAAAACTAGTTTAAAAACTATGTCCTTTGCATTGGCCTAAACAGTTATAAAGCAAAGCTATACGATATGGACTGGCTTTTTTGTTTGTTTAATTTTCTTTTTTGGAACATAAACCTGGACCATAAACTAAAAGTTCTATGCATGACATCAACATTTTTGATGTATCATCAAAGAAATAAGTATGTTTTTAAGAATTAACCGATGAGAAAAACCTGTCACTAATTTAGTGGTCATATTTGAAACAAAAACCCTTTTATGAAACCTGGAATAACACAAAACATTACTTTTGTGAAGTATTTTTTATTTTTATTTTAGTATTTTTTATTCATAACTCTATCCTGTAACTGTACATGTCTGAGGATTGCCAGTCCGTGTCTCAGAGTCATTGTCTAAAGGAGGCTTTGAAGAAGTTTTTTTGGGGAATGAAGCAGTAGTGATCCTTGCATGTGCCACAGTACACGTTTGTTTACTCACTGCACTATAGAAATTCACACCTGGTTGCTTCTTCACCGTTATTACATTTACAATCACCTACATTTTACATTCACCTACTCTAGAACGTCTACATCTCCATTCTCACCATCTCTAGAGTAACGCCATGCCTTGTTCTCGTCGGTCTATGTCATTGTTTATGTTTCCCTCCTGTCCTGTCCATGTGCTTCTGTTTATGTTTTGGTCATGTGTCCGTCCTTGTCTCCGCCCCTCACCAGTTTTCAATCTGTGCCCCCTCCTGTTCCCAGTTGTTCCTTGTTTTCTTTGTCGATTTCTACCTTCCGTTTGCTCCTCGTGAGGGGTCGCTCATTCTCTGTATCCCATCTGGTTGTCCTGAGGTCTAGTCAGTCTTGTTATTTTCCCGTTTTGTTTGTATTTTGCTCTTATACTTCCTGTTTTGTTTTTGCTTTGACTTTTTTAAAAGTTTTGGTTATAAGCTTGCGTTTGTGTCTGCTCTTCATCCTTTCTTCGTCTGCTCCACGCTCCCCCTTGGTAACAACCAGTCAAGCTTTTTACTTGAGATGTTTCCACCGTCAATTAACTGAAGCTCTTGTATTCATTTAATTACTGTATATTCCATAAAATAAATATTTATTTACATTTACAGCATTTAGCAGACGCTCTGATCCAGAGCGACTTACATAACTGCTTTGTGTTCAGTCAGAGTATGTATCTCTGTCTAGTACAAACAGGTCCAAGTCCAAACTACTCTTATACTCAAACACTGCCATAAACAAGTGCCAGTGCTGATACCTAGAAGGAAGACCACAAAATATAAGATTAAACACAGAGCAACACCTAGCAAGACTGGAACACCTACAGAGAAGAGAATAAATACAAGACTACATACAGTATAAGCCCAATACTTAGCCAGAGTTCCTAGAAGATCAAGTGCTGTTATGGTTTCTACCAATGCTTCAGTAGATTAGTGCTTTTAAGTGCTTCACAAAGAGATGGAGGTCTTCAGTATACGTTTGAAGACCGTGAGAGAGTTTGCTGTTTGGCCAGCCAGTGGAAGTTCGTTCCACCATCTGGGTGCCAGGACAGAGAAGAGTCTTATAGCATGTCTTCTTCATGCCTGAACAACATACATCAGTGCCTTAACTCGGTGTGCTGTGTTTTTCCTCCAGTGCAGTGGGTGGAGCTAAGCTAATGTTTATCCTATACCATCTAATAAGTTACCATTGGATGGATCAACATCAGCATATACATACAGTCATAAGGAAGAGCAGAGCTATAGCCCACAAAGGGAGCTTTACAAGACTGTCTGTGTGTGCAGCCTCATAAAGATGTCAAGGAGAGGCAGTCGAGATACATGCCAAGCGTCATTTGGAGAGGAAGATGAAGGAAAGATGAAGAGCCGGCAGTTAACAGACAGCTGGGGAGTAAGAGAGAGAGGGAGAGAGAGAGAGGGAGAGAGAGAGAGAGATACTACTTCTCTCTATCTCTCTTTCACCCTCTCTCTACACTCTTAAGACAAATAGAGAGACAGAAAAAGGAGAGAAAGAAGGCAAAAGATAGAAATAGAAAAGAAGGGAGATGGGGAAAGATAGAGATAGAGGGAAGAGAGGGATAGAAACAAAAAAGAAAGAAAGGCAAAAAATAAAACAAGAGATAAAGTAATAAACAAAACAATCCCTTTATGGTGAATATTGCTGACACCTGCTCCTCCAGCAAGCCTTCCGGAGAAGGCTTTATATTGAATGTTGAAACATTGCTGTGAGGATTTCATTGCATTCAGTCACAGGTGAGTTGAATGATCTAGACCAGGAGTATTTAATTATAATTCAGAAAGATACACCTAGAGGAGATTTCCTCAGGCCTAGTATCAGCATTTTATATCATCAGCAACTGAAAAACTAAAGCATCACACATACCGTTCAGTATATTTACTGTTTAAATGCTGAACTGGATAAATGCTTTTTTTCATCACCTTAAATAAAAACAAACTTTAAAACATCACTTTAAGTAAAAACAAATGATTTTGAAAAAGGTGCATCATAAAGTGTTTATTTATAATAAAAATATAAAAATAAAATGTTTTTTTTTAAACTGAGATTCACATCTTAACAGTTTATCTCTCTCTTGTATTCCTCCACACTTTCTCTTGTTCAGTGAGAGAAGTGAGCTCTTGGTTGTCCAGCCAGGACTTCAAATCTGGGCTGAAATTGTGTTAGGACCATTCTCACACGTATGTGAGATATCTGGAATGTTCTGTGTGGAGTGTATCTGTTTCGGTCCATTCCTGGTTAAAAAGTTGTTTTTCGTCGTCGACTTTTCTTTATTTAGAGCACGCCGGCTGACTCGCTTTATTCTCAGACTGTTGCTTCTCGCCTGTGTGCGTGCCGTGCTCCAGAATCTGCACAGATCTGATTGGCTGAGGAGCACGTTTGGTGATTTTACTACACACGTGATTGGCTTGTGAGGTTACTGCGCCGCAAAGCAAGAAAAGCTCTGCCTCCTAAAATAAACACTGTCAACATTAAATCCTTCTCAGTAGATTATCAGTTTGGGTCCGCATTGCACAACGTCTGGGTCCAGACCCGGACCGCGGTCCACCTTTTAGTGACCCCTGATCTAGACAGTTCTAGACAGTCCAGCTCAGCTCACAGGTACTAGATGGAGCTCCATCACTCCAGAGAATATAGTGCCACCACTCTGCAGCCCCTGTAGTCCTCACTTGGCACTGGACATGTTGACCTGAGGCTCATGTGCAGTTGCTCCAGTGCTTTCTTCTGGCGGATCCAATTACCAACATAGTGTGACCACTTATGTGCAGCGTAGGCGTCTGTTTGCCCGAGGTGCTCATCCTTTTACTGTCTGTACTCATTCGGAAAACTCTCCTTTATTAGGCTGCCCTCATCTTTAAGACATGTTATTGGGATTTTTATAGAGCTTTGAACACTTTGCCTCAGGATTCGGTCGCTGGGTTTGGGTCATTTCTGTGCTTAACAGAGAATGAGATATGCAGTCACATGAATGCTAAACATTCTTTCTGAATAGTAGACCAAAAGGAAGGTTTTACAAATAGAGCTGATAGGAACCGAACGTCCTTTAAAATGATATGTCACAGAAACCTATCACATGAAGGTTAGGGTGCTGTAAGGCAGAACAGTACCCAGTGAACATCAACGTGACATATAAATCTCAGGATGTAAAGATAGATAGACCACCCCCACACAACAACTGAGCATAAGCCACATGTATTGTGGAATTATATAAACTGAAGCCTAAACTATCAACGCCACATAATGCAAATTCAAGGGACCTGGACAGATGTGAGATCAGTCTCATGTTCTGAAGCCTTGTTCAGAAAAGGAGGGTCAAGAGATGTATAGCCAGTGAGGGGGGACAACTGGAGTTAGACACAGCTGGAGTTTGTCTTTGCTGATGGCCCAGGGTGCTGTTCAGTGGCGCTTATCATGCCTCCCACAAGCACTCCCCAAAGCTTCCCTAGTACGTCTCAAACATGACACCAAAGCTCTTCCACATGCCTCAGACTGTCCTCTTCCTATGTTCCTGTACATGCTCTTCTCTGTAAGTCTCAACCTACACCTAAAACTTCTTTGCGTGTTTCAAACCTTCATCAAAGCTGCTCGCTTCCATATGGCCTCCATATTCTACACTTACTCATCTACATGCTCCAAATTCCTCTCATACTGCTCCCAAAATTCCTCTATATGCTCCTCTACCGCCTTCAGACTTGCCTCAAAGATTCTCTATGCACCTCATTCATTACCACTACAAGGTCCATAAGGTCAAGGTCCACCACACGCCTTAAACCATCCTCAGAGCTATTCTAGACAAATCAAACCCTCTTTTAACCTATTCTTTACAGATCAAACCCTCTTCAAAGCTGTTCTAAGTGAACCAAACCTTCTCCAAAGCTGTTCTAGGCAAATCAAACCTTATCAAAAGCTGTTCTAGGCAAATCAAACCTTCTCAAAAGCTGTTCTGAGCAAATCAAACCTTGTTCAGAGCTGTCCTTCGTGAATCACACCCTCTCCAAAGCTGTTATATATGAATCAAACCCTCTCCAAAGCTGTTCTACATGAATCAAACCCTCTCCAAAGCTGTTCTACATGAATCAAACCTTCTCCAAAGCTGTTTTACATTAATCAAACCCTCTCCAAAGCTGTTCTACATGAATCAAACCTTCTCCAAAGCTGTTCTACATTAATCAAACCCTCTCCAAAGCTGTTTTACATTAATCAAACCCTCTCCAAAGCTGTTCTACATGAATCAAACCTTCTCCAAAGCTGTTCTACATGAATCAAACCCTCTCCAAAGCTGTTTTACGTAAATCAAACCCTCTCCAAAACTTTTCTACGTGAATCCAACTCTCTCAAAAGCTATCCTACATGAATCCAACCCTCTCTAAAGCTATCCTACATGAATCCAACCCTCTCCAAAGCTGTTCTACATGTATCAAACCCTCTCCAAAGCTGTTCTACATGAATCAAACCTTCTCCAAAGCTGTTCTTCATTAATCAAACCCTCTCCAAAGCTGTTTTACATTAATCAAACCCTCTCCAAAGCTGTTTTACGTAAATCAAACCCTCTCCAAAGCTGTTCTACATGAATCAAACCTTCTCCAAAGCTGTTTTACATTAATCAAACCCTCTCCAAAGCTGTTTTACGTAAATCAAACCCTCTCCAAAGCTGTTCTACGTGAATCAAACCTTCTCCAAAGCTGTTCTACATGAATCAAACCCTCTCCAAAGCTGTTTTACGTAAATCAAACCCTCTCCAAAACTTTTCTACGTGAATCCAACTCTCTCAAAAGCTATCCTACATGAATCCAGCCCTCTCCAAAGCTATCCTACATGAATCCAACCCTCTCCAAAGCTGTTCTACATGTATCCAACCCTCTCCAAAGCTGTTCTCTTTTCAAATCTATTCTACACAAATCAGTCCTTCTCCAAAGCTGTTAAACTTCCCTCAGAGCTCCTTTATATGCTTAAATTATCTCCACATTTGCTCCACATGTCTCAAACCTCCTTTAAAGTGCTTCTTAAACTCCATAGAATGCATTTTTCCAACATTTTAAATAGTTCATTGATGACTCCATAGAAGGTATGTGACTTTGGTTGGTGTGAACAATGTCCAGATGTGATTGTACGTGCCCATTTACACCCTATGATTTGGCTCTAGAATGAAATGAGCTGTTATGCCTTATATGGTGCCTTCATGAATAATTTGAGTGCTGATTGGCTGGTTTAGAAACATCATGTTGAGCCTGATGCAGGCAGGAAAATAAAATAAATCTGGTGCTCACTATGAAACACTATAAAACAGACAGTGGATGAAAACACACAGCATGGCTGCTACTTACAACCACAACATCCCCTTCACAGATTTCTGCACACATACTCCAGCATCCACATCTCAGGCTCCTCTACATGCCCTGGACTTTCTTCAAAGTTCTTCTACACACCTCAGACTTTCCTCAAACCTCTTCTACATGCCCAGCACTTTCTTTAAAGCTCTTCTCACATGTGTTGAACTTTCCTCAAAGCTCCTCTACACATCTCAGACTTTTCTCAAAGCTCTTTTACATGCCTTGCACTTTCTTTAAAGCTCTTCTCACATGAGTTGAACTTTCCTCAAAGCTATTCTACATGTCTAAGCCTTTTTTTAAAGCTCTTCTACATGCCCTGAACTTTCTTTGAAGTTATTCTACACATCTTAGACTTTCCTCAAAGTTCTTCTACATGCCACAGGTTTTTCTCAAACTTTACTCACATACCATATTATACATCACAACTTTTTTCCCATACACTGTACATTCCTGCTTTTTGCACTACCACAAACTCCCATGTATGTGGCTTGTATAGTGTGTACTGTCTATAAATGATATGTACATTTTCTCTATGTTCCTTGCCTTTATACAGTCTGCCTATTGCTTTTATACTGTGTATACTGTGCATATTGTATATAGTTTATTGTCTGTATTTATTGTACATGTTGTGGATTGTCTGTGAATTATATAGACCTTCTTTGTATATTAAATATAAAACACTAAAGAGATACAAACTGCCAGTGACTTAGATTTTGGATCAATTGTCCCTCAAAACTATTCTACAAGCTTAAAGCACCTATCAAACCCCCTCCCAAACCTCAACATGGCCCAAATCTACCCCAAACACCCCCTTCCGTGCCACAGACCTCTCCTTATCACCACTCCATGCCACAAACATCTCCTTATCTCTCCCCAAATCTCCCTCAAGCGTCTCAAAGCTCCCCAGTGAGTCATCCAAATCAGCCAGTGAGCACAGCAATAGCTTAGTAGAGGAGCAGATTAGACTGAATGTTACAAGGTGTTACAAAGCTCAGCCAGAGCGGTTCTGACTTTTCTTCAGACTGAGAGCTTCTGACTGTGTAATGGTATCTATTAACTGTTGTCTACAACAACTTTAATATTTAGCAGCTGACGGTTATGGTCAGTTTCTCAGACCCAGATGAAGCCTACAGCTGGACCTACAGTATATTACACCGTTTTAAATGGATGTTAATCTTGATTAGTGTTTTCCAACAAATGTTCACAATCTATCGGTATCGGTAGAATTTATTGTCAAGAATGATCTGGGAAATATATTCTGCCTCTTCTTCTGCCTCTCTCTCTCTCTCTCTGTCTCTCTCTCTCGACGTTTGCCGTTTGCCTGAGTCATCACATGGAAGTCACCAGAGCTGCTAAAACTCACCAGAGCTCCATCCCCACCGGCTGATCCACTGTCCCTCCTGTCTGACCTGTTGATGTTTTCCTGCTCGTCAGCCTGCATGACCACAATTACCACAGTAGAGCCCTAACATCCGACACCATCCCTCACTCTGACAGAAAACCTATGAGATGGTTCAAACTCACTGTCTCCTGAACTAGAATACTTATAAAACATGTTCAAGCTGAACTTCTTGTTGTATCCTGTCATAAGATCTCATTAGCTTTGTTGCTCTCTCTTTATCTGGGGTCAACCAGAGGAGGATGGGTTCCTCCCTTCAGTCTGGGTTCCTCAAGGTTTCCTCCTCCAAGGGAGTTTTTCCTTGCCACTATCGCCTTTGGCTTGCTCTAGGGGGGGTTTGGACCTGGATACACTTTCTTACATTTATATGCTTATGCATGGACTTTCTATTTTCCTTATTTAATACTAAAAGCTGCTTTGAGACAACACTGGTCGTAAAAAGTGATATACAAATAAATGTTGATTGACTGAGTGATTGATTGAATTAGTGATACAGGCAACAGTCTATGAGAAAGCATGCAATATCACAAAAAATGCAATGTCACAAAGTTGTTTAACTTATTTAACCATGGAGATTTAGTGTATATTGATATATTGATGTGAACTCAATTTTGAACTTCTCAACTGTTTCGCCCCTTAAAGCCTGAAATAACCATCTAAAAGACATCAGGATGTCTATTACTGTTACACTCACAGGCTCAAAAAGAAGGCCCGGTTCAATGCTTTGGTCTCAAAGGCAAGATCAGTGTTATACAGATTATATGATGGCTATAGCAGATAATTCACTCACATTAGTATCACCATGTTTTCACCAAATCCTATATAGTGTTGCTTTAGGTGATGTTTGTGAATGAAAATTCTAGAAAAAATATATTTTGACCATCATGTGTTTCATTTTCACATTGTTTGCAAACATCAACTGCCCTATACATTATATGTACATTTCCTGCTGGATGTACCAACAGAAATAATCAATAATCCGAAATTACTTGGAATACAATCTTGCACTACAGCTAAAAGACTTATAAAACATTTTATTTACCAGAAAGGATCATAATTCGTTCTTACACGATCATCTTGCAGCCTCTTATTATCCTTTAGAATGGAACAGGTTTGACCTGCTTGACTGATGTTTGATGTATGAGCTCTGTTCTGATTGGCGGCCCTGTATAGCGCCTCACTTAATAACATCCTTTAGAACTTCAGTGTGAATGGGCTTGGGTAGGAAGGGACGTGGGGGGTGACTGGTGGGGAGCAGAAGGGGTTACGTTACTGTAGACCTTAAGTGTCCTTATTGTCATTCCTCACTATAGCTAGTACACAATTGAACGAAATGTTGGTCTTCAGGTCTCATGGTGTAAAACACAACAGCAGCACAATGACAGGACTACATAGACTGTAGATACACAATAATGGGAAACACTGCAGAACTTATAATAACTGGGCTAGACGATAAATATACAAAACATACAGCACAAGACAAATACTGCACAGGACAATATACAAACAGGAAATAACATTCAGCAGCAGGCGGTGATAGAAAAGTACTGCACACGTTGTCAACTATCCAGTTAAGTAGACTGAAACGTGTTAATGTGTGTGTAAAACTGTATGTACTGTGTTCTCCAAGTGAGCTGCTTTTGCATGAACTCTTTGATGAACAACCTCAGTCAAAAGTAAGACCACTGAGATGTTATTTTCTATATCTTTGCAGTAAATTTTCAGTAAAAGTAATTATATTATCATTCAAGCTTTCTAAAAATTCCTCAATTTTCAGTTTTATTGTTTTACTTTTTTAAATAAAAATCATTTTTGTATCACTACCTGGCTCAGGTAGTACCTGGCACACAACATGGCTCAGAATTAACCCTTATGTGTTAACTATGGAGTTTGATAGGAACTGTTGACATTTGTAAATATTTACAGTCAGCAACATATTTACAAACACTATTTTTGTTCATAAAGTAAATAAATAAGAATTAAAATAATGGTTTAATATTAAAAAAACAAGATTTTTTAATGAACACTTGGAACAGTAAATAATGAAATGAACAGATTTTAATAGACAAACCAAAGAGATACTGATTTTATGATATATAAAAGAACAGAGGGGCCAAGTTTAACCCAAGCTGTGCATTAGAAGGTGTTTGCTTCAAAGGGTTAACAATGTTTACATTAAAAAAGTAAGGAAAAAATACATGCTTTCTATTATATTCTATTATATGTTGCATTATTATATATTTTCGCATATTCAGAGTTTTTTCTTTGTAATTTCTATCAGTATTTACAAAGTCTCTCTCTCGCTGCTCAGGGGAGTTGGTTTAACGGCTGGTTCTGTGTGAGGTTGGCCTTCTGAAGTAAAACAAACACGGTGATTACAGGTTTGGTTATAAATCACCGGCCCTGTTACTGTTCCTACACGAAGCCTAAACAGTGAGGAAAGCCTCCGTGTTCTTTCCATGCTAACAAGAAGCGTCTGAAAACAAGCTCCCCACTCAGAGCCTGAACTCTCTGTTACATGGTTCAGTTTTTCCTTCTGAGTAACGGCATTTTTTGTGGGGGGGGCGGGGAACATGTTCGAGAGGAAAATGTGGAGGGAACTGGGTGGGCACACACATTCCTAATGACTTTAAATTGCTGTTCGGTGCTCTCTCTAATTTGGCCCTCAGTAATGGAGGGCTGGGTTGGGGTGGGGGGGTGTTAGTATGGCATGTGGGGGTAGAGAAGGTGTTTGAGGAGGTAAGAGGTTTGCACCATTGCTGATTACCACATGCATCTCTGCTGATGGGACGCCCTCACACCTCCCCTACTGTTAATCTCAGACTTCATGAAAGACTTTCTGTGAAGACTTTACGGGGGCTGTGAAATGCATCACATATCCAACACTTTGAAGTTTTGGGAACATTTATTTCATTATTTGTACTATGAACCGCTCTAAAGTATCTAAAGTTAATGGTTTAGAGCTATTTAGTAACTATTATGAATATCTCCGTAACTACAAACCCCAGTTTAGTAGGTATTGTTCAAAAAACTGAAAGCAGTGGTGGAGCTTTAACCTTAGTCCATAGCACAAAGTCAAGATATGTAATGCTTTAATTAATTAACCTCACTGCTTTTTGTAAATGTATCCTCATACTGAAACCGATGCCTGCAACAAGTTCCAACAAAGCTGGAACGGGGGGAATTTAAGAGGAGGAACAGTGTGAAATGCTTGAACAACCTCTTAACTGGGTGATGCAAACATGCTTGGATGAAAGGAGCATCCAGGGTCGTCTGCAGGCGATTGCAAAGGTTTGAAGTATTTCACCCCTTCACAGTGCAGCTCATGACCTTCAACCCCTCAGACTGCATTAGAAACCACATGTTTCTGTGATGAATATCACCACACTGGTTCAGGAATACTCTCACAAACCACTGTCTATAAACACCGTCCATCTCTGCAACCACAACTGCAGGTTAAGGCTGAACTATACACAGTGGAAGTCATATATCAACAACTTCCAGAAACACTGCTGACTTCTCTGAAGTCCAGCTCAGTCTGAAATGGATTGACACCGTGTAATGTGGTGTAATGAGTCAACTTTTCAGATTGTTTATGGAATAACGGGCGTCTTGTTTTCTGGGTTAAAGAAGAAAAGGACCATGTAGATTGTTACCAGCGTAAAGTTTAAAAGCCAGGATCTGTCATAGAGTGTGTGTGTGGGAGGTGGGAGGAGGGGGGAGGCTTTATTAGTGGGTAACATGCATCTGTGAAAGCACTGTGACCATTTAACACGTTTTGGATTACAACACTGCCTTCTAGAC
Organism: Megaleporinus macrocephalus; assembly: GCA_021613375.1. Lineage (NCBI taxonomy): Eukaryota > Metazoa > Chordata > Actinopteri > Characiformes > Anostomidae > Megaleporinus > Megaleporinus macrocephalus. Next base: position 10,641,344 of record CM038709.1, read on the forward strand.
GCCGTCTTTTTCAGAGGTGTTTATTCTGAATTTAACACGAAAACAGTAAAAACGTTCTGCACACGCAGGGCTGTGTAATCAGAGAGTGTTGGTTTAGAACTGTCTTCCACTGAATACGTGTGTTTATGTGGGATAAGCTCAAAATGTGAAAATGAAGACCCGGTGCAGTTACATTTTCAACATTGGATCAGTTCTTGTTAGTTTGTGTGGAAAAAAATGATAAAAATGTTGTGAACATCTAACTTTTTTTGGAATGTCTTGTAGACATAATATTAGTAGCAAGTGAATATTTCCAATAAATGATAATGATCATTATTTAAAACATCAAATATTGGGTTTTTGTACCATTTTCAATATAATACAGTATTAACTTACTTCACTAATCATGGCTTTCTGTTTTATTAGCATTTCACAAGCTGCCCTAACTTTTTTGTAATTGTGTATGAAATATAAATACTTCAGCACTATGAAATAGATAGATAGATAGATAGATAGATAGATAGATAGATAGATAGATAGATAGATAGATAGATAGATAGATAGATAGATAGATAGATAGGCTATTACATATTTACCTTGTTTTATATTTCTTTTATATCTCTTTGCCTCTACCACATTCTCTCTCTCTCTCTCTCTCTCTCTCTCTCTCTCTCTCTATATATATATATATATATATATATATATATATATATATATATATATATATATATGTATATTTGGACATGGACATACATGTCTTTCTATGAACAGATATGTGTATGTAAATATAGAAATAGAAATACTTTAAAAAAGCTTGTAAGTCTGGTTCCATTGACTTACATTGAAAGTAAAGAGTGCTTTTGTCCCCTCCTATAAAGTTTTTCACTGGACAGCGACTACATAAGCCCTTTCACTGTGCTCTCTTTTATAATCCATCTTACACTGTCCATGTTTGAAACGAGAGATTTCTGACAGATTAAAAAAATTTGGGCCACATTTCAGCGCAGTATTCCAGCCACACTCCACCGTCTGCTCTCCATCAGATTGGAGATAATCCCCTAATGCGCTAATAAGCCTTTATTTAATGAAATGCAGGCTAAACTCTCCCTGTAGAAGCAGCATGAGTGACTTAGTGGAGGGAGATTGTGCGGAGCTCCATCTGGGGGGCGTTAGCGTGGGATGCTAACGCCGTATGGACTGGATTTGCCGGAAAGCAGTGACCTTTAGGGGTCAGGACTAAAAGAGGGACCCTCATGTTCAGGATATTATGACAGAGACTAGAAAGGGGGGGGGGGATCAGTCAGTTTTAGAACTGTGAATCAGCAATAATCAGCAGAACAGCTCCTAAACGAACTGCTTTCCTCGTTAACCATTTTTGGTGGTGTCATTCTACAGTACACAGACATACACTGCCCATCAAAAGGGGGACTCTGTCTTTTATGAAAATTTATTCAAATTTAGAAAAGTTTGTGATCATCCTTTGGGAGTATTTATCTTTAACCCACAGCTTCGTGTGCTGTAGTGCCCGTCTTTCCTGTTGCATAGGACCCCCACCTGCCAAGCGAGTCCCCCCATGGTAAGCATGACAGCATATTTCAGACCTATTTGTTATACAGGTATGAACTCACTGGCCACTTTATCACCATATAGGAGCTACACTTACAGACTGTAGTTCATCTATTCTCTGTATACTCTGTTACCCTGTTTCGTCAATGGTCAGGACCCCCACAGGACCACCACGGAGCAGGTAGTAATTGGGTGGTGGATCATTCTCAGCACTACAGTGGCACTGATGTGTTGCTGGTGTGTTAGTGTGGATGCATGTGTTCATCGTTTATCTCTATTTTTTGCTGCAGCTTTACATTGGATGTTGGAACATTGTTGTGAGGATTTGATGGCATCCAGCCACAAGAGCATTAGTAAGGTCAGGTACGGACATTGGATGATTAGTTCTGGACACTCCAGCTCATCCTTAAGGCATCACTACATAGGATGCAGTTCCACTGCTCTACAGCTAAATGCTGGGGGGCTTTAGACCTCGTTTGGGTGGTCACCTTGCATTTTTTGCTTATGTAGGCATAAACAATGCACATGCACCCTGAAAATGTGCAACAGTGATTATAAAGTGTGTGTTAAAACAGGTTTTTGTTTCTGGGGAAAAGGGCATATCATCACTGTCCAATTAAAAACAGGAAGGGACAAGAACTGTATTTACTTTCAATGTAAGTCAATGGAACCAGAATGTTTTGCCAGTGATTTTGAAGCATTTGCACTGATCCACAAGTACTCACACCAAGTAAACGCCAGTTACTGTATTTAAATGCTGTCGAAAAATAAAAATCCTTTCCGTGGAGAGTGATGAGATGGTATCTTTTCAAAACATACACATAACACATAGCATAAAAAATATGGTTCTTCAATAGTGCTTTATTAAAAGTAAGGGTTTTGTTTAAAACTGTGAGTTCTATTGAGAGCTATATAAAGATGAAATGGTTTTTTGCATGGTGAACTGGTTTTTAGATTGATAGAGAATGTGCTGTGTGCTTCTATATAGAACGTTCTTGAAAATGGTTCTATATGGCACTGAATAGGGTTCCTCTATCGTTGCAATATTGAGCCTGTAACAATAGAAGAACCCCATCTTGGCAGGTTTGGGAGTGAAGAGTCGATACAACATCAAAAAAACATAACAGCAATGGGATCTGGTACCGCTATGTCCTCTAAGTAAAGCTAATTAAGATGTACTCGCAAGGGTACCACCTCAGTGGCAAGTGGGGTCCCGCCCCAGTGACAGTTTAGTACCTAGGGCTGGCTCGTGAAACGGCAGACCACAAAAAAACGTGTGTAAGGGAGTGCGCGTATGATATCCTCCTCACTCAGTAGTGCAGAGATCAGGTCTGGTGCAATAACGAAGCACATGCACTCGACTGTGCAGAACTGTCAGCGGTTCACGCTCTTTTACCCCGATGAAACAAAAGCATTTCACTGTTTTTTCCTTCCGAAATCCACAGCCGGACCCCACAGGCAGTTTCTGCAAACCTCCCCCCCAAATTACGCTCCGCTGTGCGGCCTGTTTGTTTGTGCAGTGACAAAATCTCATAACCTCCTACACGCGGAGCAGAAGAAAAGGAGTCAGTTACAAAGCCAGTCCTTACACATCAAAGCCGTAGACGTCCACGGCTATTACTGTCATTTCACAGTACATCCTATTTGCAGCAGCATCTGTATTTGTATTGTTGCTGTCAAATCACAACCCTCGTAGCGTTTCTGACATGATGAAGTTATTTGGAGATTAAAATCTTATCACATTACAAACGTTCTAAATCATTCAGGAGGTTTGGAACCACTGAGCACTTCATTTGGAGCACCGAAACTCATCTAAACTCATTGTATCAGCTCCACCTACCATATAGGAGCACCCTATATTTGTTTCTAGCGTACTTTGCCAACCCCCTGTTCTTTAATAGTGAGGGCCCTCATAGGACCACCATAGAGCAGGTATTATGTGGGTGGTGGGTCATTCTCAGCACTCGCATGGTGGTGGTGTGTTAGTGTGTGCTGTGCTGGTGTGGGTGGATCAGACACAGCAGTGCTGCTAGAGTGTTTAAACAACTCAGTGTCACTGCTGGACTGAGAATAGTCCACCAACCAAAACTATCCAGACAACGTCCTGTGTCCACTGATGAAGGACTAGAGGAACACAAACTGTGCAGCAGCAGAGGAGCTACTGTCTCTGACTTTACATCTACAAGGTGGACCAGCAAGTAGTAGGAGAGTCTAATAGAGTGGACAGTGAGTGGACACAGTGTTTAAACACTCCACCAGCGCTGCTGTATCTGATCCACCAGCACAACACACACTATCACACCACCACAGTGCTGAGAATGACCCACCACCCAAATAATACCTGCTCTATGGTGGTCCTGTGGCCACTGAAGAACAAGGTAACAGAGTATACAGAGAATCAGAAGGACTACAGTGTAGCTCCTATATGGTCAGTGGAGCTGATAACATGGACAATGAGTGTAGAAGCAAGGAGGTGTCCCTGCTGCACTCGACCCACAGCCAGTAGCTGCAGATGAACCAGATTTGAGCCAGTAGCAGGTCACTGCAGCATCTCGTCCTCCACTTACAAACACAAATGTGGTATAGATTGAAAGTTCTGCTTGTTTCCGTGAGCTATGAGTCAGAAATAATTTAAATTAGATGTATAAGCAGACGTGCATATACAGTAGTGGATGTTCTGAATGTGTTACAGAATCTTATTTTTATTCTAAGCCACTCAGTTACCTTCATATCCTTGTACTGGTTCTGAAGATCCACGGATATCAGCATGGACTCGAAGTGTGGGGTTCTTCATCAAACACGTTGGAAGAAAAAGAGACTGCCGTTGCTCTGTTCATTCATCTCACTAGGAGAAAATTACTGATGTGTATTTGAGCCTCTCGCCTCAGCTGCCTCACGTTCCAGCCGTCTGTGAATCCGTTCAAAGAGCTTCTGATTTGTTTATTGAGCTCAGTCGGCTCCGTCTCTGTCAACAGGAACATTAACTGAGCTAAAATGAGGAGCATCAGAGCTGGTCTGGGATCAGACCGCTCACTCTAAACAAAGAAGGTGCCACAAATTGGTCTGCTGAGCAGTTCCATAGAGGAATTAATATGTGGCTCTCTAATGAACAGTTCTGAAAAACAGTAAGGGATCAGTGAGAGAGAAAGAGAAGGATTAGAAAGAGACAGAGGCAGAGAGAGAAAGGAAGAGGGGGAGAGGAAGAGTGAGGTATGCAGACAGAGAAAGACAGAGAGAAAAAAAGGTAATAAAAGAAAGAGAGAAAGACAGAGGAAGAGAAAGGAGAGCATGGAGAGTGAGAGACTGAGCCATATACTTCCACCAACTGGCCAATTTATTAGAAACACCTACCCTGTACTTCCACTAATTGGCCAATTTATTAGAAACAGCTAACTTCTACTTTCACTAAATGACCTCTTCATTAGAAACACCTACCCTGTTCTTCCAAAACTGGCCACTTTATTAGAAACACCTACCCTGTTCTTTCACTAACTGGCCACTTTATTAGAAACACCTACCCTCTACTTTCACCACCTGGCCACTTTATTAGAAACACCTACACTGTGCTTCCAACAACTGGCCACTTTATTAGAAATACCTACCCTGTACTTCCAAAAACTGGCCACTTTATTAGAAACACCTACCCTGTACTTCCAACAACTGGCCACTTTATTAGAAACACCTACCCTGCACTTCCACCAACTGGGCACTTTATTAGAAACGCTTACCCTGTACTCACAACAACTGGCCATTTTATTAGAAACACTTAACTTGTACTTTCTCAAACTGACCACTTCATTAGAAACACCCGCCCTGTTCTTTCACCAACTGGCCACTTTATTAGAAACACCTACCCTATTCTTCCACCAACAGGCTGCTTTATTAGAAACACTACCATCTACTTCCACCAACTGGCCACTTTATTAGAAAAACCTACCCTGTACTTCTGCTAACTGGCCACTTTATTAGAAACACCTACCCTGTACCTCCACCAACAGGCTGCTTTATTAGAAACACTACCATCTACTTCCACCAACTGGCCACTTTATTAGAAACACCTACCCAGTATTTCGGCTAACTGGCCTCTTTATTAGAAACACCCACCCTGTTCTTCCACCAACTGGCCAATTTATTAGAAACACCTACCCTGTACTTCCAACAACTAGCCACTTTATTAGAAACACCTAACTTCTACTTTCTCAAACTGACCACTTCATTAGAAACACCCACCCCGTTCTTTCACCAACTGGTCACTTTATTAGAAACACCTAACGTCTACCTTCTCAAACTAACCGCTTTGTTAGAAACACCTGCCATGTACTTCCACTAACTGGCCACTTTATTAGAAACACCTAACTTCTACTTTCACCACCTGACCACTTTATTAGAAACGCCTACCCTGTACAAAACACAGTGAAAGGTGTTGAGAAATTTTCTCTTATTTCTGTTTATCTTTAAACTTTTAGACTCTAAATGTAAATGAGCAGTCATACATGTTTTCTATTCTTTTATTGACGCTGTCACTATTCCCTTCTTTTGAAACCTTAACGTGTATCACGAGTAAGACCTGTCTTGCACAAACAGCACTGTGTTTTGTATCAGCTCTGATAAAGCCGTGGTGGAGTTGTGCTCAGCATTTCCTGAGGCTATTAAAAGGCCTGAGCTTTATTTACCATCTCTCCGCACTGTTGGCCACCAGGCAGCGGGACGCACACAACGCATAGCAGATGCTGAATTCTTACATAATTGCTCACTCGGTCCATAAATCCAGCTCTGTTGCTTGAGGAATGTGGGAAATAGTTTGAGTCCCGTCAGGAAGGACAATAGACGCGATTTAGCATAAACAGTAAAATTCACAGCTTTCATTTGAGACCAGTGAGAACCGAAAGAGTCAACAATAGAAATAACAATACATGAGTGTGTAGAGATATTTTTAAGCTTAATCATGAGCTCATAGTGAAATCAATCTCAGTTATGAAATGAGTCAGAGCATGTCTTTTAGAAGAGCAGTGGTCCATCTCACCAGTAACTGTCCAGAGACCTGTAGAGTCTTTGCTAAAGACCACTGACACTAATGGCTTATTAACATACTTTACTTTGTTTGTGATATTTTTCCCTGAATTTGAATTAGTATGTCCAAATAATGACTTTGGAGATAATGACTTCTTATAAGGGTGACACGGTGGTGTAGTGCTCATCACTGTTTCCTCACAGTAAGATGATCTGGGTTGGATTCCCGGTCCAGGTGGTTCTGTGTGGAGTGTGTATGTTCTCTCCGTGCTTGAGTGGGTTTCTCCGGGTTCTCCAGTTTCCACAGTCTAAACACATGCATGTTAGGTTAATCGCTCACTCTAAATTGCCCGTAGGTGTGAGTGTGTGTTGACAATGCAATGGACTGTCATGGTGTACCCCGCCTTCGCCCAATGACCCTGGGGTTGATTCCAGTGACCCTGACTAGCTGGATAAAATGTTGACTTATTTTTCTTGGAATTTTGATTGAGTCTTTGAATATAACGACTTACTCCCCTGAATATTTAATTACTATGTAGAAATAATGCATTTTTAAGATTTTCATGTAGCATAAGTCAAAGCAATGACTTATTTTAATTGAAATTTGATTTAATACTATTCCTACTAAACAATGACTCATTATCTTAATAATTTGAATTAGTATGTCAAAATAATGACTTAATTGACATTTTAATTCAGTACTTCAAAATCTCAACTTATGTTTCTGAAAATTTGAATGAGAATGTCAAAATAATTATTTAACTTTCCTCACGTTTAGTTTTGGTTTTTTCTAAGTAACAATTTACTCTCTAAATTGTCATATACAATGTCAAAATAATGGCTTTTATTTTTAATATCTGAATACGTATGTTAAAATAATTGCTTATTTTTTCTAAAATTATTTTTTTTAGAATGTAGTATTTTTTATATAACAACTTATTCTTTTGACAACTTGAATTAATATGCTATATGTTAAATAATCACTACTTTAGATTTTTACTTTAAAATTATGACTTATTTAAAAAAAGATTTGAATTAATTTGTTAAAACAGCAACTTCTTGAGATTTTGAATCTATATAAGTCTGATTACTTATTTTTCTTGAAGTTCTGTTCAGTACTTATAAAAATTACATTTTCTCTTGAAAAATTGAATTAGCATGTTAAACTAATGACTTTTTGGTTTCTTGTCCTTTAATTTAGTTTTCTTAAATAACATATTTGTTCAGAAAAGATTAATGTTTACATTATTGCTTATGTTTCAAAATTAGTTTTAATATTTCTAAATGATTACCTCTTTGTCTCAAGACTTTGATCTAGTTTATCAATGCAATTACTTATTTGACACACACATCATACACACACATAGTACTGTGCAAAAGCTATTTTCAGTATCAGTGGTGTTGAGGTTCTGGACTCTGGGGTGGTCAGTCCACTGTTCTGAGAACAGCAGCAGCGTCTTTGTTTGATGTGTCTGTATCTCCTTTTCTCAGTGAGGAGCTTCTTGAACAGCTACACATCCTTTCAGACCCCCATAGCGCTGAGGTGTCTTCTCACAGTGGAAGGATGGACAGAAACACCTGTAGATGTTCTCAGATCTGAAGCTACAGTGGAGATTGAGGTTCTTCTAGACCTCAAAATGAAAGATGAGGATAGTTCTGGTGTTTGCCAGGTCTTCCAGGTGGTTATTATCTTTTTGCTTTTGAGTCAGTGAATCGTTTTATATCTAATAACCCTAAAAACATCAAATACACAACGAATTAGTAAGATAAGCTTTCTACAGACATAAAACAAAAGCATGCGGTTTCTGACTTTCTGGCACAGTGCACGTGCTGTTTCACCCCTCATGCTGTGCGCATGCTCGGCTCAGTCCGGGGGACCAGCCCAGATGGGAGGAGGGGTCACCGGTGCGCTCGGATGCCGCTCAGAGCGCAACAGGCGCGCGAGACGCATATGCACAAGCACACGCGCGAGTTGGACACTCACAGGCACGCTCAGAAACTTTTTTGTCCTCGCGAGCTCGGAGGGTCTGCGAGCTGAGAAGTCGCTCGGTTTGGAGTTTTATCCGTTTCTTAAAGTGGAGTCATGCGGCGCGCGCTTGCGAGTGTGTGCGCGTGGTGCTGCGTGCTGATCCTCAGCCACGGATACAACCTGGACACGCGCAGCCCGGAGAAGTTCACTGGTCCGAATGGGTCCATGTTCGGATACTCGGTTCTCCTGCACAAACACCAGCAGAAAACATGGTGAGTCCAGACACGCGGGAAACTTCAGCTGAGGCTTAAGTTCGACTCCTTGTTCGAACTTTCCGTTCCACCTTAAATGGTGCAGCGGTTACATTCATTTAAGGTGGAACGGAAAGTTCGAACAAGAGAAGCCGGGCGAACGAGCCCTCCAGCCTGGTTTTAGAGATGAGCAGCCCCTCAGACTCATCTCAGATTATGACATAAAGTGAAAATTTCACATTTTCTATGATATAAAACCACTTTTATCGCAGAAATTAGTGATTGTTTAAGCTTTTTCGCAACGTTTTGCTAACTATTTTTAAGTTAAAGTCGACTCTGGGCTTTTTAAACACATAACAGGACTAAACTAAACGTTTCTGTGAATAAATGTCCCAAAACGACACATTTCCTGATTGAAAAGATTATAAAAGTGGAATTTCTTTGACGTTAAAGTCTCAGAAATAAACTTCCTCTCTTTGTGTTGCTAACTAAACAATGTTGGCTCTCAGTATTTCACAGCTGGAGCAAAACAAGACTTTAATATTAGGTCTTCAAATCGGCTTAAACTTTAGTAGATTGTTAATTCTGAGGTAAGCTACTGTATATATTTGTGGGAAATGTTCCAGATATTATCGCTGACCAATGAAAAACGAGCATCTCCAAAATTGCAACTTTTCAGGAAAGGACTTATTGTGAGTCAGTGGAACCAGAAGTTTTTCCAAGTAATTTTGGGTATTTGTATTGGCCTATTCATGCTTTATTCATCGAATAGAGTGGAAAAATGATAATCGACTTCGTCCAATTTAATAGAAATGGTCTTTAGTCTTTAGTTTAGTTTAGATTATTTCGTTTTTCCAAAATACATACATGCATCGGCAAAATAAATGAATAAATATATAAATTAATACAAATACTGACTAAATAAGGAATACTAATGACTAATTTTGACTATAGGACAATAGGACAATTCTATCAGTCCTGTTTCTAAACCATTAAGAGAAAAATCATAAGCAAAAAAACCCCAAAACATTTCCATATTTTCATACGTGATGATCATTCTGTAGTTTGTTATGTGCTAACTTAATTTTAAATAAACAAATTAAACCACGTAAACATGCTTAAAACTGTGCTAAAAGTGAGCTAGTTTTGAGTACATGATGCTATTTCTTAATTTAGACTGCACTGTTGACGTGTTTCCATTTGATTTATTCCTAGACTGTGTGTTTAATGTTGAGATTTCTTTTGTCCATTGCTTAAAAAAGAAAAGTCCACTCTTTATTAACTTGCATACAAAAAGTTTAACTAATAAAGGGTAACCCCACCAACTTTTCAAAAAGCTGCACAATTGAAAGGTTGAGGTGTGAACCGTCAGTCCTAGTGGTTTGGTGTGAAGTGCTCAGTTCTAAAGGAGCTTGCCAAGTCAGAAATGCCCCCTAACAGCAAGGAATGACATTAAATGGTTATGAACACACAGCCTACTGTCTGGGACACGGTTTTGTGATAACCTTTTGGTGTAAATTCTATTTTAATTCATTTATTTTAATCAGTGTATGGTGAAAGTGCAGGCAGGCTGTTGTGAAGCAAACAGTCTCCAAAGAACTCTCCAATGACTCTGTTACTGTAACAACCATTGAATTGGTTGGTGGAATTCCCCTTTAAGATGCTTTGTTCAGTCCCCAGTACAAATATAGAAGCAAATGTGCAATAACAGCCTTTACGTATGGACGTTAAATTAGGAAAACCAACAGTTACCTATATTTACATACATCTGCTTGTTTAGCCTATCACAGTTTAGCTCCGCCCCATTCACGCTGATGTTCCAAGCAATGCTTTAGTCTGGACTATTTTTTGAAAAAGGCACAATAAGGAGCAGTCAATGAGAACAGAGCTGATATTAAACTTGGTCCATTTAGTTACCCTAACTAGCTACTTGCATTTAATCTGGACATCAAACACAAAGTAGATTAAAGTTCTTAGTGTGAAACTTTCAGTTTAAGATGCTTCAAACAGCACACAGTGATACACATACACAGCATGGCTGCTACTTACAGGTATCTGTTGGGGTTGCAATGCTAATAAAGGTGGAGCTGCTCAAGATACTCAGTCTCTTCAGTGTTAGATGCTGAGCAACGCTGCTTAATGTTGTCCAAAGTTTAAGAAACTGTCAGGAGTCAAATTTGCAGAGGAAAGCTGATTTTATCATCCCTGGTTACATTCTGGTGCTGTACAAGCTGCAGCGTTTAACGTTTGATTAAGAAGCTGGTGAATAGGAAGCCAACTTTAGCCTCAGTATGTGCCCACTCACAGTTTGCTTCTTTGGGAAGGGATTGAAAAGTGCCAACATCATCTTCACAGCCTGGAACTGTAGATTTCTCCACACCGTCCACCATTTCCATTTAAGTCAAGAGTCAAGAGGCTTTTATTGTCATTCCACATTCGTACAAGTACACAGTGGAGTGAACTACGGTTCCTCCAGGAACAACACGGTGCAAACATGGAGTACAAAGTGCAAACAAGCAGACATAAGTGTGCAACAGAATTGAACTAGAAACAATAAATACGATAAATACAGTAAATTAAACAGACGTTAGAAACAGTAAACAGACTGGACAGTGTAGCACCAACACAGAACTCATTACTGAACATGATAAAGTACATGGATAAAGTACAGAGAAATTCAACATACTGTGATCTGTGAGTTTACACAGTCAGATAACATTCATACACACAGCAGTTACTGAGGTAGTACTTGTTTGCTGAGTACTACATTAGTCCTACATTGCTGTGTTGTTGTCATTAGTAATTTTGGGGGGTGTAAATATTAATCAGAAGTTTAACATAGCAGTTTAAGACTTTGGAATCTGATTTGTATTTAAAGGGAGATCAGAAGTGGTTCAGGTTATGTCTATATGTTCTAAATACTGAACTCTACTTATTCAGTGATGACAGTGTAGATACAGTTTTCCACTCTCTGGCACCTTTAAAGACTGACAGTTTCCACAGAAATTGGTAGAGCACTGTATTTTGACATACAGTATTAGGGCTGTGTAAGGGCAAGAACCTGGCGATACAATACGTATTGGGATAGAGTGGTCACGATTCAGTATATTGTGATATATTGCGATACTGCAAGCAAAGTGATATATTGTGATTTTTCAAATACTACTATTAGAACACACTACTATATAAACAGGTTTATTAATGCTTTTAATAGCATTGCGCCCTTGTGCTGCTTATTAATGTTGGAGTGGAGCTGAAAATGGATTACAACCCTGCCATCTAGTGGTCAGAGGTTTAAACACAACACACAATGATTCATTGTCTGTCAAAATCTGTGTATCGATACTGTGTTTTTGAGAATCGATACAGTATCACAAAACATAATATCCCAATATTCTATATGTTCGATATTTTCTTACACCCCTATACAGTATACTGTGGACAACACTGTTCTGTTGTGCTTGCACTAGTTTTTTCCCAAATGCACCGTAAAATAAACAAATACTGTTATGAGTGATTCTCAGGCAATGCATAAAATGTAAAATGCGAGTAATTTTATGTTTTATTTTTTAGGTTAATTGTTGGAGCCCCAACTGCTGACTCTATTTATAACCTCAGTATCAAAATGCCTGGTGCAATTTACAAGTGCAGCATCCTAAACAAGATATGTGAACAGCTTCAAACTGGTGAGTGACGTCTTTAAGCAATGGTACATGCCAGTTGTTCTTATTTCCCTGCTTTCTTTTACTTCTCTTTCTTCCTCATAGCCGGCGTGAACTTATCTCTGTTTTCTTTTCCTGCACAATTTGGTCCAAATCCTACATTTCTCAATGACAGATTTCTTACGCATAGCTCAAATTCATCCTTCAGCCATTCCTCTGGCTCCGTTCATTCTGTTCTTTCTCAACATCTAGCCTTAATGTCCCTTGAGGACTTCATGTCTTGCTTCAGTCGCATTCCCATGCAGGTCAGGCTCTGGTTGAGCCACTGTGGTTTGTTTCAGGAAAAGTTGGTTGGTCATGCTTATGTGCGCTCCCCAGACTGCATTTCCTGTAGGTACATACAGGACAAACCACCCTCCGCTAAAGTGGGGCTACTCTTGCTTATCTTCCTGTCATTACAGGGCCTAACCCACTCTTCCAAATAAGGGTTAACAGGCCTGACATCTTTCCAGGTCAGACTCGTCGTCGGGCAGGAAGCAGAAAAGAAAACATCCTTGTTCGTCCTGCACAGCTTTTTTTTAAGTATTCAACAAAAATGAAGCAACAGAATAGGGCAGAAGTTCACTGAGGCTGTGCCCAACAGGCCTTGATGGAAGTTTTAGATAAGATCTGCACTTATAATCAGAAACAGAATTGTTTATTGGTCAAACATGTTTTCACATACATGGAATTTCTGAGTAAATGCTCATAGAAAGAAATACAATAGTGTTTATATACATACGTAGCTTGTATAATCCTCAGAGAATAGCACTGACCAATAGGGAATGGGATGCTATGGAGCCGCTGCATGCACATGAGCCTGAGGACACAATTCCTAACACCCAGTGCAGACTAGAGGGGTCTAAAGCCACCCAGCATTTGGTTCACTGGAGTGATAGAGCTCCATCCACTACCTTTAAGATGAGTTGTACTTATATCTATATAATATATCTAGACCTGATCATTAACATGGCACGGTGGTGTAGTGGTTAGTACAGTGGTGTAGTGGTTAGTACGGTGGTGTAGTGGTTAGTACGGTGGTGTAGTGGTTAGTATGGTGGTGTAGTGGTTAGTATGGTGGTGTAGAGGTTAGTACAGTGGTGTAGTGGTTAGTACGGTGGTGTAGTGGTTAGTATGATGGTGTAGTGGTTAGTACAGTGGTGTAGTGGTTAGTACAGTGGTGCAGTGGTTAGCACTGTCGCCTCACAGCAAGACGATCCGGGTTCGATCCTGGGCCATTCTGTGTGGAGTGTGCATGTTCTCCTTGTGCTTGAGTGGGTTTCCTCCCAGTACTCCGGTTTCCTCCCACAGTCCAAATGAGAGGTTGATTGGTCACTTTAAATTGCCCGTAGGCATGAGCGAATGTTGGCCATGCGATGGACTGGTGAACTGTCCATGGTGTACCCCGCCTTTGCCCGATGACGCTGGGATTGGCTCCCAACTAGTGGGATAAAGTGGCAGATGATGGATGGATGATCATTAACAGACCTTACCAATGCTCTTGTGGCTGAACACAATCAAATTCTCATGGCAATATCTCAATATTTGGAAGAGTAGAGACTCTTAAATCCCTATTATTCCCCTTCATTTCAGATGAATGAAGGTCTTTACCAACTTTTGAATGTATGAGTTTATAAGTTATATACTTTAGTATAGTTGTAAATTACTTTCTAGTAGTACTTACTTACAGGAGCGGTTCTAGTCATCTTTTTTCTTTATACGTGTGGATGCCACATCCTTAACAGTACAGGCTTAACAGCACAATCACGTTATACTTCCATGTGTCTTCACACTAGCAAAACATTATCTAACATACTTTCTCTAAAAAATGTTTTTTAAAACTTGTTGGTCTGTATTTCTATGACGAAAACTCAACCAAGTGCTCAAAGAGTGATTTCAGTATTCACAAACAGGCAGCTTGAATGGTTAATCGAGTGCTCGAGTTGCCCAGTTGGTACCAGTCTTGGCCAGATACCAAAAACATAAAACTGGAATCTGCGGTACTGGCCAATGGAAAAAAGCACAGTTCCAGTTTCCTGAATCCTAAGGTTCCAGTACTTTGTACAAAGGAAAAATGCCCTGAGACACAGCTATTATGGAGCTTATCTCCACACACATGATATCAAGTAATTAATTTTTATTATCAGATTATGTAGTCTAGATTAGGGGTGTGCCATATCGTATCATACACAATAATATCGCCAACATTTTTGAATATTGTAAGCGATATAATACCCTGAAATATCGAGCCATATCACCCATCCCTAATTATCACATCAGGTACTACTTTTGCTGTTTTTAGCAAAAGAAAAATTCACACTTTTCTCATTTCCCATTATATATCTACTAGAGACAGCTTTTATCTGTCCAGTATCATTCATTTTACTTCAGTCCTGGATATATGGAGTGAAATTTTGAGTGCATTATTTAGTATCGTGACATTCTGGATCATTGACTTCTGTTACAATCTGATGAAAATTCTTGTATTTTTTAATATCTCAGTTAGGGGTGTGCCATATCATATCGTATGCACTAGTAAAATTTAATTTTCATTTTGTTGCAGTAGTGTATTCTTGAAGTATCTTTTTTTAATTCAATGTTTTGTCATATCGCCAAGAATATTGTTATTGCAAAAATGGCATGAAATATCATGATATTATTGTAGGGCCATATCACCCACCCCTAGTCTAGATTACATGCAGTACTTTATTACCGGTGCGTTTGGCTTGTGCTTGTGATGTTAGTATCTTGAAAAATGTGCTACGCCCAGACTGACTTAAGTGGCAATGAACTTCTCACACAAAGTGAACATTGCAGGCCACACTGTGACCATATGGTAGTTCAAATGGATTGCATTTAAAGCCAGACAGGAAGTCAGGGAGTCTCAGAGATGACACCTTTTTCAGGCGGTATGATCATCAAGCCATTTCAGCATCATAACTAAGATCAAGTTGGGGTCAGCTTTGCTGGTTCCAGGGTTAGTTCATTTTTTGAGTGCGCTTTATCACTGTTGTCTCTTTGAGGTGGGAACGCTAAAAATGACTCACAGGGTTTCATATTCAATATTAGCAAGCATCCCGTCATGCTGCTCTGCACAACTGCTGCTTCTATAATGTACCTGCCAGTTTACAGATCAATCAGTCAAGTCTCTAAGTGGTACGTAGGCTCAACAGTTCATTTGAAGGGCTTCTTCAGTTTCGTACTGGCGCTTTCAGGCTATTGTCTGCGTCAAGTTGGCGTCTGCTACTGGTTTTATCTAGGAGGTGCACTTTCAGTGTTTCTCACGGGTCTGAAACTAACCTGAGGGAAGCATCAAGAGCGGAGTGGGATTTGTGGTGATTTGAACTCATTATAGCATTTGTTTAATTATTCAGGTTTTTGGTTACTGTATGCATTGTTTATTGATAGAAAGAAAGTATTTTCTATGTGGAGTGTGTTAAAGCAAAGTCCTATAAGGGAAGTCTCGCTCGGCAGCTGTTAAAGCAACACTACTGGGCAGTTATTTACAGCCACATGAGTTTAGGCTCCCATCTTTTTGAATGAGGCGAGACTAAAATACTTACAACCTCAGGCCTATGTAGCGTTTTAAAACCATATTTGAAATCAACCCTAAAATCTGACAAAGCTCATAATGGTTTGTAAGGTTTGGCTCAGTAACTGGCTACTGCGCTGTGGAAGAATCAATCTAGAATGAGGAATGGTTTCCTGCTAGTGCCAGAGTATTGTCATATATCGTCGCTGCTCCTCCACTGGGCAGTGTAACCAGCAGGCTGATTGGCCATTTTTCTATACGGGTGGGACTTTCTCTCTAAACACATACCAGCTTTGCCATGCATATTTCAACCAGAGACCGACTCAGTGTTTATAATGTCTCTGGTAAAAGGGGGACAAATTGTAAGTTGTTGAATTGTCAGCCCATGTAATTGGGTGGCTGTCGATATACTTTAGTGTTCAGTGTAAATATAGGGGTTAGGGGTTTAGTGTAAATGTAGAGATTAGGGTTTAGTGTAAATGTAGGAGTTAGTGTTTAGTGTAAATGTAGAGGTTTGGATTTAGTGTAAATGTAGGGGTTAGGGTTTAGTGTAAATGTAGGGGTTAGGGTTTAGTGTAAATGTAGGAGTCAGTGTTTAGTGTAAATGTAGAGATTAGGGTTTAGTGTAAATGTAGAGGTTTGGATTTAGTGTAAATGTAGGGTATAGGGTTTAGTGTAAATGTAGGAGTTAGTGTGTAGTGTAAATGTAGAGGTTTGGATTTAGTGTAAATGTAGGAGTTAGTGTTTAGTGTAAATGTAGAGGTTTGGATTTAGTGTAAATGTAGGAGTTAGTGTGTAGTGTAAATGTAGGAGTTAGTGTTTAGTGTAAATGTAGGAGTTAGTGTTTAGTGTAAATGTAGAGGTTTGGATTTAGTGTAAATGTAGGAGTTAGTGTGTAGTGTAAATGTAGGAGTTAGTGTTTAGTGTAAATGTAGAGATTAGGGTTTAGTGTAAATGTAGAGGTTAGGGTTTAGTGTAAATGTAGGGGTTAGGGTTTAGTTTAAATGTAGGGGTTAGTGTTTAGTGTAAATGTAGAGGTTAGTGTTTAGTGTAAATGTAGGAGTTAGTGTTTAGTGTAAATGTAGGGGTTAGGGTTTAGTGTAAATGTAGAGGTTAGTGTTTAGTGTAAATGTAGGAGTTAGTGTTTAGTGTAAATGTAGAGATTAGGGTTTAGTGTAAATGTAGAGGTTAGGGTTTAGTGTAAATGTAGGAGTTAGTGTTTAGTGTAAATGTAGAGGTTAGTGTTTAGTGTAAATGTAGAGATTAGGGTTTAGTGTAAATGTAGGAGTTAGTGTGTAGTGTAAATGTAGGAGTTAGTGTTTAGTGTAAATGTAGAGATTAGGGTTTAGTGTAAATGTAGGAGTTAGTGTTTAGTGTAAATGTAGAGATTAGGGTTTAGTGTAAATGTAGAGGTTAGGGTTTAGTGTAAATGTAGGGGTTAGGGTTTAGTTTAAATGTAGGGGTTAGTGTTTAGTGTAAATGTAGAGGTTAGTGTTTAGTGTAAATGTAGGAGTTAGTGTTTAGTGTAAATGTAGGGGTTAGGGTTTAGTGTAAATGTAGAGGTTAGTGTTTAGTGTAAATGTAGGAGTTAGTGTTTAGTGTAAATGTAGAGATTAGGGTTTAGTGTAAATGTAGAGGTTAGGGTTTAGTGTAAATGTAGGAGTTAGTGTTTAGTGTAAATGTAGAGGTTAGTGTTTAGTGTAAATGTAGAGATTAGGGTTTAGTGTAAATGTAGGAGTTAGTGTGTAGTGTAAATGTAGGAGTTAGTGTTTAGTGTAAATGTAGAGATTAGGGTTTAGTGTAAATGTAGGAGTTAGTGTTTAGTGTAAATGTAGAGATTAGGGTTTAGTGTAAATGTAGAGATTAGGGTTTAGTGTAAATGTAGGAGTTAGTGTTTAGTGTAAATGTAGAGGTTAGTGTTTAGTGTAAATGTAGAGATTAGGGTTTAGTGTAAATGTAGGAGTTAGTGTGTAGTGTAAATGTAGGAGTTAGTGTTTAGTGTAAATGTAGAGATTAGGGTTTAGTGTAAATGTAGAGGTTGGGGTTTAGTGTAAATGTAGAGGTTAGTGTTTAGTGTAAATGTAGAGGTTAGGGTTTAGTTTAAATGTAAAGGTTGGGGTTTGGGAGAGACACCTCTAGGTGGAGAGTGCCCTGTATATTATGTTTTAATATATAGTTGACTATTACAATCTCTATGTAGATATCTAAGGTCTGAATACTGAAAATGTTTTTAAAGTAACTTATTTTTATTACCTGTATGAAAAGAGATGTTTAGGGCATGCAGTGTGTCTTGCAGTTGTATGGTAGCTTTCACTATTACATAAATTTAGAATTTGTACAGTAGTAGGTGCTTTTGTAATTCTATTGATTTGCTGTTTTCTAGGTTTTTTAATTGCATAGCTAAAAATATTGAATGAAATATGAATGAAACTGATCAGTAACGCAGGCTGTGTTTGGAACTCTGTGTAGGTGTGGAGCCCTGTGGGAAAACCTGCCAATCTGAGAGTGATAACCAGTGGCTGGGCGTTAGTCTGTCCAGACGATCATCCAATGGCGACATTCTGGTACGTGTTTTGGTTTCCTTTTCTTTCATCTGGGTGCATCTTTTCTATTGTGTATTGTTTATAGTTTTATAGGATATGATTTGTGTAATACTGCTGAATGTAATATTGTGTATTTGAGTGCAAACAAATACAAACCTAGTCCAGTAGCTTTAAGACAGAGAAAAGGAGACAGTCGGAGAGCTACAGAGAGTATAGCAGGCAGTGAGAAAGTGAGAGGGAGTGAATAAAATTGTGGGAGAGCTACAGAGAGTGAAGGAGACAGTGGGAGAGGAAGAGAGAGAGAGTGAAATAGACACAGGGAGAGTTTGTGAGAGTGAAAGAGACACAGGAGGAATTTGTGAGAATATAGGAAACAGTGAGAAAGTGAGAGAGAGAGAGTGATTGAGATTGTGTGAGAGCTACAGAGAGTGAAGTAGATGGTGGGAGAGTGAGAGAGAGTTAAGGAGACGGTGGGAGAGAGAGAGAGTGAGGGAGATGGTGAAAGAGTGAGAGAGAATGAAGGAGACACAGGGAGAGTTTGTGAGAGTGAAGGAGAAACATTAAGAAAGTGAGAGAGAGTGACTGAGATTGTGTGGAAGCTACAAAGAGTGAAGGAGACGGTGGGAGAGTAAGAGAGAGTGAAGGAGACACTGGGAGAGTGAGAGAGAGTGAAGTAGATGGTAGGAAAGTAAGTGAGAGAGTAATGGAGACACAAGGAGAGTTTGTGAGAGTGAAGGAGAAACATTAAGAAAGTGAGAGAGAGTGATTGAGATTGTGTGAGACCTACAGAGAGTGAAGGAGATGGTGGGAGAGTGAGAGAGAATGAAGGAGACACAGGGAGAGTTTGTGAGAGTATAGGAAACAGTGAGAAAGTGAGAGAGAGTGATTAAGATTGTGTGAGAGCTACAGAGAGCAAAGGAGACAGTGGAAGCGTGAGAGAGAGTGAAGGAGATGGTGGAAGAGTGAGAGAGAGTGAAGTAGATGGTGGGAGAGTAAGTGAGTGAAGGAGACACAGTGAGAGTTTGTGAGACTGAAGGAGAAACACTGAGAAAGTGAGAGAGAGTGATTGAGATTGTGTGAGAGCTACAGAGAGTGAAGGAGAAGGTGCGAGAGTGAGAGAGAGTCAAGGAGACGGTGGGAGAGTGAGAAAGAGTGAAGGAGACACAGGGAGAGTTTGTGAGAGTATAGGAAACGGTGAGAAAGTGAGAGAGAGAGTGATTGACATTCTGTGAGAGCTACGAAGAATGAAGGAGACACAGGGAGAGTTTGTGAGAGTGAAGGAGAAACAGTGAGAAAGTGAGAGAGAGTGATTGAGGTTGTGGGAGAGCTACAAAGAATGAAGGGAACAGTGAGAAATTAAGAGGGAGGTAAAGAGAGTGTGGGAGAGCTGCAGAGAGTAAAGAGACGGTGGGAGACTGAGAAGAGTAAGTGAGACACAGGAAGAGTGGGAAAGAGACACCTACTTAAGGTGTTTGAGAGAGTTAAGGAGACAGTGAGGGGAGAAAGAAAGAATAAAGGAGATGGCAGGAGAGTGAGAAAGAATAAGAGAGAGAGAGAGTGAAAGAGGTGGTGGAAGAGTGAGAGAGAGTGAAGTAGATGGTGGGAGAGTAAGTGAGAGAGTAAAAGAGAAACAGTGAGAGTTTGTGAGACTGAAGGAGAAACACTGAGAAAGTGAGAGAGAGTGATTGAGATTGTGTGAGAGCTACAGAGAGTGAAGGAGACGGTGCGAGAGTGAGAGAGAGTAAGTGAGACACAGGGAGAGTGGGAAAGAGACACCTACTTAAGGTGTTTGAGAGAGTTAAGGAGACAGTGAGGGGAGAAAGAAAGAATAAAGGAGATGGCAGGAGAGTGAGAAAGAGTGAGAGAGAGAGAGAGTGAAAGAGAGTGACAGGAGAGAGAAAAACATAATAATTAAGTCTGTAAATAAAAAAGTTTAGTGTTATTATGTGTATTTAACTGCAAAACTACATAGTCTTAAAAAAACTGTGTTATTATGAAAAGCATATTTGAAATCTGAGTGAATCGCTGTATATGAATAATAAACTGACCGGTGTGGACTAAGCTCCGGCAAGGTTTAGTAGGTTGTTTGAAAATGACCTCACATGACGTGTGTTGCTGCTGTATGAACTGCAGATGGAGGGCAGGAAGTAGTTTTCCACATAGGGATCATCCCAGTCTCTCCAAATGCCCAACTGATCTAACTGAGAAACCACAAGGAGCCTTAATCAAGTGTCAGAGTTGTTCATGAGTAAAAACGCAAGAAACTGACCGAACATCTCTGTCAGAAATGGCTTTAGGCTAGACTAAAGGT
The DNA here is from genome assembly GCA_021613375.1 of Megaleporinus macrocephalus. Taxonomy (NCBI): domain Eukaryota; kingdom Metazoa; phylum Chordata; class Actinopteri; order Characiformes; family Anostomidae; genus Megaleporinus; species Megaleporinus macrocephalus. The sequence goes on from CM038709.1 coordinate 10,662,206, forward strand.
TCCTAGTTACCAGCTTCTTGTCTGATTTTAAGTTTTGGTGGTGTTGCTTGAGGCTGTCGTTGTAAACCTATCACCAGCACACACCCACAGACGAACTGTGCAGAAACAATACTCCACTAAATCTGTCTACACAGAGCTGAAGCTTCTAATTTCCCAGTTGTTCTGTTTCCACCTTAAATAAAGCAGCAGACGCTAGAATGTAACTACTGCACCATTTAAGGTGGAACAGGAAAACGGGGGATTAAGAAGCTGACTAGCTTTTTTACTACAGGTGATCTGTGAGTGTGTTGATGAATTTAAAAATCTATGTTAGTAAACAAGGCACTGCAGATGTTTGCTGGTTGCTGGTTAATCCATAGCACAATACAAGAAAACCAAATGGTAGTCATTGTGGAACGTCTTGATATGCCGGTCAACCGAACCTCGATACCAAAGTTGTATGTCTCAGTACTTTTATATGTTTTCATTAATTTTCTTTAGTGGAAGGACGTCTGGAGAAGAAGGTAGTTCTTAACTTTACCACTGTGAAAGTCTTTCAGTTCAGTTTTTCTCGTAATATCTAATCCAGTCCAATGTGGCTTTGCCTTCTATTGAACTGTATTAACCCTCGAATGGCCCACATGTGCTTATTAATGACATTCGCAATGCAACACTAGTACTAGTACGTGTCTTTCTCTTCTATTCTAGATCTTAACTTTGGGTGAGAATGGCTAGTTCAGCCACGATTACCATCTCATCTGAAAGTCATGCTAGGGCAGCCGAGGCCTGAGAGGTCCGTCGAGGCTGTAACTCATTACGTTTAATACAAAAGCATGTTTTGTGCGCTGGTTCTAATTTCAGGCCTGTGGTCATCGCTGGAAGAATGTCTACTTCTCGAGAAAGGACAATCAGAACAAGCTGCCACATGGTGTGTGCTTCAAATTCAGCTCCAGTTTTAGCCGGAAGGACCAGTACATCCCCTGCTACAGAGGTACAGGGCTTCTGTTATGTTGACTAGATGTAAGATGTTGACGTGATTGAGCTGCATGAGATGCTCTGTAAGGTAGTTGACCCTATGAATGCACAGAGCGTACTGTGATATGTGGTTGGCAATGGCTTCGTCTGCCTAAAATGGGTTTGTTTATTCAGATCATCAGAGGAAGTTTGGTGAAGATTATGGGTCCTGCCAGGCTGGAATTTCAAATTTGCTTACTGAGGTAAGTTCCACTCACTCTAACCTCAACCTTAACCTCAACCCAAAACCCAAACCTAACATTCACTCTAACCCCAACCCAAAACCCAAACCTAACATCCACTCTAACCCCAACCCAAAACCCAAACCTAACATCCACTCTAACCTCAACGTTAACCTCAACCCAAAACCCAAACCTAACATTCACTCTAACCTCAACCCAAAACCCAAACCTAACATTCACTCTAACCTCAACCTTAACCTCAATCCAAAACCCAAACCTAACATCCACTCTAACCTCAACCTTAACCTCAACCCAAAACCCAAACCTAACATTCACTCTAACCTCAACCCAAAACCCAAACCTAACATTCACTCTAACCTCAACTTTAACCTCAACCCAAAACCCAAACCTAACACCCACTCTAACCTCAACCTAAACCTCATCCCAAAGTCTAACATTCAATCTGACTCCAACCTTAACCTCAGCCCAAAACCCAAACCTAACATCCACTCTAACCCCAACCTTAACCTCAACCCAAAACCCAAACCTAACACCCACTCTAACCTCAACCTAAACCTCATCCCAAAGTCTAACATTCAATCTGACTCCAACCTTAACCTCAACCCAAAACCCAAACCTAACATCCACTCTAACCCCAACCTTAACCTCAACCCAAAACCCAAACCTAACACCCACTCTAACCTCAACCTAAACCTCATCCCAAAGTCTAACATTCAATCTGACTCCAACCTTAACCTCAGCCCAAAACCCAAACCTAACATCCACTCTAACCCCAACCTTAACCTCAACCCAAAACCCAAACCTAACATTCACTCTAACCTCAACCCAAAACCCAAACCTAACATTCACTCTAACCTCAACCTTAACCTCAACCCAAAACCCAAACCTAACAACCACTCTAACCCCAACCCAAAACCCAAACCTAACATCCACTCTAACCTCAACCTTAACCTCAACCCAAAACCCAAACCTAACATTCACTCTAACCTCAACCCAAAACCCAAACCTAACATTCACTCTAACCTCAACCTTAACCTCAACCCAAACCCAAACCTAACACTCACTCTAACCTCAACCCAAAACCCAAACCTAACATTCACTCTAACCTCAACCTTAACCTCAACTCAAAACCCAAACCTAACACCCACTCTAACCTCAACCTAAACCTCATCCCAAAGTCTAACATTCAATCTGACTCCAACCTTAACCTCAGCCCAAAACCCAAACCTAACATTCACTCTAATCTCAACCCAAAACCTAAACCTAACACCCACTCTAACCACAACCTAAACCTCATCCCAAAACTTAAATCTAACATTCAATCTGACTCCAACCTTAACCTCAACCCAAAACCCAAACCTAACATTCACTCTAATCTCAGCCCAAAACCTAAACCTAACACCCACTCTAACCACAACCTAAACCACATCCCAAAACCTAAATCTAACACTCAATCCAACCCCAACCTTAACCTTACCCAAATACCTAAACCTAACATTTACTCTAATCTCAACCCAAAACCTAAACCTAACACCCACTCTAACCTCAACCTAAACATCAACCTGAACCTAACACTCAATCCAACCCCAACCTTAACCTCACCCCAAAACCTAACACTTACACTAACCTCAACCCAAAACCTAAACCTAACACCTAAACCTAACACTCACTCTCACCCCAACCTTAACCTCACCCCAACACCTAAACCTAACACTCACTCTGACCTCAACCTAAACATCAACCTGAACCTAACACTCAATCCAACCCCAACCTTAACCTCACCCCAAAACCTAAACCTAACACCCACTCTAACCTCAACCTAAACATCAACCTGAACCTAACACTCAATCCAACCCCAACCTTAACCTCACCCCAAAACCTAAACCTAACACTTACTCTAACCTCAACCCAAAACCTAAACCTAACACCTAAACCTAACACTCACTCTCACCCCAACCTTAACCTCACCCCAACACCTAAACCTAACACTCACTCTGACCTCAACCCAAACTTCAACCTAAAACCTAAACCTAACACTCAATCTAACCCCAACCTTAACCCCATAACCTAAACTCTTGGTTATTCCATGACAGTTATTATACAATAAATGAACTAAATTGATGTATAGCTTGAAAATGAGTACACAGAAGAGTTATACAGTATAATAACAGAAATCATATGACTTTATATGTTTTTGCTCCACTGTAGTCCCTGCAGATGTTTTATGTAGTGTGATTTTGCTTGCAGGACCTGATGATAATGGGCGCTCCAGGCAGTTCGTACTGGACAGGATCTGTGCTGGTCCGCAATCTCTCCAGCTCTGCATCTGCTGCTTACGTGGATGATGATAATACAGTGCAGTATGGGAGCTATCTTGGTGAGTTTTTCAGTTTGGGCTTTTGTTTTTGCTGCTGTGCTCATCTTAGGACAGATAAATGGAAAACCAGTTTAAAACATACATATACTTGAAACCAAAGGAGTTAAATGCTTAGATAAATAATTCATGACAAGTAAAAATAGGATTCTGCACAAGTTAATTTGTGACCATGTTAAAAGGAAACATGCTTCTTTCTTGCTTTTATGTTATGTATGTTAGTTTCCATAGCAAAAATATTCATAATTCATTTTGATTTCATTTTAAGTGACCACCATGTCTTGATCCTTTAGAATTAAACAGGCTGTTCTTATTAATGTTTATGACTGATATATGTAAATAAGCTCTGTTCTGATTGGCTTGCCTCATTCAAAAGGCAGTTTAGTCTAGAACACAACATAGTGCTTAAGCATGAGTGGGTAGTTCTAAAGTACTGTAGACCATATAGGTGGGTATGTGTAAATATGTTTTGGGTTTTCATGACTTTACAAACACAGTTAATTAAAAATGGTCTGCTTTTGCACTTAGTTACTATACATGGATTGGAGAGTGTGGTGTGGGAATAGGCCAGCTTGGTTTTGGTTTTAGTCTTATCTCTTCTATTGAAGTTCAGAGGACCGTCAGCTGGCTTTGAAGTGCTAATTTGTGGCTTTTGCACATGAAGTCTATGCCTGCTTGAGCAAATAAAGGCCTACAACACTTATACTTGTGCAGGTCTGGTGGAAACAAATTGCCTTTTTAGCTGTGAAATTGTTATTAATACAAAAATATTTCTGGATTTACTTTTAAGCTTTCAGTTTACAACAAATTGAAAACCCAGTCTGACTGAAACTGGCCATTCGGTCTGTTGACAGTGACTGGTTGCTGCTGTTGGTTTTGGCTGTGAGAAGCTTCTTTGTGAACAGGAAACTGTGAGGTGCAAGTGTCTGCATTTGCTTATATGTGCATGTGGCGAATGAAGTAGTACATTTTTTTGCAAGTGTTTGTGTCGTTTAAATGGCCTGCACGAGTTTGCATGTAAACAAGTTGTTTACAGTCGTGTGCAAAAGTTTGGGCGCTCCTGCTTAAATTACATGTTGTGTTGATGCTCTAAGTGAACACATCCTCAGTAGAGAATTACTGTTCATTTAACATGTAAATAAATAGACTAAAAAATCTGTCCAGTGCAAACGTTATGGCACATTGAATGTTTTATATTTTACTTTATAAACATACTAATCTTTATACTTGGCTTTTATTTTCTTTTTTCAGTGTGATAAAATCTAGCCCACTAGCTGGAATATCATAGTAACAGCCTAGCAATACAAGAGCTCTCTTGGTGAAAACAGAAAAGTTACAGAAGTGTGCACTTCTCTGAAATGGAGAGAGGCCTTGTATAGAACATCTTGTCTTTGTGTTGGATAGGCATACAAGGCGGTTAGGGAAAGAGAGTGGTCTAGCGAGGAGGACCTGCAATTAATATTGAATACGATTCAAAAATTAAACGAGGGATTCGTTAATCTTTTATTTTTATCCAAAATAATTTATTTTTATTTTTAATACTTGCTGATACAGGGAATGATAGCATAGGTGTTAGTACAAATGAGTATGAGACACCTTAACAATTAAATGATCTGTGTTAGCTAGCTATACTAACTACAGTAGTTACCTTGGATGGAGTAGCTCTGCAGAAAAGAGGCTTTTGTTGCACGTCAGAACCATGGCTGGATTACTGACCAGGCCAGTGGGGCCAGCGCCCAGAGGCCCTTGAGGTCAGGGGGGGCGTGGGCCCTAAACATTTTGCGATGCCTGTCAACATTTATGATACAATATATTTTTATTTCCAAGGGGCCTCCATTTTAAGGATCTTCTGACTTTTAGGGACTTTGACCCCAGGGCCTCTTGGGGGCCCTAGCCATGTTTTTGGGGCCCCTAGCCATGCTTTTGGGGGCCCTAGCCATGTTTTTGGGCCCGTTATGAAAACGGACAAGGCGTTGTGGCACTGCTCTGACTTCGACTTCTGGCTATTAGGGGTCCTAGGAAAGTGGGGGCATAATTTTAGAGAGCCCTGGTTATGAGAGACCGTACTAGGGGGCCCTAGAGAAGAGCAGGGCATACCAATAGAGGGCCCTTGGTCACGAGGGCGCGGGTTGGGGGGGGTCCTTATCCCTTGGCAACTCCTTGGCCAGAACAGCTGTAAGTAAAATATGTTGTTGTTTACACCTTCGTCTGTCTCAACAGGAGTCAGTAGTACAGTGACAGCAGGAAGTCTTATTGGCTGGTTGAGCCATAGTAGAATTTATGGTAAACACCATGTGATTTTAGAAAGATCGCTCTTTAGGAACTCACACTGTACGAAAACACTTGTTTCACTGTATTAATGTTTATATGTTGCTATTATATTCAGTCAAACAGAGTAAAGTTGCCTTATACACACTTATGGGCAGGCAATGTATGTTTTTGCCTCCGTGTCTCTCCCTGTACTGGAGAAGCGGTTGTGAATTGAAAGTGGGCTAAAATCACACAGTGTATTCCTGATGGGAATGTAATACCAAGACTGTTTAAAGGGACCTTTGTGTTGGACTGCCACAGCGTCAGCAGCCGACTGTGTAAGCAGATCCTCCTACACTGCAGTTCATTAGCTCCTTAGCGCCGCAGTGTACACAAGACTTACGTCACATTGGGATCAGTATGTTGGTATCAGTGGATTTTTTTCATGAGTCTGCCTGATACTGGTATCGAGAATGATGCTTCCATAATAAAAACTTTTAGAAAACTAAATGCATTTCGAGTGAGTGCACATTAGCAGCAACTCTGAACTCCACTGATATGATTACATGTTGGTCAAATGGTCCTTTGCTGTCAAAGCTGCAGTGATAGTTTGGCAGATTTTAGAGGTACTTTTTGAACTTTTTGAATCCTGTTCCACTTTAAATGGTGCAGAAGTTACATTATGGCACCAGCACCATTTAATGTGGAGCGGGATATTTGAATAAAAATAAGAATAAGAAACTTTGCGGGATAATATCAATTAATCAATTAATCGATTAATCGCTGCCCTCTGCATTCAGTTCGGAAAAATAAATGAGAGCGTGCAGTCCGTCCATTGCTTAAAGAAGCCCTTAAAACTGCCCCGGGTGTTACGACTGATGCAGAGTTGAGCACTTGCTCCTGTATAAAGTTGTTTGTGGGCATCAATGTTAAATCCCTTTGCAATGGCGGTAATTATTTGCCCGAGATTTTTTTGGTTACCTTGAAATACTTCAAGATTTATAATAATAATAATAATAATAATAATAATAATAACAACCAGAAAAGGTTGGAACAGTGTTGATATCTTGGAAACTGTGGGATAAATTAGTAAACAAAAGATGTTTACAGAAGAAGAATATACCATCACTAACAACATTGCTTATAGTCATAGTATAAGTAAAAACACATTCTGATCATCAAAGAGAATTTTTTGTTTTAGATTTTTTTTTTAGAATTTTCAAATATTTGAGAGATTTTTTTAGTAGAATTTTGCAAATTATTGGATATTGGATATTTGCAGCCATACTAGTAATGTATTTAAATTACATATGAAATTTAGCACGCACTGGAAAATATTTGGCACTTTTCTTTATGATTTTGAAAACATTTCAATTTGTTCAATTGATAAATACAGTCCTTTCAATATATCTGAGCTTACATACATATCATCGCTGTCCAATGAAAAACATGTACTCCATTTTTGTCATTTTTGAGTTTTCTACATCATTCGGCCCATGGTCGTTTGACATTGTGTGAAAATTTCATGATGAATGAACCAATAGAAATGCTCCAAAATAGCTTGGAAAAAATTCTGGTTCCATTGACTTCTATTGAAAGTAAGGTATGTTTTTGATCTCTCCTCTAATAGTTGCAATTTTTGTAGATACTTGTTTTTCATGGGGCAGCGACGATATGTTTAAACCTGTTTAAGATATCTGATATCTGAGTACTGAGATTGTAAAGCTAAAGATAGAACTGTCACTTTCTTCCTTTCTAAGTTGTTAGCACTGATGTGATAACTGTCTCGCTCATTCAGTCCACTGTAAATTACAGCTAACAAAAGCTGTTCTCTCACCCGCAGGCTATTCAGTGGGCGCTGGTCACTTCCTTCACCCATCCAGCATGGAGATAGTCGGGGGTGCACCCCAACATGGGCGGATTGGTAAGGTAAGACACACCTTTGCTTTTCCTCCTCAATTAAATTCAGTTCAGCTCAGTTTAATGCTGGACAGTTCAATGAATTGAGTTGAGCTTTGCTGTCAATATACATATACATGCATTCCACTTCACCTTCTGCTTCCACTTACTGGCCACTTTATTAGAAACACCTCCTGTTTCCTGTCGAGAGGTGTAACAAATGACCTTGCATTTGACCTTGCAGAGTTTTCACACCCTGCGAATGTTTAACCTGTTCAGTTTCTTCAAATCGAACAGGGTTATCACATGAAGAGCTCAGTCAGGAACATGTTTACCATGCAATTCACTTTAAAAACTGTAGTGTATGGTCAGCAAAGTTTTCACATGCTTATGGTGTTTCTTCTTTTCTGTATGTGTAGAAAAAGAGGAAGCATCTGTTATTGTTAGGAGAAAATACAAAATTTAACTTTTACAGTCAGACCGAGAAAAGTCAGCATCCAATGATCTCACCAAAGATATTGAATTATCAAGAGCTGCCATTTAGATTAGTGATGAAACAGGGTTTCGCTATAGAAGCTGTTGAATCGTCATGCTCTGTCTCAGTAATGTGACCTCTTCCTTCTGCAGGCCTACATATTCAGAGTTGAAGGAAACACACTGAAGATTGTTAATGAGACCAGCGGCGCACAGGTGTGTTTATTCACTGTGAAAACTCTGCTATGGCTTCTCAGTAACCACTGTGAATTATTTGAGAAATTTTATCAATTTTTATTATTCAATATAAACTATTAATTATTTAATATCTACTATTAAACATTTAATATCTGCTATAAATTGTTCCCTATCTGCAATGAATTATTCAGTCACTATTATATTATTTTGTGTCTAATATTTATTCAGTAACTACTCTTAATTATTCAGTATCTACTATGAATTGTTCAGTGATTATTCCATTTTTTGGTGTCTAATATTTATTTAGTTACTACTATTAATTATTCAGTGTCTACTATGAATTTTTCAGTATCTGCTATGAATTATTCAGTCACTATTATATTATTTTGTGTCTAATATTTATTCAGTAACTACTATTAATTATTCATTATCTGCTATGAATTGTTCACTATCTGCTATGAATTATTCAGTCACTATTATATTATGTTGTGTCTAATATTTATTCAGTAACTACTATTAATTATTTAATATCTGCTATGAATTGTTCAGTGATTATTATATTATTTGGTGTCTAATTTTTATTTTGTAACTACTATTAATTATTCACTATCTGCTATGAATTATTCAGTCACTATAATATTATTTTGTGTCAAATATTTATTCAGTAACTACTATTAATTATGCAGTATCTGCTATGAATTGTTCAGTGATTATTATATTATTTGATGCCTAATATTTATTTTGTAACTACTATTAATTTTTTATTGTCTGCTATGAATTGTTCAGTATCTGCTATGAATTATTCAGTTACTATTATATTATTTTGTGTCAAACATTTATTCAGTAACTACTATTAACAACTCATTATCTGCTATTAATTATTCAGTATTGACTATTAATTGTTTAATACGTACTTTGAAATGTTCCATATCTGCTGTAAATTATTCATTAACTCCTACAAATTATTCTACAGTAAATTGAATAATTCATTGTCTACTATGATTTTTTTTAGCATCTATTATAAATGATTCAGTGTCTACCATGAATTATTCAATGTCTACTACAAATTATTGAATGTTTACTTTTAATTAATCTGTATTTACATACATTTTAGTATTTATTATGAAGTATTCAGAATTTACAGTAAGTTTTATTATTTATGGTCTACTATGAATTAATTAGCATCTATTATAAATGATTCAGTGTCTACAATAATTTTTTAAATATTTACTATTAATGATTCAGTGTCTGCCATGAATTATTCAGGGTCTACTACAAGTTATTGAATTATTCCGTATTTAGATTTATTCTATTCAGCATCTACAGTGAATTATTAAATAACTGCTATAAACTATTCAGTATCTACTGTGTGCAGGTATGTGTAGGTTGAGTAATTATGTGAGTGTGAAATTATGTGAGTTTCTTATAAATCAACAGCAGGGTTTATATAATGTTTGTTGTTTGTTTGTTTGCTAACGCAGCTCGGCTCCTACTACGGTGCAAGTATATGTGCTGTTGACCTGAATGCTGATGGCCTTTCTGACCTGTTGGTGGGGGCTCCCATGTACAGTACAGTGAGAGAGGAGGGCCGCGTACATGTTTATATCAACCAGGGCCGGGTGAGGACCAACCCACCTCTCACTTCACTACACACACCCACACACTCAGTGTTCCACTTCCGCCAAATGATCTAAGCACCTGAAAGTGAGGCTGATAAAGCCCTTAAGTACAGAAGACCCTAGAAAAACTGGAAGACCCTCCATTAAACTCAGTTTTACAATTATTATTTTATTACATACTTGATTGTAGATGCACAGCCAAAAAGTTTGAGATGTATTATTTTAATTATATTATATTAAATTATAATAAAATATCTCCTCTTCTAATTTTGATGGTTTATAATCTATAATCTCCACCAGTTTCAATAAACTACGAGACAGAAATACTTCAAATAAAATAAAAACATGCTTGTATGTATGTAAACATGTATGAAGTACGATGTTCTGCACTCAGAGTGTCTAATAGAAATGTTTGTTCTATCTGAAATAGCTCCAAAGCACCTGATTCATCTTGATCCTTCCATGTTCAAGGCTGCACTAACAGAACATCTCTCACTATTCCCAGGCTCCACGTCAAATATTAACCACCCCCTACAGCAGTAACCCCCCCACACTTTCATATCACTGCTGTCAGAATAAAACCTTATATTCCTAAAACATGTTTATATTCCTAAAAAAATGTTACGCTATGAAAACAGCTTTAACATTAATAAAAATACAAGTTCATACTAATAACATTCTCCAAAATATTTAAAAACAAATAAGAATAGTGTAGTGTAGTTACAGGGATTATGAATATAGCAAGTTTTGACCAGTAAGTCTTTAGTTTTGAAGATATTCATTGAGCTTCTAACATTCTCAGTTTCCGTGATGTTATAAAACAGCTCATTTACATACAGTGCTGTGTGAAGCTGTGCGAAGCTGTGCAATGCTTTAGGCGTGGGTACATCAAAAGCTACTTTTCTAGACAGGAAGCTTTTATTTGCAAAGCAAAACACCTTTCTTTTAAAATATTCAAACAATATTAATACAGTAAGTAGTGCTTTTACATACGTCAGTGTGTTTATTTAACCCTTTCCAAGCCTCTCCTTCTATAAACAACCCAGTATTATTATCAGTTCTCATCTAATACCTGCTTTGCCTGCTCAGTACTTCATTAAGCTAAATCAAGATTTGCTGCTGAAGGAACTGAATACATTCATACAATGTCTGGGGCGTCCAGGAGAAATCTGGAACTACACTTTGTTCTTCAAACTGGAGCTCAAGATCTGATCTACTTCTTTCACAATAAGATATTCATGTTACTTTGTATTGTATGTATGGTTATTTACACCAGATCTGGTGTGAATACACTTATTGATCAGATAAAGGCTTTTTTTTAAATAATCAGCTTAGGTGGTCCAGACACAGCAGTGTACATCCATCTATTCCACCTGTTCACACAAGAAATGTTTCAGGCCAGCTTGCTTTTCAATAAGGCACAATACAGTGCAGTCAGTAAGAACAGAGCTCATTTAAATACTTTAGTCTTAAATGCCCAGTATTAGAAACAGCCTGTTTCATTGTAGGGGACAAAAGGAGGTGGAGAGGAGACACATTGGTCAGAATTTTAATTACGACTGATTAATTTATAAGTGATGCTTAGGAAAAAAAGGAAACAAGGCCCCTAATTTTGATCTATAAGTTGTTAAATCAGAAGTTTCTCTGCCTCAGTCCTGACAGTAGCAGCTTGTGGGCTTTATTTTCCAAGAAGTTGAGTCCATTTTTGGCTCTGATCTAATTGTCTGTTAAGTCATGCTTAATTCATAAGTCTTTGTGGCTGTGTGTTCCTCTGTGTTTATACGGAACGCAGGAAACACAGAGACTAGTGTGTATGTCTGTCTGTGAACGTTTTTAGCTCTTTGTCAGGATCAGATGTCCCCAAAAAGATAAAAACATCACTGGTTGTGATGTCTGCTGGAAAAAAATGCTAAAAAGTAAAAGTAAAACAGACCAAAGCTGATTCTTTGGTGCTCTCACAGGGCATCTGCTATTCATGGTACTCATTTACATTACATTTACATTTACTGCATTTAGCAGACGCTCTTATCCAGAGCAACTTACATAACTGCTTTGTGTTTAGTCAGAGTATGTATCTTTATCTGGTATAAACAGGTTTAAGTCCCCTTAAATACCCTTCAGTTCAAACACTGCCATAAACAGGGGCCAGTGCTGAAAACCAGAAAGAAGACAACAAAATATGAGGTTAGACACAGTGGGTGTGTCTCAAAACCTAGTGAGTGTGTAAGTAGGCTGTCTAGGTAGCAGCTGTTTAAGTAGCAGCGTTCTGTCTGACATCTCTCCTCATAAAACAGATTACTGAGACGCTCTAGTTAGAGAGAGACTGCGTTAGCTGGTTGTTAAGCTACCGGCCGGCTATCCAAAACAATAGCCCGAGGCTTAAAAATCCGCTAGCATACATGCTAATGGCTCGAGTATAAAACTGCAACATGGTCAACAAATCGTTACAGAGTTGATAATAAAAAACTGTTTTGTGTGATTATATGACCCATTAAAACTCCAGAGAGAATCAAAAAACTTCTCATTTTAAAACCACTTCACTGCTCGTAGATTAGCCTGTGTTGTATAAGTGCAATACCTAGCTGAATAAGAGAATAAATACAAGACTACATACAGTATAAGTGCAATACTTAGCCAGTGTTCCTAGATGATAAAGTGCAATCATGATTCATTCCAGTACTTCAGTAGATTAGTGCTTATAAGTGCTTCGCAAAGAGATGGAGGTGATGGAGATGGAGGACAATCAGTGGAAGTTCGTTCCACCATCTGGGTGCCAGGACAGAGAAGCGTCTTGTCGTTTGTACTCTTAGTTGACCATAGCTAGATGTTTTATTCTGATTAGCTACCTATGTGTATGTATTTGTGTACACTAATTTAATCCACTGGTGGCACGGTGGTATAGCGGTTAGCACTGTTGCCTCACAGTAAGACGATCTGGGTTGGATTCCCACTCCAGGTAGTTCTGTGTGGAGTGTGTGGATGTTCTCCCCGTGCTTGAGTGGGTTTCCTCCAGGTACTCTGGTTTCTTCCCACAGTCTAAACACATGCATGTTAGGTTGATCACTCACTCTAAATTGCCTGTGAGTGTGAGTGAGTGAGTGTGTGTTGGACATGCAATGGACTGGCGACCTGTCCATGGTGTACCCCGCCTTCGCCTGATGGCGCTGGGATTGGCTCCCCTGTTCCCCTGTGACCCCGACTGGGGGGATGAAGTGGAAGATAATGGATGGATTTGCATGATCTGCAGGTTTTGACAGCATAGAAACCAATGAGAAAAAGTAAAGTCTTAATAAATATTATAATAAATTAATAATAGATAAATAGCACATCCCACTTTGTTTCATGCAAACTGTATTAACCTTGACCCTCTTTGTTAAAATAGCCAATTCTTGGTCAGCAATCGCATCAGATACAAAAGATACAGTCACACAGAAGGACATGGAGACACAAAAACATGCCAGGGCTGCTCTGACTACTTACACGTAGAGGAAATGTCAGTTTGTATAGTGAGTGACGAAGCACAGACATTGAGAAATGACTGCGAAGTTCTGTTCCACTGAAGCCGTAGATGTCTGCCGTAATCTTTCTTTCAACCACTCAGTGTGACATGAATAGCTTCCATCATTACCAGCCTAATGACTAATTAGATGCTGTTACACAAAGCAAGAGCTAATTTCCTCTATATGTTTAAACGGGCAACTTATCAATTATTCACACTACGCAGTAGGGAAGAAAAGACTGACATGATCTGTTTTCGATCGCAGGCGAACATGAAGGAAGCAGAGTTTAAGCTGGTTGGAAGTGATGCGCATGCAGCTCGATTCGGAGAGACCATCGCCGACCTCGGCGACATTGATGACGATGGCTATCCAGGTAAAGCGATGGGTTTATAAATGCAGGTTAAGCCGTTAAACAGTGGTCACCAGCCCTCTTTCTGGAAATCTGCCATCCTGCAGGTTCTTCTACCCAGGTGTAACCTTGTGTATCTACACCAGGACATTTGAGGTCAGAGCTGAACTCTGCACATCTCCAGGAGCAGGGTTGGTGACCACAACCTTAAAAACTGGGTAGACAGTATAGAGGAATTGATTGGCAGTACGTCTAACTGACTTAATTTCCCAGATAGCAACATTTAAAAATAGAACAGTCCTGTTATTTACTGTAGTAGAGCCTGTCTGACCGCAAGCAGTGAACTTGGCACGGCAGAAAAAACAACGTTATGACCAGTTCTGCTGCTACGCCACAGCAACCGCCACCAGACTTTAAACAGAAAAGACATTTCAAAGCAAAAGCAGACCTCTCTTTGAGCCAGGAAGGTGTGCTGGTTTGAGTTTGTACTGAATAGTTTAGTCTGGCAGCTAAATAGACCTCCTAACCAGCATGTGTTCTAGGTCGCTTGCATCGTAGAACAAAGGCCTAATCTCCAGTTAGATTTCCACTCTCAGATTGCGCAGTGCTCGCTCTGTGGAGTGTATTTTTTGATTGTTTGAGGGTCTGTCTACTAGAAACGCATGTAAGTAGCCTGTAGAAATGCTTTGAATTTAAGTCAGATTGGAAAGATAATATAGTGGACCTTAAAAGCCAGTATGAAATTCTGCTCTCATCCAAAATTACCTTATTATTACCTTATTGCTGACCATTTAATGGGGCAGAATATACTTGCCTGTTTTTTCTCTCTCCTTTATTGTGTTATGTAGCATTTTGTAAAGAAAATTTTGTGAAAAAAAAAAAATTAAATTATTATTATTATTAAATATATACAGTCTTTACTGCCAGCTTACCAGAAAGCTTGGAATGCCCTCACACAATCCACAGAGAGCTAAAACAGTATCACTCTAAAAAAAAACAAAAACGTATCACTCTGAAATGTCTGATGTAGTCAAGCTTGCAAAGGTGAATCTACCAAGTAACTTTATCAAACTTTTAGTATCGAACTCTGGCTCAAACTGATACAGCAGAACTATTACAAACATACAAATGTATGAATACAAATGTATAGTGTGTTTAAGGAATAGGTAAGCATGTAGATCTATTCTAGTTCCCTTTAATACAATACCTCTGAATCACACATAACCCAAACCCAGACAGACCTGCTGATAGCAGTTTGATCCTCCCTGTTCACTCTGGTTCACTGGGGCAGATCTTTTGGTCCTGTTTTTGAATGTTTGGTCAGCTGTTCTGGCCTTAAAGCGCAATTTCACCACTTTTTCCACATAAGATATACTCCGAGTCATTCAGAAAGCTTTGATGTGATGCGTGCCATTCGAGGGACACCTACTGAGTCAGAATTGTGGTAATAAGAAACAGATGAAAAAGATGTCTGACGCCTCTTTCTGATTCTCACTTACAGAAAGTCATTATATTACACTGATACAGATATGCTGACTGATATCTAAGACATTGATTTTTTAATATTTCTTTGATTATTGGCCTTAAACTAATTTTAAGAGTGCATTCATGACAGAGACGTGCGTGCAGGCACAATAGCATCCACAGGAAATTTGTAGGCTCACTGTAGGCTTACTGGTGGGTTAGGGTTGTAAATAGTCAAGTCAGTCAAGTTTTACAATGATGTTGTAAAAGCTGAGTCTGAAGGTAAAAGCTTTAGAAGCTGCAGAGTTGCTACATCAGGTGGATGATACAGCGATGCTGTCAAGAATGGCACCAATGGAGAGGAGGACTGATTGGTGCCAGGTGACGGGGGGGCCCTGGTGGTCAGTCCTTTACAGTATTCGGTGGGACAGGTGGGCAGTTATTACTTCAGAAAGAGAAAAGAGACAGAGTTTGTTCTGATTTAGGTTAGTACAGAGACAGAGTTAGGTCTGGTTTGGGTTAGTACAGAGACAGAGTTAGGTTTAGTTTGGGTTAGCACAGAGACAGAGTTAGTTCTGGTTTGGGTTAGTACAGAGACAGAGTTAGGTCTGGTTTGGGTTAGTACAGAGACAGAGTTCTAGTTTGGGTTAGTACAGAGACAGAGTTCTAGTTTGGGTTAGTACAGAGACTGAGTTAGTTCTGGTTTGGGTTAGTACAGAGACTGCGTTAGTTCTGGTTTAGGTTAGTACAGAGACAGAGTTAGTTCTGGTTTGGGTTTGTACAGAGACAGAGTTAGTTCTGGTTTGGGTTAGTACAGAGACAAAGTTAGTTCTGGTTTGGGTTAGTACAGAAACAGAGTTAGTTCTGGTTTGTGTCAGTACAGAGACAGAGTTAGTTCTGGTTTGGGTTAGTACAGAGACAGAATTAGTTCTGGTTTGGGTTAGTACAGAGACAGAGTTAGTTCTGGTTTGGGTTAGTACAGAGATAGAGTTAGTTCTGGTTTGGGTTAGTACAGAGACAGAGTTAGTTCTGGTTTAGGTTAGTACAGAGACAGAGTTAGTTCTGGTTTGGGTTAGTACAGAGACAGAGTTAGTTCTGGTTTGGGTTAGTACAGAGACAGAGTTCTAGTTTGGGTTAGTACAGAGACTGCGTTAGTTCTGGTTTAGGTTAGTACAGAGACAGAGTTAGTTCTGGTTTGGGTTTGTACAGAGACAGAGTTAGTTCTGGTTTAGGTTAGTACAGAGACAGAGTTAGTTCTGGTTTGGGTTAGTACAGAGACAGAGTTAGTTCTGGTTTAGGTTAGTACATAGACTGAGTTAGTTCTGGTTTGGGTTAGTACAGAGACAGAGTTCTTTCTGGGTTGGTTAGTACAGAGACAGAGTTAGTTCTGGTTTAGGTTAGTACAGAGACAGAGTTGGGTCTGGTTTAGGTTAGTACAGAGACAGAGTTAGTTCTTGTTTAGGTTAGTACAGAGACAGAGTTAGTTCTAGTTGGGTTAGTACAGAGACAGAGTTAGTTCTGGTTTAGGTTAGTACAGAGACAGAGTTAGTTCTGGTTTAGGTTAGTACAGAGACAGAGTTGGGTCTGGTTTAGGTTAGTACAGAGACAGAGTTGGGTCTGGTTTAGGTTAGTACAGAGACAGAGTTAGTTCTGGTTTGGGTTAGTACAGAGACAGAGTTAGTTCTAGTTGGGTTAGTACAGAGACAGAGTTAGTTCTGGTTTGGGTTAGTACAGAGACAGAGTTAGTTCTGGTTTAGGTTAGTACAGAGACAGAGTTAGTTCTAGTTTGGGTTAGTACAGAGACAGAGTTAGTTCTGGTTTAGGTTAGTACAGAGACTGAGTTAGTTCTGGTCTGGGTTAGTACAGAGGATGAGGAGAGTTTAGAGTGTAGCTGGTGACTCTGACAGATCTGATTATAAACAGAATGAACTAAAAGCAGAGAAGCTGCACAGGTGCTACATCTGGTGGAAACAGAAATGCAGTGAAAGTGTAGCGGAAGAGGAGAATTAGTTGGTGCCAGGTGACAAGAAGACCCTGACAGTCAGACCTCCAACAGTATTCGGCGGGACAAATAAAATGACTATATTTGCAATATAGACATCACAACCCCTTATTGCTATTATTACTGCTGTAAAGAAACCAGAGTAAGTATCTTTTCACTTTTACTGATACGGTATTGTGTGGCATTTCTGCTTTTCCTGTGGTGTCAGATTTCGCTGGTAATTGTTGTTGACTACTAACATTGTGTGTAAGTCATGTTTGCTGTCTCAGTTTTGGACTGGAGCTTTGGGGCTGGAGTTATGAGCCTAATGTGGCCAACTGTGTGATGTAGACTTTTATTATATAAGCAAATCCTAAATTTGTCTTGACTGATCTGCTCAGTTTGACTCACATTCTGTAAATTAGGTGTCAGTGGTGAACTACAGCTAAAGAGCTGAATGTGCCGATCTTTCTACAAAAGCATATCATTTGCATTGGGTTTTTCTGAGAAGTTCATTCACTGAGCACTGCGGTACAGAGTGTCCCAGAGGGAGGGAGGGGTAAGGTTCAGAAATGAGCTTCTATCTGTGAGTGTTGTGTTGGGGAGTGGTGAAGTGAAAGCGGCGCGGTCAGAGTAAATTGCCATCGAACAGCAGCCGCAAACCATGCACATAGTCACTAACCCATTCTCTCTCTCTCTCTCTCTCTCTCTCTCTCTATCTTGTTCTCTCACTCTCTCCCCTAACGTTAGGATTGGGTCAGACCCCCCAAAATGTACATCTTTAGTGCCTTTTATTAGAGTTATGTTTTTAAGTGGCGTTAAAAACAGGCTTTATATTTTATTTTTCTGTTTTCTGTTTCTTTATTTGTTTCAGTGTTTGTCAGTCTTCATGTCTAAGTTTTTTTTTTAATTTAATCAAGCAGTTTATATCCTCCTTTATCTGGGAAAGCAAGGGTTAATGAGAATGTTCTGCAAAGAGGATGAGAAGTAGGTGAACTGGGTCTTCCTAGTTATATTCCTTAGTACTGGGCATTGAATACCCAAATGATACTATTTTGACTCCACCGGCCAAATACAAACTGGTGTCAGGACACACTAGTTAAAGACACAGTCTCTACACAGTCTCGGATCAATCTATATGCTGGTATGAGTGGATCAGACACAGCAGTGCTGCTGGAGATTTTAAATACCTCAGTATCACAGCTATATTTTTTATATTCACAATTTTTGATTCACAAGAGCTTCAGTTTGTATGATAATCTACACAACCAACAAAGTTGTCTCAGAAGGTTAAATAGGGAAATGTAGCAAAGAGCTTGTGAGCCTCTAACCCTAACCCTGTAGATGAGCTAGAATGAGCAGAAGCTACCAAATACACATGCGATACAAGTAACTGACAGTCTGATACTCTGCATTCAGCAAGTCAGAAAAAGTAGATACTTCTTTAGATAATAGATATTTTGAGACATTTAAAACCTTTTTTTCTCAAATTTAAGCTACATAAGAAGCTTTATTAACTGTGTCAAATACATTATAAGCTCTATATCGTCAATGCATCTCCAAAATGGCAAATTTATAAAAGAGACCAAAAATTAAATTTCAATGTTACTAAATTTAACCAGAAGTTTTTTCCAAGCTACTTTAGAATATTTCTACTGGTCCATTCACCATGAAATGTACCTACAATGTAAACGACAGCCGCTGTGATCAAATGATGTAGAAAAATAGAAAAAAAATTTGGTTTTCTTTGGACTGCAACGATATAGTCCTCTATTATATCACTCACTTCTATTTGTTTAAAATGAATTAAATTAAATCTTTTTTCTCTCTCTTTATTTTGTTCTCTGTAGAGCATGTGTTGCATTATTTTCACCTAGAAAATCAGCAATACGCACACTTTGATCAGGGGCTTCCAAACTTTTACACACAACTAAGCATTCTAACTTCTTCAAGCATCACAGACTCTACAAGCGTGTTCCCTTTCTTTTTTTTCTTTCTGTGCATCTAAATACTTGCAGACACATACATGCTCGGGCCTCATTGTGGTTTAAACTGAAACTCTTGTTTGGTTATCTTACAATCTGTCTTTTCCTTCACTGTCAGTACAGACTTTTGCACATGCTGAACTTTTCATACTCGAGACGATGCTGTAGGAAAGTAGTTCATGACCTGTTCTGAGGATGTCACAGAGTCTGGTTTATTCCTATTTTAAACTAGGACTGCATTGATTAGTCAACACAAGTAAATGTAATCTCGTATACCTGACACAGTAACACTGTAACATATAAACTTAATAAAAACACTTTAATAAAAGTTAACTTGCTTGATCACATGTGAAGATTAAATTAGTATTCTTTTTGTAAAGCATGCATTTCTATGATATTCTGTCAAAGTGAACACTGGAGGAGATGGGGTTTTATGGCAACCATAAAAAGGGGTTAATTATTCAAAGCTCAAAATAAGTCATTGAGTATTGACCTACGTCAGGCTTGTAATGTTACAGGATTGTGTACGTCTGTTTTCTTGTGTTTAATAATCCAACAACTGAAGAAAATCAAATTTTGTCAGCAATTCGTTCATCACTTTTACACTCGAGTAATCACATAATGGGAAATTTCCGATCTACATGAGTCAGGCAGTAATTGGATTTCTGCTTTGCATCCAGCCAATAAACTCACAGAATAAGTTGTGACATAAGCATAAAACTCAAAAGTCAGGGCCGTTTTTTATTAAACACGAAGTCACTGTGTTAGAGTATGAGTATACATGCGCTGAGGAACCCAAAAACTGAGCTAAAATAGCTCAGATAGGTAGATAGATAGATAGATAGATAGATAGATAGATAGATAGATAGATAGATAGATAGATAGATTAAATATACAATGGGCTCCTGAGTTCAACCCCTTCTCCCCTCTTTCATTCTCTGGGTGGGTAGAGTGGTGCCCTGTCTCACCCTGTCAATGGCATTAGCCAAACAAGCATCTGCTAGTTAACATAAGAATAAGCATGTGTGCTAGGTTGTCTAATGGCATTGCATTAGCAGCACCTTCATAAGGTGGGATATGACTCAAAAGAAGCTTGAGCTAGCTCTGACCCCCACGTACCTTCTTCATGTGGATAGGAGGAGACATAGCTAGCTTGTGAAAGTACTAGATTTGGTCATATCTATATTTAAGGGGGGAGATTGTTCTAAAAAGGTCAAAGTAGGACTAAAATCAGTACTTTGCCGTGGCAGTATCAAGTGACCGAAGTGTAGCCTGCTAAATACCTGCATGGGTGACACCACAGACCACAAGGCTGTGGTAATTGACTGTGGTTTCTAGAAAAAAAATGTAAAAAATGAGCCATACATGCAGACTTGTCAGTTTTTTCTTATATTTGCCATTTGCCACAGTTAGTATTCAGTCAATCCACAGATACATTGTTTATATGTTATTGGCCAGTCAGAACAGATATAATGTTCCATTCCTTATTAAAATAGGATGCTTTCATTTTCTTCAGTAACAATCAGACTGGATTTAGATTTTGTCTGAAATTGATAGAACTGGTTGATTTTCATGGACTGCAGCTGCTGAGAGCTAAACGTCTGGAGGTCCAAGAACTAGTGCCTTATAAAACCAGTACAACACTTAGTTTGTCAGTGATGTGGGGTCTCAAAAGACAGCATTTTTTACGCCCTCACCTTGGTGTGGCGAATAACAAATTTTTAACAAATATATTCAAATGTCTACAGTATTCAGATGCCACCTCTAATCAATACAGTGGAAAGTGCATCAGATGTTCATGTTAAAATCTCTCAGATATTCCTCTAGGAAGTCCTCAGAGGTCCAGACCGACAGCCTTTAATGCATAATAGGGTGTGTAGGGGTGAAATAGCTTCTATTGTTTTGGTGTACCAAAAAAAAAGAAACATTGATGGAACATGAATTGAAGATGGAGTAATGATTTGATTAGTCAATTACTATATAAATAATAGTCAATTATAAAATTATTTTATCTGACCAAGCTTAAGGCTTCCATATCATGAAAAACATTTAAACTAAACAGCACAGTAAGCTTTTCAATTCATTGTGTTTGTGATTTCACCAACCAGTGCATTTGCATATACCAGCTATGCAGCCCACGTTTGGCTCTGCCCAGTCATGTTGAAGTTATAAGGAGTGTTTCAACTCAGAGTCACAACACATGCCAGCAAATCATATATTAATCTTCATGACACAGTAAGCAAAGCAGCCTATTCTTGTAGTTCATTTAAAAATAAACTGGTCATTGTTGGCACATAGAAGACGTACAAACATTATGATTGGACAATACATTTAAAGTTAAATATAGCACATGGGCCCTTTATATCAGATGTTTGCATTGTGTTTTCATTGTTTTTGATGTATGCGTTATTAACGTCTGTCGAACGCTGATTTTGTTTCAGACGTTGCCGTTGGAGCCCCTCAGGAGGACGACTTGCGAGGAGCTATTTATATCTACAATGGGAGGAAGAGTGGTATAGCATCAAGGTTCTCCCAGGTACACCCACCGTCCTCTGTTTATATCAATACTGGGGGTTAGGATGTGGGAGGTGGAGGAGGAAGGTCAGGAACCTCTTTCTTTTGTCCCTCCCTCACTCTCTCGCTCTCTTTCTTCCTGTCCGACCACATCCCAATGCACTCAGACCTCCCAGTCTTTCAAAAGGCTAATGGATAAGTTTGTATAACACTGTAATGTATAACATTGTCAGCAACAAAGTCAATCAGATTTCATTTAAATATGATTGATAGAACAGGTTGATTTTCTGGGGACTGTCATGTCACTGGGGTCCAAGCACTAGTGCTTATTTAAACAAATACATTAAAATACCTACAGATTTCAGACGTGGCTTGTATTTGTTAAGTTGTTGAACTCTGTGAAGTAAATAATTCCATGGCAGTTACTCACTTGCTCTCTCTCTCTCTCTGTCTCGCTCTTTTTCCTCTTGCCACATCCTAGTACGCTCAGACCACCCCATCCTGTTATAGCTGTCTCATTGTTCCCTTGCCTTCCCTGTCTCGCTGTGCACATGTAGTCCGTCGGAAGAAAGCTTCCTTTTGAGCTGCTGCAGTTTCCTGAAGCGGCAGGTTTCCCCTTCTTTCACAAGAAGTCTCAAGACATGATCAAAAACCAAGATGAATTATACCATGCTTCATATATGCTTTGGAGAAAATAACAAGGAAAGTCTGGATAGTAAGCGTAAACACTAATATTAATTAATATTGATAAATCTCTCCTCAGGTAAGTCCAGTATTTACAGTTACCATCCAATACTTAATTCACCAGCTCAGTCCTTCATTATATTGAACCCAAACATGATTTTTATGGTAAACTCAGCCAAAACTACTAAAAATCTACTGCTAAAGATTGTGATCGTACCCACAGAGATTGTGATTGAACCCACAGCTCTAACTACTGCTCTGGGTTTAACTCAACTTTTCTCAGAGTCAGCTTTGCAGTGTAACAAGAAGGAAGGTCACACCTGACGAGTCTCACTTCAGCTTTTGAGAATGTCAGCTGTTTCTGTTACTTGACATCGATACTGAGACGAGAGTAGATGAGCTGTTTAGAAAGCGTGTTCATGGTGATAAGCTGCAGAAGAGTTTCAGCTAGGCTCATAATGGGTGTGTATGTGTGTGTGTATGTGTGTGTGTAGAGAATCACAGGTTCCATGTTAGGCAGCAGCCTCAGCATGTTTGGGCAGTCCGTGTCTGGAGGCATTGATGTTGATGGCAACGGTTACTCAGGTAACGCCTCTTCTCCATCGCCACACATATCAACAAGTTTTCCTCTTTTCTGGAGGAAATGACACAGTAAAGCAGAACTTCTTGTCCCTTCAGCACGTTCTGTCTTCATAAGCACTTCAGCAGGCTGTAGGTCTGTCAGTCATGTCTGTCAGTCATTACTGCAGCCTGGTGTACTCGAACACAGCTCAGTGTTGTTGAGCAGTTCATTAGAGGCGCGTAAACAGGATTTCCTGTAGAATATGTAAACTCTGTCAACTTGCACCTGCTTCCCACCCGTAAATATAAAAGCATGAGAAGTTCAGCAGCTCTTCTGCGTTAGCTTGCATCTGAATCACACTTGTATGTGAAAAACATGACAGAAGAGTTTGAGGTGTTGCGCCAGTGGAGACTCTAAAAGATACAACTCGTTTTCACCAGCATCCCCGTGAGGTTAAAGCCGTAGACGTGATTCCTAAAGACGATGTGAGATGTTCTCCTCTTGACTATAGAGGAGACATTGTTAGGTTCTAGTTTAATTTGTCAGTATGTTTAATCTGTACAAGTCTGTACAAGTCACAGAGAACATGCAGTACAATATTTAGAATGTTTGTGATACTCAACTATTAAACTAAACTTATTAAGCATCCAGTGAAGCTCAAATTAAATATACATTATACTATTATATTATTTATTCTGATATCACTGCTATATTACATTATGTTACACTATTATATTATTTATTCAGTCACTTTAAATAGATATATCTTCTTAGATGACTTGCCAATGCAAAGGTTTTTACAGATGTCCTCCTGTATATCTTATGTATATATTTTGTGTATGTTTTGTATAGTCCTTTATATATTTCAGTTATAACGATATGTATATTTTTAGCTTATTTTTACTTTAATATTGTCTTTTTATTGTATGTTTGTACTGTTTTTACTACATATATAATGCTGCCGTGCTGTAGAGTTGTATCTGAGCCTCACCCCAAGCATTTCAATGCATGTGATGTCCTGACATGATGTGCAAATGACAAACAAACTTGAAACTATTAAATATAAAGAAAATATATAAAACAGTGGTTTACAAAGCACCCATCAGGCCTATCTGAGAACGGTGTGGGCGTGGCCAATGAGCAACTTGATTGACACCTCTCTGTCCAACACTCCTAGTCTTCTTCGTGCCTCATACACAGCTAACATCATTATCCAGCGTTTATGTGACACTACTTGGACGGGAGAAGTCACAGATGAACAGATGTGCGGTTGGACAGACAGATTACTGAGCAATAAAACAAATGAACGTGCAAAAAAATGTCAAACAGACGTGCACACAAACAGACGGACAGACCAACCAACAGTGCTGGTGTGCAGATGAAACAATAAATGGCGATTTGTTATATGTTAACTCTCTATGTGCAGCTTTCTCAGTTCATTTGTATTTACAGCTTAATGCTGAAGTGCAAAGGGCAGCATATCGCAATCATTTTATATAGTTATTTGTGTTACACACTTACAAAGCAATAAATCTATATTATTGAAAATATTGATTTTCTTCATTTGAATGGTGGTGTAACAGAACTACTGTGTTAGAATCAGAACAACCCGAAAGGTGTAGTCGTTAAAGGGTTAATGCACTGTGACTCTAATTCACATATCCTATTACCTTTTTTGCAGACGTGGCAGTGGGAGCCTTTCTGTCCGATTCTGCAGTGGTGCTTCGGTACGAGCAGCTGAACAGGAGACACGACAAGCTTGAATTCTTTAATAATTATTGATTTGGATGGATTTGCGTACCACTGTTTATGTTGATCAACAAGCAAAAACCATCAGAACTCAAAATTTCAGTGTTATATAAACAGTTTTTGGTGTACCACTTCGCAGACATGAATACTGAAGGGAACCCTGACTGTTAACGTATGTAGGCAGCAGTATGGTGTACAAGTCCAGTACGTTAAATAAACCAAGCACAAAAAATTGACTGCCAGCCCAATTCTGATTTTTGTCATATCCAGATAAATTGATTTTAGATGGTTTGGACAGCAAAAAGCGAATCATATCCAATCCATCTATGATGGGGGTTTGAAATTCTATTCCAGTGGGATTTTGCAGACGCTACAGATGCTCTCGATGCTCAAATCTTGACTTCGAAATCTCTTTTGGGGATCTTGCAGTGCCACATGCAACAACAATGTCAAATCCAGTGCGGGAACGTGCTGATATTTGCTTTGTAGTTACTGATTACACTGTTACACAGAAACTCACGCATATAGCTTGGTGATATCTGGAGATCAGAATTAAAAAACAAATTTAGTCTAGTAGTAGACGGACATTTTTCTTGTATCCCAGCAATTTGTCGCTCATTCTTTCTTCACTGGATGAGAAATAGTGAACTAAATATCTAATTTAACTATATATTTAACTAATACATCATTCAGCCTTGGCAACTTTAGCCAGAGCGACATCACTCAAGAAAAACACTTTTTATACTTTAGTCTTATGTTCCGTGGAACTGAATCCACTACAATCCAACGCCATCGTCACAGTCTAACAGTAGTGACCAACGAGTAGAGGAACTTCTTCTGTGAAACAAAACATTCCCATTTATTTTATATGTTATATTTTAATAGTACTGGACTTGTACATTTTTTTCAAGCATGCAAGTTAGGCTTCCCTTTAGCACTAGTCCCGGACTAAATTAGTGGCATGTTTCCCTGGTCTGAGATCAGAGTTAGTTTAGTTTTCAGAAAATAGCCCATTAGTCTAGATGCAGGCTTAATCTAGGTGGGTGAAACTAGCCTTGTACAAAGCATGTGGAAATTGCTGATCAAGCCAACGCGAGTCAAACATAAGTATGTAAAAGTGCTGATTGAAGATTTCTTTAAACGCCCTAATGAATGCAGTTGTGTTGAACTGGAGAAACAGATGCTAGTGTGTTTAAGTCTATATGCCAGAAGTCAGAACTATTTTTAAAAGAGTTCATTTCCCAACCAAATCTAGCAGCGAATGGTCCTGGTCCAGCTAATCACAGCCTGCTGAGGCCACTGACCGGATTAGACATGTTTAATTTAGGTTGGAGTTTATCGCAGTTGTGGTAAATTACGTTACATCATAATATATTTTCTTAATACATCTTTAAAAAAAAAACATTGTGTTCATAGTTTTTGATTGTACTGTTTCTCTAAGCTTTTAATGGCAGTGCTATTGAAGATCTGTTACTGTATTGTAAGAAGTGTAATCTACTGCTGTCCTCTCCAGGACTCGTCCAGTGGTGATGGTGGAAGCGTCTATGATGCTGCCGGTCAGTGTGAACCGATCGGTGGTATTGTGCACTGAAAATGGCCTTCCCGCCGTGTGTGTGAATGTCACCGTGTGCTTTAAGGTCCAGGGCAGGCGCATACCAGGACAAATAGGTAAGACACCTGCTGGTAAAAACAAATAGTCAGTCAAGCACCAACAAGCCAAACATTGGACTAGTGTGCCTTAATCTGTGTGTGATGGTTTTGATATTCCAGGAATGCTCTTCCACATTCAGCTACTATGGAATGGCACTTCCCCTATTCACACTGTTCAACTGTTGTAAAACATTCTCTGCCATTCACATAGGTGTTTTGGAGAATGATGGTATTTGCTTGAAAATGTTAACGTTTATTAAAGAATACAGACAATTATAGGAGACTAAGGGGGGTTTAGAGAAGAATGGTGGTGTTTGGTAGAGAATGATAGTGTGGTGGAGATTTATTTGGTTTGGTGGAGAGTGATTGTGTTTGGTGGAGAGTAATTGTGTTTGTTAAAAATGATGGTGTTTGTGGGAGAATGTGTTTGTGGGAGAATGTTAGTCATTGGTGTAGAACAATAGGGTTTGGTGTAGAATGATGATGTTTGATGCAGACAATCATGATATTTGGTTTAGGATGTTTGTGTTTGATGGAAAATGGTAATATATGATAGATAATAATAGTGTTTGATGGAAGATGATGGTGCATGATAGAGAATGACAAGGTTTGGTGGAGAATAATGGTGCATGATAGAGAATGACAATGTTTGGTGGAGAATAATGGTGCATGATAGAGAATGACAATGTTTGGTGGAGAATAATGGTGCATGATAGAGAATGACAATGTTTGGTGGAGAATAATGGTGCATGATAGAGAATGACAATGTTTGGTGGAGAATAATGGTGCATGATAGAGAATGACAGTGTTTGGTGGAGAATAATGGTGCATGGTAAAGAATGACAATGTTTGGTGGAGAATAATGGTGCATGGTAGCGAATGACAATGTTTGGTGGAGAATAATGGTGCATGGTAGCGAATGACAATGTTTGGTGGAGAATAATGGTGCATGGTAGAGAATGACAATGTTTGGTGGAGAACAATGGTGCATGGTAGCGAATGACAATGTTTGGTGGAGAACAATGGTGCATGGTAGCGAATGACAATGTTTGGTGGAGAACAATGGTGCATGGTAGCGAATGACAATGTTTGGTGGAAAATAATGGTGCATGATAGAGAATGACAGTGTTTGGTGGAGAATAATGGTGCATGGTAGAGAATGACAGTGTTTGGTGGAGAATAATGGTGCATGATAGAGAATGACAATGTTTGGTGGAGAATAATGGTGCATGATAGAGAATGACAATGTTTGGTGGAGAATAATGGTGCATGATAGAGAATGACAATGTTTGGTGGAGAATAATGGTGCATGATAGAGAATGACAATGTTTGGTGGAGAATAATGGTGCATGGTAGAGAATGACAGTGTTTGGTGGAGAATAATGGTGCATGATAGAGAATGACAGTGTTTGGTGGAGAATAATGGTGCATGATAGAGAATGACAGTGTTTGGTGGAGAATAATGGTGCATGATAGAGAATGACAATGTTTGGTGGAGAATAATGGTGCATGGTAGAGAATGACAGTGTTTGGTGGAGAATAATGGTGCATGATAGAGAATGACAATGTTTGGTGGAGAATAATGGTGCATGGTAGAGAATGACAGTGTTTGGTGGAGAATAATGGTGCATGATAGAGAATGACAGTGTTTGGTGGAGAATAATGGTGCATGATAGAGAATGACAGTGTTTGGTGGAGAATAATGGTGCATGGTAGAGAATGACAGTGTTTGGTGGAGAATAATGGTGCATGATAGAGAATGACAATGTTTGGTGGAGAATAATGGTGCATGGTAGAGAATGACAGTGTTTGGTGGAGAATAATGGTGCATGATAGAGAATGACAGTGTTTGGTGGAGAATAATGGTGCATGGTAGAGAATGACAGTGTTTGGTGGAGAATGATGGTATATGATAGAGAATGACAATGTTTGGTGGAGAATAATGGTATATGATAGAGAATGATAGTATTTTGAATAAAATGATGGTGCATGATAAGGAATGACAATGTTTGATAGAGAATGATGGCGTGTGATAGAGAATGATGGCGTGTGATAGAGAATGATGGCGTGTGATAGAGAATAATTGTGTTTGATAGAGAATGATGGCGTGTGATAGAGAATGATGGCGTGTGATAGAGAATGATGGCGTGTGATAGAGAATGATGGCGTGTGATAGAGAATGATTGTGTTTGATAGAGAATGATGGTGTATGATAGAGAATAATTGTATTTGACAAGGAATGATGGTTAGGGTTAGAGAATAGAGAATGCTGGGTTTTGGTGAGTTTGTGTATAGAAGTCATCTATTGGAGCACAGATGTAGGTAACATTGTAAATAGAATTTTACCGGAGCGTTCCAAAGTCAATTTTAGCGTACGTTTTCACACAAGTTCATTGTTTTGAGCTTTTTCTATTGTCAAGACTATTATGAATTATGCATGGTCTGCTTGAATAAATCAATAACTACTATAAAAGATACATCTGCTACAAATGATCCAGTATCTACTATCAAACTAATGCAGCTTTGTAGTTATGTGAGGAGTACACACCCAGATATGGACCTTTAGCATTTGCTTTCTCTCTCTACTAGTACTTTGTGCATTTTCTTTTGGGTTTCTGGGTTCAAGCTGGTGAAGAGACAGAAAGCACTCTGCTCAAAGGCTCAAACAAAAGTACACTAAAGAAGGAATGAAACTGTGCACTGTGTTTTTCGTTTTCTGTATATAAATGGATCCCCCTGTGCAGGATATATCTTATCAGGGCTTTTCTGAGAGGTTAAGGCAATGTCCTAGACCCCCAGCCCTGACGCCTTATCTCCCCTCCACATCCCTCCCTGTGCTGCAACCGTTACAGTGACCCCCATGTGCCAAGGCTTGTTCTAGATAGTCTAGTGCTCTGTGGGTAAACAAAGGGAAATGTGGCTTACGCCTACAGCCTCGACTCACAAGCTGATCTAGTAGAAGCCTGGTTTGGAAGTTCAAGCTTTCTGAACGTGCAGAGATGACATTGATATACAAGTAAAGAGTTTGGCTCCACCATTTAAATGTAATTATACAATAACATAATCAATTACAAACTTTGTTAAGTGTACGCTCTGTATGTTTTTAGTTTGCTTCACTTTCAACAAATAAAAAAAAACATAACTTATAATAATAATAATAATAATATAATGATATATAATTATAAATAATAATGTAAGAAAATAATACAGTATTAAAATAAATCTGCTTCGGTCAGTGAATTGCTAGTAAAAGATAATTAATAGGAAATTACACCATGCATTTGTTGTTGCCAACAGTAACAACTACTCAGTCACTTGGATGCTGCAGACTCAGAGAGTGCACAGCTCTGCTGAGAAGCAGATTTAGCTGTTTTTTCGAAGTTTCTGAATAATTCTTACAACTTTAATTTGCAAGTTTACACCGCGCCTGCAGTCGAATAATTGAGTGAATATGAAACTATAGTGGAGGAACTAACGAGAGATCTGCTTGGTGCCAGAAGGCAGGTCTCACGCCTCTTTTTCTGGTAAAGAACTGAGAGAGGTGTGGTGAGTGCTACAGCTAAGACCCAGAAAGGGAAGTTTTTAAGATGTTATGGGAATATCTTTTGTTTTTAGTATGTCTGGCAAGTTTAAACAGAGTAGTGCCACATATGAAATGCTAGTCTTCACACACTGTGCTGTGTATAAAACTGGACTAATTAAGGAGTCTTTGTAACAAAAATCATTGCTTGTTTCCATAAAACCTATAGAATTAAATGTGAAATAAATATTTTTAAAAAGCCAGTATATACTGTTAAATTTATAATTGAAAAAAACCCATTTGTCCCCTGCTTTGAATTTATTTCGTTTCAAATGAAGGAGTTATTTAAACATAAATAATGTTGTCAATGGTCGTGCAAAATAAAATATAAAACAAAAGAGATAATCCACTAAATAGGTAAAATTGTTAATATACACTCTTACAAAGATGCTTCTTTAGTAGGACTGTGAATCACTACATGTCACCGAACTGTATTATTGTAATATCATATATTGCTATTAATTATCTTTTCTCAACTGAAGATTTTGTCCCCAAAGGAAAACATCAACATCAACATCTGTTTTATTTAATGAGATAAAGTTTTCAGTCTGTTCATCTCACTTCCGTCATTTTGTATTACAGCAGAATGTAATTGTCAAACAGACCGACTGACTAACACTGTCATAATTTTTTTTTTACATTTATATTATATAATATCGCCACTTGGTGACCACGTATAGATACAGTATTGCTTTGTAAAATATTAAGATATTATACTGTATAGACTTTTCCTTTACTTTAATTATTTAGTACTCTATAGAACCATATATACAATCATAACACTCAAACCTTTTCGGGACTTTTATTGGGTTGTGTGCAAACTGGTTCTTCAGAGTATTGGAGAATTCATATATATCTTCTTCTGTTGTTCTTCTAATGTTCTTTTGACACATTCTCTACTAATCTGGGGAACAATTTGCAAACCAGCATTTAAGCACCCAAGTGGTTCTTTATAGTAGTGATGGGTCTGTATTGAACCTTTGCCTTTACTCTTGAAGAACTCTTGAAGAACCATTGTGTTTTAGAACTGTAGGCTCAATTATTAATATAAGAGATTTCCAACAGGATGGTGATGTAGAGGGTTCCAAATAATCTTTACATGTGTGTGTAAACATGAATTTAAAACATTTTTACATGTTGCTTTTGGTCTTTTAAGGACCTAGACCTTAGTTTTTTACTTTATTTTATAATCTGTATATTTCCTCACTCTGATCTTCCCATCCTTTCCACCCAGAGCTGAAATATAACCTCACTGCTGACGTTCTCCGCAAGGAGACCTTCCCACCTCGCTTCTACTTCCATGGAAATGGGACGTCCAATGTTACTGCAGGTCATGTGAAGGCCAAACATGGAGAACTGACCTGTAATAGGCATCAGGCCTTCATGAGGGTAAGAGAACACTTCTTTAAATAGGGTTCTGGGGTAAAAAACATTCACAAGCCACTTTATTGGAAACCCCTGCACCTTGCTGATGTACAGTTAGAGACAGGAGCTGATCTATAGATGCACAGTTTGTGTTCACTGTCCTCTGGTCACTTCTAGATAAGTGTTGTAAGTGTTGAAGATGCAGATACAGGGCCTCGACTGTAGAAGTACTGTGGATTGTGTGGTTATTGCACCATTGGTTATTTTTACCTAGTGTTAATATTAGTATATTCAAAGCACTTGGCTGTGAACTTCTGTGCGACTGTATTTTAAAAGAGTCACATGATGTGAAAAGCGCTACATTGATTGGCTGTGCTCAGTGCAGTTCGAAGCTTAGCATAATTTACTTCATGGAAATTCCCTGCATCTGCTATGCGTGCAGTGCATGATGAATGTTGCCTAATGAGTATTGAAGTGCTGAATCAGGTTCTTACTGTTCCGCTTCTTGCTGGCATCGGATCTTGGCACTCTGATTGACCTGCATTGCTTACTGTTCCTGATTTATTATTCTTATTAATTCTAACATTTAACCCAGAGTGACTTATAAAAGTGCTCCGCTGATTTGAGTGTTCCAGGTTTTAGTTGATTCTTCTTCTGATTCACGTCACAGCTTGACCTCAGTTCACCTCCTGAATCATTACCTCACTCAAATCTAATTTAATATTATTATTTAAAAGTCCTGATTCACATCCCTGCAAGCCATTTTTCTTTTGAATCAATTCCCTACTAAAGTACTGATTCATCATTTGATTCAGTGCTTTATTCAATTCTTGATTTGTCGTCTAATTCAATTTCTTACTTAAGTTCTTCTATATCTTCTAATTCAGCTTCGCACATAGGTTTGATTCATCTTCTGATTTAGTATCTTGCTCATACATCCAGATACAGTTTCATACTCAACTCTTGATTTATCTTCTTATTCAATTTCTTACTTAATTTCTGAATCATCTTCTGATTCAATATGTTACTCATACATGCAGAAATAGTTTCTTACTCAATTCTCAAGCTATCTAATGATTCAATTTCTAAATTAAGTTCTGATTTATCTTCTGATTCAATATCTTACTCATACACCCAGATACATACATCCAGATACAGTTCCTTACTCAATTCTTGATTATCCCCTGATTCAATGTCTTACTTAAGTTCTTCTTCATCTTCTTATTTAATTTTATATACAAGATACTTCATCTTCTGATTGAATATCTTACTCAAGTTTATCTTCGTTTTCTGATTTAATTTTACTCATACACCCAGATACAATTTCATACTCAAGTCTTGATTTATCTACTGATTCAATTTCTTAATTAAGTTCTGATTCATCTTCTGATTGAATATCTTACTCATACACCCAGATACATACATCCACAGTTCCTTACTCAATTCTTGATTATCCTCTGATTTAATTTTTTACTTAAATTCGTCTTCATCTTCTGATTTAATTTCTTAATTAAGTTCTTCATCTTCTGATTCAATTTCTTACTTAAGTTCTGATTCCCCTTCTGATTCAGTATATTACTCATACGTCCAGATAGTTTAATTCTAAACTCTTGATTTATCTACTCATTAAATTTCTCACTCAAGTTCTTTGTCATCTTCTGAGTCAGTTCTTTCTTAAGTTTGATTCATCTTCTGATTCAATATCTTACTTATACATCCAGATACAGTTTCTTATTTAACTCTTGATTTATCTACTGATTTAATTTCTTACTTAAGTTGTGAATCATCTTCTCATTCAATTTCTTACTTAAGTTCTGATTCACCTTCTGATTCAATATCTTACTTGTCTTGAAGTGAATTTCTTGTTCTAAGTTCTAATTTATTAACTGATTTAATCCTTCACTCATACATAAATTCAATACATTTTAATACATCTTACTCATGTCAGGTATTAATATATTACCGTTCCTCCGTTCCTCATTCAAATCTTTATTCAGTTAATTACTTAAGTCTTGAGTTATCCTTTGGTTCTGATTTAAGTTGTGACTTTTTAAATGATTTACTCCACCCCTGATTTAATTCCTACCTAAACTACAGACTCCTCCTGACTTGTTTAGATTTTTTAAATTTGTTTTTGTTGGTGGTGTTATTGTTGTGATGGATTAGGGAAGCTCTAACCTGTGCGTGATTTAAGTTTGTTGCTATAGTGAAGGAGAATAATGAACGCACTCTGTAAGAAGCTCGTCTCTGAAAGACAAAGAGATGATAGATTGTATGTGTGAGTGTGTATCAGCATGTGTCTGTGTGTGAGTGGTCCAGGTGTTCTCTGAAGCCCCTCTGGACTCCTCTCCTGTTTCAGTCTCTGTAATCAGGTGTGTCTGTTGCTGCTGTTTTACACAGTAATTAATGGAGGCCTGTGCGTGGCTGCTGCAGAGTTGGCGGCTGGTGGTGGAGGTGACGCGCATAAACAAGTGTGATTATCTGTCAGAGGGGGT
The DNA here is from genome assembly GCA_021613375.1 of Megaleporinus macrocephalus. NCBI lineage: Eukaryota > Metazoa > Chordata > Actinopteri > Characiformes > Anostomidae > Megaleporinus > Megaleporinus macrocephalus. The sequence goes on from CM038709.1 coordinate 10,696,094, forward strand.
CCGGGACAGAGAGTATGGCTGTACTGTGTTTTTAGAGCTTAATAAATGAGCAGTGAGTATAATGACTGAAATATAGGGAGACCAAATTGTTCACCAATGTCGAGAACTAATATTGTTTATATAATATTACAAACTCTTTCTCTGAAAATTTCATATTCACAATATTAGCATTTAATTTGTTTTGACTTTTTTATTTTAAATCTAATTCACAGATGGATGCAAATGTATTATTAGCTATTATTTTAAATTACATTTTATTTTAAATATTATTTGTAATTGTATTTTAAATATTATTTGTAATTGTATTGTATTGCAGGATCATTGAGCAAAGGGAACAAGTTTAATCAGTATTGATATCTAAAACATTATATATTTATAATCAGTTTTAATAATAATAATTGTTAATATAATTTCACCCAATTTTTCACCATTGATGACATTTGATTTATTATTATTATTATTATTATTATTATTATTATAAGCAGCAGCAGCAGCAGGATTATTCACATTATTATTAGCCTTATTATTAGAACTGTTGTCCATAGTTTTACTGTAGCTTCATTGGTCGTTCTTATTACAAAAGAAAAATATAAAAAATGGTTTGTTATCAGTAATTAATTATTTTAAATATGTTTTATTTAATACTATCTATAGTTTTACTAAAGTTATATTGATTGAATACTTATTTTAAAACAACTTGGGGAAAATATTAAAATGTTCACCTTTATTTATTTATTTACTTTTAGTATTGTTCATGTTACTGCAGCTTTAAAGATAACCCATCTGAAATAAGCTGGGCAAAAATAGAACTTCCCATCAATGGTGATATATAATTTATATATATTTAACCCAATATCGTCTATAAAACAACACAAAGTACAAAGATTTCTTTCTGATATGATTGGAAGTCTATGTAATTACACTTGAATCAACTGTAATAACTCAGAATCTAAGGGTGAATTATTGTCACGGTTACCACCACTGACCTATTTCTTTTCTTAGTTTTTATAATTTACCTTGTTTTTTTTTTTTACAAATAGTGTCTAATTTGCAGTGGGTGGGGTTCCACTTTAGACACTGCACCCTTGTGCTCACGATGTTGTGTGCTGAGGGTGGCGTATTTTTCAGACAGAGCTGATGTAGGTGATGTGTTTATATTTAGGCTTTTGGGGTTGTGTGGTTTAGTTCATTGTGAACTGATGTCAGTCTTATGCTTGTCAATCATCTCCTTGAACAGAGTGTCACACGCTTCCAGCTGGGGGTGTGAAAAACTCCCAACCTCTGCCACTACTTACAGCCTAAACACTGTTGTCACCTCTACTTCTGCAATGACTGCATGATGCGGGTGTGACCTCGCTTCACATACTCATGTACTCGCAATTCAGTTTACTTCAAAACTTCCTTCTCAAGAGAGATTTACAGTCAAACAGTTACACGTGTAGAGTGATTTTAATCCAGTATGAATCTGCAGTGTGTGTAGTGTTTACAGTCATACTTTTACATATAAAGAGTGATTTTAATCCAGTATGAATATGTATTGTGTGTAGTTTTACAATCTGACAGTAATAACCGTGGAGTGATTTTAATCCAGTATGAATCTGTAGTGTGTGTAGTGTTTACAGTCTGACAGTAATAACTATGGAGTGATTATAATCCAGTATGAATCTGTAGTGTGTGTAGTGTTTACAGTCTGACAGTAATAACTGTGGAGTGATTTTAATCCAGTATGAATCTGCGGTGTGTGTAATGTTAACAGTCTGACAGTAATAACTGTGGAGTGATTTTAATCCAGTATGAATCTGCGGTGTGTGTAGTGTTTACAGTCATACTGTTACATATAAAGAGTGATTTTAATCCAGTATGAATATGTATTGTGTGTAGTTTTACAATCTGACAGTAATAACCGTGGAGTGGTTTTAATCCAGTATGAATCTGCAGTGTGTGTAGTGTTTACACTCTGACAATAATAACTGTGGAGGGATTATAATCCAGTATGAATCTGCAGTGTGTGTAGTGTTTACAGTCATACAGTTACATATATAGAGTGATTTTAATCCAGTATGAATATGTATTGTGTGTAGTTTTACAATCTGACAGTAATAACCGTGGCGTGGTTTTAATCCAGTATGAATCTGCAGTGTGTGTAGTGTTTACAGTCTGACAGTAATAACTGTGGAGTGATTTTAATCCAGTATGAATCTGCGGTGTGTGTAATGTTTACAGTCTGACAGTAATAACTGTGGAGTGATTTTAATCCAGTATGAATCTGCGGTGTGTGTAATGTTTACAGTCTGACAGTAATAACTGTGGAGTGATTTTAATCCAGTATGAATCTGCAGTGTGTGTAGTGTTTACAGTCTGACAGTAATAACTGTGGAGTGATTTTAATCCAGTATGAATCTGCTGTGTGTGTAGTGTTTACACTCTGACAGTAATAACTGTGGAGTGATTATAATCCAGTATGAATCTGTAGTGTGTGTAGTGTTTACAGTCTGACAGTAATAACTGTGGAGTGATTTTAATCCAGTATGAATCTGCGGTGTGTGTAATGTTTACAGTCTGACAGTAATAACTGTGGAGTGATTTTAATCCAGTATGAATCTGCAGTGTGTGTAGTGTTTACAGATTGACAGTAATAACTGTGGAGTGATTTTAATCCAGTATTAATCTGTGGTGTGTGTAGTTTATACAATCTGACAGTAATAATTTTGATCCAGTATGAATGTACAGCACATTACACCCTACCATTCAGCTATTTAAATCCCCCATGTCATTACACACCCACCCCTGGATGCACTGAACTAACTATACAGGAATAAATGGTAAGCTAATGTTTTGTGTGGCAACTGTGTTAGATTTTGCGAGTTTTGCTGCTCTTGTGTAGAAAACATTAACTTTCATATTTCTTCTCCATTAGATTTGTCTCTCATTGGGTATAAAACAGAGTTGTACAATAATCTCTTGAGAAATCTAAACAGAGCACAAAAGGAGCTTTCCATTACAGCTGAAAACAGCAACACAGTCTAAACCAGAACTGTGTGGAAGATGTCACTGCAGCCGTGTGTGTATCATTGCGAAATGGCTGTGGATCAGTTCTGTATTTGTATGTGTGCCTGTTTTGCACATGTGCTCGGTGTTTTCATCAGCCTCTCTGAGTAAAGGGCAGTGGGTCCCAGCTTTGCCTTTGGCTCTAGAGCTCCAGCTGAGTTCGGTGTGTGCCGCAGTGTGGTACAGCTGTTATGGCTGGAGTCCAGATGTTTCAGAGAGAGTATAGTGTTCGGGTCACACGTGCTGTCCACAGCCAAAGCCAAGCATTGAGGGGGGAGAAAAAGGCATCGTCCAGCTGAGACGGCATCAGAGAGTCCACACTAAGCCCCCCTGCTTCCATCAGAATTCAGTGCACGATACAGGAGGGAGAGAGAGGAAGAAAGACAAGCTGAAGGAAAGAAATAAAGGAAGAAAGACATAGAAAGTGCACTTAGCACTTTTTGTTCAGCTATTATGGATATTAGAATATTATTTTCAGTTGTGGTCACTGAAACAGATACGGTACATTTTTTAATGCGTGGCACAATATTATACTATATTTTTTGCAGAAACAAACCTGTTGATATAGGATATAAATATAATTAAAACATGTCAATATAGGATGTATATATAATTAAAACCTGTCGATATAGGATATATATATAATTAAAACCTGTCAATATAGGATATATATATAATTAAAACATGTCGATATAGGATGTATATATAATTAAAACCTGTCGATATAGGATATATATATATAATTAAAACCTGTCAATATAGGATGTAAATATAATTAAAACATGTCGATATAGGATATATATATAATTAAAACCTGTCAATATAGGATATATATATAATTAAAACCTGTCGATATAGGATATATATATAATTAAAACCTGTCGATATAGGATAGATATATATAATTAAAACATGTCAATATAGGATGTATATATAATTAAAACCTGTCGATATAGGATATAAATATAATTAAAACATGTCGATATAGGATGTATATATAATTAAAACCTGTCGATATAGGATATATATATATAATTAAAACCTGTCAATATAGGATGTAAATATAATTAAAACATGTCGATATAGGATATATATATAATTAAAACCTGTCAATATAGGATATATATATATATATATATATATATATATATATATATATATATATATATATATATATATATATATATATATATATAATTAAAACCTGTCGATATAGGATGTATATATAGTTAAAACCTGTCGATATAGGATATTATAAATATAATTAAAACCTGTCAATATAGGATGTAAATATAATTAAAACATGTGGATATAGGATATATATATAATTAAAACCTGTCAATATAGGATATATATATATATATATATATATATATATATAATTAAAACCTGTCGATATAGGATGTATATATAATTAAAACCTGTCGATATAGGATATAAATATAATTAAAACATGTCGATATAGGATATATATATAATTAAAACCTGTCGATATAGGATATATATATATATATATATATAATTAAAACCTGTCAATATAGGATGTAAATATAATTAAAACATGTCGATATAGGATATAAATATAATTAAAACATGTCGATATAGGATGTATATATAATTAAAACCTGTCGATATAGGATGTATATATAATTAAAACCTGTCGATATAGGATATATATATAATTAAAACCTGTCAATATAGGATGTAAATATAATTAAAACATGTCGATATAGGATGTATATATAATTAAAACATGTCGATATAGGAGGTATATATAATTAAAACATGTCGATATAGGATGTATATATAATTAAAACATGTCGATATAGGAGGTATATATAATTAAAACCTGTCGATATAGGATATAAATATAATTAAAACCTGTCAATATAGGATGTAAATATAATTAAAACATGTCGATATAGGATGTATATATAATTAAAACATGTCGATATAGGATGTAAATATAATTAAAACATGTCGATATAGGATATATATATAATTAAAACATGTCGATATAGGATATAAATATAATTAAAACATGTCGATATAGGATGTATATATAATTAAAACATGTCGATATAGGATGTAAATATAATTAAAACATGTCGATATAGGATGTATATATAATTAAAACATGTCGATATAGGATGTAAATATAATTAAAACATGTCGATATAGGATGTATATATAATTAAAACCTGTCGATATAGGATGTACATATAATTAAAACATGTCGATATAGGATGTAAATATAATTAAAACCTGTCGATATAGGATGTATATATAATTAAAACCTGTCGATATAGGATGTAAATATAATTAAAACATGTCGATATAGAATGTGTATATATAATTAAAACCTGTCGATATAGGATGTATATATAATTAAAACCTGACGATATAGGATGTATGTATAATTAAAACCTGTCGATATAGGATGTATATATAATTAAAACCTGTCGATATAGGATGTAAATATACTTAAAACCTGTCGATATAGGATGTATATATAATTAAAACTGTGTAAAAATGTGTAGTTTTATAGTCTGACAGTAATAACTGTAGAGTGATTTTAATCCAGTATGTGTATCATGTGTAGTTCCATAGTCTGACAGTAATAACTGTAGAGTGATTTTAATCCAGTATGAATTTAAAGCATGTGTAGTTTTATAGTCTGACAGTAATAACTGTAGAGTGATTTTAATCCTGTATGAATTTAAAACATGTGTAGTTTTATAGTCTGACAGTAATAACTGTAGAGTGATTTTAATCCAGTATGAATTTAAAGCATGTGTAGATTTACAGTCTGACAGTAATAACTGTAGAGTGATTTTAATCCATTATGAATTTAAATCATGTGTAGATTTACAGTCTGACAGAAATAACTGTAGAGTGATTTTAATCCAGTATGAATTTAAATCATGTGTAGATTTACAGTCTGACAGAAATAACTGTAGAGTGATTTTAATCCAGTATGAATTTAAAGCATGTGTAGATTTACAGTCTGACAGTAATAACTGTAGAGTGATTTGAATCCTGTATGAATTTAAAACGTGTAGTTTTATAGTCTGACAGTAATAACTGTAGAGTGATTTTAATCCAGTATGAATTTAAAGCATGTGTAGATTTACAGTCTGACAGTAATAACTGTTGAGTGATTTTAATCCAGTATGAATTTAAAGCATGTGTAGATTTACAGTCTGACTGTAATAACTGTAGAGTGATTTTAATCCAGTATGAATTTAAAGCATGTGTAGATTTACAGTCTGACAGTAATAACTGTAGAGTGATTTTAATCCAATATGAATTTAAAGCATGTGTAGTTTTATAGTCTGACAGTAATAACAATAGAGTGATTTTAATCCAGTATGAATTTAAAGCATGTGTAGTTTTATAGTCTGACAGTAATAACTGTAGAGTGATTTTAATCCATTATGAATTTAAATCATGTGTAGATTTACAGTCTGACAGTAATAACTGTACAGTGATTTTAATCCAGTATGAATTTAAAACATGTGTAGTTGTATAGTCTGACAGTAATAACTGTAGAGTGATTTTAATCCAGTATGAATTTAAATCATGTGTAGTTGTATAGTCTGACAGTAATAACTGTAGAGTGATTTTAATCCAGTATGAATTTAAAACATGTGTAGTTGTATAGTCTGACAGTAATAACTGTAGAGTGATTTTAATCCAGTATGAATTTAAAACATGTGTAGTTGTATAGTCTGACAGTAATAACTGTAGAGTGATTTTAATCCAGTATGAATTTAAATCATGTGTAATTTTATAGTCTGACAGTAATAACTGTAGAGTGATATTAATCCAGTATGAATTTAAATCATGTGTAGATTTACAGTCTGACAGTAATAACTGTGGCGTGAATTTCATTGTGGTATGAATTTACAGCATGTAGAGTTTGTAATCTTACAATAATAAACATTGAATGATTTTGATCCACTATGAATCTGCAGCGTGTGTAGTGTAGCTCATAAATAAAACTTTTAGTACATTAACTTGCATTAAAAGTTGAACCTGTTTATATTATGGTATTGTATTGTAAATGAAAGGTTTTGCCACAACGCTGATGATAAATAAATAAATAAATAAACAGCAGCCAGAAAGGCAGAATGAGGAACAGTGGAGGCGGAGTCTCACATGATTGTAAAATATGTTTTTGTGTCTGTTGTGTTTTAGAAAGATGTTCGTGATATCTTCACTCCGATACGTTTCGAGGTGCAGTATGAGTTGGGAGAGCACAGTGTGGTTCAGCGCAGCTTCACCTCACTCAAACCCATCCTGCAGCAGAGAGAGGGACACACTAACCTCGTCAGCAACCAGGTACATATGTTTGATGTGTGATTGATTGTGTAGATCCTTATAGGCCTTTCCTTTCTTCTTCCAACATTTCAAACATAAATATTCAAATGCAGATACATAATTCATATTGTATTAGTGTCCGTTATATATATATGTGTGTGTGTGTGTGTGTGTGTGTGTGTGTGTGTGTGTGTGTGTGTGTGTGTGTGTGTGTATGTATGTATGTATGTATGTATGATGTGTGTGTGTGTGTGTGTGTGTGTGTTTTAAATTTCTTTTATTTTTTGCACATCATGTCAGGATGGATAGATAGATAGATAGATAGATAGATAGATAGATAGATAGATAGATAGATAGAAAAGGAGGTGAAAATGTATTTTCTGTTACATAATAATAATAATAATAATAATAATAATAATAATATTTTAAGTGGATATAAGTGCATTTAAATTAATACAAAATAAAGAAATATATTTTTTCCAGTACTATGTAAATCTTTCCTCACATTTGTCATTTATGTATTCTCTATATTCTATAAAGACATCTGAATAAGTGATTGCAGCCTGGTACATTTGCTCTGGATTAAATTTTAAGGAATGTTATGTAATTAGGCTTATGGGGCTAAAAGTACACGAGCGTACACGACTGAGGACAGATCTTAGCTAACAAGCTCACAACCCCAACATTTCCTGTGGTCCAACAGCCAGACTACAATTTTTAACACAAGCCGAACAAGCTAGCTAGATTTTAGAATTTTAAAATTAAAACTACTACAAAAGTCAAAATAAACACAGCCTGTTCCCACGTCACAAAACTTATCTCATGGTTGCCCCAGACGAGATCACGTCTAGCCCTGCGAGGATGATATGATGGGATGTTTTTTCTCTGTAGACCGGAACAGCATTTGTTTTTCTTTGTCTTTACAGACACTGTTTGCCAGATACTGCGCCTGGGAAAACTGCTCAACAAACCTTCAGGTTTCCGCACATCTGGTACTGCCACAGTGAGTAGAGTTTTTTTCTTTGCGCTTTAGCTGCAAGTGTCTGTCACCAGGTCCCACTGTTACTCATTCACACCCAGATATGCCCTCAGAGTCTCATGCTGCTTGTCCCCCACTTGCCTAGTCGTAATTACAAACTCTTTACGTGCTTCGAAGTCTGAAATCAGACAGTTATGATTAATATGGAAGAAGTTACTTTAACACTAGCTAGTTTATTAAACTGGCCTTTATCTATGGCCTAATAATTACTAGAAATATATATATATATATGTATGTGTGTGTGTGTGTGTGTGTGTGTGTGTGTGTGTGTGTGTGTGTATATACACACTACCAGCCAAATATTTTAGTACACTACCGGTTCTAAAACCTTTGACTGGTAGTATACTAAAACATATATACCACTAGTGTATATATATATATATATATATATATATATATATATATATATATATATATATATATATATATATATATATATATATATGAGGGCTCAAACAATCACATAATTCACCTTGGCTATATATATACATAGCCAAGGTGAATTATGTGATTGTTTGAGCCAAAAAAACAGCCCTCAGTATATTTTAAAATGTAAAAATCCTTTGAAGTTTGACTTTTTGCACCATTACAATACTTATAGACAACTAGTCATCATATCTTCTGCTCCATGAAACACATGTTAATGCTCAGTAGTAACAGATATGCTTCTTTAATATATTTACATTGTACTAAACTACATTCATGTTCAATGGGCGTATATGCGGCTGAAACAGGAAGCCTAGCGCATCCCAACTTTATCAACATTAACATTTTAATATAACATTATAGTCATTATGGCTTTTAGAAGAATAGGGTTTTTGGGGAGGTGGGCTAGTGCACTATAGACCCCTGTGGTGCGGCCTAAGCTTTTGTCTTTAATGGCCTTTTTTCCCTTACATTATTTTTACTTTTATACTTTAAGTAGTTTTGAAAGCAGTATTTTTACACTTTTAATGGAGTAAAAAGCTTCAGTTCATATTTCAACTTCTACAGAAGTATTTTTAAACACTAGTATCTATACTTCTACCTGAGTAATGAATGTAAATACTTTTGACACCTTTGATGAATATGAATATAGATATTTTTTTTTTACCAAAAAATCTTAAGATAAACATTATACATAAATGTCAGCACATTGTTTCTCCACATTCTCTGCAATTCATTCATCATTATTTACTTTAAATTGTGAGAAATTTATTTTGTTGTTTTTTTTCGCACAAACATTGCATGTCTTATTTGAAAAAATAATTGATGAGTGCTGATATCCATATATTTGAATAGCCACGCCCCTTCCCTGAGCACTGCACACGGCCTCGGGGAATATACGGGCCGGGATGCACCATTATCTGTCATTCTTTTAAACTCACGCAGTCAGCCAGAATTCTACATCACTCCTTTTGATTCAGAGCATTTCTCAGGCCTGCTTAATTGAGTCGTGTGCATTAGCATTTTGGATTGTGTTTCCACGCTCACGCAAACTAATTTATGGACTCCTTTCGCTCTCCTCGGTGATAATGCATGATCTGATTATTCATAAGGCAGCAGTGTGTGTATGTGTGGTGATGGGGGTGACTTGTCACCCACCCAGATGCGCACCTGGTGCCTAGTTTAGAGGAATATCAGGTCTGAACTGACTCCGGGCACAGCCTGCAGCATCTCTCCCCGTCTCCCAAATTACACTCTATAAACCTATGGCTTTCCTTCAAACCGCTAAAAAAACAATAGCATGCAAATTAATGTCTGAATCAGGCCATAGAAGGGGGGAGTTTGTGTTTAGTGTTTTTGTTGTTGTTTTTTGCTCTGTTTTAGCCCCTGACAGCCGAGGGAACTGCTTTAAACTACAGTAGGCCAGTAATAGAGGCGACTGATTTGGGTAACTGTGTGGAAAACAGTGAGGTTAAAGTGATATGGAGGGGGTATCAGTATCAGTATGATGTACACGCTAAACCATCCATATATATATATATATATATATATATATATATATAAACCATCCCAATCTCCATGTGCACATATGCTAACACATATAGCTACCAGGTTAACAGACTCTCTTGCACAAAACATGAGTTGAGTCAAGCCATGACTCAACTCACATTTGACTCATATATATATATATATTTCTGTTTCAGATCTCACAAGAACATGCCATATTTTGCTCTCGGAAACGGGAAGACCATCATGCTCAACGCCACGCTGGCCAACACAGGAGACGATGCATTTTTGCCTAAACTGCACATCCGATTCCCCAGCAGCCTGCACTTCATCAGAGTGCTGGACGCCGTGAGTGGCTGAAGTTTCTCAAAATAACCCCCCCAAAAATTGCATGTTTATTACTGTTATCATATATTTTATGGCTAAGTCTGATGGCCTTTACCTTGATGGTCTGTCTTAAAACCTAGTGAGCTGTCTAAGTGGTCCAGTAGCAGTGTTCTCTCCTCATCTCTCCTCATAAAACAGATTACTGAGACGCTCTAGTTAGAGAGAGACAGCGTCACGGCTTGTTTCCCCCCACAGCACGCGACCGGTGGTTTAGCTGGTTGCTTAGTTACCGGCCGGCTATACAAAACAATAGCCAGAGGCTTAAAAATCCGCTAGCATAAATGCTAATGGCTTGAGTATAAAACTGCTAACTGGTCAACAACTTGTTACAGAGTTGATAATAAAAACTGTTTTGTGTGATTATATGACCAGAAACACATTAAAACTCCAGAGAGAATCAAAATAACTCACATTTTAAAACCATGTCACTGCTCGTAGCTTTGTCTGCGTTGCATCATGGGATTGTTTTAGCTGCTAAGGAAGCGTTCGATGCTTCCTTAAAATTAGGCCAAAATAAGGAGCCTCAGTAGACAGTATGTTTAAGGTATCTAAGAATTGGGACAGTCTACATGTTGGGAGGCGCATACTATATACTCAGCTCACTAGGTTTTGAGACACACCCCTTGTGTGAGTCAGGTTTCTTTGTCATAAAGAAATTTTGGAAAGCTCTGCATTAGCTTGCCATGTACGAATTGTTGCTTCTATAGTGGTTTAATTAAAACCAGTAGGCCTTATTTGGTATTGTGAAGCGTGTAATAGTATAATATTTTATTGCTTTGTTCTGATTTTAGGAGGAGAAACACGTTAGCTGTGAAAGTGTTGAGGAAAATAAAACGGCCATCGGTCTGGACTGTAGCGTGGGCAATTTGTATATTCCCTCTCTGGCAAAGGTAACTGCCTGCTTTTCTCCAACCCTGGATTGCTTTCTAAATTGTCATGCCATCACACTGTTTAGTACTCATCCACTGTTTTTTGTCTTCAGCTCAACATCAGCTTCTTAATGGATGTGAATCAAAACAGCGGTGCAGGCGATATTGGCATTAGCATCAACGCTACAAGGTAATAAATGCTTTTCTTCTGTGCATAACCCACTCTTACGTCTTAGACCTGAGCTTTGTGCATTACTTTGTCTATATTTTGATGATTTAGGTGTGCAGTTTACTAAATGGTGGATTGTCATTTCGTAGCTTTCATTACATTAGCCTTGTAGCTTAAGTGCAACGCCAAAGAAGCCACTGTCAAAAAACACAAAACACATCTTGGCTGATTAACTACACGTTTTGTCAAGATGTCCCTTTAGCCAGCCGTACATGGCATATTTGACGAGGACTGTGCTTGAAGAGCTTGTTTAATGTATATACATTATGTTCTAGTAGTCAGTGTTCTTTGAAAGCCCTCATAGTTGTGGACTGCTGTCATTGACTGGAGCCTTAAAAATGGTGATTAAGCAGTGAATGAATGGAAAGGAATGCTGCTCAGGGTCTGGGCCAGATGTAATTGTTTTATGAGAGACATCTTGCTACTGCTCTGGTGTACAAATTGACCATAATTGGGCATCAGGCGCAGGGAACCCATGAGAAAGCCCGCCTTTGTGTTTTGGATGTTGTTAGGGGCAACTTGTAAACGGATGCTCTGAGATAATGGGTCATGGGCTGGGGACGGATGTCGGCTTCTTTTATTCTTTTTAGCCATTGTGATATTTTTCATGTGTCTTGTTTTTGTATTTGGCTGTTGTTGCTTACTAAAACTGACAAAGGATACAAGGCAGTAAATACAACAAAATATAATCTGAATGAAGGAGTTAGTGTAAATGTAGAGATTAGGGTTTAGTGTAAATGTAGGGGTTAGTGTTTAGTGTAAATGTAGAGATTAGGGTTTGGTGTAAATGTAGGGGTTAGTGTTTAGTGTAAATGTAGGAGTTAGTGTTTAGTGTAAATGTAGAGATTAGGGTTTAGTGTAAATGTGGGGTTAGTGTTTAGTGTAAATGTAGGAGTTAGGGTTTAGTGTAAATGTACAAGTTAGTGTTTTGTGTAAATGTAGAGATTAGGGTTTAGTGTAAATGTAGGAGTTAGTGTTTAGTGTAAATGTAGAGATTAGGGTTTAGTGTAAATGTAGGGGTTAGGGTTTAGTGTAAACATAGAGGTTAGGGTTTAGTATAAATGTAGGAGTTAGTGTTTAGTGTAAATGTAGAGATTAGGGTTTAGTGTAAATGTAGGGGTTAGTGTTTAGTGTAAATGTAGGAGTTAGGGTTTAGTGTAAATGTAGGAGTTAGTGTTTAGTGTAAATGTAGAGATTAGGGTTTAGTGTAAATGTAGGAGTTAGGGTTTAGTGTAAATGTAGAGATTAGGGTTTAGTGTAAATGTAGGGGTTAGTGTTTAGTGTAAATGTAGAGATTAGGGTTGAGTGTAAATGTAGGAGTTAGTGTTTAGTGTAAATGTAGAGGTTAGGGTTTAGTGTAAATGTAGAGATTGGGGTTGAGTGTAAATGTAGGAGTTAGTGTTTAGTGTAAATGTAGGGGTTAGTGTTTAGTGTAAATGTAGGAGTTAGTGTTTAGTGTAAATGTAGGAGTTAGAGTTTAGTGTAAATGTAGAGATTAGGGTTGAGTGTAAATGTACGGGTTAGGGTTTAGTGTAAATTTAGAGGTTAGGGTTTAGTGTAAATGTAGGAGTTAGGGTTTAGTGTAAATGTAGAGGTTAGGGTTTAGTGTAAATGTAGAGATTAAGGTTTAGTGTAAATGTAGGGGTTAGGGTTTAGTGTAAATGTAGAGGTTAGGGTTTAGTGTAAATGTAGGAGTTAGTGTTTAGTGTAAATGTAGGAGTTAGGGTTTAGTGTAAATGTAGGGGTTAGTGTTTAGTGTAAATGTAGGGGTTAGGGTTTAGTGTAAATGTAGGAGTTAGGGTTTAGTGTAAATGTAGGGGTTAGTGTTTAGTGTAAATGTAGGGGTTAGGGTTTAGTGTAAATGTAGGAGTTAGGGTTTAGTGTAAATGTAGGGGTTAGTGTTTAGTGTAAATGTAGGGGTTAGGGTTTAGTGTAAATGTAGGAGTTAGTGTTTAGTGTAAATGTAGGAGTTAGTGTTTAGTGTAAATGTAGGAGTTAGGGTTTAGTGTAAATGTAGGAGTTAGTGTTTAGTGTAAATGTAGGAGTTAGGGTTTAGTGTAAATGTGGGGGTTAGTGTTTAGTGTAAATGTAGGGGTTAGTGTTTAGTGTAAATGTAGGGGTTAGGGTTTAGTGTAAATGTAGGAGTTAGGGTTTAGTGTAAATGTAGGGGTTAGTGTTTAGTGTAAATGTAGGGGTTAGGGTTTAGTGTAAATGTAGGAGTTAGTGTTTAGTGTAAATGTAGGAGTTAGTGTTTAGTGTAAATGTAGGAGTTAGGGTTTAGTGTAAATGTAGGAGTTAGTGTTTAGTGTAAATGTAGGAGTTAGGGTTTAGTGTAAATGTGGGGGTTAGGGTTTAGTGTAAATGTAGGAGTTAGTGTTTAGTGTAAATGTAGGGGTTAGGGTTTAGTGTAAATGTAGGAGTTAGGGTTTAGTGTAAATGTAGGAGTTAGGGTTTAGTGTAAATGTAGGAGTTAGGGTTTAGTGTAAATGTAGGGTTTAGTGTAAATGTAGGGGTTAGTGTTTAGTGTAAATGTAGGGCTTAGGGTTTAGTGTAAACGTAGAGGTTAGGGTTTAGTGTAAATGTAGAGGTTAGGGTTTAGTGTAAATGTAGGAGTTAGTGTTTAGTGTTAATGTAGAGGTTAGGGTTTAGTGTAAATGTAGAGATTATGGTTGAGTGTAAATGTAGGAGTTAGTGTTTAGTGTAAATGTAGAGGTTAGGGTTTAGTGTAAATGTAGAGATTAGGGTTGAGTGTAAATGTAGAGATTAAGGTTTAGTGTAAATGTAGGAGTTAGTGTTGAGTGTAAATGTAGGGGTTAGTGTTTAGTGTATATGTAGGGTGTTAGTGTTTAGTGTAAATGTAGGGGTTAGGGTTTAGTGTAAATGTAGGGTGTTAGGGTTTATTGTAAATGTAGGGTGTTAGGGTTTAGTGTAAATGTAGGGTGTTAGGGTTTATTGTAAATGTAGGGTGTTAGGGTTTAGTGTAAATGTAGGGGTTAGGGTTTAGTGTAAATGTAGGGTGTTAGGGTTTAGTGTAAATGTAGGGTGTTAGGGTTTAGTGTAAATGTAGGGGTTAGTGTTTATTGTAAATGTAGGGTGTTAGGGTTTAGTGTAAATGTAGGAGTTAGTGTTTAGTGTAAATGTAGGGGTTAGGGTTTAGTGTAAATGTAGGGTGTTAGGGTTTATTGTAAATGTAGGGTGTTAGGGTTTAGTGTAAATGTAGGGTGTTAGGGTTTAGTGTAAATGTAGGAGTTAGTGTTTAGTGTAAATGTAGGGGTTAGGGTTTAGTGTAAATGTAGGGTGTTAGGGTTTATTGTAAATGTAGGGTGTTAGGGTTTAGTGTAAATGTAGGGGTTAGGGTTTAGTGTAAATGTAGGGTGTTAGGGTTTAGTGTAAATGTAGGGTGTTAGGGTTTAGTGTAAATGTAGGTGTTAGGGTTTATTGTAAATGTAGGGTGTTAGGGTTTAGTGTAAATGTAGAGGTTAGTGTTTAGTGTAAATGTAGGGGTTAGGGTTTAGTGTAAATGTAGGGGTTAGGGTTTAGTGTAAATGTAGGGTGTTAGTGTTTAGTGTAAATGTAGGGTGTTAGGGTTTATTGTAAATGTAGGGTGTTAGGGTTTAGTGTAAATGTAGGGTGTTAGGGTTTAGTGTAAATGTAGGGTGTTAGTGTTTAGTGTAAATGTAGGGTGTTAGTGTTTAGTGTAAATGTAGGGTGTTAGGGTTTAGTGTAAATGTAGGAGTTAGGGTTTAGTGTAAATGTAGGAGTTAGTGTTTAGTGTAAATGTAGGGTGTTAGGGTTTAGTGTAAATGTAGGGGTTAGTGTTTAGTGTAAATGTAGGGTGTTAGGGTTTAGTGTAAATGTAGGGTGTTAGGGTTTAGTGTAAATGTAGGGTGTTAGTGTTTAG
This sequence comes from Megaleporinus macrocephalus, assembly GCA_021613375.1. NCBI lineage: Eukaryota > Metazoa > Chordata > Actinopteri > Characiformes > Anostomidae > Megaleporinus > Megaleporinus macrocephalus. The sequence goes on from CM038709.1 coordinate 10,711,822, forward strand.
TGTAAATGTAGGGTGTTAGGGTTTAGTGTAAATGTAGGAGTTAGGTTTCAGTGTAAATGTAGGAGTTAGTGTTTAGTGTAAATGTAGGGTGTTAGGGTTTAGTGTAAATGTAGGGGTTAGTGTTTAGTGTAAATGTAGGGTGTTAGGGTTTAGTGTAAATGTAGGGTGTTAGGGTTTAGTGTAAATGTAGGGTGTTAGGGTTTAGTGTAAATGTAGGGTGTTAGGGTTTATTGTAAATGTAGGGTGTTAGGGTTTAGTGTAAATGTAGGGTGTTAGGGTTTAGTGTAAATGTAGGGTGTTAGGGTTTAGTGTAAATGTAGGGTGTTAGGGTTTAGTGTAAATGTAGAGGTTAGGGTTTAGTGTAAATGTAGGAGTTAGTGTTTAGTGTAAATGTAGGGTGTTAGGGTTTAGTGTAAATGTAGGAGTTAGGTTTCAGTGTAAATGTAGGAGTTAGTGTTTAGTGTAAATGTAGGGTGTTAGGGTTTAGTGTAAATGTAGGGGTTAGTGTTTAGTGTAAATGTAGGGGTTAGGGTTTAGTGTAAATGTAGGGTGTTAGGGTTTAGTGTAAATGTAGGGTGTTAGGGTTTAGTGTAAATGTAGGGTGTTAGGGTTTATTGTAAATGTAGGGTGTTAGGGTTTAGTGTAAATGTAGGGTGTTAGGGTTTATTGTAAATGTAGGGTGTTAGGGTTTAGTGTAAATGTAGGGTGTTAGGGTTTAGTGTAAATGTAGGGGTTAGGGTTTAGTGTAAATGTAGGGTGTTAGGGTTTAGTGTAAATGTAGAGGTTAGGGTTTAGTGTAAATGTAGGAGTCAGGGTTTAGAGGTTTTATGATGAGTTGAAGTTGACGGGCTAATTATAATGTGTTTATTTCAGAGAGAATTTTGAGAACAAGGACCTTTTACATGACAACATGGCTTTTCTTACACTGCCACTGAGATACGGAGTGGATCTGAATGTACACGGGTGAGTTCATTTTTCACTTAGACACGTGAACTTATTAAATAAAATGAAATTATTAAATAAAACTTGCTGAGTTTCTATATTTTTCCATGACTTGTTCACGGGCCACATTTTAATTGTTTCCCCTGATATGTTAAATTACCATTATTCTCTTAAAAAAGATGGTTCTTTAAGTGTTTTTACTAAACCAAATCCTTTTTTATAGGGCCATTTACACAAAGAACCGTTTGCATGATTGGAAAATGTTTTATATGCGGTTCTAGATGGAAGCCTTTTGAAAAAGTTTCTTCTTTTGTTAGAAACTCCATCTTTGGTGTGCATTCTTCAATATGGTTCTGTATAGAACCTAAACACTCAATAAGCTATTTGCATGCTTAGTTCTGTGCATGGTGAAGCTGTTCAGCAGATTGATGAAAATTATATAGTATATGGTTAGACACAAAATACCAAAAATAGTTATTGCTATTGTTATGATGTTACGCTTGTTACAATAGATATTTATAGGAATGTTCCTATATCTCTATTTCTGTATTCTGAATATTGTTGGGCTACAGTTGGGTTCATATATGATACCACTGTCTGTACTAAAGAACTCATAGTACCATCTTGAGTACATGAGCAAATAAACAGTAATTGTGTATCAAAACCAATCCTTGTGTATGACTATAGAGATTTATTTAAAATGAATGAATAATAATAATCTAATTATCAGAATATTAGTCACATAACATCATATGATAAAGGTGATTGAGCTGTAATAATGCTCCATGTTTGTGTTCTGTCTCTTTAATTTCCAGATTTGTGTCTCCAACGTCGTTCATATTTGGTACCCCTGAGCTGGTGCCGGTCGACTGCTACACTGAGAAGTTTAACTACACGTTTAAGGTATTGTAAGCAAATACTGAACCAGACAGTACTGCAGAGGAGCTCAGTTTAGTGTTCTCTTTTATTACACTGCACTGATATGAGCAGATGAGGAACACTATGCCCTATGCAGTGCGCTATATTTGCTATGATGTAGGGCTGCAAAACTGGCTGGCAATGAATCTTGTTATTGATTAGATGTCTTGGTGACATTGACACTTGGCTCGAAGATGGAATACTGGAGCACAGGGTTAGCCAGAAATATGGGAACTCTTAATAAGATGGTTTTCTGTGAAAAAACTAAGCTGTTTTGATGGCGGACAGATTGTCATGTAGTAGGCAGCATGTAGTATCTACCTTTCATCAAACTCCCTTTTAGTTTAATACAACTCTGATGATCAAAAATTACTCTGCTTATAGCAAAATACACTGAAATAAACTACGAAAATCAAACAAAATGCCAAATAAAACCTTTTTATTAACACCATTTTTTTATTTGATTGTATGCAAATCATGAACCCTGTTAAATTAAATTCTACCTACTACTTCAGTATTTCTATATTCCATGCTATATTCCATTTCTGGCCGGTCTACCAGGCCTGAAACTTTCACCCAATCACAGTCTGAATGCTGTATTTTACAGTCTGAATGCTGTATGTTACAGTCTGAATGCTGTATTTTACAGTCTGAATGCTGTATTTTACAGTCTGAATGCTGTATTTTACAATCTGAATGCTGTATTTTACAGTCTGAATGCTTTATTTTACAGTCTGAATGCTGTATTTTACAGTCTGAATGCTGTATGTTACATTCTGAATGCTTTATTTTACAGTCTGAATGCTGTATGTTACATTCTGAATGCTTTATTTTACAGTCTGAATGCTTTATTTTACAGTCTGAATGCTGTATGTTACATTCTGAATGCTTTATTTTACAGTCTGAATGCTGTATGTTACATTCTGAATGCTGTATTTTACAGTCTGAATGCTGTATTTTACAGTCTGAATGCTTTATTTTACAGTCTGAATGCTGTATTTTACAGTCAGAATGCTGTATGTTACATTCTGAATGCTTTATTTTACAGTCTGAATGCTTTATTGTACAGTCTGAATGCTTTATTTTAGTCTGAATGCTTTATTTTACAGTCTGAATGCTGTATGTTACATTCTGAATGCTTTATTTTACAGTCTGAATGCTTTATTTTACAGTCTGAATGCTTTATTTTACAGTCTGAATGCTGTATTTTACAGTCTGAATGCTGTATTGCAGTCTGAATGCTGTATTTTACAGTCTGAATGCTGTATTTTACAGTCTGAATGCTGTATTTTACAGTCTGAATGCTGTATTGCAGTCTGAATGCTGTATTTTACAGTCTGAATGCTGTATTTTACAGTCTGAATGCTGTATTGCACAGTCTGAATGCTGTATTTTACAGTCTGAATGCTGTATTTTACAGTCTGAATGCTGTATTTTACAGTCTGAATGCTTTATTTTACAGTCTGAATGCTGTATTTTACAGTCTGAATGCTGTATTTTAGTCTGAATGCTGTATTTTACAGTCTGAATGCTTTATTTTACAGTCTGAATGCTGTATTTTACAGTCTGAATGCTTTATTTTACAGTCTGAATGCTGTATTGCACAGTCTGAATGCTGTATTTTACAGTCTGAATGCTGTATTTTACAGTCTGAATGCTGTAAAAAGTGCTGTTATAAGTTAGATTTTTATTGAGCAGGAAGTTTTATATATAAAGTTTACTTGCTGCTCTGTTGCACAAATGCCGTATGTGTGGATGGCCAGCTGTATCAGTCACGCTGCCGTGCAGAGGCAGCAGGTGGAGGGGATTGATTGAAAGCACATGAGTTATTTTAATTTTTTATTAACAGTACTATTATTAGGCTGATATTTATACCAAAATTGACAATATATCATGATTTATTAGGAGAAGCCAAGCAAGCCGGAATGTAATGATCGCTGTTTCATGAAGCACATTGTCGAGTGGCAGTTGAATCAGACTTCTTTAATTGAGTTGACTGTTCAGTGTCACTCATAATGATGTTACTGACCACACAAACTAAGTACTGTAGCTGTGATTTGTCATTAGAGCAGTGCAGAGTTGCCAAGCTCTTGTACAATGAAACTGCCTCCGTATTAGTACTTAGACTGAGTTGAAAGATCTATTCTTGGGTTGATCCTGTTTTGATTTGGCACCTTTCACATGGAGTAACATGGCATTTTTAAGAGCAGTGCAGAAGCTGTTTCGTTTTTAGACGATTAGACAGGTGTTTAAAGAACTTCGCACAAAAGGAGTGATGATCCCTGCACTGATGATTTCTGGAATGGATCTTCTGAATGTTATTGACAGACACTATTGACTGCACTTTTTCTTTTCTCAATTAATCAACCCCTTGATGATTCTATTAATCAATCAATAATGAAAACCATTGTCAGCTGCAGTCCCACTTCAATCCTTCCCTTAGGTTACTGAATCATGTAATTCATTATGTGATGTGTTGTGTGGCTTGTAGGTAATGAACGTTGGTCCCAGTAAATCTCTGGACACGAAAGTAAATATCGAGATTCCTCATGTTTTGACTCCGTACCAGGACCGTCTCATCCGAATTACAGATTTACAGGTGAGAGAATGTTCAGCTTATCTTTTGATTTAATTTGTTTGTTGGATAAGTTCTAAAAAAATTTATAATAATATTCTGCACAATATGTATACATCATACAGCATATACAGCATACGTATTTATTGTTTAATAACTTCTGTAGCTCATACTCTACACTACATAGGTTATTGAAATAAAATATTAATATAACAAGTTATTTTGCACTTTGACCTGTATTGTAGTTATGTATACAATATTTATCAACGTTTTGAATTTTATTAGATGTAAAAGCATTTGAAACTTTCACTCACATTTTGCAGACGACTTTGGGCCAGTGTGATCTGAAGAACAACAGTCTGTGGCTAAAGGACGACTGTGACGTGAAAAAGGCCTCATTTGTTGAGGAGCTTGTTTTCTTCTTCTCAGAAAGCAGCAAGCGCACCATGGTAAAAGCTCCAGCCTGTTCCTTCTGCGTTTAACCCTTTCAGAGAAGCCCAGTATATCTGATTCTCTTCAGGGCTACAGTCAGTTCAGACAGAATTCTGCCACCTACAGTTGGGTTAAGACAGAAACTTGTTGTGCTACATTCGGGTTAAGGCAGAATTTTATTGGGCTACAATTGGGTATGGATAACTTGTTGGGCTACAGTCGGGTTAAGACAGAAGTTTGTTGGGCTACAGTCGAGTTTAGACAGAAGTTTGTTGGGCTACAGTCGAGTTTAGACAGAAGTTTGTTGGGCTACAGTCGAGTTTAGACAGAAGTTTGTTGGGCTACAGTCGAGTTTAGACAGAAGTTTGTTGGGCTACAGTCGGGTTAAGACAGAAGTTTGTTGGGCTACAGTCGGGTTAAGACAGAAGTTTGTTGGGCTACAGTCGGGTTAAGACAGAAGTTTGTTGGGCTACAGTCGGGTTAAGACAGAAGTTTGTTGGGCTACATTTGGGTTTAGGTAGAATTTTGTTGGGCTACATTTGGGATAAGGGAGAATTTTGTTGGGCTACATTTGGGTTTAGGGAGAATTTTGTTGGGCTACATTTGGGATAAGGGAGAATTTTGTTGGGCTACAGTCGGGTTTAGGTAGAAGTTTGTTGGGCTACAGTCGGGTTTAGGTAGAAGTTTGTTGGGCTACAGTCGGGTTAAGACAGAAGTTTGTTGGGCTACAGTCGGGTTTAGACAGAATTTTGTTGGGCTACAGTCGGGTTTAGGTAGAAGTTTGTTGGGCTACAGTCGGGTTAAGACAGAAGTTTGTTGGGCTACAGTCGGGTTTAGACAGAATTTTGTTGGGCTACATTTGGGTTTAGATAGAAGTTTGTTGGGCTACAGTCGGGTTAAGACAGAAGTTTGTTGGGCTACAGTCGGGTTCAGACAGAAGTTTGTTGGGCTACAGTCGGGTTCAGACAGAAGTTTGTTGGGCTACAGTCGGGTTTAGACAGAAGTTTGTTGGGCTACAGTAGGGTTCAGACAGAAGTTTGTTGGGCTACAGTCGGGTTAAGACAGAAGTTTGTTGGGCTACAGTCGAGTTTAGACAGAAGTTTGTTGGGCTACATTTGAGTTTAGGTAGAATTTTGTTGGGCTACATTTGGGATAAGGGATAATTTTGTTGGGCTACAGTCGGGTTAAGACAGAAGTTTGTTGGGCTACATTTGGGTTTAGGTAGAAGTTTGTTGGGCTACAGTCGGGTTAAGACAGAATTTTGTTGGGCTACATTTGGGTTTAGGTAGAATTTTGTTGGGCTACATTTGGGTTTAGGTAGAATTTTGTTGGGCTACAGTCGGGTTAAGACAGAATTTTGTTGGGCTACATTTGGGTTTAGGTAGAATTTTGTTGGGCTACATTTGGGTTTAGGTAGAATTTTGTTGGGCTACAGTCGGGTTAAGACAGAATTTTGTTGGGCTACATTTGGGTTTAGGTAGAATTTTGTTGGGCTACATTTGGGTTTAGGTAGAATTTTGTTGGGCTACAGTCGGGTTAAGACAGAATTTTGTTGGGCTACATTTGGGTTTAGGTAGAATTTTGTTGGGCTACAGTCGGGTTAAGACAGAATTTTGTTGGGCTACATTTGGGTTTAGGTAGAATTTTGTTGGGCTACATTTGGGTTTAGGTAGAAGTTTGTTGGGCTACAGTCAGGTTAAGACAGAAGTTTGTTGGGCTACAGTCGGGTTCAGACAGAAGTTTGTTGGGCTACAGTCAGGTTAAGACAGAAGTTTGTTGGGCTACAGTCAGGTTCAGACAGAAGTTTGTTGGGCTAGAGTCGGGTTCAGACAGAATTTTGTTGGGCTACAGTCGGGTTCAGACAGAAGTTTGTTGGGCTACATTTGGGTTTAGGTAGAATTTTGTTGGGCTACAGTCGGGTTTAGACAGAAGTTTGTTGGGCTACAGTCGGGTTCAGACAGAATTTTGTTGGGCTACAGTCGGGTTTAGACAGAATTTTGTTGGGCTACAGTCGGGTTTAGACAGAAGTTTGTTGGGCTACAGTCGGGTTCAGACAGAATTTTGTTGGGCTACAGTCGGGTTCAGACAGAATTTTGTTGGGCTACAGTCGGGTTCAGAAAGAAGTTTGTTGGACTGCATTCGGGTTCAGAGAGAAATGTGTTACCCTAACATTAGACTCTAAATCAGACTGAATTTAGTCAGAATATTCTATATGAATTATATATATATATTAGGGGCTGTTTAAATATTCAGGGCTTGTTGAAGCTCCAGCTTGACTGAAACTGTTCTATCCTCTGCAGTTTTGTGCTCAAGCGGATGGAGCCTGCATGGTCCTGGAGTGCAGCTTTGGAAATCTGGATGTTGGCAAAGAAGTCACCATCAACCTGGAAGTGGAGCTCAACCCGGCAGTTCTCCAGATCAGCCCTGTAAGTTATAGTCCTTTATTTTTTCGGCCTAAACCTTTTTTTTTCTTCTAATTATTAAAGTTATACGAGTTTAGTGAAGTTCATTCATTATGACATATTTGCAGCTTCCAAAATGTTTATTTCTGGCTCTCAGTATTGACATCTTCCCCTCTCTCTGCTTTTCAGGGAAGACATGCTATAATGGAGATGAACAGTGTCATCTCAGTCACATCACCAGTGAGAGATGCTAGCACTGTCCTGCTGAAGGAGAACAACAACGCTTTGGTAAGGCTAATCATAGCCATAGTAGCACCCAATGTAAAGATAAGCAAACTGAAGCTTAAACTCTAGAGCTAATATACGGTCAAGATACTGACCCATTTTTATCAGAGCCTTCTTTATGTGCTGACCTTTGATCGCTGTGATGTTGCAGGTGACTCTGGAAGCATTCTACAACCAGAAGCCACACCCACTTGTAGGCATTGCCATCGTGGTGTTCAGTTTGATTATTGGCCTGATTATTCTGGGCTTGTTGGTCATCTGCCTCTGGAAGGTGAGTGGCTCTGAGCTTCCTGAGCTCAATCCTCTGTATTAAGTCTAGTATGTTAATAGTATATTATATGGTATATAAGAGTTATATTAGCATTAGCATTGTGTACACATTACACTTTTGTGGTTTATGGCCAATTTTGTATTTTTCCTTTTTGCCATATATTTTCTAATTATGGCTACCAATTCCCAATAACCTAAATGTATATCTTGGTTTAAATTGAGTTTATTTATGGTCATAAATTAGGCCTTAATGATCAAAAAGTCATTATTGTAATATATAATATTAAAATATAACGTAAAAGAGCAAGAGCGAGATACTATGTCAAGTGAAGCTGAAATTTTGAATGTTGACCTGCCAGATCTGAGGGTTAACAGTGTGGATGGACATGGATTTGCTATTAACATCTGCTTATAAGGTTGCCTGCTAATGACTTCTTATGATTTTCTAGGTCTCTACAGTTGTATTACAAAGCTCTCAAAATGCTTTGCACTGTTAACTGTTGTTCAGATCAGCCTTTTATTGAGTACCAGGCTGCCTATAATTATACTAATTTACCTTTATGTGAGCAGCAGAACTGCCCATTAGTCACCACATCACCAACAAAGAAAACTGTTTATTTTCTATGGTATAATATTCACTTTTGACTTTGGCATATATATGCATTTATAAATATAGATTATTTCACTCAGATACATTTTTGGCCCCATATTTCAGCTTTAAACTAGACTTTCACCAAAGTACAGTTGAGTTGTTCAGGAGTCTTTAATAGACTTGATGATGTGCTTTCTAAAACTGTATGATACTGTTATCTATGAACATGACTAGGTAGCTGACTTTCACGCTTACAGTATGTCTGTGAACGTGTCTGACGGGCTGTCCTCTCTCCTCCTCAGGCCGGTTTCTTCAAGCGACAGAAGAAAGAGGAGCAGGATAAGTTTCGGCGAGAAAGCTGGGATTACGTGCCCAAGTACGAGAGCGTGTCGTAAATCAGCAGGATTGGATTTTTTTTCATCTGCAGCTTCCACACAGAGCCGACAACGAAAGACAGAGACTTTATAGGACGTAAAAGGAACAATATGGAGAAGAACCTGAGCTGGGCTGCAGTAATCACAGCCGAGCAGCGTAATGGCTAACAGGCGGAACAGAATGACTCTGCGAGGCTCTGTGGAGCTCATATCTGTCTTCAGGATCAAACCTAATGCACTTTGACTCTGGTTAAGAGGGTGACCTGAACCCTAAGAGTGATACGGAGGTGTGTACGCGCTCAGAGAGCCACGCCTATGGCAACAACCAGACCTGCCACCGGGGTGCCTGCTGTAAACGAGGAAAACCGCACCGCTGACGCTTCCCCTGATCACCAGTGATTTATTCTTTGTTATTCAGTCTGTCTTTCTTTTACCCCATGTCTTTGTCTTTTTCTCCCTTTCTCTCTTTTCTGCTTCTTTTTCTTTCCATTCTTTATCCCTTATGTCTTTTTCTCTCTCCGTCTCTCCCACTGACTCTCGCTCTTAAAGCGGATTGCTGAGTCCCTCACTTCCACACTGCTGTATGGATCACTCTCTCTCTTTTTGTCTCTATCCCACTTATTTCATGCTCTCTCTTTCTTTCTCTCTCTCTTTGTAGAGTTTTAACAGCTCAGAGTGAAAGTAGACAGTGTGTGTGTGTGTGTGTGTGTGTGTGTGTGTGTGTGTGTGTGTGTGTGTGTGTGTGTGTGTGTGTAAGGACAGATGGAGGGAATGTGCGGATGCTGTGTGTGTGTGTGTGTGTTGGCTGGCTGCCGTGGAAACGGAGCGAATGCTGCTGTGCTACAGACGAATGACAAGACTGACGCGTGGCTGGCACTGTGCCAGAGAACGGGGAAGGAGAGAATGTTGCACACGGCACGTTAAAAAGGTGAAACGTAGGAAATGCAGAACGTCAACGTCGGCTCACGTGAAAGGACGAGTCTGACTTTTACAACATTCCAGATACATTAATAATAATAATAATAATAATAATAATAAGTTCTGTTTTTTCTGAGAACATCATCTTCTCTGAAACTATGAGGATGAAGATGCCAGTGTTTAAGTACTGGAATCAGTGTTGAGGTCTTCGTTAGGGCAGATGGAGGACATACAGGCCTCACTTTCATGATTTAACAGTTACGGTCCTGATCATATTCACGGAACTGCTTAAGCGTGAGCACGTTGTTAAGGGATGTAAGACAGCTCTGTCCATAACTAGGATAACTAATGCTAATGTTGCTAATGTTAGCAAAGTCCAGCAACAATGTACTGGCGTGCACATCGTCCACTGAGGAGTGAAGACCTTGTGTAGAAGTTGACGAGTCCTCATTGGCGTCCAGTCTTGTACTAGTCAACTGTAGTTTTAGCTGATCTGAAGATCTGCAGCCTCCGTTACTCATCCAGCCTGAAAACTACCCCCGTCTCTCGGCTGGGTTGAGCAATAAAACGTGTTCAGCTATATTTCTCTGCTTGCCGCTACATTTTTTTGTGCTACTGATGATGAGCTGTTTCCTAAAAGACCTGAAGACTGCTTTGTGTTTTACCTTCAACACAGTTAACCAGATATTTGTTCTATCACTCGTTCACGTATACTCCGACCAGAAAATGAGTCAGAATGCACATCCCTAGTCTGAACTCTGAAATCTGAACTCTGTGTCATATGCTTTGGTCAGCGGTTGTTATCTGTTTAGTCAGATGAAAGGCTACTGCACACTGGACCTTAGAAACGTTATAGTTTTGCATATGGACATTTTTCTTCCGAAAGCCAGAATCCTCTCAATTCACGACCATGCTGATGTTAAAATACTCCTATAGGATTATTTCTATGTACAAGTTAACAAGTTAATCCCGATATTCAATATTTCGATAATGAAAAGAAATTATCGAAATATTGAATATCGGGATATTAAGTTTGGTGATACTGTATCGATTCTCAAAAACACAGTATCGATACCCAGATTCCTGGCAGACAGTAAATCATTGTGTGTTGTGTTTAAACCTCTGACCACTAGATGGCAGTGTTGTAATTCATTTTCAGCTCCACTCCAACATTAACAAGCAGCACAAGGGCGCAATGCTATTGTAAACATTGATAAACCTGTTCATACAGTGGTGTGTTTTAATAGTAGGATTTGAAAAATCACAGTATATCACTTTACTTGCAGTATTGCAGTATATCGAGATATATTGAATTGTGACGCTGTATTACGATACATATTGTATCACCAGGTTCTTGCCAATACACAGCCCTAGAGTTAACACTGCTGCGCAATGAACACATGACTGTCAACTTCAGCCATATACCATAAACCAAACCAGCGAACGTCGTCAAACATCCCACTTATACTGGCAGTTAGAAGAGCTTGTATTGACAGACGTTCATGTGAGATCACTGTAGTGCTGGAACTGCAGCATGTAGCCTTATTTGTATTTTGACTTCTCATCATATGGAGGATGTAGTGGCTTCTAGAGGAGCCTGTTGGTTTTAGAACATTAGAACAGGTTACTAAGATGACCAACGGAATAAACATCACTGTACGCTCATATACAAGTTACACAGGAAAACTTTGAACATCCGTTCAGTGAATTTCTCATCAGCCTATCAACTAACTCTTTGCAAATTCACTGTTTTCCGGCTGAACATCATTTGGGATCATGCTGAGATTGTTAGCAGAAGTGAAAACAGAGGATTAGTGTATCTTAGAAACTGAAGGCAGTCTTTGTGTGGTCTTTCTCCGTCCTTTAATGTTCTGGATTTAATGCTGTTACTTACTGTCACTCTCTATGGTCTGGTTTTTAATGTACTTCAGTAATATTAAGATGCTGTGGCTCTGCTAAGAAGCCGTGAGTTATTTTTACTGCTGTCTTTAGCTCATGACTTAATTATCTCGTGATGTAAAGACAATTAAGATCACAATTAAGATCGCAGCTTATCCTGACATCACCATCCAGTTAAGATGTGATCTCAAGATCACAGTTTATCCCCTGTGAGCAAGCCAGAGGCGACGGTGGCAAGGAAAAACTATCTCTTGGCCTCTCTGGACGATGCTGAGTTTTGGATGCTGCATGCTGTCAACCTGAAGTGTCCAGTGTGCTGTAGACTGTACCCATAATGCTGTGTTTACATGATGGCAAACTAGATAGTCTATGGAGCAGCGATGGCAAATTTCACAATCAGTGATAACAGCAGTGGTCAGTGGAGCGTTTCCATTAATAATTCAATTGTGACATGATGGTGCAATAAACTGGATGTTGTTTTGGGAGCCAGGGACACAGAATTCCAGGTACATCCAGTATTATATTAGAGAGAGTACAGAGTGTCTACCTTAAATAAACAATCAACTCTGCTAATCGTCCATTTTCAGCAGTAATGTTATCACCATGGCATCACTTGCATGGCTTCATGCTGCCGTCAGTTGGGAACCGCTGTGAGGCTGTATTTTTCCAGTGCCAGCATGTAAACCCAGCATTAGAGTCCTAGGTGTGTTTCGTTTGAGAGGGGGAGGTGATTTTCAGGCAATTTTCCAAGAATGTTTTACAGATTCATATATGAAATTATCCCTAATCACATCACAGTGTTTGTGGGTGACTACTGAAGTCTTTGGTTTCTCTTTAAGGTGCTGGCTGTTTATTTCACAGCGTTTTTCTCCCACATATGAAAGGTTTTGAATACAGAGTGCATCTGAAATAATAAATATATACAGTGATGTTCAGGGAGTCACACAAAAGAAGCACATTCCATGTTTTCTTCAAATGGCTATTTTTAATAAATTAATAAGTTTAATGTTTTTTTTTATTTTTATTCTTGCGACTACAAAAATAGTGTTATAAGAAATGTGTTTGTGTCCACTTGTGCTTTGGTGTAATTTAATGAATTATGCACTGGAATGTGATGATGATGATGATGTTCTTCATGCTTTGATATAAATGAACAGTTTTTTATTTAAACATGAGTCGGACTGGATTTGGTTTTTAGCTGAACATTCATCGTCTAAAAGCTGCTACAGGATACAGTTGACTACTGTGTGTGTATATGTGTGTTTTAATGGCTGCATTTGATCAGTGGCTCTTCTAGTTCAGTGTATGTGTACATGTAAGTGTGTGTGTGGGCATGTATATATAGTCCTGTGCAAAAGACTCTCTTCATTATTTCAGTTCCAGTCACATCAGCCATTAATATATAAATATATATATATATATATATATATATACATATACATATATAATGAGAAAACTAAATATATTATCATTTTTAACTATTAAACTATTAACTATACTGTTCACCCATTACCTTCTTCTGCTTCTCACCATCCAAAGTTCAGCAGCTTCTTAGTTTGATGTGTCTGTATCTCCTTATCTCAGTGAAGAGCTTCTTGAACAGCTGCACATCCTTTCAGACCCCCATAGCGCTGAGATCATCTCACAGTGGAGGGATGGAAAGAAACACCTGTGGAGGTTTTCAGATCTGATGTGGTCTCCTCTCTCTCAAAGCTAAGAGTGCTGTTAAATGGATGGGGACAGTTTTGGTTGTCTACCAGGACTTCCGGGTGGTTGTTAGGAGCCATATATATTTTCTATTAAATTACTCTAATGAATTAATAACTATACATACATCATTATACTAATTAATGAATAGTAGTTTGATTACAAACTTATCCTCAACGGCTGTTTTGACTGGAGATATAATAAATGGAGGTCTCTGACTTTTTCACAGTGCTGTGTGCAATTAAATGCAGCTACATTTGGTGGGCTTCTCCTGGATCTCCTCCACATCACCTCCAAACAGTGTGAGGGTTCTGGGATGAACTCTGTAGAAAACACAGTGGAGTCAGTTCAGTTACCACACACACTTACTCAGCACTCCATTAGAACAATTTAATGGGGAGTTCTTTATCAGCCAAAAGGCGGGGTACACCATAAACAGGTCACGAGTCCATCGCATGGCCAACACATACTCACAACTACGGTGTCAACCTAATCAACCTAACATGCATGTGTTTGGACTGTGGGAGGAAACCAGAGTACCCGGAGGAACCCACTCAAGCAGAGGGAGAACATGCACACAGAACGGGCCAGACCACTACACCACCATGCCTCCATCCACCAAAATATTTAAAGATAGTAATAATCTGTCATTTGAAGCACATTCTATGTGGTAGATTCAGCCCTATTAAGGTCAGCATGGCACATTTTCCTGTAGTTCATTGTCTCCCCCATGATTTAAAATAAATAAATTATCTCTACATGATCATTTTTCAACCTGGCTTTATCTTTTAGAATTAAATAGACTGTTTTCTTACTGTGCCTGTAAGACTGATGCATGCAAATAAGCTCTGTTCCTATTGCTGCCTGGTGTTGGTTTCAGCTCATAAAGCAGTGTGTTGGTTTCTGTGACACTGCAGAAATGGCAAATTCAAAGCAGGCTGATTTTGTAGTTTCAGTTTCATGTGGAGCGTATGGACTGAGCAGTGAGCAGTATGTTTACACACTGTGAAGAACACACATTTCCCTGATTGGAGCCTGTTCGACTCTAAGACTGTGTATGTAGGTCAGCACTGCAGTTCCTCATTTTAATAACTACACAACTGACACATTAGTGTCACAGTAGATGGTCAATTCCTCACAATAGTCACAGTATATAATCAGCCTTACAAGTAAGTGGGTGTAGTTATCATTTGTTTGTAAAGTGAGATGTACTATTTGGCTTTCTGACTTCAGTGCTGGGTTTGGAAATGTGCTATTATATACATAATAGCATATAAATATATACTAGGTATCATTAGAAAAAGGACTTATATATGACTACTTATATGGAAAGTAAAAAATAAAGAGGGTTTTTCGGCCCTAATAGTAAATATATGTATATAATAGCACATTTACACATATATATATATATATATATATATATATATATATATATATATATATATATATATATATATATATATATATATATACACACACTACAACGTATAAGATCATAGATTAGATAGATTAGATAGATCATATCATAACAAAGTTAGGTTCCAGATTTCTCCTGGACGCCCCAGACATTGTATGAATGTATTCAGTTTCTTCAGCAGCAATCTTGATTTAGCTTAATGAAGTACTGAGCAGTCAAAGCAGGTATTAGATGAGAACTGATAATAATACTGGGTTGTTTCCACAAGGAGAAGCTTGGAAAGGGTTAAATGAACACACTGACGTATGTAAAAACATTACTTACTCTATTAATACTGTTTAAATATTTACATAATACCGTGTTTTACTGGGTAAATAAAAATATATATATATATAATAATGTGTCTAAACTTTGGCACAGTGCAGTATAAACATATATACATTACAAAAATGTGTCTGTGTGTGTCGTACCTGATCAGCACTTCTCCAGGAACCTCCAGCAGTTCTCCATCAATGTTCCATGGGTACGTTCCCTCGGAGGAGATGATGGGAGTGTTTTTGGAGTCACACTCTTCGTTCTCCTCCGAGGTTTCTTCGGTCCAGCTGCAGTGTGAACGCGGCCGCAGCCTGACCGCACACACGCACTGCGTCTCCACAAACGAAAAACTGAACTGCGGTAGGACAACAAAGGGTTACAGCTGAGAACCTGCAGGTACTTACAGTTCAATACAGTATTAGGAAATATAGGATAGATAGATAGATAGATAGATAGATAGATAGATGGATAGATGGATAGATAGATAGATAGATAGATAGATGGATAGATGGATAGATAGATAGATAGATAGATAGATAGATAGATAGATTTTATAACATTTGAAGTCAGAATATTTTATATACATAGGTCAGACGATAAAAACTATTATAACAATTAATTTACAATTAATAGATTATTAAATAGTATATATACTTGACTGTAGTTATTCATTAATAATAATTGCTGGTCATTCCTTTAATAGAGGTGGTTAAATAAAGGGCCGTGCTGAACATGCTGACTGCTTTGTGTTGTTGGGACAGACTCTATTATCTACAGGAGCTTAAAATGAGTGCAGTGTCCACACGGGGGCAGCAGGATAACGGCCCTTGCTCACATCCCCCCCTTCAGAGGCAGCGAGTACGTCCAGCCAGAGCCACTCTGGGCCTGCAGCCCAGCACCACATCCCACACTCCGCTCTCAGTCCATAATACACTAATGACCCACTCCAGAGAGCTTTATTAGCGCTGCTTTGTTGTCGTGCAGTATAATAAGCATCACTTTTCCATTCCAAACTTAATTGGATCATATAAAACTAACAGTCTTCACTGCTATGACGCGGGAATCAGTCCAGCATCAATCCGGCAGCTAAACACACTCGAACGTAGGAGTGTGTACTTGTGTATGTCCATGTCTGCGTGTGAGGGTGCGTGGTGGCGGTGAGGAGACAGTTTTAATTAGAAATGCACCCATATTAGAAGTCTGGGCCAATACATAGAGATGCATGTAAAAAAATAGGAACCTGAATTTGCCTTAGAGAAATATCACATAGGGTGATACAGAATAAACAACATGTTATTCTAGAGCTTTATACAAAACAAAAACTAAAAACAATAAATGTAGTTTAAATAGTTAAGATGTAAATAGTCATTCACAGTGCGTTTGGTGTGAAATAATAGAAAAATGTTGAGAATCTTCAGAATTGTTCACAGTTGAAGTGATGGGAACCAGACGTCCACCTCTAAAGGCTCTCTCAAAGAAAGTTTTCTGATAAAGTTTTGGCTCAAAATGTATTGGAATGTATTTTAATGGCAGAAAGATACACATAAGCCATCGTGAGGCAAAATATTTAAAACCATCTTCATTTACCATCATCAACATTCCATATAAACACTAAGAAGACGAGTGCAGGTTCACTGCTGGTTTTGCTAGTAAATGAAATGTCTATATTTGTGTTATAGACAAGGAGATCCCTGCTTCCCATCACCACCACCACTGTACAGACATACAGAGTCTCTATAATCAACCACTGCACACCAAACACAAAATTCACATTGTGTGTGAACTTTGTGATGAATTGAGCAGAAAAAGGACCGCCCAAAATGACTAGTACTATTAGAAGTCTGGTTACATTGACTTACATTAAAAGCAAAGTATGTATTTTTTCCTTCTTCTGTATAATTACAGTATAATTACTTTTGTTTATGTTCTAAGTTAAAAAAAGACATACAATTTGACATTTTCTGCCAATATGGTGATAAATATATATGCATTTCATGCAAATATTTGGGTACCCCTGGCTAAATTGCATGTTAAAATAAGTACAATATATATATATATATATATATATATATATATATATATATATATATATATATATATATATATATATATATATATAAAAATAAGGATGTATGTCTGTATTTGTATGTTTGTATATGAACACATACTGACTCGGCGTGTGAGGACTTTCTTCTTGTCGTCTGTCTGTATATAACGCTATAAGGACACTAAGCTAAAGCTGCCATCACTCAAAACATCACGGTGCGCACCTCGGAGAGCACTGCAGTCACGTATTTATAGAATGTGGGTTAATAAAGAGTGCCAGAGTGGATTGTGGAGGGAAAAAAGAGGCGGGCTCTGAAATAGGCTAATCGGGTTCTTAGCCTGAAAAGTGTTTTACGGGAATCTGACAATCAGTCACTAATTTGACTTGACAGTATGCTAATTCTGCTTAAGCCGGAAAGGTTGCTAACTCCATTAGCATGGGGTGGTGGTGGGTGGGGGGTGTTTCCTGAGCGGGGGATCGTACCTGATTGTTTGTGCTGCTGTACCTCTTCAGGTGCTTGATGAATTCTGACCTGGAGGCGTTGCCCACAGCCACGAGCGCCATGCTGCTGTTGTTCAACCTGAGAAAGAAAGATAGAACAGTTAGCCTCGTGCTTGCTACTGTTTTTAGCTGTTGTAGAGATGTTTACATTCCTTTGTATGTTTTTTTATGTTCTTCAGTCGTCAGGACCACCAAAGAGAAGGTATTATTTGAATGGTGGATCATGGTGTGTAAGTGTGTGTTGCACTGGTGTGAATGGATCAGACACAACAGTGGTAAGACTGTTCCACCACCCAAATAATACCTGCTCTGTAGTGGTCCTGTGGGGGTCCTGACCATAACAGAACAGGGTAACAGAGTATACAGGGGATCAAATGGACTACAGTCTGTAAGTGTAGAACTACAAAGTGCTCCTATGTGGTAGGTGGAGCTGATAGAATGGACAGTGTAGATAGGAGGTGGTTGTGGATTGAAATAAATCACACTCCTGCCTCTATATCTAGTTTACTATGAGATCAAGGATGATGTCTTGTTATCTGTGTAGCTGTCAAGAGAGGGAGGTGTAGAACAGTAGGTGGGGGGTAATGGGGGCATTTCCTTCAAGCCTGTGGACATCTGCTGTGGCCTTAAGCCTGCTACATCACTGCCTTTAATCAGACCTGTTATAGTGTGATTAGCCCACTTAGGGGCATTTGACCTGAGCTGTCTGATCCAACCACTAGGTCCAGTCTCAAAGGATTACCTGGCTTCACCCCAACACAACTTGCACAAATACACACGCACGGCCTCCAAAGGCATCCAGGAGACGGACCCAGCTAGATCTTCTGAGATACAAACCCACTGACCTAGTCTCAGAGCTTTACAGTCTGAGTGCTGTTTTGGAGGAAGTGCTCAGCACTAATGCACCTTGATGCTAGTTTAGTGTTCACAACAAGAATAAGAAATCAACAGCTCCCCTGCACTGTGGCTGGAGTGGGAGTGGATGAAGAGGTGAGATGGTGTGAGAGGGTCAGTCAGAGGTAGAATGTTGCATATAGGTCATGTTTGGAGGGTTTGGACCTGGTGAAAGGAGCCAGGCCTCTGGGGGCCATGGAGCAGAGGCATGGAATAGACATGATGCTGATGTTCAGGTAGAGGCCTCGTCTGGTCTGCCATGGACCACCTTCTCCTGGAGAAATATATGGAGAGAAACATGGGACAAAACTTCAGACATCAAAAAAAATTGGTAAACTCCATCAGTAGCTCACATGCTACAACATAAATAAAGTAAAATAAAGTATTCAATTACATTGACTTGCCAAGTCAGGCTTTAGATCATAACTACAAGTAATACTGGATTTCCTGAGGAGATGTCTCTTGAAGAAATGAGTCAATGTCTCAAAATCAAGATTTTGGGGGTCCCTGAATATAAACGTATACTGTCTTTGTTTAGCTGCTTCACCCATTTTCTATCAATTAGAGCTGCAGCACTGATCTGCCTCAGGGTGGCGCTTTAGCAAACTGGTTCACCCAGTTGGTCCTTTAAGGCCTAGTGACTGGAGCTAGCTATGCCTGGGACGCCTCTGGAAAACAGTACAATATGCCGTAGCATATTCATAAATCTAAAGTTTCTTAAGAGGGAACCAGAACCAGTACTTCTCAAACTGAAAAAAAAACTTGGAAGATCTACCAAACTAGACAAGAACATTACTAGAGGAACTGTTCAACCAAACTATTTGCTGCCACTGAACCATTGGTGGTGCAATAGTGAGTGCGCCAGCAGCCCATTGATGTTGTAGTAGCCAGCCAACATGAGACCCCCTAAATACCAGGGGGTACTTTACACACTAAACACAATGACAGTCAGTAAACATGACTAGATAAACATATTTTTTTAATATAAAGCTCTCATGTGCCAAAATCCTTTGGACAGTACTGTACATACAAATATTCTTAAAAGATATTATAAAACATATGTATACATGTACACTTTCTGATTGACTGAATTGAGCTTAATTGCAAAAACAATCACTGAACTGAGCTGAAAAGAAGAATCTAAGAAATATATAAACAACATGTTTGTTTTCTCTAGTAATTTACAGAACTCACTGAATTGAATTGAATCCAATTGAATAGAACTGAATCAATCTAATTAAACTGAACTGAACTTAAGCAAAATGAATGGAACTGGATAGATTTCATTTGAACTGAACAGCTGAGATGTTCAGTGATCATAAGTATTAACCTGAGATTGATTCGTACTAGGAGACCCTCACAAACACTCACCAATATCGCTCAGCTCGTCCTCCAACTCACTGCTGTTTAACACAAAGCAGAGTTGAAGGTTAAGAACATAATAACTGTTTTTATATCCACATAATAACACGACTGTCATTTTCTCTCAGCTGAGTGATCTTCAGTATTCTGCTTTCAGACCAATGGCCAATTAAATGAACAGGCAAGCTAGCTGGAGGGGCTATAAGGGGGCTCTAGAAATGAATG
Organism: Megaleporinus macrocephalus; assembly: GCA_021613375.1. Lineage (NCBI taxonomy): Eukaryota > Metazoa > Chordata > Actinopteri > Characiformes > Anostomidae > Megaleporinus > Megaleporinus macrocephalus. The sequence goes on from CM038709.1 coordinate 10,731,897, forward strand.
GATCTGAAGGTGGTGATTCAGCTGAATTAGTCAGGCCAATGTTTTACTGATTTTCAAGCATAACAATTAAAAAACACCAGGACTGCATTGCTTTAGTGTCGGTGTTATACTGCTGTGTATGTAGTTCCTCCGGTCTGTGTTGTTTTCTATTAATAAATACGTCTACATTTTTAAATAATAACAGAAATAAATTTCAGATGAAACCTTTTAGGATTTGTTTTGCGAGTATTTGTAATCAGATCAGATCAGGAGGTTGTAATCTACAGTCCTCCGCTCTCTTCAGCTGAGTGACCTTCAGCGTTCTGATTTCAGTCCAGTGGCCGATTAAACGGAGGGGGGTGTCAAAATTACATTTTCAAATAATTATGATCCGAACACGGAGGAGAAAAACAGGAGAAATAGAGGAGTAACCCACTCTGTCTGATCCACCGCTGCTTCACTGCTGGCTATGAAAGACAGCTCACAGTCTTCAGGCCTTCAGCAGAGAGAGAGAGAGAGAGAGAGAGAGAGAGAGAGAGAGAGAGAGAGAGAGAGAGAGAGAGAGAGAGAGAGAAAGAGAGAGAGAGAGAGAGAGAGAGAGAGAGAGAGAAAGAAAGTGAGATAAAAAGAGAGAGAAAGAAAAAGAGAGAGAGAGACAGAGAGAAAGAGAGAGAGAGAAGAAGAGAGAGAGAGAGAGGAAGAGAGAGAGAGAGAGAGAGAGAGAGAGAGAGAGAGAGAGAGAGAGAGAGAGAGAGAGAAAGTGAGAGAAAAAGAGAGAGAAAGAAAAAGAGAGAGAGGAAGAGAGAAAGAGAGAGAGAGAAAGAGAGAGGAAGAGAGAGAGAGAGAAAGAAAGAGAAAGAGAGAGAGAAAGAAAGTGAGAGAAAAAGAGAGAGAAAGAAAAAGAGAGAGACAGAGAGACAGAGAGAGACAGAGAGGAAAAGAGAAAGAGAGAGAGAACGCGAGTAAAAGAAAGAGAAAAAGGGAGATAGAAAAAAGGAGAAAGAGAGAAAGAATGAGCAAAAGAGAGAGAAATAGAGAGATAGAGAGAAAGAGAAAGAGAGAGAAGGTGAGCATAAGAGAGAGAAAAAGAGAGATAGAGAGAAGGAGAGATAGAAAGAGAGAGACAGATAGAGAGATCAAACATTTTAGGTAAGACGTTCAGGGGCAGCCTCAGTGAGTAAAAAAGAGAGGGGTAATATGTGCTGAGGGGAAAAGAAAGACAGAAAAGGGGATATGCAGACAGAAAGAGGAAGATAGAGAAAGAGGAAGAGAGAAAGAGGGAGAGAGAAAGAGGGAGAGAGAGAGGTTAGCAGTACGATGTTCTTACTTTAGATGTGTGAGTGAGGAGATGAAGGCAGGAATGAGAGAATGGGAAAGAAAAAGGGGGAAAGAGAGCGAGTAAGAGAAAGATAGAAAAAGAGAGAGAGAGAGAAAGAGGGTTAACAGTACTGTGTTCTTACTTTAAGTGAGTGAGGGAGGAGATGAAGGCGAGCTCTCTGCGCTGCGTGTTTGGGATCCAGTGAAGTTTCTCAGCTGCAGCCAGGGTCCGGCCTCCAAACCCAAACATCACAGAGAAACAGAACCGCAACAACCGACCCATAGAGCTCACACTGCACACATCCACGACCTGCCTGTGACCTACACACACACACACACAGGGGACAGTCTGCAGTGCACACACTCACAGAGGGAACAGAAGAGTCTAACTGCTGTCAATCAATAACAATAAACAATGCAAAACCTACACATTTACATACATCCACCTACACAGCTTATAACAGTTCAGCACCGCCCACTTACACTGGAGCCATAAGAAGCGGTTTAGCTCTAAAAGCTTTTTGAATGTAAGTGGATGTATACGAGACAATTAGAACAGAGCTCATTTACATATACCAGTCTTAAAGGCACAGTGTTGGAATCAGATTACATGATACTGTTGTCTTTCATGATGGCCACATTTGACACTGACCAATCATTGATGTCCTTGTGCAAGTTCAGAGCTCATGGGAGAGGACAGTCAATAGACTGTCAATCATGGCTACAGAAGCACTGCGTGTGATGCTGAAGGTTTAGTATGAAAAGAAAAAGACAAGAAAGAGAAAGTGACTGTGGAGTAATAGTGTCCTTCAAAGAGAGCTTGAGGTAAATAATGTATTTCACTTTCACAGACTGGTTTAAACTGCAGCTGGAGGGAGCGATTAGTTTGGTAACATGTTTCGTTAGTAAAGGCTGTACCTTGTGTTATGTGTGATCTATGGCAATAGGAGCATTCTGTCTTTCTATTGGTCAACATCAAGGAACGCATCATAGGAGATGTCAAACCAGGTCCCGGACACCACATCATTGGTCTTTAATTACATCATAACTACACAGCTGGTCCTCCTTCCTGATGCTAATATTCAGACTGGAAATGTGTTGTGTATAAATCAGGCTACATATGTGTAGTCTGATCCCTTAATTCCAATCATTTCATAACTCCAAGGGATAAAGAGAGGCTGGCAAATGCGCATGAACATAGAAGCATAATGTTCCTCACACTGATTTTTGGCATAGCCATATTGTTGCGCTCCAAAGAATTTCAAATAGTTTGACCTTGAAAAACTATTACGTTACTATTACATCTAAACTAGTGCTGGGGAGACACGTCCAAGTAATCGATTAGCTTAATGTGTGTTGATGCGTCACAAAGATGGCCGCTCCTACTGAAAGCATGGATTTATCTGGAGCACAAGCTGCAGCTACAATCACTCGCGTGCATCTAAAGTTGTGGGAGTGTTTCACACAGAAACACAACAGTGTGGTGCTCTGTCAGCTCTGCACAGTGGAGATGATCACAACAGTACAACTGCTATACACGAGACCTTGAAGATCAAACATCCCGTAGAGCTTCATCAGCACAGCAGCAGGACAGCACCTGTTTACCTGTTTATCTTATCTTACAGATTATTTTAAGATTATTAACACGTGTATCATGTTTCTTTCAGTAGAGTCACTTGAAAAGTCTCATTGTTAACCGTTTCTTAACCGTCCAGTGTAGAACCTAAGACTGTTCTAGATACCGTGGGAGCTTTAAAACACACGTAGCTGCTTCTCAAAAGACTCTCTACCAAAATATATAGTCCACAAACTGTCCCAGTTCTTGTAGGCTACGTGTCATTTGTGCCTCTAAAAGTCGAGTCAGAGCGTAGACTCTTAGTCTTTTTAACTATTTATAGATCACATGCGTTTAAGGTACCCTTTAATACATTAAGTCTAGGATGACCATGTGCTTTCCATGTGCTTTTGAGCCCACCACAGCAAAGGGTCATCAATTCCACAGCCCCTTGTGTTCTTTTCTTCTTATATATACACAAAATCATCCAGTCCATCAATCAGTCCATAATAAAATAATAAAATTGTAATTCCTAAAAATTAGTCGTTAGATTAATCGACTAATAATAATAATAATAATAAAAAAAGAATCGTTAGATTAATCGATTAAAAAATTAATTGTCAAGTGCAGCCCTAGTCTAAACATGTCCCTAAACTGCCTGAAATGGACCTCTTTTTATTAAGGGTAGAGAACAATTTTGTCTTCTGTTGTAAATGAGCACTTCTGGACTTGATTTTCTTTGAACAGGGACTGTCCAAGTTAAGAATCTGCACTTTCAACAGAATTTCTCGACTTGTTTCATTGAGCTGCACAAGAAAAAAAAATATTCACACTGAATAACAACGTGCCTTCATTATTGTCAGCGATGGCTGTGACTTCTAAGAACAAAGAACGAAACTGTTAGAACTGTGACAACAAATTCCTCTCTGGTTACATTGGTGGCAGCAAGCCATCCATCAAGTGTCAAAGGTGACATATCTGAGCTGATTCAGGGCCTATGTGAGTATTTGAGCGAGCAGCTCCGCTCCAATCCCCTCCGCCACAGGCACGCCTGACCCTCTTCTGCCTCCATACGGCTCCCCCCTCCCCGCTCATGAATAATTCATCGGCTCCCTCCAAATCCCGCCAGTTGGCCTTATTCACATGCGTAAATATTGCTTAATTAGAAACGAACAAGCCCTGCATTGGCCCCTGTGAACAGGCAGCACGTCCCAGTTCGTGTCAGGTGCCATGCGCTCCGGCCGCGGTTTTTGTTTAGCTCCTTTATACCTTCCAGGCAAATAAGATTCACAGGCACAAAACAGAACACTGCTCTTCTCTCACGGGCTGCGGGGCTGACAGTGTTTGGCTTTCTGTAAATAAGTTACGCTCGTTATTCTCAAACTAACTGTGGTCAGTCAGGTTGCTGATTCACTGCTCAAACACACCTGACCCATCAATCAGATTTATAGTGCGGTCGGAAGTTTACATAGACTCCTCATGAGCATCAATGTCGTGGCAATACTGGGCTTTCAATGATTCACTGAATAAGCTCTTTTTCTGGGGCAGAATGAGTATACAACATACATACAGGGTGATATATATATATATATATATATATATATATATATATATATATATATATATATATATATATATATATATATACATACATATACATACACACCCACTTGGGATTTTCATTTTCAATCTCTGGTCCCGTTACACTATGTCTTTCAACTTGTCAAGACTGCTTAAACTTCCTGCTTATGATCATGACTGGCTACAGCTGGTAGCTTATCTGTGTCCGAATAATAAGGGTTTTGAAAAAAAATATTCATTGGACTAATCAATTATAGCAGAAAGTCTAAAAAAACAGACCCGAGAAAGATAATCATAGTAATGTCTCTTTGAGCCATCACTAAACAATCACAGATTCCAAGATCATCAGTTTAAACAACTGTACATAAGAACAGGTTCTTGGGAGGTGTAACCACTTTTGCCATGTCTGGAACGACCAACACTGGTCCAAGGACCAACCCAAGAATCACCAAAGCACAGGCCCGCCATGTTGTGGAAGCTGCTGGAACACTAGTGTAACTGTCTACAGTCAAGCAAGCTTTACAGTATCATAGACTGAGAGGCTGCAGTCAATGAAATATGTCCCTGGTCTAAGAATTGACACCTTCAAGCATGATGGTAGTTTGCAGCTGAACACAAGGACATAAAGAAGAAGAAGAAGCCTTCTGCAGGAATGTTTTAGAGAGAGAAAGAATGAGGTATGTCCAAAGGAGTAAAAGCATTTGATGCATTCAAACCTGTACCAACTGTGAAGCATGGTGGTGGTAGCATCATGCTCTAAAGCTGCTCTGCTGCTAGTGGAACTGGTACATTGCACAAGTGGATGGAATAATAACGTCCAACTATCAGTTAGATGTTTGAAACTTGAACACACTTGTTCCAGCAGAATAATGACCCCAAACACACATCAAAGCTGGCTGTGTGATAGATAAAGCTAATGTTAAGCTGTTTAAAAAAAATCCTGAGCCCTACCCAACAGATTTAATTGAGCTCTACCAATTCTGCAAAGAGAAGTGGTCAAACCAGAGTTTTACCAGAAGCTTGATGATGTCTAACAAAGATACAACTGGCTAAGAGGCATTCAACCAAATACCAAGTGTGGTGTATGTATATTTTAACTGTGTAGATTTCAGAAAACCCGAACCCTTGTGCACCAAATTCTTGTGTTGTACACTCATTCTGCCCCAGAAACAAATAATATTGAAACAACATCCACATTCATAAAGAGTGTGTGCAAACTTCCCAACCACAACTGCAGCAAACGTGTTACAGCAGGAACATCACGAAACTTTACTGGACTAACAGCCCTCTAGCTCCCATTTCCCTTGTGTTTTCCAAAACCTTTCTACATAACAAAACCACAAAAACATTAAACTGGCTCCTCTACCTGGTGGGATCAGTAAGCAAGAGCTTAGGACGCTTCTCATGTCTCTGAATGCTGAGACTGGCTGCCAATCTCAATTAGTGTTAACAAAAGAACACCCAACACCCACCGCTCACAATTACCACCACTTCCACCTCGCTTTTGGTCAAAAGAGATGAGTTACACCACCATATGGCCTAGATCTCCAGTCTGAGGAGTTAATGATGGGATACGCTCTCCAATGGACTGAGGGTCAGTCCGGGGTTAATCATCCCAATCTACAGCCAAGTGTGTACGAGACCGGCCTGGAGATTTGGAGCCACACTCCAGCTCTAAAAGCTGGCTGTCTGCTTCACACTGCTGGACATGGGACAAGAACAATAACAGTAACACTAACCCGTGCAGTCACATTCATTACATCCACAAACAGTAAACACCTTTACATCCGCACTGTACACGCCAACGACTCCTTTGTTTGTAGCTCGTCGAAACAAGCAGAGCAAATGCCAGACGTTATACTCTCTAAATTTGAATTTGTTATTATCTACAATTAACAAGAAGTCATATTTCTGGACTTCTGAACATCAAAACAAACCAGCAGACAATCAAATGTTAACACTATTCATCACATATTGTATATTTGTATAAAATTTTATATAATTATGCTAGTCTTGTATGGAGACCATCGTTTCATTTAACCTGCCCAAGTACAAGTTAATCATTGTGTATTCAATGACTTTATTGTGTGATGTATTAACATTTGTTTACACTTACCACTATCACTATCAGCATTCAATACTGTTTACATTCGCTACTCGCACAAAACATTATTGTTTATATTTGTTACTTGCAACTTGCACTTTGTGGCTGCTGCTCTTCATACTTGCTAAGCACACATAACTTTTATTTTGTATATTTTTTAACTATATAAATAACTTTTATTTAATTCAACTTATATTATTACACTTTATATATTTTGTATATATTTTTATTATTTCTTTTTTTTGTTATATTATCTATTGGTGAATAGAGGAACAGCAAAGTAAGTAAAGTAATTTCATTGTACAGTTTAACTGTCTCTTGAATCTTCAGGATTCCTTTAAAAACAAGTCATCAACTCCAGATCCCCAAATACGCTCTGATCCTCCACCATGTTGTACTGATGGTTCATGGTCTCACATTGTTTTACTGACATATATGCTGCTGTTTGTGTTTTCCAGAGTTCTAAAATTTAGATTCAACAATCTATAAACCTTATTCAGATGTATAGTCTCTCTGCATTTCTGTTCTTCTTTTATTCGTTATCTCTTTTTCTCAGAGAGGAGCTTCTTGAACAGATATACATGCTTTCAGATCCATAGCGCTGAGGTGTCTTCTTACAGTGGATGGACTGACAGAAACACCTGTAGATGGTTTCAGATCTGAAGCAAGAGTGAAGCTGGATGTTCTCCTGTCTCTCAAAGACAAAAGTGCTATTTATTTGTTGGGGACAGTTTTGGTGGTCTACCAGGTTTTTCAGGTGGTTGTTAGGAGTCCCATTTTCATATTCTGAATATTTTGTAATCTCCTATTTTTTTGCCTAGCCAGCCTAACCTTTATTACAGACTTTATTGTAATAGTTACCACTAATACTTTACCTTCAATAGCTCTCATTACTACTCTCACTGTTCTTCATCTGTACTACAATTACTTTAGTTATATCATATTACAATATAAGCACACCTGAGCAGCTAAACAGAAGTATATGGTGGTGCAGTGATTATATCAGTACTGTATGAGTAGTTTGATCAGAGGAGGATGGGTCCCCTCCGAGAGTCTTGGTTCTTCTCAAGGTTTCTTCCTCCCGTTCTTGGAGTTTTTCCTTGCCATTGTCACCTATGGCTTGCTCACAAGGAAGTTTTCTATGTTTTGTATGACTTTTTTCTTTATACTTACTTCTTCTGCTCATTTTTGTTTTATTGAATTTTTTGAAAACAAATAGGTTTGACTTGACTTTTACTCAACACTGTATTTGCAAATAACTGTAAAATGTAATGTAATAAGATGTGCAATGCATATTTGTGGTTATAATTCCCCTACCATCTGTAAGAGTGAAGACTGATGTGTTGCTCCAAGAACAAAGTACAAACATACAGCCCACCTTTTAACACAAACAAGTATATTATTTAATATATTTAATTAAACTGATGAGTGAGCATAATTATTTTAAGCATTTATTAGGCACACTGTTTGTATTTTGTACCTTTATTTGAAAATTCAAGTCTAGCTCTGTGTGTTTTTGTCTGTGTGTGTGTGTGTGTGTGTGTGTGTGTGTGTGTGTGTGTGTGTGTGTAATCCCCTGGCACAAGCCAAATCCGCTTGTCTGTCATGCTAAGCCCAAGAGAGACTGCAGAGGCAACACAATAGACCAGACACATCCCTACTAACTTCCCCAAAACACCTGACAGTACACACACAGCCAGTCGGCCCCGAGCCCTGACCTCCACGACCAAGACACAGGGCACTGCCAAGAAAGCAGGCAAGCCAAGAAAAAAAAAGAAATTAATTAACAAATAAATAAATAAAATACAAAAAGATGCACTGTAAAAAGTTTAATATGAAAACACTAAACACTATGGGTCTGTCTCCAAACCTAGTGAGTGTGTAAGTAGGCTGTCTAGGTAGCAGCTGTGTAAGTATCAGTGTTCTCTCCTCATCTCTCCCCATAAAACAGATTACTGAGACGCTCTAGTTAGAGAGAGACTGCGTCACGGCTTGTTCCCGCCCACTGCAGCACGAGACTGGTGGTTTAGCTAGTTGCTAAGCTACCGGTCGGCTATCCAAAACAATAACCCAAGGCTTAAATTAGCTAGCATAAATGCTAATGCCTCCAGTATAAAACTGCTAAACGGTGAAGGACCCGTTACAGAGCTGATAATAAAAAAATGTTTTTTTGTGATTATATGACCAGAAACACATTAAAAAAACAGAAAGAATCAAAATAACATTTAACATTTTAAAACCACTTCACTGCTCGTAGATTTGCCTGCCTTGCATCATGGGATTGCCTTATGGGCTGAGGAGTGTGTTATAAAGGAGTATATGTGTGTTATAAAGGAGTATATGTGTGTTATAAAGGAGTATATGTGTGTTATAAAAGAGTATATGTGTGTTATAAAGGAGTATATGTGTGTTATAAAGGAGTATATGTGTGTTATAAAGGAGTATATGGGTGTTATAAAGGAGTATATGTGTGTTATAAGATTATGATGTGTGCTATAAAGGAGTATATGTGTTGCTATAAAGGAGTATATGTGTGTTATAAAGGAGTATATGTGTGTTATAAAGGAGTATATGTGTGTTATAAAGGAGTATATGGGTGTTATAAAGGAGTATATGTGTGTTATAAAGGAGTATATGTGTGCTATAAAGGAGTATATGTGTGCTATAAAGGAGTATATGTGTGTTATTAAGGAGTATATGTGTGTTATTAAGGAATATATGTGTGTTATAAAGGAGTATATGTGTGTTATAAAGGAGTATATGTGTGTTATAAAGGAGTATATGGGTGTTATAAAGGAGTATATGTGTGTTATAAAGGAGTATATGTGTGTTATAAAGGAGTATATGGGTGTTATAAAGGAGTATATGTGTGTTATAAAGGAGTATATGGGTGTTATAAAGGAGTATATGTGTGTTATAAAGGAGTATATGGGTGTTATAAAGGAGTATATGGGTGTTATAAAGGAGTATATGTGTGTTATA
>CM038709.1:10746414-10786414 GCA_021613375.1 Megaleporinus macrocephalus
CCTTCACCCAAACAGGAATCCTTCACCCAAACAGGAATCCTTCACCCAAACGGGAATCCTTCACCAAACGGGAATCCTTCACCAAACAGGAATCCTTCACCCAAACAGGAATCCTTCACCAAACAGGAATCCTTCACCAAACAGGAATCCTTCACACAAACATTATTGTTTACATTCGTTACTTGCAACTTCCACTTTATGGCTGCTGCTCTTCATACTTGCACATAAAAGCACACATAACTTTTATTTTTATTCTTTAACTATAAAAATATTTTTATCTACTTCAACTTATATTGTTATACTTTGTATATTTTGTATATATATTTTTTATTTCTTTTATTTGTTATCTTATCTATTGGTGAATGGAGGAGCAGCAAAGTAAGAATTTCATTGTACAGTGTAACTGTCTGTTCTGCTGTACATATGACAATAAAACTCTTGAATCTTGAATCTTGAATCTTCACCAAACAGGAATCCTTCACCAAACAGGAATCCTTCACCCAAACAGGAATCCTTCACCAAACAGGAATCCTTCACCCAAACAGGAATCCTTCACCAAACAGGAATCCTTCACCCAAACAGGAATCCTTCACCAAACAGGAATCCTTCACCAAACAGGAATCCTTCACCAAACAGGAATCCTTCACCCAAACAGGAATCCTTCACCCAAACAGGAATCCTTCACCAAACAGGAATCCTTCACCCAAACAGGAATCCTTCACCAAACAGGAATCCTTCACCAAACGGGAATCCTTCACCCAAACGGGAATCCTTCACCCAAACAGGAATCCTTCACCCAAACGGGAATCCTTCACCCAAACGGGAATCCTTCACCAAACGGGAATCCTTCACCAAACAGGAATCCTTCACCAAACAGGAATCCTTCACCCAAACAGGAATCCTTCACCCAAACAGGAATCCTTCACCAAACAGGAATCCTTCACCCAAACAGGAATCCTTCACCAAACAGGAATCCTTCACCCAAACAGGAATCCTTCACCAAACAGGAATCCTTCACCCAAACAGGAATCCTTCACCCAAACAGGAATCCTTCACCCAAACAGGAATCCTTCACCAAACAGGAATCCTTCACCCAAACGGGAATCCTTCACCAAACAGGAATCCTTCACCCAAACAGGAATCCTTCACCCAAACAGGAATCCTTCACCAAACAGGAATCCTTCACCCAAACAGGAATCCTTCACCAAACAGGAATCCTTCACCCAAACGGGAATCCTTCACCAAACAGGAATCCTTCACCAAACGGGAATCCTTCACCCAAACAGGAATCCTTCACCAAACGGGCATCCTTCACCCAAACAGGAATCCTTCACCCAAACAGGAATCCTTCACCAAACAGGAATCCTTCACCAAACAGGAATCCTTCACCCAAACAGGAATCCTTCACCAAACAGGAATCCTTCACCCAAACAGGAATCCTTCACCCAAACAGGAATCCTTCACCCAAACAGGAATCCTTCACCAAACAGGAATCCTACACCAAACAGGAATCCTTCACCCAAACAGGAATCTTTCACCCAAACAGGAATCCTTCACCAAACGGGCATCCTTCACCCAAACAGGAATCCTTCACCCAAACAGGAATCCTTCACCCAAACAGGAATCCTTCACCCAAACAGGAATCCTTCACCAAACAGGAATCCTTCACCCAAACAGGAATCCTTCACCCAAACAGGAATCCTTCACCCAAACAGGAATCCTTCACCAAACAGGAATCCTTCACCCAAACGGGAATCCTTCACCAAACAGGAATCCTTCACCCAAACAGGAATCCTTCACCCAAACAGGAATCCTTCACCAAACGGGCATCCTTCACCCAAACAGGAATCCTTCACCAAACAGGAATCCTTCACCCAAACAGGAATCCTTCACCAAACAGGAATCCTTCACCCAAACGGGAATCCTTCACCAAACAGGAATCCTTCACCAAACGGGAATCCTTCACCCAAACAGGAATCCTTCACCAAACGGGAATCCTTCACCCAAACAGGAATCCTTCACCAAACGGGCATCCTTCACCCAAACAGGAATCCTTCACCCAAACAGGAATCCTTTACCAAACAGATGTAGCTCCACTTGACCACCAGGACTAGCTCCACTCTGACAAGCCTTCATTCAAACAGGTATTACTCCCCTCCAACAGAGATCCTCCACTCAAATAAGTACTGCTCCACTTAAACAGGGATCCTTCACCCAAACAGTAATCATCCACCCAAACAGTAATCCTCAACTCAAACAGTGATTCTCCACTCAAATAGGTACTGCTCCACCCAAACAGGGGTTCTCCACTTAAACAGGTATAGCTCCACTCTTACAGGGATCCTATATTCAAACAGGTATTACTCCACTCCAAGAGAGATCCTCAACTTAAACAGGAATCCTTCATTCAAACAGAATCCTCCACTCAAATAGGTACTGCATCACCCAAACGGGGATCCTCTATGCAAACAGGGATTATCCACTTAAACAGGTATAGCTCCCCTCTGCCACCAGGACTAGCTCCATTCAAACAAGGATCCTCCTCTCAAACAGGTATTACTGCACTCCAAGAAGGATTCTCAACTCAAACAGGGATCCTTTATTGAAACAAGAATGCTCCACTCAAATAAGCACTGCTCCACCAAAGCAGGGATCCTCCACCCAAACAGGGATCCTTCATTCAAACAATGATTCTTCAGTCAAATAGGTACTGCACCACACAAACAGGGATCTTTCATTAAAATAGGGATTCTTCACTCAAACAGGTATAGCTCCACTCATACAGGGATTCTTCACTCAAACAGGTATAGCTCCACTCATACAGGGATTCTTCACTCAAACAGGTATAGCTCCACTCATACAGGGATTCTTCACTCAAACAGGTATAGCTCCACTCATGCAGGGATTCTTCACTTAAACAGGTATAGCTCCACTCATACAGGGATTCTTCACTTAAACAGGTATAGCTCCACTCATACAGGGATTCTTCACTTAAACAGGTATAGCTCCACTCATACAGGGATACTTCACTTAAACAGGTATAGCTCCACTCATACAGGGATCCTTCACTTAAACAGGTATAGCTCCACTCATACAGGGATCCTTCACTTAAACAGGTATAGCTCCACTCATACAGGGATTCTTCACTCAAACAGGTATAGCTCCACTCATACAGAGATCCTTCACTCAAACAGGTATAGCTCCACTCATACAGGGATCCTTCACTCAAACAGGTATAGCTCCACTCATACAGGGATTCTTCACTCAAACAGGTATAGCTCCACTCATACAGGGATTCTTCACTCAAACAGGTATAGCTCCACTCATACAGAGATCCTTCACTCAAACAGGTATAGCTCCACTCATACAGGGATTCTTCACTCAAACAGGTATAGCTCCACTCATACAGGGATTCTTCACTCAAACAGGTATAGCTCCACTCATACAGGGATTCTTCACTCAAACAGGTATAGCTCCACTCATACAGGGATTCTTCACTCAAACTGGTATAGCTCCACTCATACAGAGATCCTTCACTTAAACAGGTATAGCTCCACTCATACAGGGATTCTTCACTTAAACAGGTATAGCTCCACTCATACAGGGATCCTTCACTCAAACAGGTATAGCTCCACTCATACAGGGATCCTTCACTTAAACAGGTATAGCTCCACTCATACAGGGATCCTTCACTTAAACAGGTATAGCTCCACTCATACAGGGATTCTTCACTTAAACAGGTATAGCTCCACTCATACAGGGATCCTTCACTTAAACAGGTATAGCTCCACTCATACAGGGATTCTTCACTTAAACAGGTATAGCTCCACTCATACAGGGATTCTTCACTCAAACAGGTATAGCTCCACTCATACAGGGATTCTTCACTCAAACAGGTATAGCTCCACTCATACAGAGATTCTTCACTTAAACAGGTATAGCTCCACTCATACAGGGATCCTTCACTTAAACAGGTATAGCTCCACTCATACAGGGATTCTTCACTTAAACAGGTATAGCTCCACTCATACAGGGATTCTTCACTTAAACAGGTATAGCTCCACTCATACAGGGATTCTTCACTTAAACAGGTATAGCTCCACTCATACAGGGATTCTTCACTCAAACAGGTATAGCTCCACTCATACAGGGATTCTTCACTTAAACAGGTATAGCTCCACTCATACAGGGATTCTTCACTCAAACAGGTATAGCTCCACTCATACAGGGATCCTTCACTCAAACAGGTATAGCTCCACTCATACAGGGATCCTTCACTTAAACAGGTATAGCTCCACTCATACAGGGATCCTTCACTCAAACAGGTATAGCTCCACTCATACAGGGATTCTTCACTTAAACAGGTATAGCTCCACTCATACAGGGATTCTTCACTTAAACAGGTATAGCTCCACTCATACAGGGATTCTTCACTCAAACAGGTATAGCTCCACTCATACAGGGATCCTTCACTTAAACAGGTATAGCTCCACTCATACAGGGATTCTTCACTTAAACAGGTATAGCTCCACTCATACAGGGATTCTTCACTTAAACAGGTATAGCTCCACTCATACAGGGATTCTTCACTTAAACAGGTATAGCTCCAACTCATACAGGGATTCTTCACTTAAACAGGTATAGCTCCACTCATACAGGGATTCTTCACTTAAACAGGTATAGCTCCACTCATACAGGGATTCTTCACTCAAACAGGTATAGCTCCACTCATACAGGGATTCTTCACTTAAACAGGTATAGCTCCACTCATACAGGGATTCTTCACTCAAACAGGTATAGCTCCACTCATACAGGGATTCTTCACTTAAACATGGAACTGAAACTGCACCAAAGTATTTTTGGCATTTTAGTCCCCACCGAACTGTAACCCTCATTAAATCTTGTGGAAAAATGTAGCACCGCTTCTTCTGCAGTGGAAAATGCCACCAGGGCATTTGCTACATTTCTATTGAGGAAAGTTATATTGCGATATTTATTGTTATTGTTTCGTTGCCCAAATCTTGTGGATTGATTGCACAACTCCATGAACCAATCATGCAACCCCACATGTGGCACCGAAAGCAGATGGCTTTCATACATGCAGTGGACTGAATCAGAGTTGGCTGAAAGTGGACTTCAGACCACTGACTTCAGGAGACCCAGAGTTTGGTTCTCTGGACCATTTCCAGGCTTAAAAACAGCTTTAACACTTGACCAATTGTAACACACTCTAACAGCAAGTGGTTCTGGGCTTGGAAAAAAATAAAAACTTTTGCAGGAATACAGCCATCATTACTAGTCACCAACTGACAGAAATCTATTGTTGTAATAGTACATACACATATATTGTCCTCGTTCAGGTTTAGAATAGCTATATCATTGCCACCAAACATGCAACCTTTACTTACTGTGTGTGCACAGGGATCCTTAGGTTGCCAGATAATCACTGTATCAAGTTTACATTCATTACAGAATTAGTTTTGGTTTCTTTGTAAAGAACGGCTACTTGGAAAATCAATGCAATTTGACAGATTTGCCCAAACTTTTGCACAGGACTGCAGGAGTTCTGAGCTCTGCAGTTTCTCATTAGGCTGGGTGGGCGGTGCATGCATAGATCAGGTATCGCCGTGACACCGTGGTGTTACAGAGTCATTATCTAAATACTGAGATTAGCATTTTTTAGCTCGGATATAAATGTGATTGTTCTCTGCAGTATTGCTTCTTTACTTCCACCTGAGCTCCGCTTTGTGTGGAGGGAGAAAATGGCGCCTTCTTCATTACGGCTGCTCAACATCAATTGTTCGGTGCCCATTGTTGTTTGGCTGGCGCTTGTGTTGTAATCACCACACGCGCTATTCCCCCCATCCAAAAGAAGAAGAAGGAAAAAAAAGAGAACTTGAGTCGGTGCCAACATCGCAATGGATTCCATATATTAACCATCTCCATTCCAGCATCACTGTGATTGATGGTATGAGAGACTGTGTGAGAGAGAGAGAGAGAGAGAGAGAGAGAGAGACCGAGGGAGAAGAGAAATGAACACAGGGACGAGATGAAGAGAAAAAGAGGGTGCATGCAAGAGCGAAAGAGGAAAGAAAAAGAAATTGTAGAGAAACACAATGAATGAGGGGAAAAGGGGAGAAATAGGTAGAGAAACAGAGAGATGAGAGAGAAAGAAATAGAAAGACAAAAGAGAAATGAAGGCAGGAAGGTATAGAGAGAATGAGAGAAACAGAAAACAATGGAAAAGTAAGGATAAAAGAAAGAATGGAGGGGCAGGTGACCTAAAATGAAAGAGTAAGAGAGAGAGAGAGAGAGATACAGAGAGAGGGAAGCAGTGACGTGAGAAAGAGTGTGAAAGAGAGAAAAAAAACAGACTGAGATTTTGAGGGATTGAAGAACTGAGAGTGAATAAAGTGAAAAAAGAAAGAAATAGAGAGAATAAGAGAAGACTTACTAAATAGAGAATGAGAATGAGAGTGAAAAGGAAAACAAATAGAGAGGAAGGGAGAGTGAGAAAGATAGGAAAAAAGAGAAAAGGATTGTGGGAAGAAGAAAAAAAAATGTGAATGAGAGGAAAGAGAGAGCGCAGGGGAGTAAGAAAGAGAAAACTAAAAACTGAGAAAGCGATAGAATGAGACAGAGAGAAAAGAATAAAAAGAGAAAAGATGAGAATAATATAGAGAAAACAAGTGAATGAGGGTGAAAATAAAAAAGAGGCGAGAGAGAGAATAAGAGAGAGATACAGTGAGAAAGCGAAAAGAAATGAGAAAAAAGGAGAACATAGAGAGAGAAAAGAGAGAGAGGGAGCAAAAGAGAAAGAAAAATGGCAGAGCCATAGAGAAAACCAAGTAGGTAGAAAGAAAAGGAGAGAGAAAGCGAGGAGATGGAGAGAGCGAGGGGGGAGGTGGAGAGAGAGAGAGAGAGAGAGAGAGAGAGAGAGAGAGAAAATGTCCTTGGAAGTGCGAGCACTTCTGCAGAACAATTAACTTAATTAAGCAGACAGCATGAATATTCATAAGGCTGTTAATGTCTCCCCCATCCAGGCAGATGAATGCGATGCAATGACTCGCTAGTCAAGCATGTCTTAGAGCCTCGTCAAAACCGCACCAACATTTTGGTTCTTTGCCTGGAATATCAAAGAAATTAACAGTCCCACGGAAACCCTTAGGACCGAGCAAATTAATTAGGAGCCCAGGATTTATATGTTATAGTGTGCGCGCGGAGCGGCGTATATGGTGCCGCGTGCGAGGGGGAGGCTTTAATTGGTCGTTTTACATGTTCGTCTAGTGTGGTGTAAATAATGTATTTGCCGCACGGTTCTCCACACAATTACGGCGAGGTTATAAGAGGGGATTATGTTCGATCTGTATATCGCTGCCTATAAGTCTTGTTTTTAGAATCTAATGAAATGCAGTGACGCGAATCAAACCCTGATTGACAAGCCGATCGCTGAAAAACAACACAGAGGAATAGAATCTGGATCAAACCAGAGAATCGGATGTATCTGTAGGTTCAGTAAAGGGGTGATTGTTTATTGGACAGTAATACATAGTTAGAACAGTAGCAACATTCATTTAGATGCCAGTGTTTTATATAGATAACAGTTTGTAGTAGGGGTGGGTGATATGGCCCTACAATAATATCACGATATTTCATGGTATTTTTGTGATAACGATACTCTTGGCGATACACTACTGCAACAAAATGAAAATTCAATTTTCTTATTGCATATGATATGATATGGCACAACCTTAACTGAGATTTTCAAAAATATAAGAATTTTCATCAGATTGTAACAGAAGTCAATGATCCAGAATGTCATGATACTAAATAATGCACTCCAAATGTATCCATATATCCAGAACTGAAGTAAAGTGAATGATACTGGACAGATAAAATCTGTTTTTAGTAGATATATAATGAAAAATGAGAAAAGTGTGAATTTTTCTTTTGCTAAAACCAGTAAAAGTAGTACCTGATATGAGTATTTCAGCAGTGTTTGGGATAATGGCGTACAATGTTATCACAATGGATGCGTTTTTGATTTTTATTAGGAAAGACATGCTTTGCATGGTTTTCTGGTGCCTCAGTTTTAAAATCTTCTGCTGACCAATCAGGTCAAAGAAAAATCGGGAAATTATTCAGATTGTTAAGTCTAATGTAACCGCCATTTCCAGGACCAAACAAGCCAGCAGACGCCAAATTCAAATACCAACCCTAGAGCCTGAGAACAGTTTGCCGATTGCTTCCTTGTTCATTAAGGCCCCAATAGGAGTCTACAGTCTTTCTACTCCAGTCAACTCCAATCCAGTCCTAAAAACTACTTAATTGATATTCTGATTCTTTCCCTAAAATGAAAAAGAGAAGAGAAGGTAGCTGCAGTTGATAAAATCAGTAACATTACTTAAACAAATGACATAAAGGTTTGTACCGGTGGGTTCTGGCTAGAAAACCTACCACCCACTGGCAAAAGCCAAACTGTTTTTTGTGTATATCCTTAATACAGGCTATGGGTTTTATGGGGTGTTTATTGCGATAAAGTCACAACTTTGTTTTTCAGTTGTCAGGTTTGTCCGTCAGACAAGGTGAAACTTGCCAGACAAGTTAAAGCTTGCTAGATATCTTCATCAGCCCTTGTCTGAGTGAAAAGCCTGACAACTGAAACAGGAAGCTGTGGCTTCATACCAAAAAACACCCTATAAAACCGGCAGTCTGTATTAGAAGTATCTACAAAGGGCCAGTTTGACTTAGTTAGCTGGATGTTAGAGTCCACTAGCACAAAATTCTCTTTTTATTTGTTTAAGAATGATAACTTCATTAATCGCAGTCATTTCCTCTTCTCTTTAACTTGACAATGGAGTAGTACTTGGACTTGCCTTTGTTCTAACACGGACCCTGGGGCTTGGACAAGGACTAGAAGGTTGATATATATCACAGCGTAACAAGTTAGATGTTGTAATGGAGGAGGAGTTAGTCAGTTCAGTCAAACAACAAGCAGCTTTTCTTAGTTTAGCTTGTTTTTGCTAAGAGCTGCTAGATCTGCATCCCTTGCCCAATGTAGCTGCATGGAACGTTCAAAATAAGCCTGAACCTTTTATCGTGCCTTCCCTACTTTTTATAATTAAACTCATACAAGTGAAATTGTATGATGTGCAGTGGTTGTATAGTTACTTTGTGGTTTTATTGTAGTGAGGAAGTTTCTTGACTGGACTTGTTGCACAGGTAGCGTCCTATCACAGTACTACTACTGGGAGAGACCCATTCTTTCACTAATGTGTGTAGAAGCAGTCTGCATGACTAGCTGCTTGGTTTTATACACCTGTAGCCATGGAAGTGATTGGAACACCTAAATTCAATGATTTGGATTGATGAGTGAATACTTTTGGCAATAAAGTGTAAGTCACCAATGTTATACGTGTATACACTTTAATTCATTTTTGGTGTTTATGGTTTGTAACTGTTTTGCTGTTTGCTCGCTTGCTAACAGCACCAACATGAAGCAGAAGTTTCTGCGAAGTATCTGTCTGGTGAATGTGGCTGAAGTCTATTTCAGATCAACTCTGATCAACTCTCAATGGTTTGAGGCAATTATGCTTTTATTTGAATATGTAACTTACTAATAAGCTCCCATCTTTGGTGCAGTGGGGCGTATAAGCATGTATGGGCGTATAGCCACCTTTTCATTGTGTTTCAGTTTGTAATCTAATTAAAAAAATATATTTTTCCCTTTACAGTTCATGATGAATGCACCAAAAGGAATGACCCAAAATTACTTGGAAAAATGTCTGGTTACATTTATTTACATTAAAAGTGGGGTATGTTTTTTTCTTACTCTGTAAAGTTATCATTTTGGAGATTTTGCTCCAACAGCAAGTCGGTGATATGTCAATAATATATTACAACATGAAGGAATCCAAGTCTGTTATATGAAACCAAAAAATAACACCTATAACACCAACAGCCAAATTTTAGTCCCACAAATCAGTTTTAAGACCTATCAGATGATTTTATTCTCTTTTTAATAAATTCTTAATAAAAGAGTTTAACGAGTTGTCAGTTTTGAAAAATGTAAGTAAATGCAATCATGTAAAGCAACAGAAAGTAATTTATACTGATATGTTTATAGTGTGTGGATGGCAGCACACATGTTGGGGTGATGGTTCTTAGGAAGACCCACCTACCTTAACACCTCAACTGCTTCTGTTATTTGTTGAAGATGCATGCCAGGTAGTCTTAAGAATCTTGACTGCAAGTTAAAAATATAAAAAAATAATCTAGCTGAAAATATTAAAGATATGCTTCATTTTTTTGCTTCAATCTTTTTGGAAATCAGGTCATATTTTAATTACTTAATTCATAATACTTATTCATAATAACAGATACTTTGACCAGGGGTGCCCAAACTCTTGCATGCCAATGTAGCTCCAGTGCAAAATTGAAGAAGCCAACATGTCTCGACGAACATGACTGAGCAAACTTGTTCTTACCCACTCTTTCCTCAGCGACAGGGAGCCTGAACACTGTAGGCTGGCGTGTGTTTCATGTTCTAGAACAAAGAGACGGATCTCACCCTCCTGTGCAGCGGAACGACCTGAGCCTGCAATCACACGTCTAAACCTGAGAGAATATTTGGGTATGTGTGAGGGTCTTTCTCAGCAGCTTTTGTGACAGGAAACTGTTTACAAATACCCCCCACGGGACTGGACACTAATGAAGAGAAACAGTGACCTCGTCCAACGAGCGGCGGATTTGGAGGGTTTCCATCTCTCTCAACAACAGCACTCCATTTTACTGCACTCGAAATGACAAGTGAAGGTCAAACTCTTGGCCCAAAAAACACAGCCTGTTCTCCTCTCCACACGCCTGCCTACACAGAAATCTACCATACTTAATATTACTCACAGATAGATAGAAAGATAGATAGAAAGACAGATAGAAAGATAGAAAGATAGACAGAATACCAGATAGAAAAACAGGCAGGCACAAAGACAGATAAAAAGACAGATCAACAAACAGATGGACAAACAGACAGATAGATAGATAGATAGATAGATAGATAGATAGATAGATAGATAGATAGATAGATAGATAGATAGATAGATAGATAGATAGACAAATTAAAGAACAGATATGACATATGAATAGATATGACATTCTATATGAATAGATATGATATATATGAATAGATCATACATTCTATATGAATAGATATGATATTATGTATGAGTAGATATGATATTATATATGAATAGATAATACATTATATATGAATAGATATGATATTATGTATGAGTAGATATGATATTATATATGAATAGATAATACATTATATATGAATAGATATGATATTATGTATGAGTAGATATGCTATTATGTATGAATAGATATGATATTATACATGAATAGATATGATAGTCTATATGAATAGATATATTATGCATGAATAGATATGATATTCTATATGAATGGATATGATATTCTATATGAATAGATATATTATGCATGAATAGATATGATATTATATATGAATAGATAAGACATTCTATATGAATAGATATGATATTATGTATGAATATATATGATATTATATATGAATAGATAAGACATTCTATATGAATATATATGATATTCTATATGAATAGGTATAACATTCTATATAAATAGACATGACATATATGAATATATATATATACTATGTGAAAGGAATATTCTATATGAGTAGATGTCATATTCTGTATGAGTAGATATGATATATATGAATAGATATGTTGTATATATTAGTAAATTTATTGCTGTATGAGTGTTGGATTTGTGTGTTGTTGTTGATCGTGCTGGTGCTTTTGTCGTCTCCCTGATTGTTTTGGCAGTACGTAACGCAGCCATTCCAACAAAGCCCAGTGAACCTGACTGAAGTGAATGGAGCCGAATGAAGGAGGCTCCTTTACAGACGCACTTGAAGGCAATTAGCTCAGTGTGCGGTCGGGCCACTCCCAGACCCGGCTGTGATTAAATCAATTTGATAATGATACACCCGCACAGTGCTGCTATGAGCGAGCTGTTTGTTTTCGCTAGAGGAGCCTCACAACACAATCAGACTAAATCAATGTGACAGCGGAGGATGTGGAGGTGCAGGGTGCTGCTGGCTAATTTTTGGGGGATTGTTTTCACTGGAGGAATTTGATGCCAAGAAAACAGCATGTGCACATTGCTCTGTAGGCCAGTACTAGAAGTCTGTTTTGGGCTAATTAAAGGATCAGTTCTCCGAAAAACCAAACATACACAGTTTTTACCAAACATAGTGGATCGGTGTTTGGTGTCTGAAGCTGGCTTATTTAGTTTAGCACTAGGACCACATGACGAATGCAGCTAACAAAAAATGGAAGCTTAAATCTTATATCTTAATTGACATGGTGTCTAAGTAGGGATGTAACGATGCATTACGAGACAGTTAATAACCAATGCAAATATGCCACGACTGAAATCGATTGCGATGTAAAATGAATCGATATCCTTTTAAAACAGCAGAGGGAGCTGACATTGTCTACCTCGCTTGTTTGATGGCAGCACATCATGTTATACGTCATATCAGGGTCAAACTAGGGTGCACAAAAACTCGAGGTGCAAAAATATAAACCTGCACATTTTAATTTTTTATGCATGTAAATTTTTCACTCTTGAGCGCAAACATGAAAATCACAAGTTGAATGTTTTTTGCTTTCACAATTTAATATTTTTCTTGTGCGCAAACTGCAATACGATTGGCTCTAGTTTTCACAGGGGGTGGTTTTGACAGTTGGGGGGGCGGGACATGGGCCGAATGCTATTGGTTGATGGCACCTGGTTTTGTGACTGACCGCTCACTACAAACAGCCTCTCAAACTACAACAAAGATAGTGGACGAAGAGGAACCAACAGGTGAGGTAGGTTAAAGTAATTAAAGGTTCAGTTTATTTCACTTATAATCGTCTAACCACTTCTTCATCAAAGTAAACTGATGTGAATACGAGAAGACAAGCAAAATACAGCATTTTGTAGTTTTGTTATAGATAAATAATACAAGGAAACTTAGTCAGTCATAATTTGCATTCAGTTTGACTCAGTAAAAAAAAAATCGTTAGAAAATCATATCGTGAGGCAAGCATCGTGAATTGCACTGCATCGTGAGCAGAGTGTATCGTTACATCCCTAGCGCTAAGTTTATGTCTAAATCACCACACACCTCAAACTGCTACAATCACTAGTATACTAGATTATGTGCTTTCTGACACCACAGAACTCACTATTTTCTATAAACATGTACAAAAGTATATTAGATTTTGTTGTTGTCCTATTTCATGTTTAGGCAAAATCAAAAAAATCTAAACCAGAAATATGTTTTGACCAATTTTAAAACACTTGGATGAATTACGGCTGTTCTGAATACTACTGTTGGGCACCAGAGCTTCAGTAGCAATCAACAGCTAACATTCCAAACTTCACACTCAGCAACTTCGCGGATGTATTCGCTACCTCGTCTCGCCTCACGTCACACAGAGCTGTTGAGTGTTGAGGCACATACTGCATAAAAGTCACCAACACTGTTGATTCAATAACTGCAGATTTTGAAACATCCTTTGACATTAACATCAGTGCAAACATTGTGCCAGGAGCTTCATGACATGGGTTTCTATGGTAAAGCTATGGTCACGCTGCATGCCAGCTTTATATCACCAAGCACAATGCCATGCATCAGAAGCTCGCCACTGGACTCTGGAGCAGTGGGTTTCCAGGAATTGGCCTAGGCCACTTAGTTTCAGTGAATGGAGATCCTTATGCTTCAGCTGAACAATACATTTTAGATAAATATATGCTTACAACTTTGTGGGAACAGTTCCAGCATGACTGTGTCTCAGTGCACAGAACAGGTCCATATACCTCAACCCAATCAATCACCTTTGCCATGAACTCTCTCGTCCAACATCACATGAATGCCTAGAATATATATACACTACCGCTCAAAAGTTTGGGATCACAGTAAAATATTTGTGTTTTCAATGGAGTAGTATTCCTTCCTTAACACAACAATGGACTGACGGGTCTCTAGAATGTTGTTCTCCCTTTTATACTCACTTATTAGTAGAATGTTTTTCAGCTGTGCATC
The DNA here is from genome assembly GCA_021613375.1 of Megaleporinus macrocephalus. Taxonomy (NCBI): domain Eukaryota; kingdom Metazoa; phylum Chordata; class Actinopteri; order Characiformes; family Anostomidae; genus Megaleporinus; species Megaleporinus macrocephalus. The sequence continues at coordinate 10,760,555 of CM038709.1, forward strand.
ACAATTGAGCAAGAGTGTCCTAACAACCAATTAGCCCAACAACATCCTTAACTTGGATTGACGGCCGTACCAGGAGATTTAGACAGAGGACTGAGAATTACTGATAATAGAACTATATGCAAAATAAGCCTCTATACAAAAATAGACTTTAACTTTTATTCCTTAAAAATCATCAGATACACTAACATTAATTGTGAAAAGGACAATATTGTTTGTGAAATGCATGAAATAAAATTCTAATCTTTTGAGCGGTAGTGTATATATATATATACACACACATGTGTGTGTGTGTGTGTGTGTGTATGGAACATATAGTGTGGTATGTCTAGTATAGACTTGAAGTTGATAAAGGTCTTGAGTACAGCCCTATATTTTCTCTTCAGCTCCACTGAAAGCAAAAGAAGCACACCGGCTGATAAACTGTGAAAATCTGAAACTATTATATCAATAATGATTCATCCACATTCTCTCATTTCTCATATTATACTGTGTGTGTGTGTGTGTGTGTGTGTGTGAACAGCTGCTGGAGATTCAGAGGGTCAAAACCCAGACCCCTCACCTGCTGGGATTACACCCAGAGGAAGTGCTGCTTGGACAGGCATGAAGATGGAGTCTGCGTCCCTCCCAGCATCCATCTGGGCCCGGAGCATCAAACCATGAGCAACTTCAGCTACCGAACCATCGCCACCCACACAAACCACACTGAGAGAGGGAGAGAGGGAGAGAGAGAGAGGGAGAGAGAGAGAGAGAGAATATTAGTATGTATATACATGTTTTAATGAGACAGACATAAAAACATATTCTTTATATTCTGCTCTTCAATAATTTAATCTCCACTTCAAATGACCATTTAAACTTCTTTAAAACTGCAAAGAAAAATAACTTCATTTAATGTGGTGTAGATTTTCACAGCCATGCCAAAAATACGACTAATGATCTTATATGTTTATACTGAGAGGGAACGGGAGGGAGAGAGAGAGAGAGATAGAGAGAGATGGAAGGAGAAAGAAAGAAAAAGGAACAAGAGAGGGAAAGAAAGAGAGAGAATTAGAAAATACAAGAAAGAAGGAGACATGGAATTAAAGCGAGAAACAGAGAGAGGGAATTAGAGAGTACGAATGAAAGAAAAAGAGATGAAAGACTGGAGAGCAAAATAATTATAAAAAGAAAAACAGAGAAAGGGAAAGAAACTAGAACAAAAAGATAATAGAGAGAGAGACACAGTAAGATATTTCATAGACAGAGAAACAGTAAGAAAGATTTAATTGAGAGAGACACGGTAAGAAAGAGATGTAATGGAGAGAGAGCATGGAGAGAGACAGTCAGAAAAAGATATAATGGAGAGAGACACAGTAAGAAAGAGATGTAATGGAGAGAGAGCATGGAGAGAGACACAGTCAGAAAAAGATATAATGGAGAGAGACACAGTAAGAAAGAGATATAATGGAGAGAGACACAGTAAAAAAGAGATATAATGGAGAAAGACACAGTATGAAAGAGATATAACAGAGAGAGACACAGTAAGACAGATATATAACAGAGAGAGACACAGTAAGAAAGATATATAACAGAGAGAGACACAGTAAGAAAGATATATAACAGAGAGAGACACAGTAAAAAAGAGATATAATGGAGAGAGACACAGTAAAAAAGAGATATAATGGAGAGAGACACAGTATGAAAGAGATATAACAGAGAGAGACACAGTAAGACAGATATATAACAGAGAGAGATACAGTAAGAAAGATATATAACAGAGAGAGACACAGTAAGAAAGATATATAACAGAGAGAGACACAGTAAGAAAAAGATATAACAGAGAGAGACGCAGTAAGAAAGAGATATAACAGAGAGAGACGCAGTAAGAAAGAGATATAACGGAGAGAGACACAGTAAGAAAGAGATATAACAGAGAGAGACACAGTAAGAAAGAGATATAACAGAGAGAGACGCAGTAAGAAAGAGATATAACAGAGAGAGACACAGTAAGAAAGAGATATAACGGAGAGAGACACAGTAAGAAAGAGATATAACAGAGAGAGACGCAGTAAGAAAGAGATATAACGGAGAGAGACACAGTAAGAAAGAGATATAACGGAGAGAGACACAGTAAGAAAGAGATATAACAGAGAGAGACACAGTAAGAAAGAGATATAACGGAGAGAGACACAGTATGAAAGAGATATAACAGAGAGAGACACAGTAAGAAAGAGATATAACAGAGAGAGACGCAGTATGAAAGAGATATAACAGAGAGAGACACAGTAAGAAAGAGATATAACAGAGAGAGACACAGTAAGAAAGAGATATAACAGAGAGAGACGCAGTAAGAAAGAGATATAACAGAGAGAGACGCAGTAAGAAAGAGATATAACGGAGAGAGACACAGTAAGAAAGAGATATAACAGAGAGAGACACAGTAAGAAAGAGATATAACGGAGAGAGACACAGTAAGAAAGAGATATAACAGAGAGAGACGCAGTAAGAAAGAGATATAACAGAGAGAGACACAGTAAGAAAGAGATATAACAGAGAGAGACACAGTAAGAAAGAGATATAACAGAGAGAGACACAGTAAGAAAGAGATATAACGGAGAGAGACACAGTAAGAAAGAGATATAACGGAGAGAGACACAGTATGAAAGAGATATAACAGAGAGAGACACAGTAAGACAGATATATAACAGAGAGAGATACAGTAAGAAAGATATATAACAGAGAGAGACACAGTAAGAAAGAGATATAACGGAGAGAGACACAGTAAGAAAGAGATATAACAGAGAGAGACGCAGTGAGAAAGAGATATAACGGAGAGAGACAGTAAGAAAGAGATATAACGGAGAGAGACACAGTGAGAAAGAGATATAACGGAGAGAGACACAGTAAGAAAGAGATATAACGGAGAGAGACACAGTAAGAAAGAGATATAACGGAGAGAGACACAGTAAGAAAGAGATAAAATGGAGAGACACAGTAAGAAAGAGATATAACAGAGAGAGACACAGTAAGAAAGAGATATAACGGAGAGAGACACAGTAAGAAAGAGATAAAATGGAGAGACACAGTAAGAAAGAGATATAACAGAGAGAGACACAGTAAGAAAGAGATATAATGGAGAGAGACACAGTAAGAAAAAGATATAACAGAGAGAGACGCAGTAAGAAAGAGATATAACGGAGAGAGACACAGTAAGAAAGAGATATAACGGAGAGAGACACAGTATGAAAGAGATATAACAGAGAGAGACGCAGTAAGAAAGAGATATAACGGAGAGAGACACAGTAAGAAAGAGATATAACGGAGAGAGACACAGTAAGAAAAAGATATAACAGAGAGAGACGCAGTAAGAAAGAGATATAACGGAGAGAGACACAGTAAGAAAGAGATATAACAGAGAGAGACACAGTAAGAAAGAGATATAACAGAGAGAGACACAGTAAGAAAGAGATATAACAGAGAGAGACGCAGTAAGAAAGAGATATAACGGAGAGAGACACAGTAAGAAAGAGATATAACAGAGAGAGAGACAGTAAGAAAGAGATATAACAGAGAGAGACACAGTAAGAAAGATATATAACAGAGAGAGACACAGTGAGAAAGAGATATAACGGAGAGAGACACAGTAAGAAAGAGATATAACGGAGAGAGACACAGTAAGAAAGAGATAAAATGGAGAGACACAGTAAGAAAGAGATATAACAGAGAGAGACACAGTAAGAAAGAGATATAACGGAGAGAGACACAGTAAGAAAGAGATAAAATGGAGAGACACAGTAAGAAAGAGATATAACAGAGAGAGACACAGTAAGAAAGAGATGTAATGGAGAGACACAGTGAGACAAACAGGACTTTTTTTAGTGAGTGTAAATGTTTTGATCTGTTATATAATTTTTTTATTATTATTATTATTAATTTTTCTGCATGCTGGAAAGGAAGCACAGGGTACATGACATTATCTGTTCAGATGATTAAAGCATGGCTTTATTAGGCAAATCCATTTCAATTAAAGGAAATTATAATTCCTGTTATATGTGCTGAGCAGCGGATTAGGCTCCGAGAGAGACGAGCGCTTTAATTGGGAAACGTCCTCTTTTTTTCGGCGGAAAATAAAGTGTCACATCTCTGCAGCAAAATCAATCATTAAGAATGCCTGAGCTCGCTAATCTGCTTTAAAGCACATTACTAATAAACAAACAGAGCCCGGCAAAGCAGATTACGCTCATTCCAGAAAGGCCTTTTTGACAGAACCTCCTGTCTCTCACTCGGATTTAGATTCAGCCTGACATCCAGCTTTGAGTTTGTTAATCCAGCAGGTGACTGGCGCCGAGCTGCCAGACGTACAGCGACTCTTATTAGCTTTAAAATGTCATAATTATTTATATAGATCCCTTCCCAACCTTAAAAACCAGACTATTACAGCTCTGCCCCAGCGGGATTAGTCTTACAGGGGGACGTGCTGTAATTTAAGTGATAACTGACGACCTCTGTGATTTTATTTCAGCACAGATCTGCTCTGTCTCTAGTTTTTACAAGTCTGCTCAGTAATCAGTCCTGTGTGAATTATCTCCTATAACTCAGAGCTTCTACAGTATTAACAGTCCTGCAGTGCAGTAAAAAAACAGGTACTAGATAAGATGAGATTAGAGTTGGCTTCCTGTTCACCAGCCTCTAGTTCCAATTTTCTCATTCCACCTTAAATGGAGCAGCAGTTACTTTCTTCGACCTGAGGTGTAATAATATCTCCTGCACCATTTAAGGTGGAAAGAGAAACTTCGAACAAGGAGTTGGCGAATGAAAAACTGACTTCAGCATCCCCGAAAACAGCGCCTCCCTTTCTTTTCTTTTTGTGACCTGAAGATGGAGCTATGGACTAAAATGGATTTGGCCCTTATTCTCCAACTCATGACAACAAATCTACAGAATTTTTGGTGATTGCAGAACTACAAGGAGAAGAAAATTGAAATATCTCTCACAAGGCAGTGTGTTTTCTGTTGTGCGGCGTTTGGTAAGCTGAACCCACTTCAATAGTCTAAGGTATGTTTCCATAGTCTAGTTAGCCGTATATACTGTTATGAGCGCAATGGGTTAGGGTTAAGGGAGGTCCCACAGATGCTCAATTTGGTTAAAGTCTGGGGAATTAGGGGTCTAGAGTAGTGCTTGGAAGTCTTGGTCAGCTTTTCCAACCAATCTGTGACATTTCTAGCATGAGATTAGAGTAAACACCACGATTGAGGAGGTCCCACTGTTGCTCAATTTGGTTAAAGTCTGGGGAATTAGAGGTCTAGAGTAGTACTTGGAAGTCACTTAGTCGGCTCTTCCTATCAATGTGGGACATTTCCAGCATGAGCATAGAGTAAACACCACGATTGAGGAGGTCCCACAGTTGCTCAATTGGGTTAAAGTCTGGGGAATAAGAAGGTCCAGAGTAGTACTTGGAAGTAACTTAGTCGGCTCTTCCAACCAATGTGGGACATTTCTAGCATGAGCATAGAGTGAACACCACGATTGAGGAGGTCCCACAGTTGCTCAACCGGGTTCAAGTATGGGGAATTAGGGGTCCAGGGTAGTACTTGAAAGTTTTGGTCAGCTCTTCCCACCAATGTGAGACATTTCTAGCATTAGCATAGAATGAACACTACAATTGAGGAGGTACCACAGATGCTCAATTAGGTTCCAGTCTGGGGAATTAGAAGGTCTAGGGTAGTACTTGGAAGTCTTGGTCAGCTTCTCCAACCAATGTGGGACACTTCTAGCATGAGCGTAGAATGAACACCCGATTGAGAAGGTCCCACAGATGCTCAATTGGGTGAAAGTTGGGGAATTAGGGGTCCAGGGTAGTACTTGGAAGTCACTTAGTCGGCTCCTCCAACCAATGTGGGACATTTCTAGCATAAGCATAGAGTGAACACCCGATTGAGAAGGTCCCACAGATGCTCAATTGGGTTCAAGCCTGGGGAATTAGGGGTCCAGGGTAGTATTTGGAAGTCACTTAGTCGGCTCTTCCAACCAATGTGGGACATTTCTAGCATGAGCATAGAGTGAACACCACAATTAAGGAGGTTCCACAGATGCTCAACTGGGTTCAAGTCTGGGGAATTAGAAGATCCAGGGTAGTACTTGAAAGTCACTTAGTTGGCTCTTCCGAGCAATGTGGGACATTTCTAGCCATGTGACATGTTGCTTTGCCTTGCTGGAAGATTCCACGCACCCCAAGGAAGACTATCAGTATGAATGGTGTACCGGATCTGCAAGGATGGATTCAGACCCAAATTGGTTGAGAGTGTCTTCCACATGGATGAGTGGGTCCAGAGAATGCCACAAAAACATTCCTCAGATCATAACGCTGCCATCTAAAGTAGGAATAATAATGTGACTGGACTGTGTATAATGCTGAAGTAAAGGTCTTTGTGATGAAGTTTCAGTCTGGACTATTTCTGGGCTAGTTCCTTGATCCTTTAAAATGACTTACTTCCTATATTACCAGTCCTCCTCTTGCAAAACTCAATTCAATAGGGCTTTTAATGATTGTAGAAAAATTGAGCCTGACCTGCTCTCAGCACACATGTTCTTAAAGAGCTTTGCCTTTCGAGTCTTGTATCCTCTTAGTGATTCTTCTTCATGTTCTTACATGGCTTCTCCTTTTAAGTCCTAGTTTGTCTGAGTGGTCCTCCTCTTGCTCTTATGAAGATTCCCTTGTTGAGTCTTGGTTCCTCACAGTAGTTCTTCCTCATTCTCCTAGGTAGCTTCCCCCTGCGAGTCTTGGTTTCTCTTAGTGGTTTCTCTTCATGATCCTAGAAACCTTCTCCTTTTGAGTCTCAAATGCTCTCCTCATGTTCTTAGGATGATTCTCATGTTGAGTCTTGGTTCCTCTCTGCGGTTCTGCCTCTTGCTTCCAGGACATTTTTCATAGATGTTTTTTTTTTCCTGAAACCTTAGCTGGGTAACTTATGGGTAAGTTCAACCCATATTTATTAAAATTTTAAGAAAACACTTATTAAAGATCAACATAAAAGGGTATGACACCACAGAAGAACCACTTTTAGTTCCCTAAAGAACGTTTCATTGGATGGTTCTAAAAAAGTAATCTGAAACCACTCAATCACAAGTTTCTGCAGAAAACCAGAACAACGCCTTAATTTTAACTGGGTATATAAATAAGACCTAACAGAACTGCTTCCACTTCCACACCTGCAGGAAAACACTAAAATGCACATGGCTGTGGTCAACGTGGGCCATTATCGAGAACACTGCTTTAAACCTGGCCTTTTAGAAAATGGGTGACCAAATGTAAACAGTTTAATCAACAGTGAGCAGAACAGTGTGATGGTTTAAGAGAGTGAGTGTGTGTGGGGAGGGGGATGTTCTACCTCCTAAACACTCGCCACCTGCTAAAAGAAGCTTGGTCAGCGGATGTGCCTTATCTTAAGGTGTAGAGGCCACACAACGGAGTAAAAGGCCTTTTTTAACAACACTGGAACATTTGACACTAGGTGACACATTCAAATCAATCTGAATCAACAAAGACCTCACTGCTTCTACACTGCGTTACAAAAACAAAAAAAAAAAACATACCAAAGACCCTATCTTCAGTCTCTAAAATTTGTTTTTCTAGTTCATAGGCTCGATAACCTAGTTATAAGACTCAATAATGCAGCTATGAAGTGATAATTTAACTAAAAGGCTCAATAGTAGCTATGACACTCGATGATGTAGCTACGAGGGCCTTTAAAATAGCTATGAGGTGTAAAAAAGGCTTGATAATACCTGTGTGGCTCAAGCTACAAAGCTTGATACTATCACTATAAAGCTTAATAATGTAGCCACAAGGTTTGATAATGTGGTTTTGAAGCCCAGTAATGTAAATACGAGGCTTGATTATAGGTTTGATGCTCAATAATATAGCTACAAGTGTAGCTACAAGACTCTGTAATATCTCAATGAAGCTTGATAATGGCACTATGAAGCTTAATAACTTAGCTACTAGGCTCATTAACAGCTACAAGGCTCGCTAATGTAATTATGAGACTCCACAAGGCCCCACAATGTAACTACGAGGCTCCACAATATAACTATGAATCTTGATAATAGATTCATAATAGCTGTGATGCTATTATCTATGCTATGTAGTTTCAATAAACAGCACGGGAACACTATAACTACCATAATTCACATATCGGTGTGTGTGTTACAATGAAATACATAAATGCTACATTTTGTTTTGTGCAAAATCATTTTTAGAATGACGAACTGTATTTTTATAAGAGCAACGTCCACATTTCCTTCACTACAAATTATTAACAGTTTTATTAAGAAGTAGCATGAGGGAAAATGTTATAACCTACCCAATAGCTGTAAAAGTTGGTGCTAAATTAACTAAATTAATAGTTGAATTAATAAATTTGAAGTTCATATTTTAACTAGACCATCTGTGCACAATAAAATTCAAATACACCTACCAGCTACTTAATTACATACACCTTCATTTACACTCTTTACAGACAGTGAGCGTACATATAAGGAGGTGTACCTAATGAAGTGACCGGCGAGTGTATATACTAATTATATAACATTTTAATAAATATTTCTTAAAAAAAACTTTCAAAATATGAAAATAAATAGGGAGGAAATGAACTTTCCCTTATTATTTATTTTGGGGGTGTTAAAACTAATCACCCCACTGTACATTTGTCGGCCTTCCACTTTGAGTAGTTTATATTCTTTGAAATTATATTATATATTATATTACAGTCACCGCAGAAAGCAAGAAAAATTCCTCCCAAGGATTTTCCTTTCTAACTGCCTGGCTTCTCTAATTAAGAAGGATTTTTTCTTTCTGTGCATGAATTTACCAACTCTGACAGCCACCAACAGAGATTAGAATAATATAGGAGTGATATCTGTGACTTTTGAATATAACTCAGCAATAATAAAAAAGCTACTTTTATAGTTGAAATAAGTTTTTGAGAATAAATCTGGAGAAATGTTTATCTGACTACTGCAAACTATTACAGACAATGTTGCTATAAGAATACAAAAAGATTATCAAAAACATGTTCCACTTGAAACTATATAAAATATTAGGTTTGACCTGCTCGTCTCTGTGATATGATTGTAGTTCATATGTAGCATCATTGTGTGCAAGCGTTAGTCATATACAGTGCTGTTAGAGCTGGGCGATAAAACGATAACGATAATTATCGCGAAATAGCGTTTACTCGATAGAACTATAAGACGTAGTCGATAGAAAGTCAATAGAATTAAGTTCCGTCCATGTTTTGAGAGACAACACGAACAGCCAATGAGAATGAGAATAGCGCCGCCCCCAAACCCAATCAGGTGGCTGAACTAGAGTTCCAGCCATTTCATGTTTGGTTGAAGCACACAGCGCAGAGTCTAGGCGTAGCGGCAGCTTAACACATGTAATTTGGTTACTGCAGGTGTGTGTCTGTGTGTGTGTTCTTGTAGAGGCATAGTTGTGAGGACCACATGTCCTCATTAGTATAGTACAGTCTGATTTTTTTTGGTAAAGTGAGGACATTTTGCTGGTCCTCATTTTAGGACATGTCATTTTCTCCAAAAACGTTTTTGAAAAAAATCTAGTAGAACAGAAAATTAGTCTTTGGGGTACTAAGGTTAAGGTTAGGGTTAGGTTTATGTGTAGGTGTAGTATTATTTAGTTATAGGACAATAAAGATCAAAAGAAACCTATGGATGACTTCACTAATATAGTAAGACGAACATGTGTGTGTGTGTGTGTGTTTAATTTATTTGAAATACAGTTGTAATGTTGCAGGTGTAATGTTCTATAGTGCATTTGTCTATCTACTGATAGAAAAAAAAATCAGAGGATAAAAAACAAATATTTAACCAAATATTTACTTTTTGATTTCTTCACTTCTCACTTAAAGTAAAATAGCAATAGTGATTTGATTTATATCGTGATATATATCGATAACGACTGATATGAAAAAAAATTATCGTGATAAGATTTTTTCCCATATCGCCCAGCCCTTAGTGCTGTACATAGGTAAGACATATACCTGGTTTATTTAATTTTTGGTCAATACAGCCTAATTCGGCTGTACGTTATTCATTGTGTTTCAGAAGATATTTAGAAGGAAAGAGAAAGCTAAAGGAGTTTCCAAAACTGGAGTTCAAATATTGATTAAAAGCTCTGAAAACATCCACAGGTGTTTCTGTGCACCCTTCCACCGTAAGGAGATCTCAAAGGAGATCATGTAATGTACTTGACTAAGGTAGGAGAAAGTCAGTGAACATGAGTGAAAACTGGTGGAGGTCAAAAATTGATTAAAAGCTACAAAGAAAATGGAGCTCCTAACAACCACCTGGAAGATCTGACAGACACCAGAACTAGGAGAATATCAGGCTTCAATTGGTCACTTGGTCAGATCTGAAAACATCCAAAGGTGTTTCTGTCCATCCTTCCACTGTGAGAAGACAGCTCAGTGCTGTGGCATCTAAAAAGGATGTGTAGCTGTTCAAGAAGACACATCAAAGAAAGAAGCTGCTGCTGTTCTCAGAACAGTGGACTGACCACCCCAGAAAGTCCAGAAACTCAACATCACTGAACGTGTTCGGGTTATTTTGATGGTGAGAAGCAGAAAATGTTAAACCAGCCTCTAAGACTGAACTACGAACTTAAGATGTGGACACCAATTTCAGATTTCTTTGAGAACCTAAACGAAAGCCACATATCAGAAAGTTGTGGTGTCCACCCCTATCATAAGAAACAAGGAAACACACAGTCCCTCCTCCTCCTTCTTCTTCACTCCTCAATGTTGTAAGTTCAGCATTAAACTTTATTTCAAGAGCCTCTCCGGTGGTGGAAAGCAGCACCAATGCTACCTCTTGTTCTGCTTCTATGATACATATTCCTTCTTTTTGCTGCTGCTGAACGTGGTTTCTTCGATCACCAAGAACATCAGCAATCAATGTGTTTAATCGTTCCTTTCATTGGCTGTCAGTGTTCAAATGATCTAACCAGAAGCAGCACCTTCAGTATGACTGACAAAAGGTTAGAATCTATAATCGAGGCAGCAGTGCTACTTCTTCATCCTCCCATGTTGGGCTGATTCAACTTGACACTGTGACTCACTATCGTGGTTTTATGCTAAATTCAGTAGATATGCTAAATCTGGCATGCTAAATTCAGTAGATATGCTAAATTCAGTAGATATGCTAAATCTGGCTTGCTAAATTCAGTAGATATGCTAAATTCAGTAGATATGCTAAATTCAGCAGATAAGCTAAATTCAGTAGATATGCTAAATTCAGTAGATATGCTAAATTCAGCAGATAAGCTAAATTCAGTAGATATGCTAAATCCAGTAGATATGCTAAATCTGGCTTGCTAAATTCAGTAGATATGCTAAATTCAGTAGATATGCTAAATCTGGCATGCTAAATTCAGTAGATATGCTAAATTCAGTAGATATGCTGAATCTGGCATGCTAAATTCAGTAGATATGCTAAATTCAGTAGATATGCTAAATCTGGCATGCTAAATTCAGTAGATATGCTGAATCTGGCATGCTAAATTCAGTAGATATGCTAAATTCAGTAGATATGCTAAATCTGGCATGCTAAATTCAGTAGATATGCTAAATCTGGCTTGCTAAATTCAGTAGATATGCTAAATCCAGTAGATATGCTAAATCTGGCTTGCTAAATTCAGTAGATATGCTAAATTCAGTAGATATGCTAAATCTGGCATGCTAAATTCAGTAGATATGCTGAATCTGGCATGCTAAATTCAGTAGATATGCTAAATTCAGTAGATATGCTAAATCTGGCTTGCTAAATTCAGTAGATATGCTAAATCTGGCTTGCTAAATTCAGTAGATATGCTAAATTCAGTAGATATGCAAAATATGGCAAGCTAAATTCAGTAGATATGCTAAATCTGGCATGCTAAATTCAGTAGATATGCTAAATTCAGTAGATATGCTAAATCTGGCATGCTAAATTCAGTAGATATGCTAAATCTGGCTTGCTAAATTCAGTAGACATGCTAAATTCAGTGGATATGCTAAATCTGGCTTGCTAAATTCAGTAGATATGCTAAATTCAGTGGATATGCTAAATCTGGCATGCTAAATTCAGTAGATATGCTAAATCTGGCATGCTAAATTCAGTAGATATGCTAAATTCAGTAGATATGCTAAATCTGGCATGCTAAATTCAGTAGATATGCTAAATCTGGCTTGCTAAATTCAGTAGACATGCTAAATTCAGTGGATATGCTAAATCTGGCTTGCTAAATTCAGTAGACATGCTAAATTCAGTGGATATGCTAAATCTGGCATGCTAAATTCAGTAGATATGCTAAATTCAGTAGATATGCTAAATCTGGCATGCTAAATTCAGTAGATATGCTAAATCTGGCTTGCTAAATTCAGTAGACATGCTAAATTCAGTGGATATGCTAAATCTGGCTTGCTAAATTCAGTAGACATGCTAAATTCAGTGGATATGCTAAATCTGGCATGCTAAATTCAGTAGATATGCTAAATCTGGCATGCTAAATTCAGTAGATATGCTAAATTCAGTAGATATGCTAAATCTGGCATGCTAAATTCAGTAGATATGCTAAATCTGGCTTGCTAAATTCAGTAGACATGCTAAATTCAGTGGATATGCTAAATCTGGCTTGCTAAATTCAGTAGACATGCTAAATTCAGTGGATATGCTAAATCTGGCATGCTAAATTCAGTGGATATGCTAAATCTGGCATGCTAAATTCAGTAGATATGCTAAATTCAGTAGATATGCTAAATCTGGCTTGCTAAATTCAGTAGATATGCTAAATTCAGTAGATATGCAAAATCTGGCTTGCTAAATTCAGTAGACATGCTAAATTCAGTAGATATGCTAAATCTGGCATGCTAAATTCAGTAGATATGCTAAATCTGGCATGCTAAATTCAGTAGATATGCTAAATTCAGTAGATATGCTAAATTCAGTAGATATGCTAAATCTGGCTTGCTAAATTCAGTAGATATGCTAAATTCAGTAGATATGCAAAATCTGGCTTGCTAAATTCAGTAGACATGCTAAATTCAGTAGATATGCTAAATCTGGCATGCTAAATTCAGTAGATATGCTAAATTCAGTAGATATGCTAAATTCAGTAGATATGCTAAATCTGGCATGCTAAATTCAGTAGATATGCTAAATTCAGTAGATATGCTAAATCTGGCATGCTAAATTCAGTAGATATGCTAAATTCAGTAGATATGCTAAATCTGGCTTGCTAAATTCAGTAGATATGCTAAATTCAGTAGATATGCAAAATCTGGCTTGCTAAATTCAGTAGACATGCTAAATTCAGTAGATATGCTAAATTCAGTAGATATCTTTGACACCTCCAAAACTGCTCTTCTTCTCATTGTCTAGATAGTTTTAGTTAATTTAAAATGTTTTCAAATAAAAAAATACATATTGCTCCTTTAATGGCTATTTTGACTGATGAAATAAAAATCTGACTTTTTTTGCACAACACTGTGGGTAGCCTATTGAGCACTCGGGCTGGATGTGAAAAGCTCGGCCCACGTTGCCCCGCCGCGAGCGTCTGGAGGGCATCGGCAGTAAAAGCTACACAAAAACACAGCTTTTCAGTGCGAGGTGCTGATAATTACCATTAATGTGTGAGAACAATGAGTGCAGTCGTAGCAGCGGTGACACCTTTTTAACCTGCCTATTGTGCCACGCAAACACACACGTGCGACGGCAGCGACTACGCCGCGTGTGTGTGTGCGTTTCACACGTCACGACCTTGTGAGAAATGTATCCAAAATAGCACCGTTCCATTAAAAAGGCCAGAACAGTTAGATTACTGAAGTAATTAATGAGTTATGATCTATTAATGAAAAATGTGTGATATTACCTTTTCAAACTTAATTCTTCTGAGGTTAATTAACCGAGCAGAGAGACGGAGACAGACAATCTGTGTGTGTGAGTGTGTGTGGGTGGGTGTGGGGGAGGGGAGGAAAAGTGTTGCGCGGAATATTTCCTTTCCGGGAGGAAGACAATGCGATATTTCTTCAAGTTTTCTTTTTTTTTCTTTTCTTCCAGAAGCCTTTAGCGACGTGTTGATGACAGGCAACGTTTTTTTTTTTCCAACACAGTCTTTAATAAGACACCGTACATAACTGCAAACACACTGCAGCTTAAAAATGTCTTCCACTTGACAGCGGAGACGGAAATTGTCTGTCGCAAGATGTATACTGGAGCAGGTTTAAAGCGAAGTTGAGTTCCTTTGCGATTATCAAAAAGAGAAGATGCTTTGAAGAAAAATTATAAAAATTATATATTACAATACATTTCGTTCACATGACGTTTGTATGCACCAAAACTTCTACATAACTGTTGTCCAACTTCCATCCACATCACTAATGCTGCATTTACAGGTAGGTGATCAACAGCAAACCAGATATTAAAGATATTAAAGATATTTTCCAGTCTTTCCCAAGTTTTTTGTGCTTGTACATGTTTTAAGTTATAAAAACCAAGTATATGCCAACGAGAAAACCTCTCTAAAACCACTTTCCTCAGCTGTCTGAAGCCCTTTTCTCTGTTACAAGGTGACATCATCTTGTACCCCAATCCTTGTTCCCCACCCATAAGCAAGTCTGGCACGTCCTCACATAATGCACAGAGAGCTAAAACAGCAAGCAGCCTTTATAGAGGAATCCTGCCATTCCAGTGTATATAATTATCCATCCATCCATCTGTTATCTGCCGCTTAATCCCGCTAGTTGGGGTCACGGGGGGGCTGAAGCCAATCCCAGTGTCATCAGGCGAAGGCGGGGTAAACCATGGACAGTTCGTCAGTCGATTGCATGGCCAGCATTCACTCACACCGAGTGACCGATCAACCTAACATGCATGTGTTTGGACTGTGGGAGGAAACCGGAGTAACCAGAGAAAACCCACACGGGGAGAATATACACACTCCACACAGAGTGACCCGGACTGGGAATCCGACCCGGATCATCTTGCTGTTAGGCGACAGTGCTGACCACTACACCACCATACTGATAACACTGATACTAGGACAAAAACAAATAACATCAACACTCCCAGGAAAAGGATCATTTCGATGTTTGCTTATGTCAAAAATCCCAGTATACACCCCTATGTCAATGATACCTTCACACATATGCAGGTCACCCACTGACGTACCCCTATACCATTACATATGGTGCAGCTTTTGCTGAGAAAAGTCTGGATGGTCCCTTTTGTCTCTGGTCCAGAGAACTCGACGTGCAGCTTTCCTGAAAACAAGCTAAAATATGGGCTGCACACATTTCCATTGCCTTTCGAATCAACAGACCCATCATCATATAAGCTCAGGCCCAGAGAACTCGGCGGTGTTGCATTTCTTGATACAGTGACATCATCTTGTACCCCAATCCTTGTTCCCTGCCCACCAGCAAGCTTGGCATGTCCTTGCATAATGCACAGAGAGCTAAAACAGCAAAAGTGAACTACTCTGATACGACTTTCTCCAGTCTTGCTTCCAAACATACATCTATAAGCTTTTTAACCTGATTTTCAGGATAGGACTCTGATTCAAACAGATACTGGAGAACTGACATCAAAATAATTCAGAGTGGTTTGGTGTAAAACGTTTCTGACAAACGGTGATAAATCTAAATTTGGGGACTATTTGACCTACACGTTCCCCTCCAACATTTAAATTAATAGATTAACAGACATTAAGACATTTTAGGCCAAAGCCTTATCACAAAACTGCCACAGAACAATATCTCAGACTTCAGACGTCAGTGTTTTCATAACCATTTGATGTAAAAACTTTCTGAGAGGGAGCTTTTAGAGGTGGACATCTGTTTCCATTCGCCACCACTGTGAACAGTTCTGCTTCAGTGGAGTCACCCTTCAAAACTCTTTAAGACAAGTGTATCGTCGCTGTCCAATGAAAAACAAGTATCTTCAAAATTGCAACTTTACAGGAGAGACCAAAAATGTACTTTACTTTCAATGTAAGTCAATTGAACCAGAATTTTTTCCAGGCTGTTTTGGAGCCCTTCTATTGGTCCATTCGTCATGAAATTGTCAGACAATGTAAATGCCCATTGTCATGTTCAAATGAAGTAGAAAACATAAAATCAACAAAATTGGGGACACTTAGGCAAAAAAGCACTGTTCTAATTGGCTGCCTTGTATCGTGTAAAAGGCAGTCCAGGCTGAAACGTCAGTGTGAGCAACAAGCGGTTCTGAGACACTACATCTCAAACTCTTTTATTTAAAAGAAGACGTTCTTCTGTCCACAAACCCTGCAGAGCAAATCATATCTTCGTTTTGAGCAGCAACAGACGCTGTGCGACAGCTTCGATGACGCTGATTTTCCTGCTTGAGATTATCCTGTTTTGCAAACAACACAAAGAGATTTTTTTCAGCCCGGCTTAAGTAGCTTACACAACCTCGGCGCGACTTAACAAGTGATTTGTCGTGCAAGCAGAAAATTAAATTTTGACACAACTGCCAGAGTAAATCCCCCAAAAAATCAATTCTGCTGAACGATCATCCTGATGATCATCCTAAACTGGGATACGAGCATTATTCATCTAGACCAGATTCATCATTATAGCTCAGCACGGTCCAGTTGAAGGAGATTTCCTCAGGGCGGTCCGGACTGTCATCAATTCTAACATGTGTTCTGATTCAGTGGTTTATCCTGTTTACTGAAGTAGTCTAGTATCAGCAACTTATACCATCAGCTACTGAAACACCAACACATCACACATACCGTTCAGTATATTTCAGTGTATTTACTGTTTAAATACTGAACTGAATGAATTATTTATAAACTTCTAATAAATGTTATTCTCTTCACTCGCCTGTGTGCGAGCCACACTACCGATTCTGCACAGATCTGATTGGCTGAGGATCCTTTGGTGATCTTACAGCGCATGTGATTGGTCTGTGAGTTTACTGCGCCACAAAGCCCGTATACCGTAAAGACAAGAAAAGCTCCACCGCTCAAAATAAACATTGTCAGAATCCTTCTAGTTTATCGCATTGGTTCTGCATTAGACAACGTCTGGGTCCGGACCTGGAATGCGGTCCGCCTATTAGTGACCTCTGGATACTTCTCTTTCTTGAAGCCATGTTAAGGCACAGAACAGACCTTTAAAGAGCAATCCTGCCATTCCACTGTATATAATTGTATTAAATTAATTGTTAAATGATGGATTTATCTACTCAAAAACACTTATACTAGGACAAAACAAATAACATCAACACTCCCTGAAAAAGAATCATTTTGATGTTTGCTATGTCAAAAATCCCAGTACACACCCCTATGTCAATGATACCTTCACACATTTGCAGGTCACCCACTGACGTATCCTTATACTAGAGATCGACCGATATATTGGCCCGATATTTGCCATTTTTTATATATCGGCATCAGCCGATATCAGCGTTTCGCAGCGCTGATTTAAAGTCAGGCACGTCCGAGGGCAGCCCCGCGTTGTTGTTGCGGCGAAATGTGCTGCTGCCGCATGTAAAGGACTCCAGGCTGAAACCTTTGGAACTGTTTGGCCAAACAAGTGAAAATGAATCATTTATATTGAACAGTGACGTTCAATATAACAATGAGGCGGTTACGTGTTTCTAGTTCTGGTCGTAGACGTGAACCAGAGTGGATGTGTTAAGGTTTAGCTCCAGGGATAAAGCTAACTGCTCTAGTGTAATACACACATTAACACGTTACTGTTACACAGAGAGTCTCTCCAGAACAGCCAGAGCTCCCCAGATATTACTCAGCTTCCAGATATTACTCAGACATTACTCAGCTATTACTCAGCTTCCAGATATTACTCAGATATTACTCAGACATTACTCAGCTATTACTCAGCTTCCAGATATTACTCAGATACCACTCAGATATTACTCAGCTATTACTCAGCTTCCAGATATTACTCAGCTATTACTCAGCTTCCAGATATTACTCAGCTATTACTCAGCTTCCAGATATTACTCAGACATTACTCAGCTATTACGCAGCTTCCAGATATTACTCAGACATTACTCAGCTATTACTCAGCTTCCAGATATTACTCAGCTATTACTCAGCTTCCAGATATTACTCAGATACCACTCAGATATTACTCAGCTATTACTCAGCTTCCAGATATTACTCAGACATTACTCAGCTATTACGCAGCTTCCAGATATTACTCAGATATTACTCAGATATTACTCCGATATTACTCAGATATTACTCAGCTTCCAGATATTACTCAGACATTACTCAGATATTACTCCGATATTACTCAGATATTACTCAGCTTCCAGATATTACTCAGACATTACTCAGCTATTACGCAGCTTCCAGATATTACTCAGACATTACTCAGATATTACTCCGATATTACTCAGATATTACTCAGCTTCCAGATATTACTCAGACATTACTCAGCTATTACGCAGCTTCCAGATATTACTCAGATATTACTCAGATATTACTCAGACATTACTCAGACATTACTCAGATACTACTCAGATACCACTCAGACATTACTCAGATATTACTCAGATATTACTCAGACATTACTCAGATATTACTCAGACATTACTCAGATATTACTCAGATATTACTCAGACATTACTCAGATATTACTCAGATACCACTCAGACATTACTCAGATATTACTCAGATATTACTCAGACATTACTCAGATATTACTCAGCTTCCAGATATTACTCAGATATTACTCAGACATTACTCAGATATTACTCAGATATTACTCAGATATTACTCAGATATTACTCAGATACCACTCAGACATTACTCAGATATTACTCAGCTTCCAGATATTACTCAGATATTACTCAGACATTACTCAGATATTACTCAGCTTCCAGATATTACTTTGATATTACTCAGATATTACTCAGATATTACTCAGATATTACTCAGCTTCCAGATATTACTCAGCTTCCAGATATTACTCAGATATTACACAGATATTACTCAGACATTACTCAGATATTACTCAGACATTACTCAGATATTACTCAGCTTCCAGATATTACTCAGATATTACTCAGATATTACTCAGACATTACTCAGATATTACTCAGACATTACTCAGACATTACTCAGACATTACTCAGATATTACTCAGATATTACTCAGATATTACTCAGACATTACTCAGATATTACTCAGACATTACTCAGATATTACTGAGCTTCCAGATATTACTCAGATATTACTCAGATATTACTCAGCTTCCAGATATTACTCAGCTTCCAGATATTACTCAGATATTACTCAGATATTACTCAGCATCCAGATATTACTCAGACATTACTCAGATATTACTCAGACATTACTCAGATATTACTCAGACATTACTCAGATATTACTCAGCTTCCAGATATTACTCAGATATTACTCAGATATTACTCAGCTTCCAGATATTACTCAGACATTACTCAGACATTACTCAGATATTACTCAGATATTACTCAGATATTACTCAGACATTACTCAGACATTACTCATATTACTCAGATATTACTCAGACATTACTCAGATATTACTCAGACATTACTCAGATATTATTCAGATATTACTCAGACATTACTCAGATATTACTCAGACATTACTCAGATATTACTCAGATATTACTCAGACATTACTCAGCTTCCAGATATTACTCAGATATTACTCAGCTTCCAGATATTACTCAGATATTACTCAGATATTACTCAGATATTACTCAGACATTACTCAGATATTACTCAGATATTACTCAG
The DNA here is from genome assembly GCA_021613375.1 of Megaleporinus macrocephalus. Classification (NCBI taxonomy): domain Eukaryota; kingdom Metazoa; phylum Chordata; class Actinopteri; order Characiformes; family Anostomidae; genus Megaleporinus; species Megaleporinus macrocephalus. The sequence continues at coordinate 10,780,370 of CM038709.1, forward strand.
ACATTACTCAGATATTACTCAGACATTACTCAGATATTACTCAGATATTACTCAGACATTACTCAGATATTACTCAGACATTACTCAGATATTACTGAGCTTCCAGATATTACTCAGATATTACTCAGATATTACTCAGCTTCCAGATATTACTCAGCTTCCAGATATTACTCAGATATTACTCAGCATCCAGATATTACTCAGACATTACTCAGATATTACTCAGACATTACTCAGATATTACTCAGACATTACTCAGATATTACTCAGCTTCCAGATATTACTCAGATATTACTCAGATATTACTCAGCTTCCAGATATGACTCAGCTTCCAGATATTACTCAGATATTACTCAGATATTACTCAGCATCCAGATATTACTCAGACATTACTCAGATATTACTCAGACATTACTCAGATATTACTCAGATATTACTCAGATATTACTCAGCTTCCAGATATTACTCAGACATTACTCAGACATTACTCAGATATTACTCCGATATTACTCAGACATTACTCAGATATTACTCAGACATTACTCATATTACTCAGATATTACTCAGATATTACTCAGATATTACTCAGACATTACTCAGATATTACTCAGATATTACTCAGACATTACTCAGATATTACTCAGACATTACTCAGATATTACTCAGATATTACTCAGACATTACTCAGATATTACTCAGACATTACTCAGATATTACTGAGCTTCCAGATATTACTCAGATATTACTCAGATATTACTCAGCTTCCAGATATTACTCAGCTTCCAGATATTACTCAGATATTACTCAGATATTACTCAGCATCCAGATATTACTCAGACATTACTCAGATATTACTCAGACATTACTCAGATATTACTCAGACATTACTCAGATATTACTCAGCTTCCAGATATTACTCAGATATTACTCAGATATTACTCAGCTTCCAGATATGACTCAGCTTCCAGATATTACTCAGATATTACTCAGATATTACTCAGCATCCAGATATTACTCAGACATTACTCAGATATTACTCAGACATTACTCAGATATTACTCAGATATTACTCAGATATTACTCAGCTTCCAGATATTACTCAGACATTACTCAGACATTACTCAGATATTACTCCGATATTACTCAGACATTACTCAGATATTACTCAGACATTACTCATATTACTCAGATATTACTCAGACATTACTCAGATATTACTCAGACATTACTCAGATATTATTCAGATATTACTCAGACATTACTCAGATATTACTCAGACATTACTCAGATATTACTCAGATATTACTCAGATATTACTCAGACATTACTCAGCTTCCAGATATTACTCAGATATTACTCAGCTTCCAGATATTACTCAGATATTACTCAGATATTACTCAGATATTACTCAGACATTACTCAGATATTACTCAGATATTACTCAGACATTACTCAGATATTACTCAGATATTACTCAGATATTACTCAGACATTACTCAGATATTACTCAGATATTACTCAGATATTACTCAGCTTCCAGATATTACTCAGCTTCCAGATATTACTCAGACATTACTCAGATATTACTCAGATATTACTCAGCTTCCAGATATTACTCAGCTTCCAGATATTACTCAGCTTCCAGATATTACTCAGATATTACTCAGATATTACTCAGACATTACTCAGATATTACTCAGCTTCCAGATATTACTCAGATATTACTCAGACATTACTCAGACATTACTCAGATATTACTCAGACATTACTCAGATATTACTCAGATATTACTCAGACATTACTCAGATATTACTCAGACATTACTCAGATATTACTGAGCTTCCAGATATTACTCAGATATTACTCAGATATTACTCAGCTTCCAGATATTACTCAGCTTCCAGATATTACTCAGATATTACTCAGATATTACTCAGCTTCCAGATATTACTCAGACATTACTCAGATATTACTCAGACATTACTCAGATATTACTCAGACATTACTCAGATATTACTCAGCTTCCAGATATTACTCAGATATTACTCAGATATTACTCAGCTTCCAGATATGACTCAGCTTCCAGATATTACTCAGATATTACTCAGATATTACTCAGCATCCAGATATTACTCAGACATTACTCAGATATTACTCAGACATTACTCAGATATTACTCAGATATTACTCAGATATTACTCAGCTTCCAGATATTACTCAGACATTACTCAGACATTACTCAGATATTACTCCGATATTACTCAGACATTACTCAGATATTACTCAGACATTACTCATATTACTCAGATATTACTCAGATATTACTCAGATATTACTCAGACATTACTCAGATATTACTCAGATATTACTCAGACATTACTCAGATATTACTCAGACATTACTCAGATATTACTCAGATATTACTCAGACATTACTCAGATATTACTCAGACATTACTCAGATATTACTGAGCTTCCAGATATTACTCAGATATTACTCAGATATTACTCAGCTTCCAGATATTACTCAGCTTCCAGATATTACTCAGATATTACTCAGATATTACTCAGCTTCCAGATATTACTCAGACATTACTCAGATATTACTCAGACATTACTCAGATATTACTCAGACATTACTCAGATATTACTCAGCTTCCAGATATTACTCAGATATTACTCAGATATTACTCAGCTTCCAGATATGACTCAGCTTCCAGATATTACTCAGATATTACTCAGATATTACTCAGCATCCAGATATTACTCAGACATTACTCAGATATTACTCAGACATTACTCAGATATTACTCAGATATTACTCAGATATTACTCAGCTTCCAGATATTACTCAGACATTACTCAGACATTACTCAGATATTACTCCGATATTACTCAGACATTACTCAGATATTACTCAGACATTACTCATATTACTCAGATATTACTCAGACATTACTCAGATATTACTCAGACATTACTCAGATATTATTCAGATATTACTCAGACATTACTCAGATATTACTCAGACATTACTCAGATATTACTCAGATATTACTCAGATATTACTCAGACATTACTCAGCTTCCAGATATTACTCAGATATTACTCAGCTTCCAGATATTACTCAGATATTACTCAGATATTACTCAGATATTACTCAGACATTACTCAGATATTACTCAGATATTACTCAGACATTACTCAGATATTACTCAGATATTACTCAGATATTACTCAGACATTACTCAGATATTACTCAGATATTACTCAGATATTACTCAGCTTCCAGATATTACTCAGCTTCCAGATATTACTCAGACATTACTCAGATATTACTCAGATATTACTCAGCTTCCAGATATTACTCAGCTTCCAGATATTACTCAGCTTCCAGATATTACTCAGATATTACTCAGACATTACTCAGACATTACTCAGATATTACTCAGCTTCCAGATATTACTCAGATATTACTCAGACATTACTCAGACATTACTCAGATATTACTCAGATATTACTCAGACATTACTCAGATATTACTCAGATATTACTCAGATATTACTCAGCTTCCAGATATTACTCAGCTTCCAGATATTACTCAGATATTACTCAGACATTACTCAGACATTACTCAGATATTACTCAGCTTCCAGATATTACTCAGATATTACTCAGACATTACTCAGACATTACTCAGATATTACTCAGATATTACTCAGACATTACTCAGATATTACTCAGATATTACTCAGATATTACTCAGCTTCCAGATATTACTCAGCTTCCAGATATTACTCAGATATTACTCAGACATTACTCAGACATTACTCAGATATTACTCAGATATTACTCAGCTTCCAGATATTACAGCGAGCCCACTCTAGTTTCTGTAAAACAGTGGTGTGGAAAATTCCTGCAGGATAGCTCTGCGTATGTACTCTAGGAGGATGATGACGCTAGCGAGAAAGAACAGGAGGTAATCACTTGCAGAGTGTGGGATCATGAGCTGGCCCCTCCCTCACCTGTTCCATCTGTCCCTCAGCTCAAGTGGCAGCCAAGGCCAGAGCTGCAGGAGAGCTTCCTTAAGCCCAGAACACACTAACACCAACACACACATGCACACACCAATAAACCCAGCAGCAAACACCCGTAACCACCAAGCTAGAATGTAGATGTTGGTATGAAACATTGGTGTTTTGGGGGTTGGGTGGAGAATGATGTGTTTGATTGTGAAAGATGATGTCTGGTAGAGAATTATGGTGTTTGTTGGAAAATGCTGGTGTCTAGTGGAACATGATGCTGCTTGACGGAGAATGTTGGGGGTTTGGTGGAGAATGATGGTGTTAGTTGGAGAATGGTGGTGTTAGTTGGAGAATGGTGGTGTTAGTTGGAGAATGATGGTGTTAGTTGGAGAATGGTGGTGTTAGTTGGAGAATGGTGATGTTAGTTGGTGAATGGTGGTGTTTGATGAAGAATGTTGGTTGTTAATGATGGATTGGTTGGAGAATTATGGTGTTTGTAAAAAAGATGATGTCTGTTGGAGAATGATGCTGTTTTATGGAGAATGTTGGGGTTTGGTGAAAAATAAATGTGTTTGGTGGAGAATGGTGGTGTTTTATGGAGAATGTTGGGGTTTGGTGAAGAATAAATGTGTTTGGTGGAGAATGGTGGTGTTTTATGGAGAATGTTGGGGTTTGGTGAAGAATAAATGTGTTTGGTGGAGAATGGTGGTGTTTTATGGAGAATGTTGGGGTTTGGTGAAGAATGTTGGTTTTTGGTGAAGAAAAAATGTGTTTGGTGGAGAATGATGGTGTTTGATGGAGAATGTTGGTTTTTGGTGAAGAATAAATGTGTTTGGTAGAGAATGATGGTGTTTGATGGAGAATGTTGGTTTTTGGTGAAGAATAAATGTATTTGGTGGAGAATGATGGTGTTTGATGGAGAATGTTGGTTTTTGGTGAAGAATAAATGTGTTTGTGGAGAATGATGGTGTTTGATGGAGAATGTTGGTTTTTGGTGAAGAATAAATGTGTTTGTGGAGAATGATGGTGTTTTATGGAGAATGGTGGTGATTGATGGGGGATGTTGGTTTTTGGTGAAGAATAAATGTGTTTGGTAGAGAATGATGGTGTTTGATGGAGAATGTTGGTTTTTGGTGAAGAATAAATGTATTTGGTGGAGAATGATGGTGTTTGATGGAGAATGTTGGTTTTTGGTGAAGAATAAATGTGTTTGGTAGAGAATGATGGTGTTTGATGGAGAATGTTGGTTTTTGGTGAAGAATAAATGTGTTTGGTAGAGAATGATGGTGTTTGATGGAGAATGTTGGTTTTTGGTGAAGAATGTTGGTGTTTGGTGGAGAATGGTGGTGTTTGATGGAGAATGTTGGTTTTTGGTGAAGAATAAATGTGTTTGTGGAGAATGGTGGTGATTGATGGGGGATGTTGGTTTTTGGTGAAGAATAAATGTGTTTGTGGAGAATGGTGGTGATTGATGGGGGATGTTGGTTTTTGGTGAAGAATGTTGGTGTTTGGTGGAGAATGACAGTGTGTATTGTATAATGATGGTGTTTGGTGGAGAATGATGGTGGATTTTGGTGTTTGGTGAAGAATGGTGATGTTTGATGGAAAACTTTGATGTTTGGTGAAGAATGTAGGTGTCTGGTGGAGAATGACTGTGTTTGGTCTAGAATGTTGATGATTGCTGGAGAATGATGTGTTTGTTTTGAATGATGGTCTTTGTTGAAGAATGTTCATGTTTGATGGAGAATGATTGTGTTGAAGAACGATTGTATTTGTTGTGAATAATGGTGTTGGTTGGAGAATGATGGTGTTTGGTGGGTAAGGGTGGAGAATGTTTGTGTTTGGTCTAGAATGTTGATGATTGCTGGAAAATGATGTGTTTGTTTTGAATGATGGTCTTTGTTGAAGAATGTTCATGTTTGATGGAGAATGATTGTGTTAAAGAACGGTTGTATTTGTTGTGAATAATGGTGTTGGTTGGAGAATGATGGTGTTTGGTGGAGAATGATGGTGTTTGGTGG
>CM038709.1:10788914-10828914 GCA_021613375.1 Megaleporinus macrocephalus
AACGGCCTTCCCGCTTTCACAGCTATGCGAAACAAGGTCAGGCGAACAATCACTGCACAGTCAGAACCATAAATATAACTGATATATATATATATATATATATATATATATATATATATATATATATATATATATATATATATACAGTACATTTATAGTACTATACAGACCGCACAGACCTTGTTTGATAAGTTGGGCAGAAATGAATTTATAGAAACAATCACTCAAAAGAAAAAAAAAAAGATCCAAGGCCCAGACAATTATTTCACTTCAAACCTCGAGTAGCTGATTGATATTTGGACTCTCACCAAAAGAAAAAAAAAAAACGTGCAAATTAGCTTGATGTGTGCAGACTGTAAAAAAGGAACTGTTGCGAGAACATCAAGACAGCCGCTGCTTTTGTAGTCAGCCTTTCTGAGGACTTAAAATCATTTGTTCTTCCAACATTAGGCTGCCAAAATATGCTCAGCCTACATGACAGTTACAGTATCTGGCACTCGGATGAAACGACTTTTCATCATGTAAACTGAGACTTGCCCAGCGATGCTCACGCGTTCAGCAAAAGGAATCAAACCCCAGTCGGCTGGAGTTGTTATCCGCTATGCTATGCAACCTGCAATCTAAAGGCCAGAGGAGTGATGTTACCCCATTCTATTAATTTCATACCGTGTGCTTTAGGAGGTTTAATGAATAGTACAAACACAAGCAGTTTCTAATGGTTACCTAAATTACCAGTGGGCTGGACCCTGGCAACCCCATTCTGAGAGAAAGGTAATAGGAATCGCCAACTTATATGCGATATAATAGAAATCTTTAGTGCAGTTTCTGGAACAAAACTTTGCCTCTAGGGTCGAGGGGCCTAGCAGTAGATACAGAGCCGGCTCTAGTGGGGTGCAGGTAACGCAGAGGTAACACACGGTATTTGATAAGGGTTTGTTGATTGGGGACTGGTGGAAAGGTCGGAGAGTAAATGAGAGTATAGAGAGTATAGAGAGAATAGACCTCAGCACATAGTCCAACGTTAATTTTTATGTTTAATTTTCTTTCTCTCAAATATTTTTCTTTTTTCTTTTTAACTGAGACAGAGGCTTTCCCTCGGGGAGTCAATACCGTGGGCTGGACCCTGGCAACCCCATTTTGAGAGAAAGGTAATAGAAATCGCCGACTTATATGACGTTTTAAGATAAATTTTTAGAGCCGTTTCTGGAATAAAACTGTGCCTCTAGAGTCGACGGACCTAGCAGTATATACGGAGCCGTCTCAGGTGGGGTGCAGGAGTAAGGCATGGTAAAGAAAAACAGAAGCTGGACGAACGGACCTCAGCACACAGTCCAACAGCACTTTTAAACCTCATTCTTCATTTGTATGTTTAATTTTCTTCTTTTAACTGATTTATTTTAATGCTTTGTTTCTTATTTCTTTATTAATGTAAAGCACTTTGAGTTGCCACTGTGTATGAAAGCTGCTATACAAATAAACTTGCCTTGCCTAAATTCCCTAGTTACTTCTGCTCCAGGTATTAAAGTGTACCTATTGTGCTTATTGTCAATGTAGATAATTAAATTTGTGGGGTCTACTAGCACAATGCTTTGATTTTCTCATACTGCACGTCTATATTCACGCTACTGTCTGAAACTCTGTCTGTATCTTTGAGTGTGCTCTGATTGGTCAGCTCACCCACTCTGTTCTGACTGCTCATTCATCAGAGCAGCTTCCTGCTACAAGCTCCCCCACAAGCTCCTGGAGCAGGGTGTTTCAGCTTGCTGGTAGGCGGGCAGTAAGGATTATGCAATGAGATGATGTCATCTTGTAACAGAGAAAAAGGTTGGAATTTAAGCGTAGTGTTTCAGGCCGCTGCTATTGGCTTTATAACTTTGCAGAACTTTCCATTCACAAAAAGCTACAAGACACTAAAGGAAAGAGTAAAGCTGGAAGAGCTTAAGCCTGAAGGTGCCCTTTAACCAGGCTGGTTGAAGGCTGTCTAACGTAATTACACTGAAATGGCAAACAAGTTCTAGATGTTAAGCCAGGACTATGCAGACTAGTCGGCTTGTTGACTTTACTTCTCATTGATGTCTCCTCAGATAAGAATCTGCATTACTTCAACATACTTCAAAGATATTACATTTATAACTAAAAACATAACTTTCCTGAAGGAAGTGCTAAGAACAAATATAGATGAATAAACAAGTAGAGGAGTGCAGATCAGTGTATTTGGGGACCTGCCCTGAGTGAGTAAATACAGTTTGGAGATTGTAGGTTTAATAAAAACATAAAATTGGGGTGCGCTCAAAAATGAATGGGACTCTATGAGGGGAAAAAAGAGGGATGGAAAAAAGGCACAAACAGACGAGTGCGGGTCAAACCAACACTATAGTCATGGTCGGGTGTCTACCCTAAGTCAGTGTGTGTGAAATGGTATCTATCGGTCCAGCAGAAGTTCAGTAGATTGGTGTGCACTTTTCTGTCCTATTCATTCTCTATGGGAAAAAACTCTGGAAAAAATCCATTGTTTTCCGGAATCCATGCATCCAAAAAGCTGCATACAAGAAGATCTTACAGAAAGCAAACGAATAATAGTCATAACTCTTTGCTATTTGTTTACGTACACAGAGAAATTTGACCTCTACATTTAACCTATCCGTGCAGTGAAATACACACATATTAGTGAACACACACACTGGGGGGCAGTGAGCACACCTGCCCACAGTGGCTCACAGTCCTATCCACAGATCCTGGGGAGCAGTTAGGGCTTTAGTGTCTTGCTTCAGTCGTGCCCTGTTGGTTCAGAGGATCAAATCGGCGACCTTCCGACCACAAGACCAGTTCCCTAACCTCGAGTTCAGGACGGCCCCCTCTCAGATAACTGATAGTGTTATCTCTGTTTTCTGGAAGAGAACGGTAAAAAGTCCTGTCTAATTGAGAACAAAGACCTCTAGTGCTGTAAAGTCGGTTACGCTTATTTTTGAGATCTGGTGCTCTAAATATCTACGGCTCTCTGTACGGCGCGCCTAAGTCAGATACTAATCTCTGCTTCCCTGAAGGCTAACAATGAGATCCAGAGCTGGTTGGAAAGCATTTAAGCATGGTGTACATGTTATTGTACATGTTATTGTTCTTCTATTAACAGTGCTGTAACAACAGAACAACCAAATGATATAGTCTATGAAATGGGGAGATATACAAAGTATTGTATATTACTTCTTATATATTATAATTTTTGCTGCAAAATTGTGAATTGTGTACATTTACAGGTCTCATATTTCTACAGGAAGTTTATTATTTGTGTCTTTCTTTTTTTCAATGTACTATAATGTCAGAAACTAAAAAGAAAAGAATTTGCAGAAGAATTTCTTTTTGTTTTTAATTTTATTTGAAACAAGGTGGCACAGTGCAGATGGTGACACACACACACACACACACACATTGCTGGTGCCCCACTTAGTGTGTTTTGTGGGGCACCTCTGGCACTGAGAGGGTCCCAGCTGTGCCCGCACGTCACCGGGCCCACACACTCACACAGATGAATGTTTTTGGGCGTGAACGTGCATCGTTATTCACACGGTGTGCTGAGTCTGGACATGTGTGGGGTTCTCTGGTACCAGCTCACAGCAGGGAGGGCCTCGTAATATTATTTTGTGATTTGAAATCACCTTTCTACATTAAAAACATATTAAAAACCCATTTCATTTCAGCTTCTAGTGGTCTCGGCTGCACTGAAGCACTGGGCTGATGGAGCCTTTAGATAGAGCTGCAGGTGAGGTGTTTTATTTATTAGATATAGTACTGTTTATAAAAAATAGGTGCTGTTTATTTACATTTACATTTACATTTACGGCATTTAGCAGACGCTCTTATCCAGAGCGACTTACTAAAGTGCTTAGTGTTGGTTAGAGTATGAATCTCTATCTAGTACAACAGGATTAAAAGTCCAAACCACTCTTATACTCAAACACTGCCATAAACACAGGGCCAGTGCTGATACCTAGAAAAAAGACAATGCAATACCTAAGACTGGAACACCTACAGAGAAGAGAACAAATACAAGACTACATACAGTACAAGTGCAGTACTTAGCCAGTGCTCCTAGAAGATAAAGTGCAATTAGAGTTTATACCATACTTTAGTATATTAGTGATTATAAGTGCTTTACAAAGAGCTGGTGGTCTTCAGTCTGCGTTTGAAGACCGCGAGAGAGTTCGCTGTTCGGACAGCCAGTGGAAGTTCCACCATCTGGGTGCCAGGACAGAGAAGCGTTTTGTTGCGTGTCTTCCATGAATCTTAAGTGATGGCGGGTCAAGCCGAGCCGTACTTGAAGCCCGAAGGGCTCGAGGTGCGGTTCGACTTTGGTTTTGGTTAAATAACTAAAGTATTTTAGTTACTCAATAACTTTGGTATTTGGTTAAATAACTAAAGTATTTTAAGTTAGTGAGCTAAACTGGAGGATTTAGTCTGGCTGCAGTGAGTGTACTGAAAGTATTTAAATGTTGTCTTGTATCTCCATTTTTGTTGGGTTTCTTTTTCACTTTTGACATAAGTTAAAAATGCTTTTTACATGAATGGACCAGAAGAATTGACCCAGAACGTCTGTTTAAGATAAAGTAAGATAAGATAAGATAAGATAAGATAAGATAAGATAAGATAAGATAATCCTTTATTAGTCCCACAGTGGGGAAATTCACCGTGTTACAGCAGCAAATGGATAACAAGGCACTCAGTACAAAAAATAGATAAATAAACAGTACAGTATATACAATATAAATAATAAAAAGTCAAGAACTCTTAAGATCGTATTAACAAATAATTGCACAGGGCTTAAGGAAAAATATTGCACATTACATTACTAAAAAAAAATCTATTATCTGTAAGTGTGTAGAGTTTAAGTGTGTGTGTATGTAGTCCGCTGTGTATATGTGGTCTGCTGGGAACAGTACTGGTTGTAGAGTCTAACAGCAGCAGGAAGGAAGGACCTTTCCATAGACTGTCATTAAAAGAATAAGTCATATTAAGTTTTATTGAATAATTCCAGAGCATTTCTTTTGGTCCATTTCCCATTAAATTCTGACACAACGCAAACGGCAGCCAGTCTTTGTGATGATGACGATGAAAAGATGAATAAAGCAATGAAAACTCTTTTTATTCAGTTATAAAAGAAACGTGAGTCCATTCTTTGAGAGGCTTGTGACAGGCTCAGAGAACCTTTAGAGGGAGCGACTGCAAATCTGAATGAGGCATTGAGGCCACTAAAACTATCAGCGAGCCAACTGGCCATGGTTTGGTGTTGACCTTGTCAAACAGAATTACAGGTCAGGTAGACTGAATTATCAACTTAATACTGTTCACTAACACTGACCTACTGACTTTATCTCTCGGTCATGAGTGTAAAGGGCAGCCTTGGCCTGATTTGTCTTGTAAATCCAGAAAAGCAGTTCACAATGTGCTATTTAAATACTTACGCTAAAAAAACATATGGAAGTGCCTAAAGTCTGTGTATGTGGACAAATGTCCTCAATAAAAAACAGAATTGATAGTGTTTTAACACTGAAATCTTTTGGTAGGACATTTTACTATAAATGTCAACTAAAAGTCAACTATTGTTTTATGTAAGTTACTGCCCTGAGGCTAATTCATTCATCCATACAGGCCTTACAGTATTTATATACAGAACGGTTATTCACTCTTAAAATATCAATGACATGATTAAGAGGGGAATTTCACTGATTATTCAATAAAAAAAGATTGGTTTGGTATGAAACACACTGTAAAGTCAGAACTGTTCACAGTGGTGGTAATGGGAATCCGACGACTTCTAAAAGCCCCCTTGTAGAAAATTACTACATGAAATGGTTATGAACGCAATACCTGATGTGTTATGATTTAGGTAGGTGTTAAGAGTAATAAAAACATAAAGCATTTTTTTAACTCGTTCATGGTGGAGAGGTACCCACACAGGGCTGTACAGCAGAAATTCCCAAAGAAAAAGTATTGTTTTCTACTTCACCCAGAGGTGGGTTACATTTCCTGAAGTGCATGTACTTTAGTAAAATACTGATACACTTGTCATCTGTTGAATATTTATCTAAGAGCAATACTTCTACTTATTTTACTGCTTTGTGAGGCAGTCCTGACCTGGAGGTTTGGGAAGCAGCTTTGTGACCAGAAGGTCGATAGTTCGATCGCCTAAACTGAAAGGACACGACAAAAGTGCCCTGGAGCAAGACACCCAACCCCACACCACTCCTTGGGCTGCCTACCACTCCAGGCAAGAGTGCTTAAGGCCCCCTAGTATGTGTGTTTACTAATGTGTGTATATGTGGGTGTATCACTGCCCTAGTGTGTGTATGTGGGTGTTTTCACTGGTGTGTGTGTGGGGGGGGGGGTTTACTGCCCCATAGTGTGTGTTTTTACTGGTGTGTGTGTATGTGTGTGTTTCACTGCCCACTAATGTGTGTGTTCACTAATGTGTGTGTATGTGGGTGTTTCACTGCCCCCTAGTCTGTGTGTTCACTAATGTGTGTGTATGTGGGTGTTTCACTGCCCCCTAGTCTGTGTTTTCACTGGTGCGTGTGTATGTGGGTGTTTCACTGCCCCCTAGGGTGTGTGTTCACTAGTGTGTGTGTGTGTATGTGGGTGTTTCACTGCCCCATAGTGTGTGTTTACTAGTGTGTGTGTATGTGGGTGTTTCACTGCTCCCTAGTGTGTGTGTTTACTAGTGTGTGTGTGTATGTGGGTGTTTCACTGCCCCATAGTGTGTGTTTACTAGTGTGTGTGTATGTGGGTGTTTCACTGCTCCCTAGTGTGTGTGTTTACTAGTGTGTGTGTGTGTGTGTGTGGGTGTTTCACTGCTCCCTAGTGTGTGTGTTTACTAGTGTGTGTGTGTATGTGGGTGTTTCACTGCCCCATAGTGTGTGTTTACTAGTGTGTGTGTATGTGGGTGTTTCACTGCTCCCTAGTGTGTGTGTTTACTAGTGTGTGTGTGTGTGTGTGTGTGTGTGTGTATGTGGGTGTTTTACTGCCCAATAGTGTGTGTTTACTAGTGTGTGTGTATGTGGCTGTTTCACTGCTCCCTAGTGTGTGTGTTTACTAGTGTGTGTGTGTGTGTATGTGGGTGTTTCACTGCCCAATAGTGTGTGTTTACTAGTGTGTGTGTATGTGGCTGTTTCACTGCTCCCTAGTGTGTGTGTTTACTAGTGTGTGTGTGTGTATGTGGGTGTTTCACTGCCCAATAGTGTGTGTTTACTAGTGTGTGTATGTGGGTGTTTCACTGCTCCCTAGTGTGCGTGTTTACTAGTGTGTGTGTGTATGTGGGTGTTTCACTGCCCAATAGTGTGTGTTTACTAGTGTGTGTGTATGTGGGTGTTTCACTGCCCCCTAGTGTGTGTTTTCACTGGTGCGTGTGTATGTGGGTGTTTTACTGCCCCCTAATGTGTGTGTGTGTGCGTGGATGTTCATTGTTCACTCACAACAAGAGTCAATGCTTTAAAAATCCGGGTGTTGTCTTTGATCCTCATTTAAAATGTAGTACATATTAAGAAACTTCTTCAGACCAAGAAATATTACAGAGATCAAACAAATCCCATCTTTTAAAGACTTTAAAGAATTCTTCATGCATTTGTCTCATCTCATATGGACCACTGCAGTGCCCTATATACTTGTCTCAGTCAAGGAGCTTTGGCAAGACTTCAAATGGTTCAGAACCCAGCTGTTCAGCTTGTAACGAGAAAACTAGACAGAGAGATCACGTCAGTCCAGGTCTAGCCCCTCTCTACTGATTGATTTGAAAGTATTGGTGCTTTATAAAGTGAACCCCCCAAATACATTTGTAAACTACTAGTCTACCTTACAACAACCGGGTCACAATAAAGGGCTTGTCATTCCTAGAACTACACTAAAGATAAGTTATGGAATAGTCCTCCCCTTCATGTCGGATTCCCAGTGTCCACATCTTTTTTTTTTTTTTTTTTAGGTTTTAAAACAACGCAAATAACAAAGACAAAAGGAAGACATACATGTCCTTAATATAAACTAATAATACTATTATTAATACTATTATTATTTAATTTGTAGGTTTTTTTTTTTTCTAAAAGTATACAACTCTTTATTTTGTTAAGCCACATCCCAAAAGGAATGTGTCCACATCTTTCAAGAAATGCCAAAAAACATACTATTATTCTCTAACTACTGTCTGTGTTTGACTTTTTTTATTATGTTATGTTTTGATTTTACGCATTATAAAGCGCCTTGTCTTAAAAAAGTGTTATACAAATAAAGTATACTTACTTTTACTTGCATTAGTATTTTACCCAAGTATCAATACGGCAACCATTTCACCCCGAACCCACTTTGATTGACTCCCGATGACTGAATTATGCAGAAATTCTTTTTAAAAAATCTCATTTAACTTTCAAAAGTGTGTTTTAAATGGAGGCTGAGGCCCAAAAATAAAAAAAAACTGGAGCAATTAAGAGCATTTAAAAGCATCGTTGGATCCCTCAGTAGGGTTCCTGCCCTGAAAAGCCTCTCAGGAAGATCGCACTCCAAATCAGAGCAGATTTGCATTTCTCTTAATAGCGTTTGAGGCTAATTCCATCAGAACGGTGCAGAATGACCGCGGCGCAGAATGAGAGAATGAGATGTTTAATTTCTATTAGGCTAAAACGGGTTTTAAGCGGGTTTTAATGGCTCCACCCCCGGAGCCCAGATTCTATTACCCTTCAGACGGCTGCTGGAGTCAGGTAGCAGCATTCATCACACACACACACACACACACAGAGGGACACAGCACTCGGTACTGAACTCTGTATGTGTGTGTGTACAGACAGAGAACACAGATTTTCTGTGTGTGTGTGTGTGTATATGTCGAGGGGGGTTATTGGGGGCTTTGTACAGAGGGAAACCTGTGTGTGTGTGGAACAGATGGGTGTAGCCCCGCCCCCTCGGGTCAGGTTACTGATGGAGGACACACACTCACACACTTCTCCTGTTAGTACGAGTGTGAGACACGTTGAAAACCACTCACAGAACTGTCTGCTGTACATTGTTTTGGCCCTAAGCTCTGATTTGAATATAATTTGAATATAAATACATTCTTCTCACATGCAGCTGTGACCCCCACTTAGTCAAACGACATGTTTTACTGATTTTCTAAGTGTAAATAAGTTAATACACCAATACATGAAACAATTAAACATTTATTTGCTGAGTTTAACATGCTGGAAAAGAATAAAAGTGGGAAAATAAAATATGCCTTCATTTTTATGTATTTATTTATTTTTATTATACTTGATTTTAATCTCAGCAAATTAACAGTGACTTTGCATCAACATGTGTAGACGTGTGCTCTCTGTGATCTCTGAGGATGTGTCACTTACTTTTCACTCAGAAAATCAGCAAATGATGGAAGGTACATACTGTTAAAAGGGAAGATCATTTTATATCAAGATCATTGATACAATTTTAAAAATAGTTAAAATATTTCCAAATGAACTAATATTGAAAAGCATGAAAAAATAAAAGCTTTGGTGGTATATCAAAGATGTCTATGCATCATATTACAGACATATCTACTGAAGTTACCATGTTAACCAGCTAGCCCTGGCCCGTTCTGTCTTGTAATACCAGTTTGTACCTGAAGAGGCAACAATGAGTCAGTGTAGCATTGAGTCCTCACATAAGCAGTTGAAAGAACAAGCTCTTGGCAAGAAAACACATTAAAAAAAATACAAATTAGTGACAAAAATAACAGCAGAACAAGAGTTATCATTAGTGCTGCTGTCACTGGAGACGCTCTTGGAGAGGAAAGAGATAAAGTTTGAAGTTGAACTCATTATGATTCTACAGATGGGTAAGTTAAAGGTGGGCAGGGACGTTTCTGAAAAAGACGGCATCTAGAAGGCAGCATATATTACTCCAAAAAAATGCTAATGGTGCTTTTTGGAGGTTACTCACTAATACTCCCCCCAGCACACATACCATAACAGTCACTGGCTTTTAAACTTTACACTAGTAACAACCTGCATGTTCCAGTTCTTCTTTAGCCTGGAGAACATGACGTCCATTATTTCCAGAAACAATTTGAAAGGCTGACTATCTAAAACACAGCATTGTTGCTGGTTGTTGTTGGTATATGACGTCTACTTTTTAGTTCCAATGATTTTGGGTTTTCTACAATATTTGAACACGACAATGATTGTTTACATTGTGTGAGAATTTCATGATGAGTGGACCAATAGAAAGTGCTCCAAATTAGCTCAGAAAAATCTGGTTCCATTGACTTCTATTGAAAGTAAAGTATGTTTTTGGTCTCTCGTGTAAAGTTGCAATTTTGAAGATACTTGTTTTTCATTGGACAGCGAAGATATGTGGATACAGTGATCGACAGTGTTCATAAACACAGTTTTTCTGAGTAGTTCTGAGCCCCTCTGGTGATATCCATCACAGAACATGCCGCTTTTTAGGACAGGTCTGTCTAAGAGGTTGAAGGTGACGGGTATTCTGTTGTGGTCTTAAGCTTTTTTCATTTAGATTTCTATAAAATCCCTACAGTGTTGATGATATTCTGCACTGTAGGGGTGAAAAGGCTACAAGCCACATCTTTGCCATTCCAGTCCGAGGAATGTTTATTTTAAAAAAAGATGGATTATTTGCTGATGCATTTTTGGCAAGGTGACGATCCGGGATCCATCCTCATTCATATTTGCTCGGACTTTTCTGAATACTCTTTTCATATCCAAGTCTGACTGCAACACGTGTTAGAACAGTGATGCTATTCTTAACTGCCTGTCCTATCTTTATTTCTGATTCCATTATGTTGTGGCTGGTTAAATAAACACACTGACCTAAAGGGGTGTGCGATATATATCATCTACCGTAATATCTTAAATTGCCGTGGTAACGATGTGCGAGCTGACGGTATTGAGTACACTACTGACTGGGAAAAAAACAACAAAACGACTCGACTCCACACGTTCACTACTTCATGCTTTAGTAGAAGCTGCTGCGAGTCCACATTGAGAGTGCCCATACTGTGTGCTAGCATAGGCTAAAGCTATCATAGCTGCCTAAACAACACACCTAAAGCTGAAAGTGAGTGAACACACTGCACCAGAGGACGAAACTCAGACACCGCCAGCCTCGCAGTCTACCGCCTTAGATTTAACACCTAGATGAGGATCGTGGAGCTGGTCTGGATCTGAAAAGACTGACGTTGATCAGAAGATGGCCGTTTACAGACTTTGTAAGAAAACAGATGTTAAAGATCTAAACTAACCTGTTCCATCATCTCCCAACAAACCACCACACAGAGTATGAAGAGCATTGGCAGCCCGCCATCCATGGATGGATGGTTGGATATTAATTAATATCCTTTAAAAAGATAGCAAAATATAACACTTTTACAAACACATTTAAAAATGTTTGCAAAAGTAAAATATCGTTTATTATCGTTATCGACAAAATTACAGAAAATATCAAATTATTTTTTGTCAATATCGCACAACCCTACTGACATATGTACTTACTGTATTAATACTACTAGAATATTTTTAAAATAATGTGTTTTACTGAGAAAATAAAAGCTTCCTGGAGAAATGGCTTTTTTAAATGTAATAATGTACTTATTTACTTATTTATTACTTATTTAATAACGTATTAATTTATGTGTGCTTGCCTAGTACTTGTTAAATCTTCAATGTTTTAGTTGTCATATGGTTATATTGTCTAAATTGCTGTAAATCAAATTAATATAGAATAACTCAATTTCTTTATCCTCTTTATCTCAGACATCAGGCAGTGTATTTCATGTAACAACTTTCTGTGATGGAGTTTTTAGTGGTGGACGTCTGGTTTCATTCTCCACCACTGTGAACAGTTCTGACTCTGTAGGTTTCTCTTAAATTGAGTGTTTCACAGTAAACTGCTGTAAATGACCTTGTTTACTTATTAGCATTTAAAGTTTCATTGAAATGCTGCTTTAACAGTGATGTAGCCGCTGGTGGACGTCAGTGTCATGCCGAGTTTTGAAAGGAGCCTGCAGAGATGTGGGCTGCAGCTTTAAACATAAGAAGCAGGACTTAATTCACTGACTCTACGCTTGTGTAAGAAGTTCAGCCATGATTTAAGACTATTTCTACATGTATTTAATGAAGGAGGAGGTAAAGCCATGACAGGCCTTACATTGAGATAAATCTGCATGCCTACATGACTGCAGAAGCTGAGAGCATCTCGCTAAATTATTAAAAACTGCTGCAATTAAGGGCTTCTAACAGTTCATCAGGTGTTAGGGTGTTGGTTTTTGTGCTGCTGCTTCGACGTCTATTCATAATTTTGGACAGTTTGAGCATATTCCTGAAAAGAAAGCAGATGATGAATTAACATTCAGCTGTGGCATTCTCCAGCTTAAAATATTGATTTGCCTTGAGACACAGCTAATGGCACACAGGATGGGGACGGGCGTGTGTACTGAAGAGCGAACAATGTGGTAGAACATTGCCTGAGGGCCAACATTAGCGTTCCTCGGCCACCAGTAAAGCCCTGAGGGGGCAGAAATCACCCTAAACCCATCAGCCGCTGACCAGAGAGAGCCAGACTCCATATGGACCGGAATGAAAGAAAAAGCTGAAATCTTAATAAGTGCATTTCATTGGATATGGATTGCAGAAATCCTACGATGTCTGATAAGATATTACGTGTGAAATGTCCAAAGAACATGACACGACCTACACATTATCATTATTAATGCATAAACTTTGCACTGTCTTGTGCATGTGTGTGGGCGCATATGTATTTAGCTCCTTGTGGGGACCAGGGTTAGGGTTAAATTTGCATTAATTTTCGCAATTTTGGTAAACAATAACATTTTTGTTTGCAAATAAATACATTTCTTTTATGGTCAAAACTATGTTGTTCAGTTTTCAGGAGGAATTTCAGAGGTTACGGTCAGTGAAAGTGGGTGAAAACTGGCATTTCCAAAACTTGAGTTCAAAAATTGAATAAAAGCTACAAAGAAAACTGGGCTCCTAACAACCACCTGGAAGATCTGACAGACACCAAAGCTGTCCCCATCAGATTAACAGCACTTAAAGCATCTTTAAGCTCTAAGAGAATATCAAGCTTCACTTGGTCCCTTGGTCAAATCTGATAACATCCACAGGAGTTTCTGTCCATCTTTCCACTGTGAGAAGACACCTCTGAAAGGGGGTCTGAAAGGATGTGTAGCTGTTCAAGAAGCTCCTCACTGAGAAAAGGAGATACAGACCCATCAAACAAAGAAGCAGTGGACAGAACAGTGGACTGACAAGCTCAGAGTCCAGAACCTCAACACCACTGAACGTGTTTGGGGTTATTTGGATGGTGAGAAGCAGAAAATGCTGAACCAACTTCTAAGACTGAACTTTGGAGGTTGTGTGTCTTTGAGAAACTGAAATGGAGTCTCCTGAAAAGAAAGGAAGCTGTAATAAATAGTGGACACAATAAACACAGAGATGCACATGGTCCTCCTCCCTTCAGAGTGATGCTAGTCAACATAGGACACTTCTCCTCCGAGTGTGCTGAGACGGTGGGTAGAACTGCTTGTGAATAAATTTAAAACAAATTCAAAAAGATTGAAAAACTATTAAAACAGATTTCCAGAAAGGAAATGTAGTATTTCATTAGTATTTATGTACTTTGAACTAATTGACACAACTTTCATCAACATTTCATGTTGACATGAAAATATTACCTCCCATTTTCAATGTTCATCATTTTATGTTTGGGCTCTACTATAACAGATTTTCCCAAAACACAATATTTTCCTCATACTGTACGTCTGTATTCACGCTCTATGTCTGAAATGCTCTGTTGGAGCTCCTGTGTCTTTAAGCCCCGCCCCTTGATTAGCCCAGTGTGCTCTGATTGGTCAGCTTACAGCAACATCCTGCAACATCCAATCCTTTTGCTGTCATATCAGTCTGAGCTAGAATCAGATTCTGTAGAACAAGTTGGTAGGCCCACCTTAGTGTTGGCAAGCATTAAGGATAGTGTTACGAAGTGACATCACCATGTAAAAGAGAAAAGGCCAGGATTTTCAAAGAGAAGTTTAAAAAATCGACAACATACTAAAAGAAAGAGAAGCACCGGAAACTGTGTGTGTGTGTGTGTGTGTGTGTGTGTGTGTGTGTGACTTACCGGTGACATCAGTACGTATATCAGCGAGTTTGAACAGTGGAGCCACCTGATCAACATAGATCTGATACGCTTCCTTCTTGTGACTGGAGGGGTTTACAAACACCTTCAGAGACTTAGGCCTGCTCTGAAAACCTGCACAGAGAGAGAGAGAGAGAGAGAGAGAGAGAGAGAGAAAGAGAAAGAGAGAGAGAGAGAGAGGGAAGTAGAGAGACATGTCAAGCCAGGACTGGACAGGGACAAATCATACACGTGTATAAAGTATGTATACATTATCAATACTAGATAGTTTATTATATATAATTTATTGCGTTGCAGTAGTTAATGTAAAGATTCCAGGTGTTTCTTCTTCATTTCTATTGGTCCATTCAGCACTAATGTAAAGGGCAGCTTTTCTAACTTATACTGTGTCTCTTTCTTTTTTCTTTCTTTCTTTCTTTCTTTCTTTTTTTCTTTCTTTCATTTTTGCTGTTTTATTTTATTTTCCTTCCTTCCATTTCATAATTCCCTTCTTTCTTTCTTTTTACTTTAATCCACATTGTCTTTCTTTTTTCATTCTTTCTTTTCTTTTTACCTTCTTTCTCTTTTTCTCTTTTATTTTACTTTCTCTTAAATTCAATTTTCTTTCTTTTTTTCTTCCTTTCTTTTCTGCTCTCTCTCTATATATCTTTCAGTACTGCAGAACTGAAGAACAGTTCATGATTAGGATTATAAAAGAGGAGGGTGTGTAGGATCGATAGAACCCCCCCCAAACACACACACACACACACACACACACACACACACACCTTCTCACTCTTACTTTCTCTCTCACTCTCTCTCTTTCTCTCTCTCTCTCTCTTGTACCCCATTACACCCCTCGTTACTCTAATCCAGCCCCTGAAGGCTCCACCCTGAAGATCCACCCATACGCCCTGTTGACATCAGCGCACGCGGGTTATGAGTGGGATCACCTGAGGTCACACTTCACACTGAGCAGAGAGAGGGAGGGAAGTGGGGGGAGAGAGAGGCAGTGAGAGAATGAGAGAGAGAGAGAGAGAGAGAGCTGAAAGAAAAACTGGTTAAAGAAGAGAGCAGAAAAAAAGAAGACAGAGAGAACTGGGGAGAAGACAGAGAGAGAGAGGGACAGAAAACAGGAAAAAATGGGGAAAGAAGATAGACAAGGAGAGAAAGGAGAGAGTGAGAAGAATAGAAAGAAGACAGAAAGAGAATGGGAGAAAAAACTTTTAAAAAAGAGGGAGCAGAGAGAGAAAAAAGATAGAGAAGAAGAAGAGAGAAACAGAGAGAGAGAAAAAGAAAGAAAAGACAAAAAAACTGAAAGAAGAGAGAGAGAAGAGAGAGAAATGGAGAACAGAATAAGAAAATGAAAAGAGAAGAGAGAGCAGAAGAAAGAGGAGACTGAGAGAAATGGATAGAAGACAGAGAGGGAGAAGGAGAGAAATGGTAAAGGAGAGAATGAGAGAGAATGGGAAGGAAAGAAGGGAGAGTCAGTTATAAGTTTAAATTAATTTACACATAAATAAATGAATAAAAACCTGATCAGAACTAGACACACATATTAAATCCCCCCCAGATGAAATGCCTCCTGTCCTCCAGTTCCAGACATCAGGTTTCAGTGTCCAGCACTCGTCCAGTGACATTCAGTACATTTTCTTTTAATCAGGTCTTGATTTAAAATAAAGGCTCATCAGAATATATTGTAATTTCTTCTTGGCTCTGAAGAAAGCAAGCCTTCAGTCCGCTTGTGTTTATGCATGTTGCTGCAGTGCACTGAGAGGGGCCTGCCTCGGCGCTGTGCGCTGTTACTATGGTGCATAATCCTGCGGTAGCGCGAGCGCTGTGCAGCCGCTCTGAGGAGCTGGATCTCAGAACGGAACTCGCTCTCAGGTTTCATCCTGAACCGTGTTTGTGCCAGAGCGAAAGGCCACAGCGATTAACGGAGGCGCAGCCACTGGCGTGGACTCACGTGTGGTAATTACACACACACTGACCTTTTACAGCCAGCGCCTCATCTGAATACCGCCTTAAACACCATTTATCACACGGCCGATCTGCGGCGGCCTGTTGCAGCAGCGTTGCGTCAGTGCAGGGGATGCTAAAGGAACAAAGACACGTGTTTGGGGTGAAAGTGTATGTTCTGTGTTACTGCATATCATCTCAAGCTCGAGTCCTGACGAGCAGAAGCGCTGCATGCACTGCTGCTCACTGCAGCTGCACTGATTAGTTAATGAGTAAATTCAGCTGCTTTAAGGTCACTCATTGCTGACACAGGTGTTCAGTTGCACAACATACAGAAAAGCACTGACCAATAAAATGGGACGCTCTGCAGCAGCTGCACATGGGCCTAAGGTCACCATGCCCGATGCCAAGGACAGACTAGAGGGGTCTAAAGCCCCCCAGCATTGGGATGTGGAGCAGTGGAACTGTATTCTCTGGAGTGACTGAGCTCCATCCAGCGCCTGTGGGATGAGCTGGCGTGCAGATCTTCCAGCATCCATACCTGACCTCACTGTTTTAATAGCCTTAATTTCAGATGGAACACTAGAGGAGCAGGTGGCTATAAAGTTCTGGAGAGAGAGAGAGAGAGAGAGAGAGAGAGAGAGAGACAAAAGGAAAGAAGACAAAAAAATGAGAGAATAGAGAGAGAGACAAGAGAAAATGGAGAAAGAGAGAGAGCAGAGAGAGAATATTGAAAAGAGAAAATAGAGAAGAAGAGGAGAGAAACAAAGAGAGAAAAAAGCATAGAAGAAAGACAAAAAACTAAGAGAAGAGAGAAACACAAATGGAGAAAAGAGAACAAAATGAGAAAATGGAGAAGTAAGAGGAAGCAGAAGAAAGAGAAGACAGAGATAATGGAGAGAAGACAGAAAAATGGGGAAAGAGGAGAGAGAGGAGAGAGAGAGAGAGAGAGAGAGAGAAATGGAATGAAACAGAAAGAGAATAGGAGAGAAAATGGAGAAAAGAGAGAACAGAGAAAGATATTGAAAACAAGAGAGAGAAGAAGAGGAGAGAAACAAAGAGACACAAAAGGATAGAAGAAAGACAAAAAATGAGAGAAGAGAGAAACACAAATGGAGAAAAGAGAACAGAATGAGAAAATGGGGACGAAAGAGAGAGCAGAAGAAATGGAGAGAAAACAGAGAGGGGGGAAGAAAAAACTGTGAAGGAGAGAATGAGAGAGAGAAGTTGAAAGAAGGGAGAGTCATACAACTAGTTCTAGAACGGCGTCTTATGTAATAATCAAGCTGGGCTGCTTAAAAATCCAACCAGAATAAAGCAGTACTGGCAGGTGAAGTTTATAGAGATGTATAAAATATACTGAGGACTTAAAACAATATACTTCAATATACTACACCAAAAAAGTATAGTATATTGAAGTATAGTATATACTTTTATATAGTATAGTGTGAAAAGTATAGTATATACACACCTATAAAAAGTAGTCAAAGAAAGTCAAAATACTAAAACACCAATAACTTGATATATATATATATATATATATATATATATATATATATATATATATATATATATATATATATATATATATATATATATATATATATATATATATTCAGATATTAAGAAGCTAGCAGGGCTTTACACACAGAGCATGATTCATTCATACCATTTACTGAGATATCAGTAAATGAATGAGCAGGCGTATAACTGATGATATCTTGCTGCATGATAAATCATAGTTTTATCATTAACGAAAGAAACACAACGTTACATTGGCGACCACACAACAGATCAAATGACCTTACACATGCAACACCAGAGAGATGACACTGCATTACCTGCACAAAGCCTAATGAGAGCTTCCCTGTGCTGGGATTAAATCCTGCTATCCCACAAGAACAAGACAAGAAACCTAACCATTCATCCAACCTGCCGAATACAAAACACACACAGCGCAACTCAAATAAACCTGCAAACAACACATCTTAGCACATACTCAGTGAACCCCTGTGTGGGTTTATCAAAACGTTAGCAAACACCTGGAATACAATAGCAGTGGCCTTGCTGTGCTGCTTAACAACCACCTGGGAAACAGTGCTTTTATTTTTCCAAGTAAGGATATTGCTGCTGTCGGAACAAAGCTTTGTATCTCTAAGCCTACTTTAACTTTACTATATAACGTAAGTGAATGTAAGCCTGTAATTTATTTTGCTCTACGCATCATGTAAGTTGGATATAATTTAAGAACGCAACATTTAAATTTATTTTAAATTATGTTAAAATTTTTATATATATAGTTCTAGCTAGGAAGCTACCGTGACATTGGTAGCTCATGTCCTTGAGCAGTTGGACACTGAAATCTGAAAAATGTGGAAGACGATTTTTGATATTACGTAATAGATATTCTGCTACTTAGTGTATATATATATGTGTGTGTGTGTGTGTGTGTGTGTGTGTGTGTGTATATATAACTGTCTAATGTTTTTTATTAGTCGGTCTTCAGCTTTTGGCATAATTCGAAATTTTTCCCATTATGCAAAACCCTAGCAACCACCTGGGATGTCATAACAATGGCCTAGTAACTAAGACCAACTACTCTAGCACTACTTAGAACCGAAGACTACAAAAACATTTTGTTTCCCAGTGAATTGAAAAGCAGGTTAGTTCAGGAAAACTGTGTAGAAGACAACGAGTCATCACCTCCTGCCACCCTAGTGCTCTAGCTCTAGTGTTAGTGTAAGTTCATTAGCTCTTCTGAAGAGGTAGCCTCTGTTTCGGCACAAGGACATGAGCGACCAATGTCATGGTATCTTCCGAGCGACAACGTGGCCAGCGTGTCCTCAGTGATGTAAACGACAGGGCTGTGGACATTCCATGAGGTCATTCTGGCCTAGGAGAGATGACGGTGCCCGCGTGTGACTCAGAGGCTTTAGCCGCAGCTTTCCCCGAGAGGGTCATCAAACCGTCCTAAAATGCCAGGGAGAGGAAAGAGAGGAAAGAGAGAAAGAGAGAGGGATAGATGGAGAGGGGGAGCTAGGGAGAGAGGGAGAGCATCTGTAGCAGGGTGGCTAAGAGTGTCCCTGAGGATGCTGGTGATCCGCCGCTGGGGAGCACTTCTCCCGTAATCAGCAGTAAATTACCTGCGAGTGGGGTCGGGTTACGCATTGATTTCAGCAACAAAACAAAAGCCCATCCGCTGCCCGTAAAACGCCCTCCCTCCGTGCTAATGAGAGAGAGAGAGAGAGAGAGAGAGAGAGAGAGAGAGAGAGAGAGAAAGAAAGAGAGAGAGAGAGAGAGAGAGAGGGAGAACCAGCTAAACAACACAAACTGATCCTGTCTCAGCCATATGCTTTAAACTGTAGGTTGGTTGGTGGATGGATGGATGGTTGGACGGTTGAATGGATGGATGGATATTTGAATGGACAGATTATCAGACAGACAGATGAACATATAGACGGATAGATAGATGATAATCAACTGAACCAGACTATTTTCTCCATTCATCATGAAAGGCTATAGGTCTTGTGAGCATATAGGAGCACTATATACTTCTACACTTACAGACTGTAGCTCATCTGTTTCTCTGTATACTCTGTTACCCTGTTCTTTAATAATCAGGACCCCCAAAGAGCAGGTACTATGTGGGCGATGGGTCATTCTCAGCACTGTATTGACACTGACCTGGTGGTGGTTTGTTAGTGTGTGTTGTGCTGGTATGAGTGGATCAGGCACAGCACTACTGCTGGAGTTTTTAAACACTGTGTCCACTCACTGTCCACTCTATTAGACACGCGTACCTTGCTGGTCCAACTTGTGGATATCAGAGAAGAGAGCTCTAGCTAGTTCTTCATCAGTGGTCACAGGACAATGCCCACAGGACCCTGTTGGCTGGATGGTTGGTTGGTTGGTGGACTATTCTCAGTCCAGCAGTGACACTGAGCAAGACTGCTGTGTCTGATCCACTCACTCCATCACAACACACACTAACACACCACCACCAGGTCAGTGTCAATACAGTGCTGAGAATGACCCACCACCCACATAATACCTGCTCTGTGGTGGTCCTATGGAGGTCCTGACAGGGTAACAGAGTATACAGAGAAACAGGTGGACTACAGTCCACCTACAGTGCAACTATATGGTAAGTAATATAGTTATATATATATATATATATATATATATATATATATATATATATATATATATATATATATATATATATATATATATATATATATATATCCTATAAATCCATATAAATACTCTGAAGACTGGTTCAAATCAGGGATGTGTGCAAAACATGTGGACAACTAATCCAGCTAGCTACCCAACGTAGCTCTGTAGCAGTAGTTCATAGGTCCTGCAAAGTGGACCGAACAGGGTATCAGTGATTTTAAACCACAGGAAGTAAAACTGTCCCACTGGAAGGAAACACAGGCAGTAGAGAACTTCGCAGGAACCTGCAGAAGCGTTTACCCATCTCTAAAAGAGCCATGTTTGATTGTGACCCTGTAGAATGTCCTGTACTCAAGTGTGTTGGGAATATAACAGTACTGTTTAAGAACCCTGTGTAATTTAATGCTGCTTATGTTTTTTGTTAGATGAACAAGCTGATCTAGATAAATCTAGTGTGAAGTCCAGGAACACAAGACTGACAAACAGTTTCTACTCACAGGTCATCAGGCTTGTGAACACCTCACACACTACCTCTCCAACCTCTCCTATCTGAGCTCAGATTTTTACTGCACCTTACACTCACTGTACGGCTGCTGTTATAACACTGTTTACATTCACTACTCGCACAAAAACACTATTGTTTAGATTTGTTACTTGTACTTATATTATTATACTTTATATATTTTGTAAATATTTTTTATCATTTATTTTTTTGTTATCTTTATCTATTGATGAATGGAGGAACAGCAAACTGTCTGTTTCTGCTGTGCATATGACAATAAAACTCTTGAATCTTTATTGGTGCAAGTCAATCTGACTCATGTTGTTTTCCAGTTAAACTTGAGGGTGAGTGCACAAAAACAATCAGTGCACTAATATATAAACAAAAACAACACCAATCAGCTTCA
Organism: Megaleporinus macrocephalus; assembly: GCA_021613375.1. Classification (NCBI taxonomy): domain Eukaryota; kingdom Metazoa; phylum Chordata; class Actinopteri; order Characiformes; family Anostomidae; genus Megaleporinus; species Megaleporinus macrocephalus. The sequence continues at coordinate 10,810,124 of CM038709.1, forward strand.
TGCTTATTTATAGAGATGGACCAATATGCCACGGCAGGGCTACATGTAGTTATTAGCGCAAGCAAGTCATGAAACATGATCTAAACTGGTTTATTACCATTTTTAACGAGCTCATATGAAACAGAATAAAATTTGTAACTAAATTAACAGTAAATAAACAAAGTAAATCAAACAAATATCTCCAAATACTACAATCATTACATTTAGACCCTTAATTTAAAACTAAAAAAGCTAATTAAATAAATTCAGATCTTGAATTGTTACTGCTGTTATGTTAGTACTGGTCAGATCTGGTCTGTATGGTGTTCTGGGTTGTTTGTTTTGTGTTAGCTGTGTGTGTAGCTCTGCTGTTTGCTGATACTCACTGTATTTAGCCGCGGGTGTTCTCTAAAAACTGTATCAGATTAGTAGTGTTAAATGTCTTTGTCTTAGTTCCCCAACGAGACACGTTTAATTTTACAGATTTTAAAGAGTCTGTGTCACATACGGTAAACACTGCCAGACGGATGCAACGGAACGCAACGCGAATGAAAACTGTTCTCGCGAGGCGCACTGCTTTAGTCAGTCTGTGGAAAATGGATAGGAATTTTCAGATAGGAAAGTGGTTCAGATAGGAATTGCAGGGAGCTGGCCGGAGGGGGTTTCAACGAAACACTAGCTGGAAATACAGAAATTAGGCTAATTTGTTTAACGCCATCAATTGGCTCTCGGGATCGGCTAAATTGGAGAAATATCGGCCGATCACTGACCACAAATTTTGATTAAAAATCGGCCGATACCGATACATAGCCGATCGATCTTTCTATCTCTACTTATTTACTAAAACCAGCTCCTCTTCTGGCCAAGTAGTTTGTTTATTCATCGACATGGCAAGTCAATATCTGCTGTCTTCAGTACTATTACCAGTCTATCAATAACTTTAAAGCTAGCTGGTGAAGTTAGCTAACTCAGTTGACCTACAGTTAAAGCTATAATACTGGAATAACAGATTAAAGATAAAGTACACAGATTTTATGGTGCCCAACGATTTGAAAGTATGCTTCAAACACTTTGCTTCAATTAGTAATAAGCAAAATTGTTAAGAAGGATAGAAAGACAATAAACAAAATAAAACAGAAATAAAAAATATAGAAATTAAATTATAGATATTTTTAATTTAATACAGTATGTTTTACATTTTTTATTTGTTTAGATTTTTAAGGGAGCTGTCGACAGTGTTCGTAAAGGGAGAAAGGAAAAAAAAGAAAAGAGAGAAAGTCAGTGCGCCGCGCCTGAGCAGGTTTAGCGGCTGCCCCACTGGCTGAACCCCACAAACACTCAGACAAGCTATCAGAATATTTGCTAATCCTCAGGAACAGATGTCTTATTTTTTGCCCCTGAAAATCCCCGACTGGCTGGCAAGCAGGCGGTCTCTCAGGCAGGGGCGAGAGAGGGAGAGAGGGAGAGAGAGAGAGAGAGAGAGAGAGAGAGAGAGAGAGAGAGAGAGAGAGAGAGAGAGAGAGAGAGAGATCGAGGCCTCTCTAAGCCCAGGCTGGAGGCCTCGGTGTGGGAAAGGTCAGAGGCTGAGCCTGGGGATGTGGAGGATGATCAGCCATACAGGAGATGGAGAAAAAGAGAGAGGGGGATCCGTCCTCCACCGTTCTTCTCCTCCCTCCATTGCGCACTTCCTCAGATCCCGTGCCAAGTGAGGAGCATCTGGCGGAGAGTCAGGCTCTGGCATTAGCCTGCATTAGCAGCAGGGTGCCCCGGCCCTCTCCAGATTTGAGATTTGTCCCCTCGAGCAGGGGGATCCACACACAGGAGCGGCTCCAGACGCCCCAGGACGAGCAGAGTCGGCCTGGAGAGAGACTTGGCCTCAATACCACCAACACCGTCCACTGTTTCCTACCAGAGCCATTCAAACAGAAATGATACGCCACGGGAGAGAGAGGAGAACGTCTACAGCAGCTCAGCGTCAGACCCGAGCAGAACTATAATAACACACGATCTATCTATCTTTTTATTTTCTAGTTTATATCTAACTTTTTATTTTCTAGTTTATATCTATCTTTTTATTTTCTAGTTTATATATATCTATTTATCTATCTTTTTATTTTCTAGTTTTTATCTATCTATCTATCTATCTATCTATCTTTTTATTTTTTACTTTTCTATCTATCTATCTTTTTATTTTCTAGTTTATATCTAACTTTTTATTTTCTAGTTTATATATATCTATCTATCTATCTTTTTATTTTCCAGTTTATATCTAACTTTTTATTTTCTAGTTTATATCTATCTATCTTTTTATTTTCTAGTTTATATATATATCTATTTATCTATCTTTTTATTTTCTAGTTTATATATATCTATTTATCTATCTTTTTATTTTCTAGTTTTTATCTATCTACCTATCTATCTATCTATCTATCTATCTATCTATCTATCTATCTATCTATCTATCTATCTTTTTATTTTCTACTTTTCTATCTATCTTTTTATTTTCTAGTTTATATCTAACTTTTTATTTTCTAGTTTCTATCCATCTATTTTTTATTTTCTAGTTTCTATCTATCTATCTATCTATCTATCTATCTATCTATCTATCTTTTTATTTTCTACTTTTCTATCTATCTTTTTATTTTCCAGTTTATATCTATATATCTATCTTTTTATTTTCTAGTTTATATCTAACTTTTAATTTTCTAGTTTCTATCTATCTATCTATCTATCTATCTATCTATCTATCTATCTATCTATCTATCTATCTTTTTATTTTCTAGTTTATATCTAACTTTTTATTTTCTAGTTTATATCTATCTTTTTATTTTCTAGTTTATATATATCTATTTATCTATCTTTTTATTTTCTAGTTTTTATCTATCTATCTATCTATCTTTTTATTTTTCTATCTATCTATCTTTTTATTTTCTAGTTTATATCTAACTTTTTATTTTCTAGTTTATATATATCTATCTATCTATCTTTTTATTTTCTAGTTTATATCTAACTTTTTATTTTCTAGTTTATATCTATCTATCTTTTTATTTTCTAGTTTATATATATCTATTTATCTATCTTTTTATTTTCTAGTTTATATATATATCTATTTATCTATCTTTTTATTTTCTAGTTTTTATCTATCTATCTATCTATCTATCTATCTATCTATCTATCTATCTATCTTTTTATTTTCTACTTTTCTATCTATCTATCTTTTTATTTTCTAGTTTATATCTAACTTTTTATTTTCTAGTTTCTATCTATCTATTTTTTATTTTCTAGTTTCTATCTATCTATCTATCTATCTATCTATCTATCTATCTATCTATCTATCTAACTATCTATCTTTTTATTTTCTACTTTTCTATCTATCTATCTTTTTATTTTCCAGTTTATATCTATCTATCTATCTTTTTATTTTCTAGTTTATATCTAACTTTTAATTTTCTAGTTTCTATCTATCTATCTATCTATCTATCTATCTATCTATCTATCTATCTATCTATCTATCTATCTTTTTATTTTCTAGTTTATATCTATCTTTTTATTTTCTAGTTTTTATCTATCTATCTATCTATCTATCTTTTTATTTTTTACTTTTCTATCTATCTATCTTTTTATTTTCCAGTTTATATCTATCTATCTATCTTTTTATTTTCTAGTTTATATCTAACTTTTAATTTTCTAGTTTCTATCTATCTATCTATCTATCTATCTATCTATCTATCTTTTTATTTTCTAGTTTATATCTATCTTTTTATTTTCTAGTTTTTATCTATCTATCTATCTATCTATCTATCTTTTTATTTTTTACTTTTCTATCTATCTATCTTTTTATTTTCTAGTTTATATCTAACTTTTTATTTTCTAGTTTATATATATCTATCTATCTATCTTTTTATTTTCTAGTTTATATCTAACTTTTTATTTTCTAGTTTATATCTATCTATCTTTTTATTTTCTAGTTTATATATATCTATTTATCTATCTTTTTATTTTCTAGTTTATATATATCTATTTATCTATCTTTTTATTTTCTAGTTTTTATCTATCTATCTATCTATCTATCTATCTATCTATCTTTTTATTTTCTACTTTTCTATCTATCTTTTTATTTTCTAGTTTATATCTAACTTTTTATTTTCTAGTTTCTATCTATCTATCTATCTATCTATCTATCTATCTATCTATCTATCTATCTTTTTTAGTTTGTATTTATCTATCTATCCATCTATCTTTTTATTTTCTAGTTTATATTTATCTATCTTTTTATTTTCTAGTTTATATCTATCTCTTTTTATTTTCTAGTTCCTGTCTATCTATCTATCTTTTATTTTCCAGTTTCTATCTATCTATCTATCTATCTATCTATCTATCTATCTATCTATCTATCTATCTATCTATCTTTATATATGAATACATCTTTATTGAGAATCTTTTGTTTTTCCTGATCTTTTCTTCCTCTGTTACTTCATGACACTCAAAATAAAGCAACATGTGTTCTGAGCCATTCTGTCTGAGCAGCTCTGGGAGTGACAGACGAGACCGAGAGAGACGAGTCAGACTGTGGGGAATACACACACACACACACACACACACACACACACACACACACACACACACACACACACACACACACACACGCTGCACTCAGAGAAACTGATAGGGGAGTGTTACCTACAGCACAGCAAACACCAGCATCTGTCCACTCCACTGAGAAACCCGGCAACAGACGGCCTCACTCCTTCACCAAATCACTTTCTCTCTCTGATTTCTTTCATCATTCCCGCTAAAAATAACCCATTCATTCACTTCACTTCAGAGCGAGTCGTTTACTCTTTACATCCTCATTCACAAAATGATCCCAGTTCAGTTTAACTTCATTAATCAAGTATAATAAAAAACAGTACATATTATTATACAACTTCCACCATAATTCATGAAATCAGTGCTTCTCAGTTTGACTCACTCATTTACCAAATGATTAAATTAAATACTATAAATTAAAAGAATAAAAACGAATTCAATTAATGTGTTTAACTCAGTCATTTACCTACACAGCGCTGCCAAGCAAACAAAACTCATTCATTAAGTCTTTTGGGACCGAGGCAGTTCTTCTAGGCTTTCTCTGCATTGTTACATATTAAAAAAAAGAGATATTTTTATTGCACTTATTGTAAAAACTAATTCATTTATAGTTTATAAAATAATTCATAGTAGATACTGAATAATTTATAGTAGGTATGGGAATATTCATAGTAGGTACTGAATTATTCATGGGAGGTACTAAACAATTTATAGTAGATGCTGAATCATTCATAGTAGGTACAGAAAAATTCATAGCAGATACTGAATAATTTATAATTATTATAAATTACTATACATTCATTCATATTAGCCACTACATAATGCACAGTAGGTACCAATTCATACTAGGTACTAAATAATTCATAGCAGATGCTGAATAATTCAAAATAGATGCTGAATAATTCATAATAGATGCTGAATAATTCATAGTAGATGCTGAATAATTCATAGTAGATGCTGAATAGTTCATAATAGATGCTGAATAATTCATAGTAGATGCTGAATAATTCTTAGCAGATGCTGAATAATTCATAATAGATGCTGAATAATTCATAGTAAGTACTAAATAATTCATAGCAGATGCTGAATAATTCATAATAGATGCTGAATAATTCATAGTAGGTACTAAATAATCATAGTAGGTACTAAATAATTCATAGCAGATGCTGAATAATTCATAATAGATGCTGAATAATTCATAGTAGGTACTAAATAATCATAGTAGGTACTAAATAATTCATAGCAGATGCTGAATAATTCATAATAGATGCTGAATAATTCATAGTAGGTACTAAATAATCATAGTAGGTACTAAATAATTCATAGCAGATGCTGAATAATTCATAATAGATGCTAAATAATTCATAGTAGGTACTAAATAATCATAGTAGGTACTAAATAATTCATAGCAGATGCTGAATAATTCATAATAGATGCTGAATAATTCATAGTAGGTACTAAATAATCATAGTAGGTACTAAATAATTCATAATAGATGCTGAATAATTTATAATAGATGCTGAATAATTCATAGTAGGTACTAAATAATCATAGCAGGTACTAAATAATTCATAATAGATGCTGAATAATTTATAATAGATGCTGAAAAATTCAAAGTAGCTGCTGTATAGTTTATAGTAGATAGTGACTAATTCAAAGTAGATATGATATTATATCATTTTGTTGTTGCCAACCTGTCTACCTACTAGAACCTAGTCCTAGAACTTAGTCCAGCGTAGCATTTTAAAGTGTAAAGCCAAGGTCATGTTGTGATTTCTAACAAACACTGCTGCAGTCCAAGCCGAACAGCGCTGAATGGGAAGCAGCTACTAAACAACACATTTGTGGGCGGAGCAATGACAGCTCAACTGATTCAAATGACTCCCTCTTAATTAAACTTCTTCACCAAAACACTTCACTGGAAGTGACCTGCACCTTTAAAACGACTCGCTCATTTAAAGGCACTTGACCAGAATCGCTCCTTCTCTCCGGCTAAAAGCAACAAAACAGACTCTTCAGAGTTAAAAGAAAGTTCTTCAGCTATTCAGATCTCCCCTAAACGCAGTACAGCAGACCCTCCAGAGCCAAAAGTGCCCTTCAGCTTTTCAGTCCGTCTCTCGAACACTTCTGCTTGATCCGACACCTATCAAGTCATCTAATTAGCGGCCTTAATTAGAGTCCAATGCAAATCAAAAGCACTACCGACTCTCATTACGTCCATCTGGCCCAGTAAAACACGCTGCGAGACGTGTCTGTGTGCGTGTGAACACGGCGCGCTCTCAGGTCTTCATCTTCCTCTGCTGTGGGAGAGCTTTGGGTCAATAGACACACACGCCGTCGACACGCCGACTGATCCGTTTCCACGGAGCCCGGAGGAAAAAGGGGTCTCCATGGATACGCAGGGTGACTTAATGGAAAAGCTGTTAATGTGTAACATAATCCACTCGCTGGATAGATACGCAAACACCCCTCAACGTCGGCGAAAGGGCACAATGGCCACTGGGCCTCGTCCGAAAAAGCCCACGTTCCAAAGGAGATTTCTTTTTTCCCCTATAAGACACAAAGACGTCCAGTCTATTATCTTGTTAAACAACTCAAAGACATTATACTCACTGCATACGCAACGGGGGCCGGTGTGCCTCCTCTTGCCCCCCGAATGCACACACACAGGCTCTTGTAAAGCTAACTTTGTGGGGTATTTCCACTGACTGGTGTGGTAGCTCGACCCCCAACTTTGGCCTCTCTTACTGTTTCTAACGAAAGGTCCAGTTTTTTGGAGTAAATGAGAATTATGTCTCAGGGGAAGAAGCCAAATGTACAGACAACTGGATGTTGACGGCATATGTGTTATATACATGTAATACACCTATATATAATAATAACACTGATATAACACTGATATATATATAAGAATTGTAACTTTACAGTAAAAAACGGTCTTTACTTTTAATGTAAGTCAATGAAACCAGAATTTATTTTTGGGAAAATTTCCATTGGTCCATACATCATGACATACACAATGTAAACAACGTTACCTGTATTTGAATGATGTAGAAAAGTAAAAATTGAGATAAATGTTTTGTTTGGGTAGCGACGGTATACATGTTCCTATATGTAATAATAGTACCGTGTAATATATGTGTTTATATGCATATGTATGTGTGTGTGTGCAAATATCTCAGTGTAATATTGTATCTGATGTAATATGGCTCATATTTACTGTATAGCAACAATAAGCAAGTGCTTATATGTAATAATAGTAATGTTTTATACATGTAAGTGTGAATATTTAATTCTAATATACTCTATATGTTTAGGTACATTCAAGTGCTTCTGTGTTATTATATATATATATATATATATATATATATATATATATATATATATATATATATATATATATATATATATATATATATATATACACAAGTTACTCCGGTTTTCTTCTGGCTTGCCAACATATAATATTTTGGTCCTGAAAATGTGGGAAAACAAACACAGGCACACACTCTCACACACTGAAAAAGAAGACTGGAACACAATGGGCAGTGGAGCTAGTGAGCTTGACCCTGGAGCTTTGCTGCTTTACCTTTTGGGCTATTCTCCTCTCTCCGAGCCCTTTGCCACGGCAACAATAAAGTCCGGCTTGACGCCGGAGTGTGACCACTCGCTCTGACAAGAGCACCATGAGCACATTATGTGTCCGGAGGGGCGTTCCGAGGGCGCCGAATGACCTGCCCCCGGCTAATCTTTCAAAAGGGGGCTTTAAGCTCGAGACACTGCAGCTAGCCCTTTGCTAAACTGTAGGCAGGCTATATGAGCCTGGACCTCGACTACAGGTGCTTCTATTGTCCAGCGCCTCCTCTGTCCCAGGTTGCGGCCTAGTATGCTTTATCCACTCGCGGTTCGGAAAGCCACACCTTACTTGTCAGCCCAAATCGCACGGTTTGTCATGCTGAGATGCTGCGGCGTTCACCATTCACAAACCCACCTTCAATAACAAATAAAATAGAAGCAGGACGGAAGGTTGAGGGGGCGTGTTTTTTTATTATTATTATTATTTATATTTTTTTTTTCGGCCAAAAGGCACACCTTTTGTGCTCGGTGTCAGCTGGGCCACACCCTCCTTTGTGCGACATTATTATTAAAGGGGTTTCCCTGGGAAAAAAACCACCAGGCCGAGGTCCGCTGGACTGCCGGAACAGGTGAGTTTCCCTGTAATCCACCAGACGGAGCGCAAACGATGCAGCCCTACGGCCTTAACAGCCAATAAAACAATAGGGTTAATCCCTCCACGCACAATGCAGCGTTTATGTGGGTGATTGTGAGGAAAAGCGGGTCAAAAACATTAATTCTTTAAATAAGTGTTGTTCACGAAAGCCTTCAAAGAACAGCAGCCACAATCAACAGCCAATAAAACAGCTGTTAAAAAACACAGAGCATGGATATATAGTACCTAAGTAAGTACTAAGTAGTGAATCAATGTGTTTCTGCATATTTACACCATTAAGATGTAAACAAAGTCTTTAAACAAAGTCTTGGTTTGGTGTGAAATGCTCCATTCTAGAGAAATGTATCAAGTCTGAATCGTTTCCAGTGGTAGTGATGGGAACCAGACGTCCAACTCTAAAAACTCTCTCACAGAAAGCTATTAAAAGGAATAGATATGAATGTAAAGCCTTTTATTTGAAACACAATATATTAAAGAAGTTTTTGGCCCTAAACATCTCTTTAAATCCTATCACAGCAGAGGGGCACATGCAAGATGTGATCCACAGTATTCATGTGCTCTCAAAACCTTTAACAAGCTGTAAACAGGTTTTAGTGAATAATATTCTTGTGAACAACAACGCTGGAGCAGACCAAGACAAGGTTAAAGCAAGGTGATACTGTTCTACTTAACCCCTCTACCACAGATGGACAACGTGATGATATTAACATAGGAAAAGGTGACTTTGCAGGGAGTCGAGTCACATTATTATGACCACCAGCTAATATCCAGAGTAACCGCCGTGTGCAGCACGGACAGCAGCTAGATGGACTGGGAATGACTCAATAAGGTGCTGGTAGGTTGTCACAGGTCTCTGCAGCCGTATCCCACAGCTGCTGGAGGGCACATGGGGGAGGATCCATAGGGTGAATGCAACGATCCAGGTGGTCCCAAAGATGCTTAATTGGGCACAAGCCTGGGAAAATTAGGGGTCCAGGGTAGTACTTGGAAGTGTTGATCATGCTCTTCCAACCAATGTGAGACATTTCTCGTTGTGTTACGTCGCATTGTCTTGCTGGAAGATCCCACCACCCCAGGGAAGACCATCAGTTATATGTGATCTGCAAGGATGGATTTATAACCAAATTGGTTGAGAGTGTCTTCCACGTGGATGACTGGGCCCAGAGACCACCACAAAAACATTCCCCAGACTATAACGCTGCACTGCCGCCGCTGAAAGTAGAAAAGTTGTCATAGCAATGTAACTTGACTGTGTTGTATGTGTTTTCTTGTTTCATTGGCGAAGGAAAGGCTAACTAACCTGACAGCTATGGGGCATAGCAGTATCTTCATAGAAACAGGGTTGGGCTAGTCTAAGGAAGCTGGAAGACAACTATGTTTACGTAAACCCAGACACGGAGCCCGGTCAGACCCTGAGGAGTCCATGATTGGACAGGAGAGACAGGAGATTTTGGGAGGACACGCAGTCATGCCACTGTTGTTTAATGGAGCAGACAGAGTAACGTGTTCGTTTAGTGAGACTGAATCACTTTAGGCAAGTCTGTATCATGTTTATTGACAGAATTGTCAATTATTCCATTGATTATTGAATATGTGCAGCAGTTATTAGCCTACACTAAATAGACTGGAGTAAGTTATATACATTTGAATTTCGAATGAATGCATAAATAAAGGAACACTTTGGGTTTGGTGCACACGAGAAGCAATAAATTGTCCTGCGATGTGAAAAACCTACTCTGAGCACGGCACTTGCTGGAGAGTATGTGATGGAAACATTCTCTGGCCTCTGATCACTCTCTGACATGTGCTGAGCACTCTGTGTGTGTGTGTGTGTGTGTGTCTGTGCGTGTGCTGAAAAGTCGTCCTTTATGAAGTTCTGTGTGTGTGAAGTCATCAAGGAATAATTTTCAGTAGCCATTCGTGCGCAACAACATGTGGCACAGAGCAATGCATTAGAGCAGGTCAGCTAATGTAGGAAAGCTAATGAGAGAGAGAGAGACCTGCTGTTCATCACACAGAGAGAGAGAGAGAGAGAGAGATAGAGAGAGAGAGAGAGAGAGAGAGAGAGAGAGAGAGAGAGAGATTAAACAGAAAGAGAAACAGGTAAACAGGTCAGAAGTAAAAGAAGAGAAACAGGTAAACAGGTCAGAAGTTAAAGAAGAGAAACAGGTAAACAGGTCAGAAGTTAAAGAAGAGAAACAGGTAAACAGGTCAGAAGTTAAAGAAGAGAAACAGGTAAACAGGTCAGAAGTTAAAGAAGAGAAACAGGTAAACAGGTCAGAAGTTAAAGAAGAGAAACAGGTAAACAGGTCAGAAGTTAAAGAAGAGAAACAGGTAAACAGGTCAGAAGTTAAAGAAGAGAAACAGGTAAACAGGTCAGAAGTTAAAGAAGAGAAACAGGAAGAGAAAAAGCAAAGGGGGCAGTAAGTGAAAGAGATCAAATAAAAGAGAAAAACAGATTAAGTCTAAAATAGAAAGACAGCATTAAGAAACAAACAAATAAACAAACAAACAAACAGAGAAAAATAAGAAAATAAAAGAAACAATGTGAGAGAGAGAGAAAGCAGAGCGAAAGAAAAAAGAAAAGAGAAAGAAAGAGTGAAGTGTAAAACAGAAAGAGAGAAACAGCTAAAAAGCTAAAATACATAAAATAAATGTGATGGAAAGAAAAAAGAATGAAATCAAATAAAAGAGAAAAACACAGAAACTAAAATAGAAAGACTGAGGAAAAGAAAAAAGAGAAAAAGAGATTGAAAGAAAGAAAAGAACAAACGAAGAAACAGAAATGAAAGAAATAAACAAATGAGAACAAATGAGAAAGAAAATGAGAGAAACAGAAAACAGTTAGAGAGATCGAAAGAAATAGAGAGAATAGTGTTAGAGAGGCAGATAGAGAGAGAGATAGAGGGAAATAGAGAGAAAATAGTGTTATAGAGAGACAGAGAGAGATAGAGAAATACAGAAAAAAACGTTAGAGAGAAAACTGAGAGAGAGATAGAGACAGATAGAGATAGAGAGAAAATAGTGTTAGAGAGAGAGATAGGGATAGAGAGAAAATAGTGTTAGAGAGAGAGATAGGGATAGAGAGAAAATAGTGTTAGAAAGAGAGATAGGGATATAGAGAAGACTGTTAGAGAGAGAGATAGAGATAGAGAGAAAACAGTGTTAGAGAGGGAGATAGAGAGAAAATAGTGTTAGACAGAGAGATAGAGATAGAGAGAAAATAGTGTTAGAAAGAGAGATAGGGATATAGAGAAGACAGTGTTAGAGAGGGAGATAGAGATAGAGAGAAAATAGTGTTAGACAGAGAGATAAAGATAGAGAGAAAATAGTGTTAGAAAGAGAGATAGGGATATAGAGAAGACAGTGTTAGAGAAGGAGATAGAGATAGAGAGAAAATAGTGTTAGAGAGAGAGAAAGAGATAGAGAGAAGACAGTGTTAGAAAGAGAGTTAGGGATAGAGAGAAGACAGTGTTAGAGAGAGAGAGATAGAGAGAAAATAGTGTTAGAGAGAGAGAAAGAGATAGAGAGAAGACAGTGTTAGAAAGAGATAGAGATAGAGAGAAAATAGTGTTAGACAGAGAGAAAGAGATAGAGAGAAAACAGTGTTAGAGAGAGAGAAAGAGATAGAGAGAAGACAGTGTTAGAAAGAGAGTTAGGGATAGAGAGAAGACAGTGTTAGAGAGGGAGATAGAGATAGAGAGAAAATAGTGTTAGAGAGAGAGAAAGAGATAGAGAGAAGACAGTGTTAGAAAGAGAGTTAGGGATAGAGAGAAGACAGTGTTAGAGAGAGAGAGAGAGAGAGAAAACAGTGTTAGAGAGAGAGATAGGGATAGAGAGAAAACAGTGTTAGAGAGAGAGAGAGATAGAGAGAAAACAGTGTTAGAGAGAGAGATAGAGATAGAGAGAAGACAGTGTTAGAGAGGGAGATAGAGATAGAGAGAAAATAGTGTTAGAGAGAGAGATAGGGATAGAGAGAAAATAGTGTTAGAGAGAGAGATAGGGATAGAGAGAAGACAGTGTTAGAGAGGGAGATAGAGATAGAGAGAAAACAGTGTTAGAGAGATAGAGAGAAAAGAGTGTTAGAGAGAGAGAGAGATAGAGAGAAAACAGTGTTAGAGAGAGATAGAGAGAAAACAGTGTTAGAGAGAGATAGAGATAGAGAGAAAACTGTGTGAGAGACAGAGATAGAGAGAAATAGAGAGAAAATAGAGAAAATAGTGTTAGAAAGAGAGAGATGGAGAGAAATAGAGAGAAAATAGAGAGGCAAATAGAGAGAAATAGAAAGAAAACAGTGTTGGAGAGAGACAGATAGTTAGAGAGGGGGAGCGAGAGAGAAATAGAGGAGAACGATTATGATGTCTTTTATCATAAACGTATTATTCTAATACTCTAACTGTAAAACTCTCCTGTACTGTGTTCTTTGGTGTAACCTGTTTATATTGCCGACTCTGTTCTCTGACCAGTCCCTCACACAGAGCAGGACAGCTCAGGTGTCCCGCAGGGCTGCATCACTACAGTTACCGCAGACATGAGGCAAACAGCACTGACATAACTGGGCATAGTCGTACCTGCAGATCTCTAAACTTTAGAACTCTAAAGTATAACTACGACAAAGCTTACTCAGCAGCGTCAGAGTTAAACCTCCTCATACAACACAAAGAACATAAATAAACATGATTTATCAAACAGTCCTCAGGTCAGTTTATGAACTGAAGAGATGAATCACGCAATAAAGTGTTTAGCCTGGAGGACTGACACAGGAGCCAATCCGCTGTAATGCGCAGTGAGCAACGCACCTACTACTGAACTGTTACATCACCTTGTATTAGTTGTTGTAACTGGAATTGCAGGGATTAAGCAGCATTATGATTACACCTCAGAAAAGACTATCCAGGCCTGCTGAGCTGCAGAGTCCTCACTCACGGTCTATCCCGGCGCCGGTTTCCCCACTAAGACACTCATTTCCGATAACGCTGAGGATTTGTATCGTACGGAAAAACAAAGAGGGATTTCTGTAATAGAAATTTCTCTCCAACCCCGGCACTAGATTAAGCTGCTGGTAATTTGCAGCGCTGCGTTCTCAGTGAACTGGGATTAGCAGAGATTACGCGTCCCTGTTCACGCAAAGAAGAAGAAGAAGTAGAAGAAGAAGGAGGAGGAGGAGGAGGAGGAGGAGGAGGAGGAGGGGGTGGCGGCACATTCAGCTGACAAAAGCAGATAATACGTAACGTCTACAGAGGAGCTCAATGCCCAACATCTACATCACGCTGATGAGACATTTCTATCATCTTCCTGAGTGTCTTAGCGCGGCTCAGCTCCAGTCTGTCTCCTCAGCAGCCACTGAAGACTGAATTTTGGTTGTGCTTATATCTGCTATCATATACAGTAGCATGCAAAAGTGTTTCAAAAGCCACGTGTCTGTTGATTTTGAAGTGTAATTAAAGGAAATTATCCTTTTTTAGGAAACAGTAAACATTCCTCTGTAGGATTGCTGCACATCATGCAACATGTGCTGTAACGTCTACACTAGAGCTGCACCTAACGATTAATTTCTTAATAGATTAATCTAACAAGTCTTTTTTCGATTAGTCGATTAATTTACGACTAATTTTTAGATTACTGAGTGTGTTAGGAATTAAAATTTTTATTATTTTGTTATGGATTTGTAACCAATGGATGATTTACACACACACATATATATATATATATATATATATATATATATATATATATATATATATATATATATAATGTATTAGATGTATTAATGTATTATATACTTAATGTATTAGAGGGTATCTTAAACGCACGTGATCTGTAAATCGTTGAAGACTAGAAGTCTACACTCTGACTCAACTTTTAGAGGCACAAATGACGTGTAGCCTACACGCCACACACACAAGAACCGGGACAGTTTGTGGACTATATATTTTGGTAGAGAGTGTGTTTTAAAGCTCCCGCGGTATCTAGAACAGTCTTAGGTTCTACACTGGACAATTAAGAAACGGTTAAAAATGAGACTTTTCAAGTGACACTACTGAATGAAACATGTTACACGTGTTAATAATCTCAAAATAATCTATAAGAGAAGATAAACAGGTAAACAGGTGCTGTCCTGCTGCTGTGTTGATAAAGAGCTACGGGATGTTTGATCTTCTAGGTCTCGTGTATAGCAGTTGTACTGTTGTGATCATCTCCACTGTGCAGAGCTAACAGAGCACCACACTGTTGTGTTTCTGTGTGATCGGCCTTTCAACGTGATCGGCCAAAAGCCGATACCAAACGAGGGCGGGGTATGCGCCATGGCAGGGCTACATGTTGCCATACATTAGCTCAAGCAAGTCATGAAACATGGTCTAAACTGATTTATTACCATTTTTAACAATCTCTTATGAAACAGCATAATATTTTAAACAAAATTAACAGTAAATAAAGAAAGTAAATCAAACAAATATCCCCAATAATGCAATCATTACATTTAGACCCTTAATTTAAAATGAAAAAAGCTAATAAATAAATGCAGTAAAAACTGTCATTAAACTAAATCTGTAATCATTAAATGTAGATCTTGAATTGCTGCTGCTGTTCTGTTCGTACCGGTCAGATCTGGTCTGTATGGTGTTCTGGGTTATTTGTTTTGTGTTAGCTGTGAGTGCTAGCTCTGCTCTGTTTACTGATACTCACTGTATTCAGCTGTGTTGTATCAGATTAGTAGTGTTAAATGTCTTAGTCTTGGTTCCCACGAGACACGTTATTTTTACTAATTTAACAAAATGCCCTTGATGAGTCTGCGTCACATACGGTAAACACTGCCAGACGGACAGCACATGCCATGAACGTAAACTGTTCTTGCGAGGCCGCTGCTTTAGTCAGTCTGTGGAAAATGAAAGGGTATGTATTTCCACCTAGTGGTTCAGATAGGAATTGCAACCTGACCGGAGGGGGTTTCAACGCTGGAAATTAAGCTAATTTGTTTAACGGCATCAATCGGCTCTCTGAATCGGCTAAATTGGAGAAATATCGGCCGATCACCGATCGCATATTTTGATTACAAATCGGCCGATACCGATACATAGCCGATCGATCTTTCCATCTCTAATGTTAAATATGTGCATTTATTCATTCTTCAACTGGATGTTCACTGGACAGAGGGCAGGAAACAACCTGGACAGACAGACCGCCAATCGAACCTAGGCCCTTCTTGCTCTCACTGCACCAAAACCATACCGCCCAATAAATAAGCAGTAACTGTGTATTAAAATGCATAGTTTATCTCTACCGAACATGTGTTTACTGGTTTACACTTGAGGTACATCAACACACACATGGAATTTGAACTGGGACACCCAAACAATCAACACAAGGATCTCCCTCAACCACGTTGCAACAGCATCCCACGTAGGTCTTCTTGTCCACAATAACATGAAATATGAAACAGAAGCCTGTTTAGATTGTCATTCTAACTTTCGCTCGAAAACACTGATAAAAGTCCTACTTTGTGATAAATTCAAGGGTCACATATTTTATCCCATTTGTTGTGATGTCAGCACTCAAAGCTTCCAGCTGTTTAAAGCAGCTTTGGACCAAAAGTGTGACCAAAGTATGAGCTTCTAACAATAGTCTGGAGAAGAAACGTGTCACATCAACTGCTGTTCATATCAAAGAAGGGGCAAATAAAACATGTGCACCTTTAATTACTTACCCGACTGCAAACTAATACTGTAGATGTGAAAATTTCGTAAGAAGAGCTTATAATGGTGAGGCGTGTCTCAGTGTGTGGAGGCGGTTGGGGGGTCGGGGGGGCCGTGTTTGGCTTTATGGAGCTGTTGGATGAGTGGTAGAGGAACAGGTTGCTCCCTCGGCCTCCCTGCGGTTTGCAATTATCCGTTCTCCTCTCACCAACACTGACTGCCAACACAGAGCCAGCGGCACTGGCCAGTACTGAAGTGGGACAGGTGTCCTTCCAAACCGTTCGGCCATCTTCCTCCTCGCCCTCTACCTCAAAGCAATCGTCTGCTGAAAATTAAATGTACCCACTTTTCTTCCCTTCTTCCCCCAGCAGGTAAACTAAATATGTACCTGAAGATTTAACTAATTAGTCATTTATTATACTTTAATGCTTAAGATCATTTAAAGTCATTCTGAGTGGTCTGGTTTGAAATGCTCCATTCTAGAGAACCTTATCGAGACAGCAAGGCAGCGGTAAATGGAACCAGGAGTCTCAAAAGCTGAAATGGTTAGGACTGGTTTATGATAGTTTACGAAGGTCTAAGAGTCTAAGAGTGGGCCAGGGGTACATGTGCATCTGCTATTTTTTTCTGATTAACCACTGTTTAAGTAAATTAATAAATAATTACACACAAATAAACAGTATAATACTACTCGATTGACATCATCTTGGATTTGGAGGTCAGAAATTCTGACCTCCCAGTTCAGATGAAATGCACCACCAGTAACAGAAGCTTATACCCCACCAATTAGCACTAATTACAAACTACTAATAGACTTGTGTACATAGTCTCTGCCACTGAATGACAGGCTGCTATATATAACAATAAACACATCTAAAGTTCAAGACCCCTGTTTTTAGCTATGTGACCTACTTTTGTCCATTTTAGCTTGATAGCCTTGTGAGCCTCATAGTTACTGAATAAAACCGAAGCAGCACATTCCAAACGCCGATCACGTCTTAGCCGACTACATTTAGGGTAAGTGGGCGGCGGGGGTGGGAGCCGACTGTGTACACTAGATTCTTCGACCAAACGGCAAATGTGTTTGCAATTATGAGACACAGTTTCAAGTCACTCTGCCCGCTGCATATATGAGAAATCATTTACTCTGAAATTCATTAGTTGGTTGAGCAAACCATTCCCGAGCCCGTTCAATCCCTGTCAGCAAATGCAATAAAAGACAAAAGCCCGGCTTTGTTTGCTGTGTTAATGTTTGCGTGATGTGGGACGCTGCAATAAAAAACGGTGTCTCAGAAGCTTCCAGATAAAACCTCTCCATAACGTCACGCTAAGGAGCCTGACCGTAAAAACTGTGCTTTAAGGTTTGATTTTCCACTAGAGGAGGAGATTAACCCTTAGAAGTCTGGAGTTATTCATGTATTTTTGCAATATACCCTATTCATAATATATATAATTGTTTAAATTAAATTAGAATTACCTAAATTATTACTACGATATATCAGTTGCATGTATATTCCATTTACATGCTGTGCTGAAAGTTCAGATCTGCACTCCAGACTATTTCTCTGTTTATATTATACCTATTATTTATATAATGATATAATAAAATAGCTTATATTTACATAAACACAAAAGTTTAGAATGTGTAAAGTCTTTGTTCAATTTTAATCTATATAAAAAATCCAAAGAGGAACCTCAAGGTCTTGCATAGGAGACATAATGATTTCTGGGATCTTAAAATATATATTTCTGTAATTTTCCTTTAAAAGAATCATCATTCTGTTTAAACTCAAATATTGTCATACAAGCCTTACTTTATTGTTTTGTTGGGGGGGGGGTGTTGACACACAGGGCTGTTTTTCTCTGTGGTATCTCTGTGCGCTAAGCAAGCTCTCCCATTGGTTAGGACTTCAGGAGCTGCAAGCTTTAATCGTTAGATTAACAAACATAATTAGGAACTCATAGAAGAAACAACCAATCACAATTTGATTTACAATTCTTGAGACCAATCCTCTGTATCAAAAAGTGTCACTCTAGGTCTTCTGGATATTCCACAATCTTCTACATATCAGTTCTAGTCTAAGCATGTTTGGGTTAGTCGTTAGGAATGGAGAACAGTGGCGGCAGCTTTATTCAAGGACTGTACTGACTAGAGATGGACCAATCAGCGATTCCGATCGCCGATCACCTTTCAGCGCGATCGGCCAATAGCCGATACCAAACGAGGGCGGGGCTATTATCCACAGCAGGGCTACATGTAGTTATTAACGCAAGCAAGCTCATATGAAACAGCATAA